>CAJQZJ010001750.1:21312313-21340871 GCA_907164525.1 Lophiomys imhausi
ACACACACACACACACACACACACACACACACACACACACACACACACAAAAGAAAGAGAGTCCTATTTGTGTCTAACTGATCTTGTGTCTAACTGATCTGTCAGGTTCTGGGAGAAGTTTGTTAATTAAACTCTGACTAAAGCTATTAATTCATGTATATTTTAATGTTGCTTTATATCTTTTGTTGCTGTAAAGGGTATTGTGAATTAGTGATTATTATATTTTATTAATTTACTTTTTGTTTTGGTTTTTTGAGACAGGGTTTCCCTGTATATCACTGGCTATCCTTGAACTCACTCTGTAGACCCGACTGGTCTTGAACTCACAGAGATCTGCCTGTCTCCTGAATGCTGGGATTAAAGGCGTGCATGTGCCGCCACACCCGGCTACTTTTTCTTTTAAAAATATATCTGACTCTATTTCTTATCCTTAAAAAAATAAATAAATGAAAGCCAGCAAGATGGCTCAATGAGTAAAAGGAAATTGCTGATCTAATGACCTGAGCTCAGTTCTCAGGACACATGTGGTGGAACAAGAGAACTAATTTGACCTTTTACCTTCACACATATGCCATGGCATGTGCTCTTCCTCTCCAAATAAATGAATGAATGCAAAAAGCATTAAAAATAAATTAAAATGGTTAATCCTTCCCCCCCCCCAGATGTTGTTATTAATGGTGTAAAAATGTCTTTATTTTAGGAGCCATCAACTTTTATAGTGCCGTAGACCAAGTTGGTAGTCCTGTGAGGCCTAGGGAACATTTTGAAAATGCTGAAATATGTTTTTTTTGTTTTTGTTTTGAGAAAGGGTTTCTCTGAGAAAGGTATCTCTGGCTGTGCTGGACTTGCTTTGTAGACCAGGCTAGCCTCGAACTCACAGAGATCCACCTGCCTCTGCCTACTCAGTGCTGGGATTGAAGGCGTGCACCACCACACCCAGTTTCTGAAATATGTTGAAATAATTGTTAGAATAATAATAGTTAAAATATTTGTGGTATTAGTGTATATAATTTTTTTTTAGACAGGGTCTCGTTATATATCCTGGCTGGCCTGGAAGTCACTATGTAGACCAGGCTGGCCCTGAACTCACAGAGATCCACTTGCCTCTACCTCTGAAGTGCTAGGATGAAAGGCTTGTACCACCGTACCCCAGCTAGTATATACATACATTTTAATTAATGCACCAAATAGCATGATCCAAACATAGGCTTATTAATTACTGTGACTTTGAAGGAACGGTGAGAGTAAAAATATTTATCAGTCAATAATTTAATCACTGTAATAAGTGATATGCAAGCAGAACTTATATTAGGGTCAAAGTCATTGGAACTGATAATTATCCCTAGCCGTTACCCACATTTTTTAATCTTTCAATTAATTAATTAATTAATTAATTAAATTTTGCTTTTCCAGACATGTTTCTCTCTATCCCTGGCTGTCCTGGATTCACTCTATAGACCAGGCTACCCTTGAACGCACAGGGATCTGCCTGCCTCTGCCTCCTGAGTGCTGGGATTAAAGGCATGCGCCCTTATGCCCAGCAATTACAGACAGCTATGAACTGCCAGGTGGGTGCTGGAATTTGAACCTGGGTCTTTTGGAAGAGCAGTCAGTGCTGTTAACTTGTGAGCCATCTCTCCAGCCTGTTGCCCACACTTATAAAATGATAAGGCTTGCCAGGCGGTGGTGGCGCACATCTTTAATCCCAGCACTTGGGAGGCAGAGGAAGGCATATCTTTGTGAGTTTGAGGCCAGCCTGGTCTACAAAGTGAGTTCCAGGGTGGACAGGGCTACATAGTGATAACCTCTCTCAAAATAAACAAAGAAGATCAAGAGAGATTTAAGAGCACCAGCTGCTCTCACAGAGGTAACAGGTTGTTCTATTCCCAGCACCCACTTGGTAGCTCACAACCATCTCTAACTCTAGTTCAAGATGATTGGTCACCCTCTTTAGCAGGCATGAATATGGTACACAGACACATGTAGGCAAATGGTCATACACATAAAAGTAAATATATATGCTTTATATATACATAAATATACTTTATACACACATATATGTCTGGAATCTTATCTTTTAATTAGAAATGCAATACCTTAATTCTTTTAACAGATTGTTTTCAGAATTGGGGGTTGAACCAAGGGCCTTGTACATGCTAGAGAAAAGTTCTGCCATTTATTCATTGTCATCGTCTAAGCCAAGGTCTCTCTAAGTTGACCAGACTGACCTTAAACTCACTTTGTATTCCAGGCAGACCTCAAACTCACAATCCTCCTCCCTCAGCCTCCTGAGTAGCTGGGATTCTAGGCCTGTGCCTTGCAGATTGCTTCCTTTTATATTTATTGGCTTTAATGCTGTGTTTTGAGAGCTTGTCTTTAGGCTCCCACAACCAAAAGGAATGGAGCTGCAGTAAACCCAGGAGTGGATGCTGTAAACCCTGGAGCGGGTGCTGTAAACCCTGGAGTGGAGAGCAGCCTTCCTCTATCAGAGTGCTTCTCTTCAACCAAGCACACAGACTTGAGTGAGATAAACATGAAGCCACAAGGGAAGAAAGCGCCACCTGCCTAGCAAGCCAGAGTTGAACCCACCTTGTGACCTATAGAATGACAGATGTTGCAGCCAGACTGCCCACATGTCTAGTTATTGTTACATTTTGGATTTCTCCTCTGACATATGATTTATCCTACGTGTTAGTTTGGGTTGACTTACGTTGAAGAAAACTCCAAGTAATGGTTTAAATAGTATTTATTTATCTACGTATCTATTTAAGATAAGGTCTTGCTATGTAACCCAGGCTTGCCCCAAACCTGCAGCAACCCTCTTGCCTCCACCTCTGCTGTCCAAGGATTAAAGATGTGCACCACCATGCCCAGTCTGGTTTATATCAAATATAACTTTATTTTTCTTTCAGTCTAGTCCCCACTTCGTCTTCAGCGGCTCAGTTTCCATATTCTTATCTTATACCTTTCATTTTCAAGTTCACCTCAGAGTTGACGAGATGGCAGAATGGGTAAAGGCACTTGTTGCCAAGTCTGATGCCCTGAGTTCGACCCCTACAGCCTGTATAGCAGAAGGAGAGGACAGGCTTCTGTTGTCCCTTTGGCCTTCCACATGTGTGGCATGGCACACCTTCACCAAATTCACCTCAAGTTCCAAGATGGCTACTGAAGTGTCAGTCTCCACAGACTCATTTGGAGGAGCAGGAAGGAATGTGGGGAAAATGATAAGCAGGATGTATCATGGTTTGTGTTTTGTTGTCCAAAACTTAACAAGCTTTCATCTAATAGCAGGGAAGCCAGGAAAGGCTGTCTTTGGGCTATGTGGATGGCCTGAATAAAATGAGGATTCTCTCACTGAGGCCACCAGGAGTTTATTGTCTAACCTTAGTCCTCCCACCACAGCTAAGCGCCCAACTGCCAACATGAGTCAGCCTTCAACATGGTAGCAGGTCCTGAGAGGGTCACTCTGCCATCTGGTGGCCGGCTGGTCACACTGGTCTTTATGGAAGATACCCAGAAGGGTCCCCATGGGAGCAGACATTTATTCTGACTCTGCCAGCCATCTCAGGGGAGATGAACTGTGGTAGTCCACGTGGCATCGCTTCTGAACTGAAGCCCCATTGTTTTTTCAGTAAAGAAGTAAAGGTGAGCATGTGATATATTGGTCACGCTTGCTACATAGTCTCACCAACAGAGTCCCCCGTTTCACATGTTAGGGACACGACCTACTGGGGCTTGGTTGGTGTCAGCTGGAAGACAACCTTAAATGCATCCAGAATGAAGAAGGTGGGTATGTTCTAGCCAGAATCCAGTGCCGGGAGGTGATTCTTTTCCATAATTCATAGCTCAGGGAAACACACAGCTTTGTTTTGTGGGATGGCCGGCCTTAACTGCCAACTTGCCATAATCTGGAATCACTGGAGAAGTCTCAGTGACAGACTAGCTCAAGTTGGCCTGTGCGCATGCGTGTGGTGGTGGTGGGGAGGGGTCTCGTCTTAATTGAAGTAGTTGAGGTGCGAAGACCGGGTCAGCAGTGGGGTGCATATTCTCTGTGTTTGGAGCTTGCGCTGGAGAAGCAGCTGGGTAGTGAGCATTCGTTTCTCTCTGCTCTTGACTGCGCCTGTGCTGTGGCCAGCTGCTTTGGTTCCTGCCGACTTTCCCACAACGACGGACTATATAACTTGGAATAGTGAGCCGGACTAGCCTCTGTCGCTGCTGAGTTACTTTTTGGCGTGGTATTTTCATCACAGCAACAGAAATGGGATCAGGGCACTCCCCTTCTCAAGACCATGGTCTCTGCTTCTTTAGGGGTCCTAGTAGCCAACAAATTATGTTTTTCTTTTTTTTTTTTTTTTTGGTTTTTCGAGACAGAATTTCTCTGAATATCTCTGGCTGTCCTGGACTCGCTTTGTAGACCAGGCTGGCCTCGAACTCACAAAGATCCGCCTGTCTCTGCCTCCCAAGTGCTGGGATTAAAGGCGTGCGCCACCACCGCCCGGCTTACAAATTATGTTTTTCATCAGAGCAACTCCCAAAGAAAAAAAACCTCTGGTTTCGAAGGTGAAACTCACATCTGGCAATTGCATATTCCTTATGCTTGGTTGAAGAGAGAGAGAGGGAGAGGGGGAGGGGGGGAGAATATGAATAACTCTGGGATGGGCTCTAGGTTGGCATAGTAACTACTTCCTCCACGTGAAAGCACAGAGAAATCTGCCTCTGGACCCTCTGAAGCTCCCTGGGCTCCTTCAACTTCCTTGGCTACTTGTAAAAGTTAATAGTGGATGACATCAGCTCAGCATGGTCGGTCATGCCTGCCTTGGCTCCCTCCTGAGTGGAGTGGGGATGATGGGAGGCAAGCCGTGAGGGTGGAGGGGGAGGGGCAATGATGTTTGCAAGCTTCAGGGCATCCGTTGGAGGCGCTTCTTGACCCGTCATGCTCAGATTTCCTGCAGGTTGCTAACCCTTGATTTCATTTTCCGCCACTTTTCTGTGGGGAGCTTTTTTTGGGGGGGGGGGCGGGGGAGTAGAAAACTTGACAATTTAGTCCATAACTGTAGATTATCAAGATGGAGCCACGACTAACCTGGAGACAGGAATATCACCTGGGATCTCTCATGCAAGAGCTGGATGCAGCAATCTCTGGGATGCTGAATGATCCTTTAGGAGCAAAGACTAAATATATATATATATATATATATTTTATATATATAATATATAATATAATATATATATTATATAATATATAATATATATATTCTTTTTCAAGATAAGGTCTTTGTACATGGACCTTGCTGTTCTGGAACTCACTATGTAGGCCAGGGTGGCCTCTAACTCACATATCCGCCTGCCTCTGCCTCCCAGGTGCTGGGATTAAAGGCGTGCGCCCCCGCGGCCAGTTTAACGCAGTTCTTGTTTGACTGATGGGTGTTTACCTTAGGTCGGGCAACACCACTTACCGGTGTTTTCACGGATGTTGGGGAAAGGAAGGTGGGGTAGAAATGGAGATTAGGGTGAGTGGACTGTGAGCAGATACCAAAGACCTCCCTGCTCAATGTCCTCCCATCCCCATCCCACCCCCTCACCTTCATGGCTTCTCGTGCTCTGGAGCCTTGAGGCGGGAGAAGGCCCTTCCAGGCACCCAGGCAGTTGGACTTCCGTCTCAATGTGGCTTCTGTTCGGAAGATCGGATAAATCAGAAGGTGACTTGAGCACTAGGCAGAGGTGGCCCTGGGTTCTTCTGGGTGTACCTTGGCAGACATGTTCTAGTTTTTCTGTGGCAGCTGCAGAGAGATGGGCCTGGTGCCAGACCTGTCCTGGCTTCTTGGTGCTGTGAAGGGCATTGGTGGACTCATGTCCTGGCAGCTGTCCTGGGCAAGGAGGTTCTGGAGCCAGTAGCGATGGTGGTAGCTCTGCTGTCTGGCCTGTTCTGCAGCGGGGTCTGTCTAGAGTTGTTCCCAGTAGCTCAGAATCAGTCTGCTTCTCAGCTTTTCCAATGCAACTACAGGCAACCTCGTCACAGGGATGTTCTGGCCCCCCTGTGCCTTCTGGGTAGACTGGGATCAGCAGCGGAGCCTGGTTCTCTAGCTTTGCTTCACCCCCACCTCATCTTTTTCTATGTTTCTATGAAATGGACACATTTTCTTTAAATTGCTTGAAAATTGATCATTTTTCTGGGCCTGTGAGATGACTTGGCAGGTAAATGCATTTGTCTAAAAAATCTGGTAACCTGAGGGTCTATCCCTAGAACCTATGTGGAGGTGGAAGGAGGGAACCAGCTCCATAAAGCTGTCCCCTGAAATCCATATGCAGGCTGTTGCAGGCAGGCTCCTTCCCATCACACACACACACACACACACACACACACACACACACACACAATTACAAACAAACAAAAGGAAGTTATTTCTTTTTCTTCTTTTAGCAGTTACCCATAATTATTACCTCTCACATTTGTGATAATTTCTCTAGTCATTTCCATTTATCCTCTCTCTGTCTCTCTCTTTCTTTTTTTTTGGCTTTTCTTTTTTTTTTTTTTTTTGGTTTTTCGAGACAGAGTTTCTCTGAATATCTCTGGCTGTCCTGGACTCCCTTTGTAGACCAGGCTGGCCTCGAACTCACAAAGATCCGCCTGCCTCTGCCTCCCAAGTGCTGGGATTAAAGGCGTGTGCCACCACCGCCCGTTTTTTGGCTTTTCAAGACAGGGTTTCTCTGTGTAATAGCCCTGGCCGTCCTGAACTTGCTTTGCAGACCAGGCTGGCCTCGAACTCACAGTGATCCACCTGCCTCTGCCTCCCAAGTGCTGGGATTAAAGGCATGTGCCACCACACCCGGCTGTCTCTCTGTTTCTTAATTATTGAGATATGCTCTCATGTAGGACAGGATGGACTCAAGCTTGCTATGTAGCTGAAGTTGGCCTTGAATTATTAGTATTTTTAAAGATTTTATTTATTTACTTTTTATTTAGAGATAGGCTTTTGTAATGGGGATTAGTTTTCTTTAGTAAATTAGTGTGCAGATCAGCCTGGCATATGGCAGCACATAAAGGAACTTGTAGCTTGCTGTTGTTGGATGCTGAAGGGACTTGGGGCTGAGATGGGCAGAGCCTAGCTGAGAAATGGACCTTGCCTTGTTGAAGGAGCGTGACTGAGAAGCCGCAGAAAACGTTGCTGAGAGAAGCCATGGGGACCACTAAATACCGTGAGAAAGCTCATGAGCCTGTGGGAAAGACTTCGAGACTATGCCACATATAAGTTAGGGGGCTCTCTCTCTTGCCCCCACAGATGGAGGAGACAGAAGTGTGTGACTACGCCATCTGCCCTGAGGCCATGCTAATATGGCACGAGCCCTGAGGCAAAGAGCAGTAGGCAAATAAAAGACTCAGAAAGGAACAGTGAGAAGCTGCAGAGGCAGATGACAGTGGCGGGAGCAGAGTGGTCTCAGGCTATGTCCATGGGGCAGCAGCCTCCGAATTAAGTGAGTAAGCACCAGGAGACAGGCAGAGTTTGGAAGCCGAGGCATGAAAGACTAGGCTGCAAAGCACATACACGCCGAGGAGACTATAAGAGTTACTGAGGAAGCTGACCGGGACTGAGCAGTGAGGTCATCTGGCCTCAAAAGCCAGCGGATAGCAGCAACATTAGACTGGAAGGAAGCTAAGCCAAGCTGAAGCCGTGACTGTCAGAGCCAGATTGCTAAAACCAAGTTTCCCATACGGGTCTGCTTTAGAGAACTTTAATATCCTTTAAAAAGGGTTAACATAGGATTGGTTAGGTGTTCTTAGGTATTAAGAATTTATAGGTACTAGGTTATAGGTATTATGTATTGTATGTTACAGATTATAGGTGTTTTATAGGTGGTGTTTGTTAAGTATTAATAAATATAAGTGTTTTAAACACAAATTTTCTGTTACAGTGTCTCACTATGTATCTGTGGGCAGTCTGGAACTCATATGTAGTCAAAACTTGTTTCAAACTCACAGAAATCTGCCTGTCTCTGCCTCCTGATGATTGGGATTAAAGGCGTGCACCACTACACCTGTTTGTTTGCTTTTTAAATGTGGTTGAATGTTTTGCCTGCATGTCTGCGTACCACTTGTGTGTAGTGCCCTTGGAGGCCAGAAGAGGGCATCAGAGCCCCTAGAACTATAGTTACAGATGGTTGCAAGGGACCATGTTGCTACTTGGAATTGACCCTGGGTCCTCCGAAAGAACAGCCAGGGCTCTTAACAGCTGAGCCAGCTCTCTCTAACCCAAGGAGTATTCTGATGCTCTCTACATGCAACAGACACTTATTAGACACCTTTCTAACAGCGATGCCCCAAGCATACCGAACAGGAAGGGTTGATGAATACGCTTTGCAGCTATTTAAAGAATGGGTGGGAACCCAGGAAGCTGCAAGGCCAAGCATGATGAGGTAAGTGAAAACACAGCTCTTTGCAGGATAACGTGTCGAAAAACGACTCTGTTTTTGTGAAAATAAACTGCAAAACCTGTATTACGTGCATGGACAGGGAGGAGAAGGGCGGTCCAGGCTGTAATATCAGCTATGTAGGCGTGTGCGTGCTGAGATATGAGGACTGGGGCATCGGCCATGGCTGAGGGGGAGGGTATTCACTTTTCTTATGTATTTTCTGTTTCTGTTTTCAAATAAGAACATGTTGCTTTTATGATCCTGGGAGAAGAATTTGATGGAATTTAATAGATCTCTAAGGAGTCCAACATCTGGGGCCAGATCCTTGCAAACATTCTACCTCTGTCAGAGCCTTGACTGCTCCTTGGGTGATGCGTACACCCACAGAGGTCCCACCACCATCTAAGTCTGCAGAGTGGGAAGAATGGGGTCGTCAACCAATGGCATGCGTGCCCCCCCCCCCCCGCTGATGTGGTAGGTGAAATCTCTGAGTTTTTTGTGGTCTGAGAACTGAGTAAGTCAGAGAGGGGTGGGAAGGTGTTCTCTTTGATCTCTCAGCATCTGCCTGATTTTAAAGGCTGCTGCCCCCATTCATTCCCTAGGGGGGAAGGAGATCATAGACAGATTAGGGACGGAGGTAGACTGCCCTACCTCCTGAGTCCTTTCCTGCCCTCAGCTTCAGAGGCAGCTGGGGCCCTTTCAAGTGGTGTCCTGGGCCATTCTTTATATTGTGGAATAATGCAGAAATCCGCCCTACCTCATAAGCCTGTGGTGGCCAGAAGGGATGGGGCAGGAGTGGGGCTGGGGCGGTTTACAGTGGGATCTCCTCTTCCTGGTTTTCCATTTCTCTCCTCCAGGAAGTTCCTGCCATGTCTATTTTTACCCCATCCCCAAGTCTGATTCATTTCCTATGCAGTGAGTTCTGTACAGAAGATAGTAAATCCTTCAGCCCGGGTGGTACTGACTGCTTTCCCTCCAGCTTTATTTGATTTATTTATGCCTTTGGTTTTGGAGACAGAGTCTCCTGTAGCCAAAGTCACTTTATAGTTGAAGTCCTCATCTTCTGGCCTCCAGTTCAAGAGTGTTGTGATTACAGGCTTGAGCCACCATGCATAGCTCAGCTCTCTTGCCTTAGAGTTGTTTTAAAGGCCTTTGGTAGTCTATCTCATAGAGTGGCCTGTCTGAATAATCTCTAAAGAAGGAGAAGGGCTGATTAGGTCACTGCTTCTCAGAACGGAACCACTGAGTAGTCCGTGGCCTGGAAGGGGAGGAAGTTCTAAGGCTTGGGTAGTATGATTGGCCTGCTCCAGCACCATCCTGAGATATCCCAGTACCAGGAATTCATATAGCCTGAGAATAATTCCCTAAGTCACGTTAATACCTAGAGAACTCACCCTACAGCCATAGCAGAATGGATGAGGGTAACTGTCCAAAGCTGTGACCGCAGGCTGATTCTTGCATTCAGAGGGAGGCTAGAGGTGGTGACAGACTTCCTGTAGGAGATGTGGGTGAGCTGGTGTCAGAACGGGGAGTGACAGGAGCTGTGAACACCTGTGAGAGTTACTAGTGATTGTCACCTTGGCAGGATCTAGACTCACCTAGGAGATAAACCTCTGAGCATGTCCATAAGGGAGTTTCTAGACTGGGTCAGTTGAGGTGGGAAGACTGTGGGTGATACTGTGCCAGGGGCTGGAGCTGGGGCTGGGACTGAATGAAGCAGAGGTGGCTCACGAAGTGTCGGTACTAATCTCTCTCTTCCTGACTTCTGATATAATGTAAGCTGCCATCTCCCCTGCTACCATAGCTTTCCAAACATGCTGTACTGTACATCCTCAAACTGTGAGCCAGAATAAACCCCTTCCTTCCTGAGGTTGCTGTTGTCATAGTAACAAGAAAGTAACTAATACAACACTAAAAGAAGCTGGTCTGGGGCTGGAGAGATGGCTCAGCAGTTAAGAGCACTGAATGCTCTTCCAAAGGACCCAGGTTCAAATCCCAGCACCCACATGGCAGTTCACAGCTGTCTGTAATTGCCGGGTGTGGTGGTGCATGCCTTAAATCCCAGCACTCAGGGAGGCAGAGGCAGGTGGATCTCTCTGTGAGTTCAATGCCAGCCTGGTCTACAAAGTGAGTCCAGGACAGTCAAGGATACACAGAGAAACCCTGTCTCAAAAAGAAACAAAAAACAAAACAAAAAACTAAAAAGGAAGAAGAAGAAGAAGAAGAAGAAGCTGGTCTATGGAGAGGAGATTTTGAAGGTAGATGAAAGGCAGATGGGATGGAAGACCAGGTAACCCCAGGTAAATCAATGTAATCCAATAGGCCCTGAAGCCTTTGACAATCTTTCTTTTGCAAAACTACCATTTGATAACAGCAGTGATGGGTGAGGCCTGAACCCTCCTAGACATAGGAGACAGAAGGCTTAACTCACACTGATATGGGGAGTGGGGTTGGGGGAATGTAATTTATTGTCTTAAAACTCTGTACTTGAAGGACTGGAGAGTTGGCTCAGGGGTTGAGAGCACTGGCTGTTCTTCCAAAGGTCCTGAGTTCAATTCCCAGAACCTACATGGTGGCTCACAACCATCTGCAATGAGATCTGGTGCCCTCTTCTGGAGTATAGGCATACATGCAGGCAGAATACAGAATACATAATAAATAAAATTAAAAAAAAAAAACCTCTGGACTTGAACAGGATTGGTGAGAGCCAGGTTTGTCACTTGGTATTGCTTTCTCGATTTCCCCTCTTCTATTCTCTGTGCTACCTTTGTATCCAAGTTTTCTCTCCTCATGGTAACAAGGTGGTTGCCAGAAGCGCTAGACATATTTTCTACCCTCTTAGCAACTCTAGCAAAAAGTGAACATCTCTTTCCCCAACAGTTTCAACAAAAGTCCAGGACTAAGTCCCCGGGGTACCGAATGTGACAACATGCCTCATCTTCCTAGCTAGGTTCCCTTGATGAAGGCTATGATCCTTGCCTCTCCCCTGGCACTTCCTTCTAACTCTGAAGAATTTGTGTATTAGGAATTTTTTCCTCATCAATGTGTCCAACATACCTGACAGAAGCAACTGAAGTGAGGAAGGATTTATTTAATAAGATTTGGTCCATCGTGGTGCGGAGGGCGTGGCAGGGCCTGACAGTTCACATTAGGATGATTTAGGCAACAGAAAGCAGGGAGGATATTACAGGAAGGAATCAGAGTGATGCACAACTCTAAGGACACACCTCTAGTGACCTCAGTGACCTCTCAAGACTTTCAGCACCTCCTAATAGCACCATCAATCCTCTCACTGATAAGGTCATGAAGAATCTAATTGTTCCTGTGAACACCATCATAGACATACCCAGAGGTGTGCTTCCCTAACACCCCATGCATTTCTTTCTTTCCTTTTTCCTTCCTTCCTTCCTTCCTTCCTTCCTTCCTTCCTTCTTTCTTTCTTTTTTGGAGACAGTGTTACTCCATGTAGCGTTGGCTATCTTGGAACTCATTTTGTAGGTTTTTTTTTTTTTTTTCGAGGCAGGGTTTCTTTGTGTAGCCCTGGCTGTCCTGGACTCACTTTGTAGACCAGGCTGGCCTCGAACTCGCAAAGATGCGTCTGCCTCTGCCTCCCAAGTGCTGAGATTAAAGGCGTGCGCCACCACCGCCCGGCCATTTTGTAGTTTTGTAGGCCAGGCTGGCTTGGAACTCAGAGATCCATCTGCCTCTGCCTCCCAAATTCTGGGGTAAAAGTTAAAGTTTAAAGCTGTGAGCCACCACAGCC
Organism: Lophiomys imhausi; assembly: GCA_907164525.1. Taxonomy (NCBI): domain Eukaryota; kingdom Metazoa; phylum Chordata; class Mammalia; order Rodentia; family Muridae; genus Lophiomys; species Lophiomys imhausi. Next base: position 21,324,486 of record CAJQZJ010001750.1, read on the forward strand.
CAGCTACCCTATGCTTTTCTTTTTTTCCGAGACCTATGCTTTTCTTAATCTAGTTAGCTTGGCGATCAAAATTAACCATTATTTAATGAGATAAGATTCCATGACCAAGGCAACTTGTAAAAGAAAGTGTTTGCAGGTGGCATAAGACTTTAGTCCCAGCACTCGGGAGGTAGAGGCAGGCAGATCTCTGTGAGTTCAAGGCCAGCCTGGTCTACAAAATGAGTCCTGGACAGCTAGGGATACACAGAGAAACCCTGTCTGGAAAACCACCCCCCCCCCAAAAAATCAGCTAACCTAGAAATGGGAAACCAAGGCTCCAAAAGCCTTGGAACCTGGCTGAAGTTATTCAGCTATCAAAGACCACCAGGCTGGCATTCAGCTTGTCTCAGTCTCCCTGAGCTGAGGTCTACATACAGTCCATGTATTAAACTATAGACTGCAGATGCCTAGATGGTCATTCCTCTGCCCATCCAAGTACCAATCCTAGCCAGTGCATCTGGAAGGCCAATTGTCATCATCAGGGTCTGCTCTGCTCTGGGATTGGGGAGAGCCTAGCCCATCCCTAGGCTCTAGTCAGGGACTGACCTGGGGCTTTGGAGAGCTGGGAAGATATGTGAGTTGAGGTTTTACTTAGGCTGTGGGTCTCCGCAGGCGTCGTCCGTCTGAACAGGGCATCTGAGGATATTCTCCTTCCATTATCTCTGGGCAGAAGCTTGGCAGAGGGACTGCGTCTCCACCCACCTGGTTTCCTGGCCTATGATGGCTCTTCCATCTGGCTCATTTATTCATGTGTTCATTCAACAGATAATTACTGAGCACCACCAACTCTCTGCCCTTACTGTGGATAAAGTATGCATACACAAGGAAGTGCGGAAATGAAGGTAGATGAGCAGGAGGGATGAGACATTCAGTCACAGTAGTTCAAGGACCATGGGGAGAGCAGAGACCAAGCCCTGGGTTGAGTTGAGGGCAGAGATCCTCCCTAGAGTGGTAGTAGAGGGACATGTATTAAGGAAATGTTCCAGGTGGAGCTGGGCCTTGAAGGATGGATGGGTAGGATTGAAAACAGCAGCCAAGCTGGGCGGTGGTGGTGCACGCCTTTAATCCCATCACTTGGGAGGCAGAGGCAGGTGGATCTCTGTGAGTTTGAGGCCAGCCTGGTCTACAAAGCGAGTCCAGGACAGCTAGAGCTGCTATTCAGAGAGGAAAAAAAAAAACAGCAGCCAAAAAAAACAAAACAAAACAAAACAAAAAGTCCCCCAGCATGAACAGCATATACAAAGGCCTAGAGGTAGGAGTGTACCATGACATCTGGAAAACTAGGGAACAGTATGGGAACATACACTGGGGAGCCAGGATGGTTGGCTAGTAGGCCTGCTGACCGTACATTGAGCTATGTGTGTGGTGTATCATGTTGATCACTGTTCAGCCCCTCTGGAGGGATCAGGAGAGATGGACTTAGGCCCCAGAGTTCCCAGGATTGTTTTGACACCGATCCTTAAGGTGCAGGCTCCACTACAACCATATTTCCCACACTCTATTTCTGTGTCTGAGGATCTCTGACATGCTTCAATAGTACATCTCAGACTGGGTCAACCAACAGGCCTAAACCCCAGGCTAGACAGTTCAGAGGGATCCCATTACTTAAAAAAAGAAAAATCTGCCAGGCATGGTGGCACACACCTTTAATCCCAGCACTCGAGAGGCAGAGGCAGGTGGATCTCTGTGAGTTCGAGGCCAGCCTGGTCTACAGAGTGAAACCTCCAGGACAGACAGGGCTGTTACTCAGTGAAACTATGTCTCAAAAAACAAAAAACTAAACAAACAAAAAACAAAACAAGCCAAACAAACAAAACCTAAAAATCCCCAAAACAACAACAAAAATAAAGCAAAAACAAACAAAACCAACCGACCAAACCAAACCAAACCAAAAAACCCCCAAGTCACATAAAAAGAGACACAGAGGCCGGGCGGTGGTGGCGCACGCCTTTAATCCCAGTACTTGGGAGGCAGAGGCAGGTGGATCTCTGTGAGTTCGAGGCCAGCCTGGTCTACAAAGTGAGTCTAGGACAGCCAGAGCTGTTATACAGAGAAACCCTGTCTCGAAAAACCAAAAAAAAAAAGAGACACAGAGAGAAATATACCCTGGTGTTGGGGCACATGCCTTTAATCCCAGCACTGAGGAAGAAGGAGCAGGCAGGCAGATCTTGGTGAGTTTGAGGGCACCTTGGTCTACATAGTGATTTTTCAGGACAGCTAGGGCTAACACAGTGAGACATTGTCTCAAAATAAATCAAGTTTTAAAAATTGTAGATTTACATCATTGAGAACATATAAAATATAGGCTCAGAGGTAGAGTGCTGTCTTAGTATGTGTGAGTCCCCCCCCCTCCTCCTCAAAAGAGGAAATTATATTTTGTTGTAGTTAGAGAGGATGGGTAAGACTCCCCATCCCATCAACCCCTTTGTTCCCCCATGGCATCTGGAACAGATCTAAGACTGGAAAAATGTGGTTTAAAAACTGGTAGTCTAGCCGGGCAGTGGTGGCGCACACCTTTAATCCCAGCACTTGGGAGGCAGAGGCAGGCGGATCTTTGTGAGTTCGAGGCCAGCCTGGTCTACAAAGCGAGTCCAGGACAGCCAGGATATTCAGAGAAACCCTGTCTCGAAAAACAAAAAAAACAAAAACACAAAACAAAACAAAAAAAAACTATCTGGGTGTGGTGGTTCACACTGTTTGTGGGTTTTTGATTTTTTTTTTTTTGCCTTTTGAGACAGGGTTTGTGTAACAGAGCCCTGGCTGTCCTGGACTCACTCTGTAGACCAGGCTGACTTTGAACCCACAGAGATCCTCCTGCCTCTGCCTCCCGAGTGCTGGGATTAAAGGTGTGCGCCACCAACCTCTCAACACTGTTTTTGAGACAGGGTCTCACTATGTAGCCTTGGCTGGTCTGGATTTTGCTATGTAGACCAGGCTGTCCTTGAACTCACTGAGTTCTGCTGGCCCTGCTTCCCTGGATGCTGGGATTAAAGGTGTGCTTCTATGAGTGAGGAATCTGAAACTGGGACAATAGATAAGAAGAGGACAATTGCTGCAAGTGGGTGTGGTTTCCAGGACATGCCTCCTCCCTGGACAGCCTGGCTGCTGGGGATCTGGGGCAGTCACAAACACCTGGCTCTGGCCGGTGGCAGCTGGGGCCATGTTAAGTTACTTGTGGTGTTCTTACCTCATTCTTTTTCTAATGGTGGATGGATGGATGTTGGTCAAGTCCTCCTTCCACACATTGGAGATGTGGCAAGGAAATCCACTGCCAGCCCTTTTCATTCCAGGTCTGGAGAGCATTGGTTGAGTGAGGGAAGGGAAATGCCAAGCAAGTTTGTGTGTGTGTATGTGTGTGTGTGTGTGTGTGTGTGTGTGTGTGTGTGTGTCTTGCATGCACGCACATTTTGTGTTGGATAGTTGCCACAGGAGAAAAGTGAAAGAGGGACCTGGAGGCTGGGAGCAAGCCTGTAAATTATCACCCAGTGCCTGCCCCTTAAATTCTAAGCACTCCAGGTGAGAATATCCCAGCTCAGGGGAGTGCTGAAGCAGTCACAGCACCTAGCCCTGGAACCCATTAATGGGTAAGGCACGCTTAGGAATATCTGCTGTACCATTTGGGTTCAGAAGGGCATGCTTGTGACCTTGTTACTTTGTCAGGCTATCTTAACCAGCCCCAGAGACTTCCCTTGAAGCCCACAGTCCTGTCCAGGTGCAACATGTTACCTCTTCTGTCTCATGTGGGAAAAAGACCAGCAGAAACAAGTATGTTCAAGGGATACAACAGACAGGACATCTATGCCTGAATGGTCACCATCAGCCTGGTGTGCAGAGCCAGCCCTGGCTTCTCTCTGGCAGGCCTCTGACCCTGTGAAGGTTCAGCCGTGATGTGGTGGCCAGTTTACCCTGTTTCTGTAGCTCCGAGAAAAGAGTGTTATTTTGATCGCCAGCCATAGCCCAGGCTTCTTGTGGAGGCTCCAAGTAGCTCTGGGATCAGTCCAAGGCTGAAGACATCAGCTCAAAATCACTGTCGCAGGGACTGGGTGGATTTCTCCAGCCTTTCGAAACAAATCTGGACTGCTCACTCTCTTCTCCTACCCTCTGCCCTCTCATCCCTACACTAGGTGGGGCCATGGTCTATACCACATCCACTGCTAAAGAGAAGCCCCTAACTCAGCACACCCTCCCCTCCACTCTCAGCCAAATGACCCAGAAAGACTTGCATCTGAGTGCCTGGTGTACAGACATTGTGGGAGGCAGAGACAGACAGACAGATAGACTAACCCTAACCGTGTTCCTCTGGGACTTGGCTGGTGTAGTTTTCAGACAAAGCATATGTTACTGCCTCCTCCCCTGACATTCCTGGAAGAGCTTCCAGGCAGCAATTCCACCCGGGGATCAGGGGAGGAGGCCACAGATGCTAAAGAGGGCTATTTTTCTGATCCTTCTCCTGTTCTTGAAGCTTATGACAGTCTTACCCCCAGTAGGCTTGGGAAATACAACACAGGAGGGGTGACAGAGCTGAAAAAGCAGATCCACTTTATTTACAATGATCAGTAGATGACATAGATCTTTGGGTTTTTATGGCCTTGTGGAGACACTTGGGCAGGGGCTCACTTGCCCTCTGTCTTAATACCTCCTCCTCCCTCATCCTGCAAGTAAGTACAGCTGTGGTCAGGACCTGTTGCCCTGAAAGCAGGTTTGTTTGGGTTGTTTGGGGCATGTGTCCTTACCTCCTTTGGAGGTTCCATCTTGGTCCAGAATGCAGAGTACCTAAAGTAGACCAGTTATCTGTCTGCAGACAGGGGTGAGTGAAGTCCTGTAGGAATGCCAAGGCAGAAGTTTGGGCTGTTACCTGTCCCGCTCTGTCCTTTGCATTTAGACAGGACCATTCAGCTCCCCTTTAGAGACCGAGTAGTGAAGTGTCAGGAGCCTTCCAAGGATAAAGACTAGGACCAAGAATTCCTCCCTGTGTGTATGGTCCCTGGCGGGAGCCCTCGTTGGGGCTGACCTCAGTTTCCCCAGCCACTCCATTCACTTCCTTTTCTGAAATCTCTCCAGGATGGTTCTTACCATAAGGAATAAGAGACCAAGAGCAGGGGCATTATTTCTACCCTAGACAGGGATCCTGGGGTCCAACCCCACCCTCTAGGGGGTCCCACAAACATCTCCCCCCCTTCTCCTGAGAGGCCTTCTTGGAAGAGAGCAGGTTGGTCTGTGGGCAGAGACATGACATAAAGCGTGGGGGGCAATTCCACAGTGGAGGGCCAGGGAAATTCCCAGTGTGGGGAGAAGAGGACTCCCCTCCACCCCCAACAATCAAGGGCATATCCAGCTTCGCCCTGAGCAGGATGAGGAACAAGGCGACCATTACGGAGACCGCGAGGGCCGCAGGCAGGCCAGGGACCAAGGGGGCGGAAGCGGGCTGGGCCGGGTCGGAGTCCTGGTCAGTCTGCTGGGCCGGGTGTAGGGCCCCGGGTTCTAGCTCCGCGCTCTCAGCGCGCCTGGCCCGCCCGCTCCCTGGAGCCGGCTTTCCAGCAGCGGGGCTGCGCTGGCGGCGGAGGTGCCGGGGCGCCCCGCAGGCTGCACGTCCTCAGCTCCCGGGCCAGGTTGAGCACCTCGGGCCGCTCGCGACTCAGGGCTCCTCCCTCGCTGTCCCGGGCGTCCTCCTCCTCCTCCTCCTCCTCCTCCTCCGCATCCTCCTCCTCCTCATCCTCCTCGTCCTCCTCCTGGATGCTACAGAGACGCGGAGCCCCGCGGCCGCGCTCGCCCGGCGGAGGCCGGTAAGCGCACTTGGCGTTGAGCAGGCGGCGCAGCGGGGCACGGGGCACCGAGGCGGCGGCGCCCCCCGCACGGAGGTGCTGCTGGCGCGCGTGGCGCGCGTCGCTCTGGCGCTGCAGCCGCTTGAAGTCGCTGAAGGCCGCCAGCGCGGTCTGGCGGAGCAGGCGGGCCAGGGAGCGCGCCTTGTGCGCCCGCGCCAGCAGCACGGCGTGGCAGCGCAGCACCACGGCCTTGTGGCGCGCCTGGTGGCGGTAGACCCAGGCGAAGACGCGCGGGTGGCGCCCGTCCGCCGCGCAGTGGGTGATGCGCGGCAGCAGGTAGGCGTGCGCCGGTCTGCGGCTCCCCGAACCCCCGGGGCCGCGCTCGCTCGGCTGCATGCGGATGCCGTGCGGGCCCAGGGTCAGTTTCATCTTCGTGCCCCCTCCGGGCCCGCAGCGCGCCCAGATCCTGCTCACGGCGTCGTCGGTGCAGCCGTCGCCCTTGGCGTGCAGGGTGACGGCGTTGCCCAGGTACCACACGGTGTAGCTGGGGTCCTCCTTGTTAAGCTCCACTTTCTGGCGCCGGCTGCGGAACACGCGGCCCAGACGCTCCAGCGGCCAGTCTGGTAGCAGGTCCGGGCAGGAGCGTAGGAAGCTGGAGAGCAGCGACGTGTAGGCGAGCCCGGGGCTCAGGCTCTTCGCCTTGCGCTTGGCCTCGTCCTCAACCAGCACGAATTTGTTCCGTCTCCAGGGCAGCATTGTGGCGGCCCAAGGGGCTGGGAGCGCGTGGAGCTCCCTCGCGACCTGGGGAGGCCAAAGGAGCTCAGAAGCCCGCCGCCCAGGACTCGCGACCAGCTGGGCGGCGGCCGGAGACAGTCCGGGCGTGAGATGTCCAGCGTCCTGCGGGGCTTGCTTCTCAGGTGCCTGGTGCCTAGCCGGGCTGGCCGCCGAGATGCCGGCGAGGGTGCTTGATCGGCTCCGAACAGCTTCCCCTAGGAATGACTCCAGCCGTCTGGGAAGCAAGGAGGGACAGGGTTCTGAAGCAATGGATGTCCCCCAGACCTGAATATGGAGAGGAGGTTGTCACGGTCCCTGCCGCCGACTCGGCGGCAGGGATGTCTCTAGAGCAGAGGCTGGTGGCTGCTGGATGAGGTGGACCAAGAGCACGGCTGCGGTGGGGACTCCTTCAGGCGTCGCGGCTCCACCTCCCGGGGCTGTCTACATCACCGGGCGGGACCGCTAGCTCTCTTGTCCCCTCCCTTCTTCCCCCCTCCTCCCCTGGCGCGCGCAGACTCGCGCTTCCCGAGACCCAGCACAGGCACGCTGGAACTGTTTTAAGCTTTATCGTTGGAAGGATGGAGAGTAGAGGGGCGACTAAGGAATAGGAATTCCCCAAAACATTGCGGAGGGATTTACGAATGCAAATTTCCCCAGCCACACTGGTGGACTCCAAGTTCCCAGGGAGAGCCCCTCCTCTTTCTAGGATTCCTAACTGCTGCCCCTCACCCACAGAGAGTCCCCACCCCCATCTCTGAGAACCGAGATCGGAGGTTTGGGGTGGACTCCTGCTGGGGTCTGGTGTCCTCTACCTCTTCTCTGCACAGCACAAAGCCAGCTGAGGTGGCCCGGTAGAGCAGTGGAAAAGTACTGTGGTTTGGCGGAGCTTTCTCCCAGGTTCCTCCAAGGTCGTGGGCCAGGCTGCTTCCCCTGGGCTGAGAGACTGGTCACACCACAACACCAGCGGCTGGTGGTCAGGACAGGATCGAGGAGAGGATTCTTGGTGATGAGGAGGGGTTACCAGAGCTGACACGGGTCTGTGGGAATTGCTGCAGAAAAGCTGTTCTTCTGGTCAACATGCAGCCGTTGGCTCTTTGAAGATTAAACAGATGATGGATGTCCTATCTGCAGAGATGCCTTCTGAGTTCCCAGGTGTTTTAGAATCCACTATCTCATCAAATTCTCCAGACAGACAGTCCAGGGTCACAGGCTGGAAGGAGATGGGTCACTCAGACCCCAGTGGCCCATGGATGGCCTTCTACCTTCCCTCTAACCTTTGTCCATCTACTACAGAGAGTCCAGGCACTGTCTTCCATCCCCTGGGGAGGGACTGGTACCTACTGGGGAGGGCCTCTAGAGTACTGTAAGTGTCAAGACACATATTCCTTTCTCTGAGTCTGTTAAGCTCCCAGAATTCCCCGACTGCTCTTATTCAGGCCCTAGAGCTCACTGCCTTAAGGCTCCCTACTGCCAACACAAGTTCTTTCTTTGGGTAATGGGGACAGGTCATAGGGAGGTGCCCTCCAGGTCGGGAAGGAGCTCGGATTTGATCCTGGCAGAGTTAAAAACGAAGCCAAACTCTGGGGAATGGATGTAGGCACAGTGACAAGATTGTGTGGTCATTTGGGGATAGCAAGTAAGAATGGTAAATGACGACTGGCTTCAGAATCTGTGGGAGAATGGAAATTATATTCATTTAAAGAGAGCAGGCTGTGGTGGTGCTGTAATTCCAGCACAGGCAGGCATTACAAGCCAGATCTCTGTGAGTTGGAGGCTACCCTGGTCTACATAGTGAGTTCCAGGACAGCCAGGGCTATGTAGAGAGACACTGTCTCAAAAAACAAAACAAAACAAAACAAAACAAAAAAAGAACAACAACAACAAAAAACAAAACAAAACAAAGGTCAAAAAAAGAGGAAGAGGTCAGATTTTTGTTTGTTTGTTTGTTTGTTTGTTTTTTTCAAAATAGATTTTCTGTGTATCCTTGGCTGTCCTGGACTGGCAAGAGGGAAGATTTGATGGCTCAGATAGCAAAGGCTCTTGTCACATAAGCCTTGTAACCTGAGTTTGGTCTTCAGAGCCCATTTAAAGGTGGAAGGGGACAACCAACTCCACAAATTTGTCCTCTGATCCCTGAATGAGCCTTATGGCATGTGCTCTTTCCTCCAAAATAATAGTAATAACATTTACAAAAACAACTTCAACAAAGGGTAGGATACCAGAGACTCCTTAAACGATAAAGAACAGGAAATGACCTAGCATTGCAGTCTTGATTTGGGTGTGCCCACAAGTTGTCTGGTCCACCCTGGTTTCTTTTCTTTTTAAGATTTATTTATTATGCAGTGTTCTGTCTGCATGTAAGCCTGCAAGCCAGAAGAGGGCACCAAATCTCATTATAATGGTTGTGAGCCACCATGTGGTTGCTGGGAATTGAACTCAGGGCCTCTGGAAGAGCAACCAGTACTCTTAACCTCTGAGCCATCTCTCCAGCCCCTACCCTGGATTCATTTCATTCAGAATATGGCCATGTCTTTATTACATGATTGCGTTGCTGATTACAAAAATAAAAACCAGCTTGGAATAAGAATTCACACAAGGCTTGGTGGTGCATGCCTTTAATCTCAGCACTTGGGAGGCAGAGGCCAGCAGATGTCTGTGAGTTCGAGGCCAGCCTGGTCTACAAAGAGAGTTCAGGACAGGGCTATTACACAGAGAAACCCTGTCTCAAAACAACAACAACAAAAAAAATCACACAAGGGCAGAAATGTCTTCCTCTGTTCCCACCTATGCTGTGGTCTCTTTTTCCTGAGTCAGGCTCAGTGAGGCCAAAGAGTAATGAAAGGCTGTTCATGGAGCCAGATTGCTCATGGCTGATACAGAGACTAACTCAAGCAAATCCTTTTCTAGAGGACATTTGTATGTTTTTGGTATGAAAAACCACATCCCTGGCTGTCCTGGAACTCACTCTGTAGACCAGGCTGGCCTCGAACTCACAGAGATCCACTTGCCTCTGCTTCTCGTATGCTGGGATCAAAGGCATGCGCCCCCAGGGTGTCTCCTTCAGACCTGCCCTGGAGTTAACTGACTAAGACATAAATGACTGGAATTACTGATAAGCAACAGTTTTCTGTTTTATTTTGAGACAGGGTTTCACTGTGTAGCCCTAGCTGGTCTGGAGTTCTCTTCCTAAAACCAGCAGCCCTGGAACATAGTGCCAGCCTCTGCCTCTAAGTGCTGGGATTAAAGGCATGAGCCACCACCGTGCCTGGTTGGGTGGGTCTTGCCTTCTACAGAGCAGCAGTTGGATCCATGTTAGGTGCAAATACTGAGGCAGAAAGCCTCTGTCTTGTCTGTGCACGTAGATACCTCATTGTTACCTGATCTCACTCTGGCCATTCCTGACTCTGTGGTCCATCATGTATTGCAGGTCTGCAATCCCTGCCCGGGAGATAGAGGCAGGTAGATCAGGGGTTCAAAGTCATACTCGGCTACAAAGCACATTTAAGTTCATCCAGGGTTACTTGAGACAGTCTGAGCTATATGATTCTGAAGAACAGTTTTGTTTTTGTTTTTGTTTTTTTTTAAAGTGAATGTTCCTCGAATAGCTATGGAAATGTAAGCCTTTAATCTCAGCACTTGGGAGGCAGAGGCAAGCAGATCTATGGGAGTTCTAGGCCAACCAGGGCTACATAGTGAGACACTGTCTCAGAGAGGGAGTGGGGTGGATCAGAGGAGGGTAGAAGAAGAAAGGATGCTCCAAGTATCATCTGCCTTTTGTCTGGCAGAACTTAAGATGGAGGAGCTAGCTACAAGAACAGGCTGCAATTGGAGACCACCCATTCCATTCCTAGCCTGGCTCATCTTCCTTCATGCTGTGGATATGGCTTCTGTTCCTACTGCCTTTAAAAAATATTCTAGCATGTGCCCATCTGGGACCATATGAAATCACAGCAAATGGAATACTTAAAAAAAAAAAAGGATTTTCTTTTTAATTATGTGTATTCTTGTGCGGCTATGTGCCCTTGGATGGAGTGCTCTTGGGGACCAGAGGAGGACCTCAGATCCCCTGGGATTTTAGTTATAGGTGGTTGTAGCCACCCAAGGTTAGAGCTGGGAACTAAATCTGGGTCTTCTGCAAGAGCAGTACGTGCTCTTAAGCCCTAAGTCGTCTTTCCATTCCCCCAAGTAACATTTGGCATTGTTAATTATTCTGTTAATACTTGCTAACACCATGCACATGGACAGCAACTCATCTGGCCTCCTGGGCCTGGATTCTCCCTACTGGGTCCCTTTCTCCCCAGGCTCCTCCTTAGACCCCCTTACAATGCTCAATGGTCTTGAGCATCCTGCAATTCCTCCCCTAAACTCATCAATTTATTAGAGTCAGCTGCCTCAGATGCAGCCCCACGTTCAGTCACATACAAGGAAAAGCCATCAATGACAGCAGAGATCGGAGCTTTCCAGAAGCTTCTGTTGCTGCCCCCAGCCTCAGACCTAGTCATCACTGCTTCACAGACACATGTGCTCTGTCCGCTTAATTCTTAATTCCTCTCATATATATGTAGTCTTATATTCCTTCTAAAAGTCAAATTGGGGGCTGGAGAGATGGCTCAGCGGTTAAGAGCACTGGCTGTTCTTCCAAAGGACCCGGGTTCAAATCCCAGGACCCACATGGCAGTTTGAAGAGTTTGAGGCCAGCCTGACCTACAAAGTGAGTCCAGGACAGCCAGGGCTACACAGAGAAACCCTGTCTAGAAAAAAAAAGAAAGAAAAGAAGGAAGGAAGGAAGCAAGCAAGCAGGCGGGCAAGCAAGCAAGCAGTCTGAGCAAGCCATGAGGATCAAGCCAGTTAAGCAGCACCCCTCCATGGCTTCTGCATCAGCTCCTGCTTCCAGGTTCCTGCCCTGCTTGAGTTCTGTCCTAACTTCCTTCACTGATGGACTATGGACGCAGAAGGGTAAGTAAAATAAACTCTTTCCTCTCCAACTTGATTTGGTCCTGGTGTTTCATGAAAGCAATAATAACACCAAGTAAAACAGGGTTTCACTATGTGGCTGACCTGGACATATTTATGTAGACCAGGCTGGCCTCGAACTCACAGAGATTGACCTGCTTCCTGAAAGCTGGGATTAAAGGCGTGCTCATCATGCCCAGAAGTTTCCATTTCTTTTTTCTTTTTTTTTTATTTTTTGTTTTTTCAAGACAGGGTTTCTCTGTGTAACAGCCCTGGCTGTCCTGGACTTGCTTTGTAGACCAGGCTGGCCTCGAACTCACAGAGATCCGCCTGCCTCTGCCTCCCAAGTGCTGGGATTAAAGGCGTGCGCCACCACGCCCGGCTGAAGTTTCCATTTCTAAATAATAGTTGTGGACTATGCTGTTTTCAAACAATTTTTTTTCAAGACAGTTTCTTTGTGTAGCCCCAGCTACCCTGGAACTCACTCTGTAGACCAGGCTGGCCTTGAACTCACAGAGATCCGCCTTGCTCTGCCTCTCAAGTGCTAGCATTAAAGGCATGTGCCATCAAGCCTGGCCATTACAAATAGTTTCAAACTGCCATGTGGGTGCTAGGATTTGAACCTGGGTCCTTTGGAAGGACAACCAGTGCTCTTAACCACTGAACCATCTCTCCAGCCCTAGACTATGCTGTTTTAAAATAATTATTTACCGAGCCGGGCGTGGTGGCGCACGCCTTTAATCCCAGCACTTGAGAGGCAGAGGCAGGCAGATCTCTGTGAGTTCGAGGCCAGCCTGGTCTACAAAGCAAGTCCAGGACAGCCAGACAGCCAGGGCTGTTACACAGAGAAACCCTGTCTCGAAAAACCAAAAAGAAAAAATTATTTACCACTCCCCTATTTTAGGAGATGATTTGATAGAATTATCTCTCTTTACCTCCCTCTGTTTTTGCATGTGTGCAAGAGTGTGTGTGTGTGTGTGTGTGCATCTCTGTGTATATATGTCCACATGGGGGAGTATGCATGTGTGTAGAGGCCAGAGTACAACCCTTCTCTATCTTTTCTTATTTATTAATTAATTTACTTAGACAGGTCTCACTATTTAGACCTGAAACTCAGAGATCCTCCTGCCTCTGTCCCCCTAAGTGCTGCGGATTAAAGTCACCAAGCCTGGCTTGTGCCTTTTGAAACGGGATCTCTCACTGGGCTGGGGGCTCACTAAGTATGCTAGGCTGGCTGGCCAGTGAGCATCAGGAATCTATCTTCCCTTCCCTATTGCTTGGGTTTAGAGATGGACGTAAGGTCGTAAGGGTTGTTGTGAAAGCATTTTATAGACCTAGCTATCTCTTCAGCCCCTGTCTTATACCACTTAGAATGTTTCGTTGTTTTGGGTATAGCAGCAGTTAGCGTTTAATGGTTATCAGGCAAATAATGTTCAAAGCTGAACCCTAAAGTGTGCAATGATCTCCTCTCCCCCGTCAGACAACTTTTTGTGCTTATTAAAGAAGTTAGGGCCAGGCGTGGTAGCACATGGCTTTAATTCCAGCACTCGGGAGGCAGAGACAGGAGGATCTCTGTGAGTTCAAGGCCAGCCTGGTCTACAGAGTGAGTCCAGGACAGCCAGGCTGTTACACAGAGAAACCCTGTCTCGAAAAACCAAAACCAAACAAACAACAACAATAACAACAAGAAGTTAGTAGCTGCCTCACTTTTAAAACAGACTTCCTTATGCACCTGTCACTGATTTATCCTTCAATTCTTTTTTTTTTTTTTTCGAGACAGGGTTTCTTTGTATAACAGCTCTGGCTGTCCTAGACTCAGTTTGTAGACCAGGCTGGCCTTGAACTCACAGAGATCCGCCTGCCTCTGCCTCCCGAGTGCTGGGATTAAAGGCGTGTGCCACCACCGCCGCCCGGCCCTCAGTTCTTTAAAAGAACCCCCAACCTTCTCTTGACCTGGTTGAATACACAGGTGACGTTTCTAATTTTGTGTGAGTGAGGATGTGGAAGTGGGCCCGCTAGTCGAAGTCTAGTCATCCAGTGACTACAGCCTCAGCTAATTAATATGCAGCCTTCAGCCTCCTGGGAACCTGCTCCTGGTTGGCTGACCCACAGAAAAGACAGCAGGAGCCTTTAACTGGTACCACCCCTATTCCTTCACCTGCAAAGTGCTGAATGATCCCCACCCTTTCCCATTCCACTGTAGGCCCCAGCCTTGCCATGATCCCTCCTTCTGGTCTCTGTAACAGTGATCACTTTCTTGCCTCTGGTCCTTAGCACCTGCTCTTGCATTCTAGGTTTTTTTTTTTTTAAGTCAGTGTTTCTGGGCAACAGTTCCCTGACTCCTCTTGCCTCTCTTTGGTCTTACTCCTCAGGGTTGCCTTCAAAGTGTTGATCTGAGTCACATTTAATTAATCACCTATGTAATGATTCTGTTATGTCCCCCTCCATTCATAACTAAGGCCCTATCCACTTTCAGAGCTCATTCCACAGTGCCCTAGACAGTGGGTGGCACATTGTAGACCCCTCTCGCCCCAGTCTCATACTGTGGCCTAGACTGTAGCTTGGAACTCAATATGTAGCCCAAGTTGGCCTTGAATGTATACATTTTCCTGTCTCAACTGAGTGCTGAGATTATAGGTGTGTACCACCATGCTATGCTCAGAGTAGGTTCTCAAGACTGCCCTGGACAGTGTGACACACAGTATGATCTTTAAAATGCTCTGGACAGCACCAGGCATATAGTAGGCCCTCAAGAGTACCATGGACAGTTCCTGATACATACCAGGTTCTCAAAGGTTTGCTGAGAGCAGCATAGGAGCCACCTTCCTGCTGTGTAACTCAGGTCCTATCTTCTCCACAGCATGAAAAGCAGCTGAGAACAAACTCCTGGCTGTTGGCAGGTCAGTACATTACTCTTAAAGGACAGTACATACACTTAATATTGGGGGAGGAAAAAAACCTCACTTCCGACACTGACTCATTTGGTGACCTTGAGTGGCTTGTCTTTTCCTGTCTGAAAAAGGCAGATAGCAATTGGTACAATGCTTCTGCTGAAGGCTGGGAACTGTTTTATTTAGAGATTTTGGCATGTGTTCAATGCTCTTAAAGTGCATTAAAAAAAATCCAGGTGGTTGTAAGTGATCAGAACCTCAGAATCGAAATGAACTGTGGCTTACAAAGGGGATATAGAGAAGTTGTAGGGAGGAGAGGTGTGCCTTTTGGTGCTGGGTTTGTAGACATAAGTGCATTTTCTTTCTGCTGGTTTGTTTGTTTGTTTTGAGAAATGATCTCCCTGTATAATCCAGGCTGTCTTTGAATTCATAGCCCTCCTGACTCAGTTCCCAAATGTTGGGGTTGTAGGTACATTCTGCTGTACCTAACATGACTGCTTATTAGTGTGTGTGTATGTGGTATATGCTTATGTGTGCACATATGTGTGTGTGCATGCATATGCATGCTTATTTAGAAGCTACAGATTGAGACTGGATGTTTTCCTCTGTTGTTCTCCACCTTTCTCTTTGAGACAGGGTCTCACTGAAGCTGGAGTTCCATTGGATAGGCTCACTGGTTAGCAAGTGCCCCAGGATCTAAGATGCCTGACCACCTGAGGGCACCCAACACCACCATTACAGGCATGCACCACTGCACTGAGAGACGCTTGGGGATCTGGCTCAGTTGGGATTCAAACTAAGGTTCATGTGCTTGCACAGAAAGTACCTTGACCACTCAGCCATCTCTCCAGCCCACAAGCATTCTTCTAAAGAATCTGTTTGCAAAAAAATGTTCTCTTTTGGGGCACTAGTTGTTCTTCCGAAGGACCTGGGTTCAAATCCCAGCACCCACATGGCAGATCACAGCTGTCTGCAATTGCCGGGCATGGTGGCGCATGCCTTTAATCCCAGCACTAGGGAGGCAGAGGCAGGTGGACCCAGGTTCAAATCCCAGCACCCACATGGCAGATCACAGCTGTCTGCAATTGCCAGGCATGGTGGGGCATGCCTTTAATCCCAGCACTAGGAAGGCAGATGCAGGTGGATCTCTGCGAGTTCAAGGCTAGTCTGGTCTACAAAGGGAGTCCAGGAAAGCCAGGTATACACAGAGAAACCTTGTCTCCAAAAACAAAAAACAAACAAAAAGTTCTCTTGTTGTTCTAAATGAGAAAACTAAAATATCTATCCCAGTCATTTGATTTGATTTTACCAATGAAGACACAGGAGCCAGATGCTGGGTTGAAAACTCCATAGCTCAGAGAGGCAGAGAAAGCACCCAGTTGGTTTTCCTGTTCCACCAACATCCCAGCCAAGTCCCTAAGCTAAAAAGCCCAGAACCTAGAGGAAGAAGCCTAGAAGGAGAAAACCTCAGAAACTGCCCTGAAGGAAGCTCTGAAGAAACTTCTCTGAAGGAGCGAACCCAAGGGAACACTGACTCCTTCTCCAAGTTGTCTTAAGTACCCTCAGCTCAGTGTCCTGCCTTTCTGCTTAATCCCTGTCAGCTGGTTTCTTGCTCCGCCTCTTGACCTAGGGTTAACTTTATTTAATACTGTGTACAGAAAGCTCTTGGAGGGCTGGAGAGATGGCTCAACGGTTAAGAGCACTGGCTGCTCTTCCAAAGGACCCTGGGTCCTTTCAAAGGACCCAGCACCCACATGGCAGTTCACAGCTGTCTGTCATTGCCAGGTGTGGTGCCACACACCTTTAATCCCAGCACTCGGGAAGCAGAGGCGGGTGGATCTCTGTGAGTTCAAGACCAGCCTGGTCTACAAGTCAAGTTTCAGTTTCAGGAGAGTCAGAGCTACCATAGAAATCCTGTTTGAAAACACACACACACACACACACACACACACACACACACACACACA
>CAJQZJ010001750.1:21341271-21365354 GCA_907164525.1 Lophiomys imhausi
ACACACACACACACACACACACACACACACACACACACACACAAGCATTTATTGGGGCTTACAGTTTCAGAGGGTGAGTCTATGACCATTGGTAGGGAATAACACCAGGCAGGCAGGTATGGTGCTGGAGCAGTAGCTGAGTGAGGACTTACATCCTTACCAGCAAGTAGGAGGCAGAGAGAGAGAACTTGGTTTGAGAGTGCCATGGCTTTTAAAACCTAAAGGCCTACTTCCTGTGACACACTTCCTTCAACAAGGCCACATTTCCTAATCCTTCCCAAACAGTTTCACCAGCTGTGGACCAAACATTCAATACATTAACCTATGGAGGTCATTCTCATTCAAACTGCCATATATAGAAAGGAGTTGAGATTTAGAGAGGTTTAGTAACTTGTCTATGGTCACAGAGGAGGCAAGTGTCAGGGCAGCAACTGAATCTGGGTGTGACATGCTTCTATCCTTTGACAAAATTATGCATGGTTATCTATGACTTAGAAAATAAGGAGAAGGGTGGTGGGGAGATGGCTCGATTGGTAAGGTCCCTGCTGTGTACCAATGTAAAAGCCAGGCATATGGCAAACACATGGAACCCCAGAGCTGGGGAGTGAAGACAGGTGGGATTCCTGGAGCTCATTGGCCAAATTAGACAAATTAATTAGTTCTGGCTCAGTAAGAGGTCAGTTTGGTCCCCAGCACCATATAAACCCAGAACGTGGGTACTATAATCCTAGTACTCCAAAGGTCGGGGCAGGGGGGATCTGAAAGTCAAGGTCAGCTTTGGCTACATAGGCAGTTTGAGGTCATCTTAGCTACATGAGACTCTGTCTCAGGAAGGGTAAGAGAAAGGGAGTGTGACAATGTAAAGGAACCTTTAGGATTCATGAGCTGCTCAGATGCCCAGTGGAATGTCTGTAAACGAGGGGCAGAATGGATGGATAAAATGCTACCCGCAGCCTGGCGGTGGTGGCGCACGCCTTTAATCCCAGCACTTGGGAGGCGGAGGCAGGCGGATCTCTGTGAGTTCAAGGCCAACCTGGTCTACAAAAGCGAGACCAGGACAACCAGAGCTGTAACACAGAGAAACCCTGTCTCGAAAAACCAAAACAAACAAACCACAACAACAACAACAAAAAAATGCTACCTGCATTATCCCTGAGATAAACCCTTGGTCCATTCATCAAATTACAGTCCAGTTCAAGGCAAAATCATGTTTGCATAGCAAAGAACAGAGTTGTGTCAATAGAGGCTGGCGTTTGGTTGCAGTCTCAGCTCAGGAATAAACACACCTGCAGCCGGGATCCCAGACAGGGCCAAGAGGCTGCCTGGAGTTCCCACCCTCTTACATCAAAACTCAAACTAGTGCCAGTTGCCCCACGGGAGCCCCTCATCTAAGCACATCTGGCCACTGTTCATTCACATGCGTAGTCACTCATATGATTTCTGAGTACTTGCTGTGTGGCAGACATTGAATGGGAAGCATGGTGGTGCTGAGGAGAGCAAGGCACTGGAAAGCCCTCCTCTGAAGGCTCCTGTAGTCTTGTTTGGGAAACGGATGCATGTTGGGGGAATATAGGCATGCAGCTGTGTCTCTCTGTTGGGTGGTTCCTGTCCCCCATTCTCCAGCCATTAGCTCTGCAGGAGACAGATACTGTTCACATGGGTGCTCAAAATCCTGCTCCCCCTCTGAAACCCTCCTCCACTGGCTCAACCACCCACTGCTCCTTCTTGCAGTGGCTCATCTACTACGTCTCCGAACCACAGCCCTGCATCACAATCACCCACCATATCACCCCTGAAAAGTGGTCTTTTAACTCCTAGCCTCCCATCCCCCTGAGGAGCCTGTCCTCTTCCCCACTGCCACACTCCTTCCCAGGGCCTCTCCCATGGCCCTGAATGGCAATCACCTCAAAATACTACCTTAAATCACCTTTAGGCATAAGAGCTTCCCTTTGGACCTCATCTCCAGCATCTCCAGTAGGGCCCCTGGGTCACTGTCCTTTCCTCTCTTGTTTTAAAATTATTAGTGTGAGTTGATGGACAACTTCCTCCTTCCACTGTGAGACCTTGGTATTACTGAATTCAGGCTGTCAGGTTTGTGCGGCAAGTGCCTTTACCCTCCGAGCCATCTTGTAGGCCCACACTGGACGGTGTTCTGACCTCCAGTGTTCCTGGCTTATTCCTTTCTCCTCAGGAGACTGGCTCTCCCTTTCACCTTCCCCCACTGTTGTTGTCACAAGTGGCCACAGATTCAGTGGCTTAAACCAGCAGCAATTTGCCTTTTCTCCCAGCCACGGAGCTCAAAAGTCTAAAAATAGGTCCTGCTGTACTACCATGAAGCTGCCAGTATACTGGGTTCTTCTGGAAATGTGTTTCCCTGTCTTTTCCAGCTGGGAAGTTTGGAACCTGAGACCATCATATTGGGCACGTCACTGTCACCTGTGTGCGGGTTTACAAGAGCATGCATATGGAGACTAGAGGACAGATGACCTTGGGTGTCATTCCATAGTTGCTGTACTCTTGTTTTTGTTTTTGAGACAGTCTCTCTATGTAGCCTTGGCTGTCCTGGAACTCACCACGTGGATCAGGCTAGAGATCCGCCTGCCTCTGCCTTCCCAGTGCCCGGATTAAAGGCGTGTGGTGTCTGGCCCAGCCTACCTTGTTTATCTTGAGACAGGGTCTCTTACTTGAACTGCCTTGCCGTTCAGCAGGGTTCCATGCGTCACCTTTTTTTACCTTGGGAACCTGGGACCATCATATTGGACACGTCACTGTCCCAACTGTGTTGTAGGGATCAAACTCAGCTCTTCACCTTGCAAGGCAAACCCTTTATCTACAGAACCATCGCCTCAGCCTGAGAGGCAGCTTTCCTGGAGTCTCCTCCACTAATAGCGACTCCTGTGCATATTTGGCCCAATCAGGAAAAGCAAGGCGATTCTGCCCATTTCAGGGTCTTCTCCCTCCCTGTGTTCATCTTTATTGTCTTTATTGTTGTGTTGGGCCTCATGCTCTTTGCCAAGTAATCCGAAATGTCCAGAGATTCCAAACAATAGCCAGTGGACAGTTGTGAGGGGCTCTTCTGTTTCCTGCTAGCCCTTCAAACACTCTGCTCCGCTCTGTTTCTCTTACTTGACTAAGCAAACTCCCAAATCTCCCCAAACCCAGCTGTCCACTTCCTCCATGCCTGGTGAGAAGGAGAAACCACCGCACACAAAAATCTTGCGGGCCCCACAGCCCAGCTGTGCGGTCCATTCTGGCTGCCTGGCTCCCGGCTGGCACGTGCCTCCTCGCCTCCACACCCCGCACTTCCTTCCTTTCCTTAGTTTCTGCTGCCTTGTTTCCTCCTTCCCAGAGAAAAGTGGGGCAGTCGGGAGGAAGCTTGCCTCCTCAGGCTCAGCTGCGCCCACCAGCATCTGTGCTTGGCTCGGGGCTCCCCTTCTCCCTCTGACTCAAAATCCTGCTCCAAGCGGCCTTGCCTTGCCCTAGAGCCCCTCCAGGCTCACTGCTAAGTGTCCCTCTGGTATCTGTGGCTCCCTTTCCTCCCTCTGCACTATTCTGCCATTGGCATATAAACCAGATTTCCCCCCATATAAACCAGAGCCGACAAAAGCCCTCTTTTGTCCCCAACCCCCTTCTAGTACAAAGCCTTATTTCTGTTTTTCTTTGCGCGGGGTGGGGGGTGGGGGGTGGGGGGTAAGAGGTGGGGGAGGACCAAACCCGTCCTCTGTTCTCATTCTTTCTTTTGGATCCACTAATATCCGGCTTTGGCTTCCACTCCTGTACTTCTCAGGGTCAAGGACAACCAGCTGCTAGGCAGATAAACACCGTGGTCGATTTTCAGCCCTCATCCATTGACGCTGCTGATCGCTGCTCCTGGAAGACACTCTTCGTGGTTCTTCCTTGTCTCCATCCGTGGCTCCTTACCAAGCTTCTTTGATGGATTCTTACTTTCCTGTTCTCGAGATGCTGGGGAGGGGGAGGGGTGTCCACATCACTTCTTATAAGCTAACCGTCTCTGAATTTATTGTTGCCTGGACCGCTTCTCTCAATTCCAAGTTCAAGTCCATCTTCCACTTGGAGGACAAGTAAACTCAGAATTAAGCTGCAGAGGTAACTCAGTGTTGCTTAAGCCAAGAACTTTATCCTCAACCTGGAGTCCTCTGTCTCCCTCCCATTTTAGCCATCTGAGCCAATCCATGTCCGCTCTGCTTGCAGGGATCTCTTTCCTCATTCCTCACTGGCCCAGGCTACTGTCACTGTTAACTGGATTCACTCAGCAACCCCACCCCTACTCTGTTCTTGTTGCTCCTAGACTGTCCTCAAACAGAGGAACCCTTTGGGAAGGTAGTCCATTCCTGTCCCGGGTCTAATAAAAACCCACAGGTATGACACCTAAGCCCAGTGTAGCCTTTTCCACAGATTGCTTCACAATGGTTTTCACTTGTTAACTCCCAGTGCCTGGTACGTCTCTCCCTTTAGTGTCTCTAAATGGCCTGTCTCCTCATCCAGGGACAGTTTTCAGACACCCAGGGCTCTCCCTCACCCCTCCTCCATACTTTTTGTCCAAATGCCGCCTTCTTAGACCATCCCCATCAGCCCTTGTACCAGCTGGGCTGCAGCTCTCCCGCAAAGTAGCTGTGTGGGTGTGCCTTTTGTCTCCATAGCAGACTCCAGCAGTGTCTGAGCCAACACCCTGTATTGCCTTACATTCTGGTGTATGGCTGGGGTGCAGCTCAGTGGTAGAACATTTGTCTAACTAATGTGTCTCCTAGCATCATATGTGTGTGTGCGCGCACACACACACACACACACACACACACACACACACACACAGAGAGAGAGAGAGAGAGAGAGAGAGAGACATTTGTGCACAAATGTTCAAGTCAAAGCCACAAAATTAGGTCAAGCTTGTCTTCCTTGCTTCTTCAGCTTCTTAGAGGCTACTTAGGCTCCTGGGCATGTCTCATGTCTACTCCAGTCTCTTTTTATTTATTTTAAATATATATTATTACATATTTTTGTGTGTGCTACACACATTATGGTACAAGTTGCAGGAGTTGGTTCTCTCCATTCACCATGTGGATCCTTGGGGTGGAAATCAGGTCGTCAGGCTTGGCAGTAGGAGAGCTTTGTGGAGTTGGTTCTCTCCTTCTTCCTTCACATGGTTTCCAGGGATCCTCCTTGGGTTGCCGTGGTTATACCATCTCTCCTCTTGCTTCTTTGTTGGTTTACCATCTGTTTTTGCTCCCCTACACCCCTTTTGACACAGGTCTCACCATGTATCCTAGGCTGTTTCAAATTTGCTGTGATTCTCCTGTTTTAGCCTTCTGATGGAATTACTAGTATGTGACCCTAACCTTAACCACCCCCCCCCCAGTCTAGCTCTGAGGATTTGTGGTTTTTTGTTTGTTTTGTGTGGTGTGTGTGTGTGTGTGTGTGTGTGTTGTTGTTGTTGTTTTGTTTTTCGAGACACGGTTTCTCTGTGTAGCCCTGGCTGTTCTGGACTCACTTTGTAGACCAGGCTGGCCTTGAACTCATAGAGATACACCTGCCTCTGCTTCCTGAGTGCTGGGATTAAAGGTGTGTGCCACCATGCCCAGCAATTACAGACAGCTATGACTTGCCATGTGGGTGCTGGGATTTGAACCTGGGTCCTTTGAAAGAGCAGCCAGTGCTCTTAACCTCTGAGCCATCTCTCCAGCCCCATTTGTGTTCTTTTAAAAGTATAAATCATTTCATTATTTTGTGTGTATGTAGTGTATGTGTGTCTGCTTGTGTGTGGTACATATGTACACATGCATGTGAGGATTGCAGACTAATGCTGAGTGTCTTCCTCAGTCTTTCTCCACCTTACTTTTTGTGACAGGGTCTCTCACTGGGCCTGAAGCTCACTTTCTGCTTCTCCCTGCCACCTCATGCTAGGGTTATAGATGTGTGCCACCATACCTGGCTTTTACATAGGTGCTGGGGATCTCAACTCCGGTCCTCATGCTTGTGGGCAGGTATTTTACAAAGTAAATTCTAAGGTAATATCTCCCCAACCTGGGAATTGGGGGAGCTCCAACTGTTGGACCCTCAGACTGTTTTTTATCCCCCTTGAGACAGGGTCTTTCTATGTAGTCCTGCAGCTCTCTCACCCTCTCTTTCCCAGGTGCTAGGATTAAAAGCAGTGCTACCACTGCCCAGCCCAGCTGTGTTCTTGAAGGCAGAGTGTAGGTTTTGTCTATGTCCCTCTTATCTAGGGCTACAGGTGGCTCATAGTAGCTCTGCAGTGAATATTGGTTTGGAACGAGCATCTGGCTTTCAAGCTGTGCTCTATACATACCCGCCACAGACACAGCAGCTGGTCCCAGGAAGCACCTGCCACACAGTACACAGAACAGCTGCCCAGAGGGCACTGGGCTGCCCTTCAGCCTGGACTGGATCTGGGTGTAGCTTGGTTTGCGTGCTGCTCAGTGAGCTTTGATTTAATTCCTTCATGTTTATGGAATGCTCAGCGGAAGGCTCGGTCCCGCCCCACCACTTCAGGAGATGTCTAGAAAGAGCCTCCTCTCCCTCAGATTTGAACCAGAGGTTTGTCTTCAGTCTGGAAAACATGGTATTTGTTACCATAGCAACCGAACTTCTAAAACCATGGATGTCAAGTATCATGTGGGTCCTACTGCTCATAGCAACTGCCATTCTCTCTCTCTCTCTCTCTCTCTCTCTCTCTCTCTCTCTCTGTTGTGGGTGGGGGGAGTATGCCTTGTAGTCTTTCTGGCTATGAGTTAGGAAGGGGAGAGAGGGGTGAGGTGAGCAGTCAGGATTCCTTCTGGAATGGATGAAACATGGGGGTTTTTGGAAATAGTGAGATTAAAGGCTGAACCCCCAGTGCAAAATCAACTCTGCATATTCACATGCCAGAGCTCCATCTCCCCCCCAACAAAGAGAGTGTCTGTTCCCCCTCCCCCCTCCTCTGATACTGCTCAGATCTCTGGTTGTACTCCACCAGGCACACACACGGGAGTAGACAAATCCACAGTGAGGCAAACATATGCTCCTGTGTGCCAAAGCTCTAGCAAATGTAGCTATTTACCCATCCTCCTGTTTCTTGGATCCTTGCTCCGTGTGTATAAACATAACACTAAGTGCCCACTCTGTGTCTACACTTGGGCCTCAGAAGCCGAGAAGACAAGATTTAGGATGTCTCCATGCTCTCTGACTGAAGGAATGGGGTGGGATGCATGAGGCTCAGGAAGGAAGGAGGTGATTAACTGGCACAGATGCTGGTGGGGGTGGAAACACAAAATTCAGCCTCATTTTAGTTTCTTTCACGGAAAAGGCAGGCCAAACTGTCTTCATCTCCTGGGCTTGGAGGAAGGGTCTCTGCTAAGATTCTCCAAAGCATGTAGGACCAGCACATTGACTCCATGGAGGATACAGCTTCCTGCTGCACTGTTGCTGAATGAAGACTGTCTTGGGATCAGTGTTAACTAAGCTGTTTCTTTTTCCCATCTCCAACCACATTTATTATTAGTGACATCTTTAGGTCATGAACACATGGGCTTTCTCTTTCTCCTCCCAGTGTTCATTAGAAACCGGCTCTGAGACCTCAGAACCTCTCTTTTGCCTTTTGGAGTCCTGGCCACATTTCCCTGAAGAAGTGCAGCCTTCCATGCCAAACAGACTGTGGGTCCAGTTAGAAGGACTCTGAAGGGTGGCCCCTGCCTTTGGTGGCATGTATGAATTCTGGAGCCACTATTTCCCTGCCATGTGGTCCTCTCTGAACCCCAGCATCCTCATCTACAAAACCATCATGCAACCTGCCTGCCAAATGGATTATTCTTCAGTTCATCCAGTCAGCAAACCCATACTGAGCACCTACTCTGTGCCAAACCCATACTGAGTGCCTACTGTGTGCCAGGCACTATTAAAGAGTTGTGATAGGCTAACAAAGAGTATAATCTGGTGGTCTTGATGCATTTACCTTACCAGTGATAATCACTCATTTCTCATCTACCATTTGCGTGGTGATTGATCCTCTGGAAACAGATAAACAGGGAAGTGGGTGGGGAGAGCCAGAACCCACAGAGACCTGCCTGCCTCTGCCTCCCTAGTGCTGGGATTAAAGGCGTGCACCACCACTGTCTTGGCACACAGCTCAGGTTCACCTGCTCTAAAATGGCACCACCGCAGTGAGCTGGGCCTTTCTACATCAATTACCAATGAACAAAACATATCATAGATATGGCCTCAGCCCAGTCTGATTGAGCCAATCTCCCAGTTGAGGTCCCCTCTTTTCAGGTATATCAAGCTGACAACCAAGAGTAGACATCATAACTAGTTATCTTATTTTTAATTATGTATGTGTGTGTGTGTGCACATTAGTACAGGAAGCCAGAGGTGTTGGATTCCCTCAATCTGAAGTTTCAGGCCTGATGTGGGTGCTGGGAACAGAACTCAGGTCCTTTGCCAGAGTAGTAAGCCCTCGTGACCTCTGAGCCATCTCCAGTCCCTTCACCTAGTTTCAGTTGGGTGAAGTAATGGGTTGGAGCAAGTGAAATAAGATGCTTAGGAGCGGACATAAGGAGGTGTTCATATGAATGGGACAGTGGGCATCTCCTTAGACTTTCATCCTTGACTTTTCACCATTTTCCCTTTTGCCTTGTCCTTGAGTTTCAATGTCTTTATACAGAGTAAATTCTTGGCTAATATAAACTCTCTCTATATTTTGTAATCTCAGGCTAAAAACATACTCTAAATTGGTCTATTGGCAAAGCACCTACATATTCAGAGCATTTGTTAATCTCAAAAGTAAAGACCAACACCCCAAATTTTTGGCCAAATTAAGCGAGCTTTATTTTCTGTCAGATGGGGCTATCACTCTAAAGCAGGGTTTGAGAGAGTAGCATCAAATATAGGAGAAAGTGGGGTTTATATGGCTCAAAAAATATAAGACTAGGGAGTTTCCAAGGGTTTTGGTTCTATAGGAACTCATGGGAAATCTCAAAATTATTTGACAGACATTTTATCAGGTGGAGGTTAGGGTATAGGGTGTGGAACATGTTAAATTCCAGAAAATGGATCAAGATCTGCTCAAACAGGAATGAACTTATTTTGACCTCATTTTTCTTTTATGGGCATTGGTGTTTTGCCTGCATGTATGTCTGTGTGAGAGTATCCCATCCCCTGGAACTGGAGTTACAGACAGTTGTGAGCTGCCCATGTGGGTGTTGGGAATTGAACCCAGATCCTTTAGAAGAGCAGCCAGTGCTCTTAACCACTGAGCCACCTCTCTCTAGCCCCTTATTTTAACCTTGTAATAAGATGGCTTCTAATCTTAAATTGGAGTCAAGCTTGTCCATCCCATTTTTCTGTAGAACAGACGGTTGGGTCCAGTCTGTGAGTCTATAGGCTCAGCTTGACTGAACTTAGAGGGATAGCACAGAAGTGGAGACCTTCCCCTTTTTCTAGCTGGGAGAAGTGGGCTCATAATGCTGAAATGACTGTCTAGTATATGGAGAAGGGAATGCATTCCTTTCCCTTGTTTGTTTGGTTGGTTTTTGTTTTTTTGAGAGAAGGGTTCTCTGATTGTCCTGGACTCCTTTTGTAGACCAGACTGGCCTCAAATTCAGAGACCCACCTGCCTCTGCCTCTCAAGTGCTGGGATTAAAGGCGTGTGCCAACACGCCCGGTCCTAGTTTTTATTAGTTTGAATTCCTAGAGGAAGACAGATGAGGAGTCAGCTACCTCCATTTTCCGTTTGACAGGTAAGAGACTGAGGCTTCAGGGCCAGGCAGCGTGGGAGGGGCAGAGCTCACCTGAGATGACCTCGGAGGAAGACACTCAGATGTGCACATTGAAGAAAGGTGGAACTGGAGTCTCAAGGGTAGTGAGGAACAGCCTTATGTGAGCAGCCTGTGATGCCACCTGAGGCCATGGGGAGGTTCTGGCCTGTGCTGCTACTGAAGACCATGTTTGGGTCCATGTCCCCGTAGCAGCAGGGGTCTGAGTCAATGTCCATGACCCATGTTACTACCAAAGGCAATGTAGATGTCCCTGGTCTGGGCTGCTGCCTGGGGCCACATTGATGTCCAAGGGCTGTGCAGAGCTGGTTCCACCCCTCACTGGCTGCAGCACTCAGGGGAGCCAGCCCCACCTCTCACCTAGGCAACATGGAATAGTTGGCCCCAGGACATGAGAACAGGAGAGCTGGCCCTGCATTATACTGGCTTGCAGCACTCGGGAGAGTGGGGCCCTGTTCCTTGCCTGTACAGTACAGTAGAGCTAGCTTTGGTGGCATGAGTGTGGGAGAGCTATCCCTGAGTGCATGATATCCAGAATGCTGGTCCTGTCCCTCATCAGGACAGTTCTGGAGAGCTGGCCCAGGTGGCATTGGTACTGGATTGGTGACAGGCTGACCAACTCAGCTACCACCCAGTCCCAGATCCAGGGCATTGAGTTGGCCAATCCCAACATCTATCCTATCTGTGAACTTCTGGAGCACATGAAGGGGCTGGTCTTCTAGAACCAAAGCAGCAAGATCTTCATGACACAGGACAACAGTAGGATATCTGAGAGGATTCTCATTGGGGACCCAGTACAGATAGTGTAAGAGAAGCCAGAGGCCTCGAACCAGACTCATTGCAATGAACCTTTGCAAGAAGAGCTGTTTAGGTAAAAGGGTATACGCTGTGTGACACATCACAGCTTCTATTGTGAGATTTAGTTTGTGTTTTTTGGGGAGGAGGTTTCAAGGGCAGAGGGCAAATATGGAGGGATGGGAAGGAGAGTGGGATTGGGATGTGTGATGTGAAATTCACACAGAATTAATAAAAAGTTAAAAGAGAGAGAGAGACTGAGAACTCGCTGGGCATGGTGCAACCCTGTGACCCCAGAACTTGGGAGATGAGGAGTTCAAGGTCAACCTGGGCTAAATAGTGAGTTCAGGACCTATCTAGGGCTGCAAGAGACCTTGTGTCAATAACCAATCAAGCCAAACTAAACCAAACCACCACCACCAACTCTTAGGCTCAGGGAGACGATAGACCTTGCCAGAGATGACATGGTTGACCTAGCCTCTCAGGCATCTGACTCCTAAGCCCGATGTGAGTCACCCTCTCCTGAGCTTCCCAAGTGAGGCTGGAGGTAAAGACCATTTACAGATACAGCCGCAGGGCCCGCTGGTGAGCGGTGAGCCTGAGACTTTCCTGGGCCATTGGAGGGACCAGAGTTTCTTCAGTGCCTTTCTTAAGTTTCCCTTACCTGGGCAGGGGATGTAGCTCAGTTGACAGAGTGCTTGCCCAGCATGCACAAGACCCTGAGTTCAGATCCCCAGCATTATGTAAAGCACCCCTGGCGATGTAGACCTGTGATCCCAGGGCTTGAGAGGTGGAGGGAGAGACCTCAGGAGTCTGAAGCCATCCTTGACTACATAGCGGGGTTGAGGCAAGCTTAGGATACATGGGACTTTTCTCAAACAAAACAACAACAACAACAAAACTAACCAACCAACCAACACACAAAAAAAATCAGATCTTCCTTGCCTTCCTTCCATAGAGTTGTCTCCCTCATGAGTGCTGCTCTTCTGTATCCTGTGCTCCTGGTGCCTCCACGTGGCTGAAACTATCAACTGCAACAACTATTGAAAATTCCCCAGGATGTAAAATATGATTGAAGGGCTTTTAGAGAGTGAGTTTATTCAAACAAATAGTTTGCATTTTCCCTAGTGATGGACTGGTTGGGGTTTAGATTTGAATCCTGGAATCCTGGCTTCCAGACTAGCTGTCCAGATGGGCTGTCACTGGCAAATATTTGAATACATGTGATGTGATTCACAGATGGAAACAACTCCACTGCCAGGTTGTTTCTGGGACCAACAACATTAACTAAGTGGGGTGTAGCTCAGTTGGCAGAGGGCTTACCTAGCACTTGTGAAACCCTGGGTTAGACCCCAAGCACTGCATAAACTGGACATAGCAAGCAATGAGCATGACTACAGTCCATCACACTGAGAAGTGGAGGAAAAGAGAATCAGGAGGTCAGGGTCATCCTCAGCTACATAGTAATCTCCAAGTGAATCTGGAATACATGAGACCCTATCTCAGAAAAATGTGGAGGTTGGATTTCTATTGAATCAACCTGGCACCTGGCAGCACACATGGTCCTGGTCAACAGGTGTACCTCTGGGAAGAGGGTGTGAAGTTGACCAATGAGAAGGGACTCTGTATGCATAACTAGTGATAGCGTATAAGAAGGAAAGCTTGGGAAACTGGAAAGGGCTTTTGGCTTGGCATTGCTTCTCAATGCTGCTCAGCTGCTGGACACCGCCACACTCGGAAAGACGCTAGAAAGATAGTGGCTGAAGTTGGGCAGAGCTCAGCTGGAAAGCTGAGGCTCTGAGAGTGGTGGTGAATAGGGCTCTGTGGAAGGGCATGGACAGGGTCCTTGAGAGCAGTGCCCTACGTAAGGTCATGGCAGCAGAACCCAAAGAGGAGCATGAGAGATGGAGGTGTCAAGCGGACATGTGCCACTTGTTTTGAGACGGTATTGCTCTGTAACCCAGGACTGGCCTCCCATCTCTCAAGACTTGGTCTTACCTCCCTAGTCTGGAACTCTAAGATCCATCTTCATGCCTGGCCACTTTTGTGATTTTAATGTAGACAAAATGTGTGCATGTGTGGTGTGGTGTATATGTTTGTGTGTGGCATATGCATGTGGTGGTGGTGGTGCACACACACGTGACTGCGCAAATATGTACACCTGTGGGCTTCCTTGTGGGGGCCAGAGCAGGACACTGAGTATCTTCCTCTTCTTGTCTTACTGCTTTGAAACAAGGTCCCTCATTCTCCCCAGAAGTTCACTACTTTTTTTTTTTTGGCTAGGTTGGCTGGCCAGTGAGCTGCCAGGACCCACCAGTCTCCACTGCCCAGTGCTGGTGTTATGGGCATGTGCAGTCATGCCTGGATTTTTGTGTAGATGCTGGGGATTTGAACTCAGGCCCTTGTGTTTGCAGAGGAATCACCCTCACCTCCCGAGGCACTCCTATAACTCACAGGCAAAGATTTCTTAGATGAGCCAACAAGAGCAGGGCCCCTAAAAGGAAACTGGATCTACTGGCAATGTGAGGAAATGTCAGCAAGTCATATGTGTGATTTGATCAAAGACTTGTATCAAGAATTGTGGTAGAAGTTAGGCCTTTTTTAGTGAAAATAGACAGTTCAGATTAGCATCTGGCAGCCCATAGGGAGGAGCTTGGCATCCCTTTACTTGTTGATATTGACAGAGTCAGTTGTGGCCCAACAATATGCCCTGTTGCTAAGAAACCTCGAAAGCTATGCAGATGACATCATTTCCCAGGAGAAGCAGTGGGAATGCTGGGAGATCTTGAGAGACTATGGAACCTCCACCGAGGGTCGAGAGATGGGACGATTTATAAGACAGAGATCCATGAGGTCTCTTTCTCTTCTTCCTCCTGCCCTCACCGACTGAGAGGTCACGCTGAAGAAGAGCACCACAAGGTAAGCCATTAACAGAATTTAGACTGCTATAGCCCAAGGCAAAGGCATAGCATAAACCTGCTGAGAGAGGGTCTTTTAAAGGCATCTGCCTTGAGGCCCCAAGTGACAGAAAAGTGATCGAGGCAAGCAGAGTTAGAATGCTGCCTGGAGAAGCTTGGGACTTGCCGGGGCTAAAGAGACCGTGGAGGCGAGTTTTAGCTGATTGAAAAGTCCGCCCTCAGTTGGCGGTTGGAACAGACTGACTTTATAAACTGGCCACAATTTGATGGTGAAAATAAACTGGCCTTACGAACTGGCAAAATAGGGCCCAGTGGACTTTAAGCTTAAGAGATACTACCTGATGGGACTGCTGTAAGCCAAGCCATCCTGCACAGACCTCTGCTAAAAATATTAATATCCTTTTAAAAAACTTAAAATAGTGTTAAGTGTTTTTATATAGGTATTAGAGTGTTTTTGGATATTGAAGTATTTTTAGATAAATTATAGATTTTATATTATAGGTTTTAGATGATAGAATTTAGGTATTTTATAGATGCTTGTTAAGTGTTAATAAATGGGGGCTGGAGAGATGGCTAAGCACTGAAGAGCACTAGTTGTTCTTCCAAAGGACCCAGGTTCAAATCCCAGCACCCACATGGCAGTTTACAGCTATCTGTAACTGCCAGGTGTGGTGGCACACGCCTTTAATCCCAGCACTTGGGAGGCAGAGGCAGGTGGATCTCTGCAAGTTCAAGACCAGCCTGGTCTACAAAGTGAGTCCAGCACAGCCAGGGCTACACAGAGAAACCCTGTCTTAAAAAAAAGTAGTAATAAATATAAGTGTGGATAAATAAAAATATTCTGTTACAAAGAATATATAAAGAACTCTTAGTAACCAGAAACCAAGGTTAGGGGTATAGCCCAGTGGTACAGTGCTTGCTAAGCATGTGCAAGGCACTGGGTTCCATCCCCAAAACCACAAATAAATCAAAAGTAACAAAAAAGAAAAAGACAAAAGAAGCCAGGAACTGTGGCATGAACCTATAGTCTCAGCTACTTAGTTAGCAGAAAGATCACTTGAGGCAAGGAGTGGGTAACATAGCAACATCCAGCACAAAAAACAAACAGGATGAGCATAAGGTAAAGATTTCAACATGTGCTTCACCTGCAGAGATTCTTGCTGGTAATTAGTATTTTAAAAGATACTAGTGTGGGGACTGGAGAGATGGCTCCGTGGTTAAGAGTACTGACTGCTCTGCCAGAGGACCCAGGTTCAATTCCCAGCACCCACATGGCAGCTCACAACTGTAACTCCTGTTCCAAACGATCCAACAGACAGACATGTAGTCACAACACCAATGTACATAAAGTAAAAATAAATAAATTAGCCAGGCGGTGGTGGCGCATGCCTTTAATCCCAGACCTTGGGAGGCAGAGGCAGGCGGATCTCTGTGAGTTCAAGGCCAGCCTGGTCTACAAAGTGAGTCCAGGACAGCCAGGGCTACACAGAGAAACCCTGTTTCAAAAACAAACAAACAAACAAACAAACAAACAAACAAAAAGAGATGTTAGTATGGACTGTGGGTGTTACTCCACCAATGTTGTGTTTTAAGGCCCCTCAAAGCTTGTATCCTATGAGCTCTGACAGCAGTGTTATCATTGGTGCGCAGAGGACCAATTGGATCCCAAATAACTGGATCCCTTGCTTTCAGGGCTTGCACAAATGACCTTGAACTGGAATCTTTTGGCTGTTTTCACTTGACTTTTACCTCAACATGTTTCCTTTTTGCCATGGCTGCTAGGAAGCCCCCGAGCAAAGCTCAACTCTAATTCCATGGTTAACTGATCCTAGATGCCTATAGCTTTTAGTTTACTGCTCCTTTTAGCGTTTGTTGTTGTTATTCTTTATAAATAAATGTTTATGATGGGGTGGCTGGAGGATGACTCTTCAGTTAAGAGTGCTTACTGCTTATATTAGGTGGCCCACAACCATGTGTAACTTCAGTTCCAGGGTACCCAGTGCCCTCTTCTGGCCTCCATGGGCACTGGACACACGGCGTATTTACAGACAAGCAGGCAAAACACACATACCCACAAAAATAAAGACAAATCTCCATTTTATGAACTCTGATTTTTTTCCAGTTAGTTATTAAAAGAAACCTGTCTCTCTTGTGCCCTCTGCGAGGCCAGGAGGCATGTCCTGTACCCCATCTCTGTACTGAGAGAGAATGCTGGGAGGGAGAAGTGCTCATTAAAAATGTTCTGATGTGGTGGCGTGAGATGGCTCAGTGGGTGAAGCTCTTGTACCTAAGCCTCATGGCCTGAGTTCAATCCCCGAATCCATCGGAAGGAATGACCCCCAAAAGCTGTCCTCTGACCTCCACAAATGCACCTCAGCATGGCCATGCCCCTCTCAGACTACTTCTACTAAATTAATACTTCAATTTGAAAAATATTTTCAGGCTTGGGGCACAGCTCAGTGGGAGGTGCCTGCCTGGCATGTGTGAGGCTTGTACTCGACACCACAAGAAATATGCCAAGCATATCAGATAATATTGTTTTGAGACAGAGTTTCTCTGTGTAGCTCTGGCTGTCCTGGAACTTTCTCTGTGGACTAGGCTGGCCTCAAACTCACAGAGATTCACCTGCCTCTGCCTCCTTAGTGCTGGGATTAAAAGCATGTGTCACCACCACCTGGCTATCAGTTAATTCTTGATAATTATATCAGCTTCCCTCCCAAGGGGGGGTTCAGATGTTTTCATCTTTTCCTGTGTCCTGCTTCCTGAGGTACTCTCACCTGGCACTGTCTCTGCAGGTGCTAATACACCAGCTCTCAAATCTGTTGGTTCCCTAGACCCTAGTGAATGCCTTCTAGGCATTTATCCAGTGACTGGAAGGCCATTTTTGCTCCTCTGAAGAGAAATGTGAACTTGGGTCTGAGGAGATGTACACTTTTGTGGCACTGTCCCAGGTCACCTCCTCCACCCACTCCTGCTTTAGGAGCCCAGCCCACGTTCTCCAAGTCAGAGGCTCATCCTTCACGGTGACTCAGTGAGGACAGCCATACCCAGCTGGAAATGGTTTGCTGGGGACATGTGGCAGCATCTGAAATTGCCTGACTCTCATGCCTAACGAGGCCCACATGGTGTAAACTTCAGCCTGTCTATGATGTGCTCAGCCCCACTCACGAAGGAATTCAACCTTTGGCAGAAGAGGCAGGGTTATTTTCAACCAGCCTGTCTCTTTTAAGAGTGATGGGCTTAAGCCGGGCGGTGGTGGCGCACGCCTTTAATCCCAGCACTTGGGAGGCAGAGGCAGGCGGATCTTTGCGAGTTCGAGGCCAGCCTGGTCTACAAAGCGAGTCCAGGACAGCCAGAGCTGTTAAACAGAGAAACCCTGTCTCGAAAAACCAAAAAAAAAAAAAAAAAAAGAGTGATGGGCTTTTCAACGTGCTCCCAAGAAAGCTATGCAAGGGTCTCAAGTATAAGGCAAGGAGTAGCCATCCACCCCAACTTATCTGTGAGAGACACTCCCCATATTTCAATTTTGTGACCACTCTTGTTCCTTCCCTTCTAGTGACCCAAGGACAAGGGGATTTTGCTTATTAAACAGGTTAGAGCATGTCCTTCCTCATCTCAGAAGGTTTTGGATCTTACCCTCCAACAGTGGTGAAGTCCTGGCTTCCCGCTTAGGGACCTGCAGCATCTGGCCTCAACCCTCCCTTCTCAATGACATGCTCTGGGTTCTGTGCTCTGTGTCCGGTCTCCGGCTCCCATGGCCAGTTTTCCGTAGCTCCGCTGCCACCATTTTCCTGTGGAGTATCTGCAGCTCCCATCTTGCTTGTCCACCTCGCCATCCATTCTGTTTACAGACCTCAAGTTCCTTCCCTGGTGAGAAAAAAACACCCATTCCCTGACTTTGTGGCCTGGTGGCACTTTGCCACCAGGCCTAGGACAAAAGGTGTCTATGCCTGTATCTACCTCTGCCTCCTCCAAAGGTTTAAATAGCCAGAGACAAGGGCTGGGTCGAATAACTTTGCACCCACCCCGTGTTTAGTCCAGAGCTTGGGTGCAGGAAGCTCTCTGGAATTGCTGGTTGTAGGATAAGGGTTTTGGGGGCTGATTCAGGAGCACAGCTCTACACTGTTGCCCTCAATGGCCTGAGGAGTTCCTACAGACTTTTAGGGATCTTTCCTGAGGCCAAAATTCTCTGGGCACCAGTTTCCTTCCATGGAAAGAACTAAATATGACCAGCCTGTTGTGAATCATTCCAGAGACCCAAAAGCAGGCCCTTCTAAATCAGGAGTAATTACAGGAGTGCAAAAGCCTGTAATCCCTGCATTTAGAATGTTAGCAAAAAGATTAAGAGTTCAAGGTCATCCCTGGCTGCATAGTGAGTTGAAGGCTGGACTGTACTATCTGAGATCCTGTCTCAAAAATAAACTGAAGCCAGGCGTGGTGGCACACACCTTTAATCCCAGCACTCGGGAGGCAGAGGCAGGTGGATCTCTGTGAGTTTGAGGCCAGTCTGGTTCAGAACAAAGCAAGGCCAGGACAGCCAGGGCTGTTACACAGAGAAATCCTGTCTCGAAAAACAAAACAAAACAAAAAAACCAAAAAACAAACAAACAAAACTGAAAATAAAACTCCCTTCCTTTAAAAGTAAATAGGATTTCTGGTCATGTAGGGGTGCATCTGTAACCCCATCACTCTGGAGGCAGTCAGAGAGATCTCTGAGTTTGAGGCCAGCCTGGTCTCTATAGCGAGTCCCAGGTGAGTGAGGGCAACTCATTAAGATCTTGTCTCAACAATAACAAACAAAACCCAAACTAGGATCATATTCAAACACATTTGTAGTCTGATTTTCCATTTCCCAACCATAGGTATCAGGGCTGAGGGGACAGAAACAGGGCTCCCCACTGTTATCCTCAGCAGCCCGAGTCTAGACTTTTAGGGACTTTAACTCAGACCAAACAGATTCTTGGCTTCAATGCTCTCAAGTTTTTCAAGGCTAGTCAGTACAATGAAGCAGAGTTGGAGATTTTTTCTTTCTCAAGACAAGGTTTCTCTGTGTAGCCTTGTCTGTTCTGGACTTGCTTTGTAGTCCAGGCTGTTCTCAAACTCACAGGGATCTGTCTGCCTCTGACTCCAGAGTGCTGAGATTAAAGGCATGTGCCACCACATCCGATTTTTTTTCTTTTTTTTTTTTTTTGTTTTGTTTTTTCAAGACAGGGTTTCTCTGTGTAGCCCTGGCTGTCCTGGAACTCACTCTGTAGACCAGACTGGCTTCAATCTCGCCTTCCAAGTGCAGGGACAAAAGAGTGAGCCACCACTGTCTGGAATGAGCATAATTCTTAGCCCGAGCTTCAGTTTCCTCTCCTGACACCTGTACTAACCATCAAATGCTGGTCTGGAAGGGCTGGGACGGAGCTCAGTAGAAGACCATTTGAAGCCCTGGGTTTGGTTCCTAAGAAGGGGGATGAAATACAAGCCTAGGGAATGTAATCACCATACCTGACACATAATAGTCACTCAATAAAAGCAGCTGCAGTTATTAAATAAACAAACAGTATGCTGATTTGTGTGGTGGTGGGGTAGATTAGGAACTATTTTAGTGATTCAGCTCTAGTAGAAGTGAGGGCTTTGGAACTTGGCTAATTGCTCTTCACCTCTCCTCAGCAGTAGGGCTCTGACCATGTTTCCCATCTGTGGACCCAGTTTCATCTTTAAAGAGGACCGAGTATAACCCAGGTTTCAAGTTTTGCCCAGCAGCTTAAAGCGTAATACTCGTTAGTGCTTAACACACACTTGACTCAGCTTCCCATCTGATGGCGGCAACATCAAACAACCCAGCAGGGGCTGGAGAAACAGTTAAGTGGGTGAAGGCACTTGTGTTAGCATTTGGCCTGCATGGATGGAAAGGTATCCTGAGACAGGGTTTCTCTGTGTAATAGCCCTGGCTGTCCTGGACGCGCTTTGTAGATCAGGCTAGCCTCGAACTCACAGAGATCCGCCTGCCTCTGCCTCCCAAGCGCTGGGATTAAAGGCGTGCGCCACCACGCCTGGCACCACACAGCTCTTTTAGATGGGACAATGTCCCAGTGAAAGGGCATCCTGAGGGACAGAAGCCCAGGAACCACACAACTCTGAGAGGAGGCTTCCTCAGCAGAGACGTTGCAGCTCATAGGGGAGAATTTCCTCAACCCCAGCTGAGCTGAGGAGCCTGAGACCTGCTCCTTCTCCAGTCATTGCAGCTCACAGGGGAGGGTTTCCCCAGCTGAGCTGAGGAGTATTGGAGCCAGAGCTCCGCTCCTCTTCGCTTCTCCTCCTCCTCTTATTCTTAATTGTTTCTTGGCTTCTTTGGTTCTTCCCAATGAAAGAGTGTCAGCAGGCAGCAAATCTCATAAGAGATTTATTGGAGGGTCTGGGGTGAAGAGGGATGAATACAGGGTGTGGCTGTCCCTGTTCTCAGGAGAGGGCAGCATCAAATTGAGGAAAATGCAGGGCTTATATAGGGTTTCATGGGGGATGGGGAGTGGAGCTTTCTAGGGCAGGGATTTCCAGTGTGAGGATTGGTGGACTTTCAGGTCCTGGGCTTGGAGAGCTCAGGGATTGGTGGGTCTCCTTTGTTCAGACTTTTCATCTTAAATTAGCATAATCTGGGGTGAAGATGACCTTTGTACAGTTACAGAGTTTGGAAATGTTATGATGGAGAGGTCTGGGGGGGCATGAGGGAAGGCTGGGCTTCCGGAGCTTCCCCAGAGGGCATCTGGCCAATTTCTCACCCTGAGGGTTTACAAAGATTACAAAGTTGCGAAGATTGGAAAGGAAGTCCATAGCAGGGAACTCTTTCCCCCGCAGCAGGAATGACTAGTTGATGGAGACTGGAGAGGAGGTGCTGCCTCTGTGGACAGCTGCCTTGATGGCCGTAGGCTGAAGCAGGAAAGGTGTCGTCTGGGTGGACAGCTCACGAGGCAGAGGTCTGAGGCATGTTCCTCAGATGTCATCAGCTCCCTAGTTGGCAGCAGGCTGAGTCAGGGCAGCTCAGTGCCATTCTGACAAGAGCTTCAGGAGCAGCCATTTTGACTGCTCCAGCTGCAAAAACATTGCAGTCTCTTAGGCAACGTTGTCTTCCGGTTTTCTTTGTGCCCCACCCCATCACCACTTCCGGTGTGTTACGTCATCGACAGGCGACGGGCCTACTGCTTCCGGGAAGTACTGCCCGGCTGCGTAGGAGTCGCGGACGGCATCGAGGCTGCTGGCTCGCTGCCGGGAGTTGCCATGGAAGGCGGATCGCGGCCGTCGCTGGGCCAGGTCATCTTGCTGGGCACCAGCTCGATGGTCACCGCCGTGCTGTACTCCATATACCGGCAGAAGGCCCAGGTCGCCCAGGAGCTCAAGGTCAGTGGGGGACGCACTGGGGATCCACAGGGCCCCAGAGGACGCGCGGCCGAGAGGGAACCCGGGCCACCCGTGCAGCGAGGCTGCCCCGCCCCTTCGCTTCGAAGTCCCTGGAGTTATTCACAGTGTCTCTGGACGTCTTCGCGTTGTTGTAAAATTATTTCCTGAAAACCTGCTGTGCCCCCGGTAGTGAGAAAAACAGGTCATGGTCCTCGTGGATATACCATTCGAGGACAACGAGACGTCTACACGTAATCGGAAGGTGTTTGGGAGAATTTGGAGAATTGGGTTGGAGTAAGGCAAAGAAAAGTGGAAGGATAGGGAAACACAGAGTTTCGTGTCTTTTGCTATAGTAAAATACTCCAACAAAGAGCAACTTAGGGGAGGGAGAAAGGGTTTATTTGGATTTCAGTTCCAGGTTATGGTCCATCATCGTAAGGAAGTCCAGGCAGGAACTTGAGGCGGCTGTCAAATCACATCTGAGTCAAGAGAAACAACCGCGTGCATGCTTAACGCGCAGTTTGATTTCTCTACTGTTTCTTTTTTTTTTTTTTTTTTTTTTTGGTTTTTCGAGACAGGGTTTCTCTGTTTAACAGCTCTGGCTGTCCTGGACTCGCTTTGTAGACCAGGCTGGCCTCGAACTCGCAAAGATCCACCTGCCTCTGCCTCCCAAGTGCTGGGATTAAAGGCGTGCGCCACCACCGCCCGGCTGATTTCTCTACTGTTACACAGTCCAGAACATAAACTTAGGGAATGGTGTCACCTACAACATAACAGGTGAGTTTTTCCACTTCAGTTAGAGCTGTCAAAACAGTTTCTTGACAGATATGCTTACAGACATGCAGGCAAGCCCAATCTAGACAGTTCCTTTTTTTTTTTTTTTTTTTTTTTTTCGGTTTTTCGAGACGGGGTTTCTCTGTGTATCCTTGGCTGTCCTGGACTCACTTTGTAGACCAGGTTGGCCTTGAACTCACAGAGATCCGCCTGCCTCTGCCTCCCAAGCGCTGGGATTAAAGGCGTGCGCCATCAGGCACGGCTTAGACAGTTCCTTATTTGAGACACTCCCCAAGTGATTCTAGATTGTGGCCAGTTGACAGGGGGCGTTGACATTTTAAACAAGGTGATATTTAGGGTGGAGTACATGCAGATAGGTAATGGAGGAGTGGTTCTAACCTGGAGAACAGCAAACTTAGAGGTTCATTTATTTAACCACTCTTAGCAGTTCACACGGCACATTTCCACCCTGGTTCTTATTTTTTTTTCAGTGCAATAATTTCCTGAGATAGATGACAATGGCATTCCCCAATGGCAAACCCAGATACGTGAGACTGAAAGGGAATGTCACATAGCTAGTGTTAACTGTCAACTTGACAGGATCTGAAATCACCCAGGAGTCAAGCCTCTGGCTGCGCCTGCGAGGGGTTGTCTTGATTGGGTTAATTTCAATGGCAAGATTTGCCCCCCCAAAATGGGCAGTACCTTCCATTCGCTGGGCTTGGGTCCTGGACTGCAAAAAAGGAAGAAAGTGAGTAGAACATAAACACTCATTGCTGTTTCCTGATTATGGCTACCATGTGACCACATGCTTCATGCTCCTTTTACCTTGACTTGCTGTCTCAGGGTTACTGTTGCTGTGATGAAACATCATGGCCAAATGAACCTGGGGAGAAAAATTTTGTCTTAGGCTTCTAGTCACTGTTCCTCACTGAAGGAAGTAACTCAAGCAGGGCAGGAACCTGGAGGCAGGAGCTGATGCAGAGGCCATGGAGGGTGCTGCTTACTGGCTTGCTCTCCATGGCTTGCTCAGCCTGCCTTCTTATAGAACCCAGGAGCTGGGACTGGAGTGTTAATAAATAGGGGCTGGAGAGATGGCTCAGCGGTTAAGAGCACTGATTGCTTTTCCAGAGGACCCAGGTTCAATTTCCAGCACCTACATAGCAGCTCACAACTGTCTATAATTCCAAGATCTGACACCTTCACACATACATGCAGCCAGTGGACATAAAATAATTTTTTAAAAATTAAAAAAATAGAACCCAGGACCACCAGCCAAGAGATTGCACCACCCACAATGGGCTAGACTCGCCCCCATCAACCACCAATTAAACTGCATCTTATGGAGGTGTTTTCATTGAGGTCCTCTGGACTCAAAGCTGGATCCCTTATCAGCCTAGCCACTAGGACTCTTGGAGGTATTTTCTCAATTGAGGTACCTCCTCTTGAATGACTCTACCTTGTATTATGTTGACATAAAACTGGCCAGGACACTTCCCCAGAATGATTGACCCTAACCCAGATAAGCCCTTTATCCCTTAAGCTGTTTTATCACAGCAAGAGGGAATGAAACCAAGACAGCTGGGAACTTAGGTCTTTGGGTTCAAGGGTAGTGTGACTGGCCAGGCAAGAGTGGGGATTTCTATTGTGTCCATCTCTTTGACACCAGATTATTGAAACAATGAGCTCCAAGAAATTGGTATTTCCCCCAGGAAGCTCCTGCTGAGGGAGAAGGAAAAGCCGAGGACCTGGGGATAGCCAGAGGAGGAATGTGTCAAGATGACCCTTGTAGGAAGGACTGGGGCTGAGCCAGTGGTGCTGGGCAGGACCAGATCTTAGCCTGAGCGCTCAGCATGCCACTTAAGCCTAGCTTCCTGCTGGAGAGACGACTCAGTGGTTAAGAGTACTGGGCATTCTTCTGGAATCCGAGTCTGATTATCAGCCCCACAGGACAGGTCACAGATCATTTGTAACCCCAGCCCCGGAGGACCATTTGGCCTCTGTGGGTTCCAGGTATGTATGGGTGCATGGAGATACCTGCAGGCAAAAAGACCTATGATAAAAAGTAATAAATGAAGTAAAAATTTGAAAAAACCTTACTTTTGTGTCAGGACCAAAGATAGAGTTGGGGTAGAGCCACTGGATATCTTTGCCCTCTTCTTCCCAATGTGGCTACACTGGATAAATATCCTTTTTCTGCTTTTCACTATTAATTTAGCTTTTTCAGTTGGCTTATTGAGGACAGGTGGCTGAGCCTGGCTAGTTATAGATACCAGGGCACAGCTCTGAGCTTCACTCCAGTAACACTAGGCTTTTCCTCTTTTCTTTTGATAGCATTTCTTTATTGCACCTGTCAAGATGGTCTAGCGAGACAGACCATTAAAGGTCAGGGTAGAGTCTTCTTCCTGTCTTGATTCTTTTTTTTTTTTTTTTT
>CAJQZJ010001750.1:21376919-21397807 GCA_907164525.1 Lophiomys imhausi
ATGGCTGGGCAGGTATGATGGGGACCATCTTGCTCATGCTTACATGTCTGGTTGCCTTTTCCTTTCCCTCCTTTTCTTTAGTCCAAGAGCCCAGTCCATGGGATAGTGATACCATCCATCATTCAGATGGATCACAGACATACCCAGGGGATAGTTCACCTCGGCCAGTGGTTTTCAAACTCCCCTTTTGGGGATTGAATAGCCCTTTTGTGGGGGTCACCTAAGACCATCAGAAAACCCAGATATTTACAATACTATTCACAACAGTAGCAAAATTGCAGTTATGAAGTAACAACAAAAGTAATTTTATGGTTGGGGGTCACCACAACATGAGAAACTTCCTAAGGCTGAGACCCACTAACATACGTAATTCTAAATCCAGGTGATGAAGAACAACCTCACACCTGCCCATGGACTGAATGAGAATATCAGTGAAAGGAATAGGTGTGAAGGCTGTGGGAGGAGCTGGGCTCTGGACCACAGATGGATGAGAACAGTGATGTGGTTGCTAAATGAGGGGAGAGGGCCTCTTTCAGGGCCTGTGTACAAAGAAGGGTGAATTGTATAGGTAGGACATCACCTGCAGTGACTCGCTCAGAGAATTTAGGATTTCACAGAAGAAAGCCAGGGCAATGTTAATTGACCCAAACGGAGAGCACAGAGATTCAAAGATTGGTTTTCTCTGGTCCTAGATCCATTGCTTCACTGCTGTTTTTTGTTTATTTGTTTTTTGTGTTTTTGTTTTTTTTTTGCTTGCTAGTTTGTTTTTTTCTTTTGAGGCAAGGCCTTACTATTACAGCCCCAGAGTGCCCTTGAACTTAGGCCATTCCTGCCTCAGCCTCCAGAATGGTAATTACAACCATGCTGGCTGCTGTGTGATCACAATCCAGGGGCAGAGAGAGCCTCTCTGGCCTCCAATTCTAACTATAAAAGAAGTAAGTTGGATTAGAATGCTCCACAGCTTCATCCAGCTCAGACATTTTACATACCAACAAGATGGAGGGTGGGAAGGGTGTTTGGGAGCCCTCCTGTGGGCTGGGCATCTGGGAGCTGAGTGGCTTCTTTTTGGCCTAGCTGTGCCACAGCCGCAGGATGGCGTTTGTGGAAAGCCGGGGAGCTCAGCACATTTCCTCTCTAATTAGATAGCGTTAACGTAACAGTTTTGAATGAGATAAGTTTCCATGCATGATGTCCCGAATTGCTCCCCGAAGCGCTCATTAGTCACTTCCCTGCAGCTGCCTCATTGTTTTCCAGATGCCAGCAGAGGGACTTGGCATTTCCCTTCGCTGATTAGGGTGGGCAAGGCTGAGCTGGTAACAAAGGCGGGCATCACAGGGAGGGGGCTTTGCGGCTTTTACTCTTTCTCCTCCATGCCTTCCAGGGTCATCACTTCTCAAAGCACATTCCTATACTGCTGGGTTGAGACTGCCACGTGGGGGCCACAGAAGAGCTCCACACGTTTATGAGGCGCTTAGCGTGCCCGGCGTCTGAATGCCTGGGGTACAAGTGAGTGCATCTTCCTGCTCCTCACAGCCTTCCCACCTTAGCAAGGTGTCCCTTAGGATGGCGCTTCAAGCACACTTGCAATGGATTATTCATTCTGTTCCTCTCTGCCACCCTTTCCCAGCCCCAGACCCAAGTGAGAGGCCTCTCATAGTGCAGTGCCTGATATGACCACCAGGTGGTGATGTGCGCCCACAGTTGACGACTTCCGGGGCTCTTGGACAAGAAACAGGTCGTGACCAGAGGCCTGTGCAATTTTTTTGACCCTGAGGCCTGGGGATAGATAGGCCTCTCGGGAAGTCTGAGAGAAGAATCTAGGGAGGACCCCGGGCTGCCGATCTCAGGACCACCTTGGCCCAGCTTGGTAAGGATGAAATAGAAATTCTGTTTTTTCCACCTTCTTTGCCCGACTCACCAGGACAGTGGCTGAAAATGTGAGAATCTGGAGACATTCTGGAAAACACTGGGGGGAGGAGGCCTCACATCTTCCCCTCTATAGCTTCCCAGGCACTCGGGTCTTTAAATACTCTAGCCACCATTCCCTTACTCAACAACTAGATATGTATAATGCATCAGATGGTCTTAAAATATGCACATGACTTCACACTGGGGAAGGATGCTTGGGGAGAAAAAACCCTTATGACACAGATTTTAGCTTTTGATTTTTCTCCGGGATAAATTCTACTTCACCCCAGCCTGCCTCTTTGCCAGCTCTCATCCCCTCTCTCTGGTCCTTACCTCTGTTTCTGGTGCTTCCGGCCTCTCTTTGCCCTCAGCTACCCTTATTCCACTTCCTCCTATGCTCTGCAGAGCCCCTTTCACTATGACCCTTCTCATGCATATTGTTTAACTTCCTCCGGGGTGGTTGGGTTGGTCTTCTTCCCTGAGGCTTTTTAGCCTCTAGGATCCTGCTCCTGTTCATTACTGTGTGTCACCGTGGCCAGTGTTCCTCGCAGGGGCAGATCTCCCCCCACCCCTTGGACCAAGTAGCTCTATGCACTCAACCATCCCCGCCCAGGGGCTGCCAGGCAGGGCCTCCCTAATCGTGCATGGGCTGCCCTCCAGCCACCAGCATTTCTTGTTACACAGGGTATTTCTGCACATCTCTGCAGACCTCAAGGGCTGTGGGTGGAGGGACTCACTGCAGGGAGCTGTTCCCTGCCATTGCTTTAAGATAGAGACTTCATCTGTACCTTGCCTGAGATCCCCAATCTCTCATTTTATGGCTGAGAGGAATTCTGGCTCAGACAGAGCAGTGCTGTCTCCAGGTTACACAGGAGGGAGGAAGGGTGTGGGGCTGGATGCTGGTTCCCTGCTCTGCCTCCACTAACTCCTGCTTCTCTGGCTCCCTAAGCAGAGCTTGTGTCCGGAGGCCTGGTCTCGGTGCCTCTGAGTGGCAGTTGTCTCTAGGAGGGCAGCTCATCTTCCTCATCTGGAACTCAACATCTCTCCACAGGATGTCAAGGACCCCTTTCTCACCTGACAGTCCTATGGGGGGGGGTATCCAGAGTACTGCTCATTATCTTTCTGTGTGGGAGCCCAGGCTCAGCAGCTTGTGGGAGTATCTCTCTTGTTGGGGTTGAGTGCTCTTGGGTCTGACCTCAGATCCAGGGACCTCCTTAGCTGGTTCTGCCACTTCTGGGCTGCAAGTGCAAAATGATGGATGCTATGTTGTCCCAAGGACACACTGGTGGGAGATGCTACAGTGCTGTTTCTAGGACCCAGCCTTCTCTCCATCTTGAGAAGGACCTCCAGGTTCCTAGAAATCTTGCACACAAGGTTTTGCATCTTGGGTAGAGTGTCATCTGCTTCATAGACTCCTTTGGCCTGGGATAGTTTCCACGCTTAGGGTGAGGTGAGGTGAGAGAGCTTGGCCCCACTTTCCCAACTCCTGGCATCCTCAGGGAGGCAGTGCCACCTGGCAATGACAAAGTTTGGCCTCCAGACTGGAACCTGCTGCGTTCATAGTCAGGGTGGCTTTGGGCTGTCACTTACCTTTTCTGAACTAACATAGCAGAGGGCAATCACTAGGGGAAGTGGAGCTTGGGATCAGAGCTCTATGGTCTCTCTGAGCTGGAATGGGTATTGGCTTCTCTTTTGTCCCCCTTTTAGCAGCCATGGTTTGACTCAATTCCTGTTGAAATCAAGACTTAAAACAAAACAAAAAAAAACCAAAAAAAAATCATGTATGTTTTTGTCTGCTTGTGAACCAAGTGTGTGCCTGGTGGCTGAAGAGGTCATTGACTTTTCTGAAACTTAAGTTATAGAGGGTTGTGAGCTGCCATGAAGGCTTTGGGTCCCTTTCAAGGGCAGCCTGTGTTCTTAATTGCTGAGCCATCTCTCCAGCTCAAGTCAAGGTTCTTTTTTTTTTTTGGTTTTTCGAGACAGGGTTTCTCTGTGTAACAGCCCTGGCTGTCCTGGACTCACTTTGTAGACCAGGCTGGCCTCGAACTCACAGTGATCCACCTGCCTCTGCCTCCCAAGTGCTGGGATTAAAGGCGTGCGCCACCACGCCCGGTCAAGGTTCTTAAGGGGCTGTAGCTTCTTGGGAACCCTGAGCAAGGGGGGAAACTTGAC
Organism: Lophiomys imhausi; assembly: GCA_907164525.1. Taxonomy (NCBI): domain Eukaryota; kingdom Metazoa; phylum Chordata; class Mammalia; order Rodentia; family Muridae; genus Lophiomys; species Lophiomys imhausi. Next base: position 21,381,000 of record CAJQZJ010001750.1, read on the forward strand.
AGACAGTTGGTAGTTCTCAGGAACTAGGCTTTAGAAGCCCCCAAGTTTCCAAGCCTCCCAGACAGGCCTTCATATGAACTAAAGTCCCGTCTGCTCTTGCTTGTGTCCCAGGGTGGTGGGGACAGTCTCATTATCACAATCTGATTGTGCTGGGTTTGTCTACTGGTCTGTTCTTGATACCCTGGCCAGAGAAACAGCTGGAGCTTCCTAGGGCTCCTGAGCCTTTCCTTGCAAGATTTCACTTGAATGAAGAGCCTTAGTGGTTAGACAAAGGAGTACATATGTACGTGTGTGTGAGCACACATGGGTGTGCATGCATGTGTATTGAGGGGCCAGAATCTGTCTTTCAAAGAACACAACTCACCTCCCTGGAATCCTCCTACTGAGTTAGAGCAGTGGTGGGGAGTGTGGTTGAATCTACTCTTGGCTCAGAGTGGTCACTCCTGCTGGGCAGCCACTTAACCTCTCTAGACATGACCAGTTGGTCACCAACATGATGCTGCTTCCTGACCTTTCTTCCTGCTGATGGTCTAGGGTCTGAGCCAGCCATGGAAAGTTGTGACATGGCAAGATGGCCAGTATACATCTCTGTGGAAGCCTGGTTTGGCCTGCTGGGAGATGGCCACTGCCAGAGCATGTCAACAACTACATCCTTCCCTACTGTTGTCATTGCCTTCTGCTGCTGTTGTCTGTGCCTCAGTTTCCCCATCTGAAGAGACAGAAGGGGATGGGTACAGAGAGAGCCTCTGTACTGACTTTTTCCTGTGTGTCACCAGTTCTGTGTGCTCAGAGCACAGCAGGGGCTTTAGATATAAACTTATAATGGTAGAATGTACTGGAAGGACCCATGGTCATCTCTAGGCCTAGTGAAGACATTTCAGGTGAAATCTAAGAGGAAGCTGAGATTAGGCTCTGGGGCCCCTGCATTGGCTTTAAGCACTCTTTGTCTACTTGGGATTTGGTGCTCTCTCCCCTTTTTAGTACTGGGCCTCACAGAGTCCCAGCTCTCAACTTCTGCATCATGGAGGACTGAAAGGAAGATGGGCTCTTCTCTTCCCCCAGGCTTCCTGGTTTATAGTATAGCCAGAGAATTAGAGTGAGAAGCAATTTCTTTAAAAGCCACAAAGAGCTGGGAGTGCTCACCTACGATCCCAGCATTCAGGAAGCTGAGTCAAGAGGACCACGAGCTTCGGCCAGCCTGGGCTACAGAGTAAGACCTTGTCAAAAAAATAAAAAGCTGCCAGGAATACTTTTAATTAAACATACTTTTAATCCCAGCATGCAGGAGGCAGATCTCTGAGTTCCAGACCAGCCAGGGCTACACAGTGAGATCTTGTCTCAAAAAAGCAGACAGACAAACAGAGCCAAAACAAAACAACAAAGCCACAAAGAAAAGCAATTGCCTGTAACCACCACATTTATTGAGGGTATAGTATATGCCAGGCACCATGCATAGCTGGTCTCTTTTCACAGAGGAGACCACTGAGCATAACTGGTTTTTATCTCAGCTGACAGGGCAACTGAGGATTGCAATCAGCACGGTGCATTGCTGTGACAAAATGCTAGACAGAAACAATTATTTTATCTCACAGCTCCGGAGGGTTTGGTTTATGGCCAGTTGACTCTATGCTCCTAGAGTAAGGCAGTATGTGGTGACAGGAGCTGTGTAGTAGATGATATTCATATCACAGGTGCCAAATCAGTGAGAGAGGGAAGTGAGGGCCAGACAGCACCTTCAAAAGCATGTCCCCAATAACCCACTTCCTTTAGCTAGGCATTACCTCCTAAAGCTTCCAGAATCTTCTGAAATAGTGCCACCAGCTGGGGATCAAACACTGAGTAGAAGGGGAAACTGAGGCATTGGGATGTGACTAGGGGTTACTCTGGGTTAGCAAGTAACAGAGCAGGGATTTGAACTTGATGTCCTCAGATCATGCAATGGCAACTTCCTTTTTGGGCACAGAGGCATGTGGTCTCTATTTGCTTTTCCACCAGGGTCTGGTATCTTTGGCACAACTGCGGGCCTCTGGGGTAGAGACAGGTAGAAATAGAGTCCCAAGATGTGTGTTGACTCAGGCTAGAGGGATGCCCAAACAAAGACTGGAAGAAATGGAAGACAGAAGATTAGGTGTTGCAGAAGTCTAGAAGGATAGAGGTAGAAAATGGACCCACTGATTCCCAATTTCCCTTGCAGAACTTTCACATGACCTTGGACAGATCACTTAACCTCTAGCTACCTGATCTGCAAAATGGGCCGGACCTTCCTCCCAGCCCTGCCCTCTTGTGAAGGCTAACTTTTCAAAGATAATAATCATGGAGATGTTTTCCAGGAGGACTGGGACAAGAACCCAGGGCATTGTGCATAGTTAAGCAAGTGTTCTACCACCGAGCTACGTTCCCTGTCCTTGGAGTTACTTTTCAAACAGTTGGTTTCCACGTGCTTAGAAGGCCTGTATGTTCCATGAAAGGGGTGGGTACTGAGTTGGGAAAATGGGTGCTGCCATCTTCAACTAATTTTCCTTAGGCAAGGTAAGTATAATGTGGGCTTTGGGTTCGTAACTCTCTCTCACTGTCTGTGTGAAGAGTCCTCAGCTCTCTGTGTGACTTTGTTTATCTTCTACACAGTGGGGCCCTGGCAGGTATTTTAACTTGTAAGTTGCTGTGTGCTGACCTGCAGCAAGGCCAGAGGCCCTTTCCCTAGCTCCACCACTAGACCCTGACCTTGGTCCAGTCATTCACCCTTCTCCTGCTTCACCAGTTAAACAGAGATGCAGCCTTTCCTCTTTCTACCTCAGAAAGCCCTTCCTTATTTTGAGACACAAGGTCATAATGGATTCGAAAATGCTTTGGGACAAGACCAGAAAGCGTAGCTCATATCACCCTACGCTTGCTTTAGGCCTCTGTCATCTCTCTCAGCACTTGAGAGAGCTAACCTCACAACACACTCTCATTAGAGCCTTAATGAATGGAGACAGGCGGCTTGTGGAAGGGAGACCCCACAATCTGGGGACCTGCTGCTCCTGCTATTGACAAGCCATGGGACTTGGAGCTAGCCCAGGCTCTCTCGCCTTCGGTTTCCTATGTGCCGAACTTCAGGCTTGGGTTAGGTGATATTTAGGGAGGCTTCCCAGCCCAGGCGGCCCTGAAGTGGGGCGCACCTTCTCACAAAGGGATCCCGGCCTCAGGAGCCTGGACTTTGGGCAACCCCCCCTCCCCCGTTAACTGTCTTGAGGGGCACATGGACAGCTGGGCAGCCACATTTCCGACGTTACAGGGGAGACTACTGGGGTTCAAAGAGGTCAGATCATTTGCCCAAAGTCTCCCTAGGGAACTACAGGGTTGGGATTCAAGATCAGGCCTGAACCCAGAGACCAGGTTTATTCCACCTCTTATAATAAACCTTATCTCCTATTTCTCCCCCCCTTTCCTCCTCTCTTCCTGGGGTATGGTCTCTGGAAACCACACAGCCCTTTAACAGTTTTTTTTGGGGGGGCAGGGGGAGTGGCAGTGGGGGCCGGTTTTAGCCTGAGCCTTCGCAGGCAGCTTGTCTTCCAAACCTAACACTATCAATCTCCCCTCTTTCCTTCAGTCCCACTCACTGGAGTTCTAGATGTTAAGACTGAACCTAAAGGAGTTATTTTAATGCCAATTGGATCCTCCTGTTCCCTGGCTGGGGTGGGTTGCTAGGTGAGCTAGTAGCCTGGTCTTGAGGATTAGCTTCCTAGTCCTGTCTATCCCCCACCCCAAAGCAGGGCACTGACCTTGGTCTGGTTACCCCTCTCTGGGGTTATGCCAGCTCTGCTGAACAGGTCTGGTCTCTTAGGGGAGAGCAGGTGCTCCGGCTCAGGCGAGGATAATGAGCACTCCGCACGCACCTTGCCCCCTTGGAGTTACCATCTGGCGGGCAGATGCGCCTCCCAGGCCTCTCGGGCTTCCCGGGTCTCCCTACCATGGTGCAGGAGCGCGCTCCTGGTTTTGAGGCCGAAGTCTTTCCCCAGAGCTTTATTAAGACTGTTACTATAAGAGAGGTCCCGGAGGGCAGAGGACCGCAGGCCCAGGGCGTCCCCAGCGGAGTCAGAGGGCGCTAGGAGCCCGGCATCCCGGGCAAGCCCAGAGTAATGAGGTTCTCCCCTGTCCTGCGGGAGGCGGGGCTACCCCCTCCTCCCCTCCTTCTTGTCCCGGGGTGGGGGAGGGAGCCAGGATCCAGCACAGAGGGACAAGAAGTGAGGAAAAGGCCTTCCTGGCAGATACAGTGGGCACGGGGGCACAGGATGAGCTCTTAGGGATGCCCGGCAGGGTCTAAGTGGGACACAGGTTGTTGGGGAGGGTGGTGGTAGGGAGAGATGTGTTCACGGGTTGCCCCGCTGCTCTCGCATGTTTGGCCTCTGTAACTGGCCTCCAGGGAGGTCAGCATCCGCGTCTTTCCCGGCTTGTGCGTCCTCGGTTCCCTCCCCTCCCGCGGCCTCGGGTTCCCCTGGGGAGTCACGGCTAGCCGAGCCGGCGCGCACAGGCTCCGGGTCGGGTAAACACCGCGCGGGAGGGGCGCGGGCCGGGCGGGGAGGGGCGGGGCGCACCGGGGCCCCTCGGCGCGGGCTGGACGGAGGGGACAGGGGGCGGGGGCAGGAAGCCAGCCGCGGTCCGGCGCGGCCCCGTGACGTCGCTTGGCTTCCAGGGATCTCTCCCGGAGGCCCACGGGTCCCCTCCTCCCGCCCTCCTCCGGCGCCGCGCTTCTAGCCCGGGCTGGCATTCTCGCTCGCAGCTCGCAGGCTGCTCCTCCGTCCCTGCCTCCCTCTTTCCCCTCTCTCCTCCTTCCCTCTCCGACCCTCTATTTCTCCCTCCTTTCGCTTCTCCGCTCTGCCTCTCTGATCCAGACCTAGCCCCCCCTTTCTTTTTCTCTCTCCTTCCTCACCCACCTCCTCCCGCTGCTCCCCGTCTTTCTGTTTTTCTCCGTGTCGCCCTCTCGGTTTCTTCCCTTCCTCCCTCCCTCCCTTCGGGTTTCCTCCCCCTGCCCTCCCTCCTCCTCGCTCCCCTCCCCCTCGGCCGCTTGCTGCTGCTTCCCAGTCCCCTAGTCGCCGCCGCAGCCGCCGCCCGCACCCGCGGCAGGACCGGCCCGCGCGCTCCCCGGGGTGCGTCCCCCCCGGTCCCGCGCCCTCCGGGCTCGCAGGGACACCCTCCTCCTCGCGCGTCGCGGCCCCGCCCGGCTTGGCCCCCGCCCCGCGCCCAAGCGCGCCGAGGATGTGAGTCCTGCCCGCCGCTGCCGGAGCAGCAGCCACTCGCGCGCGGAGCCCGAGCGCAGCGCAGCTCAGCTGCGGGCGCTCGCTGGGTCGCTCGCGCGGGCTGCGCGCTCCTGCCCCAAGCGGTGTCCCCTCGGCCTCTCGCCGGCCCCAGCGCCGCGGCAGCCCCGAGGGCCGTCCCCGGCCGGCCACCCCCGGCCCCAGCGCCGCTGACCCTGTCCTCCGCGGGCGGGGACGCGGGCGGAGGAGGTGCCGCCTCGGAGCCCCCGGACGCGACCATGTCGGAGGTGCTGCCCTACGGCGACGAGAAGCTGAGCCCCTACGGCGACGGCGGCGACGTGGGCCAGATCTTCTCGTGCCGCCTGCAGGACACCAACAACTTCTTCGGCGCCGGGCAGAGCAAGCGGCCGCCCAAGCTGGGCCAGATCGGCCGGAGCAAGCGCGGTGAGTTCTCCCCTTACCCCTTGAGGTGCTGCGGCCTGGCGGGGCTTAGGGGTCCCCGCATTCTGGGGACCTCCTGCAGGATCTGGGGATCCCTCCTGCGGTGGGAACTGGGTCGGGTCTCGGGAACCCGTCGGCGTCAGTCCGGGTCAGCTGCTGGGTCACCCGGGGGTGTGGTGGTCTAGTTGCAGCCGAGGCCCTAAGGTTATACCCGAGTCCTCAGCCGCACCAAAGTTTGCTTTTAGATTTCACACCCCTCCCCCCCCTTTGCGCAGTGGAGTCGCATCTGCACTAGATCTGCTCTGCTACTCTGGGGGAGGGGGTCCCGGGGTTCCTTAAGGGTCTGCGTGGGGGCGCTGCGGGGGAAGGACCTTAACTCCCGAGGGGAAGGCGAGGGGCGTTCAGGTCACACGGGCAAAATTTTCACTGTTACTTACCAGAGGGGAAAAGGTTGGTCTAGCCTGGGATATTGGAGTTGGAGAAACCGAGACGCAGGGTGCTGCCCAAAGAGACTGGGGCGCCAAGGTGAAGGGAGGAGATACTCGGGGGACCTAGGTGGGTTGAGAACCTAAGACAAAGCTCCAGCGAGGGAGTTGTAGCGGGAGCGACAGCTAGCCAGAGAGACTCAGGTCTAGATAGAGGGAGGACGGGACGCCGAGGCAACTGAAACAATGAGGGTGACCAACAGAGAGACCCACGCGTAGAGACCCAGAGTCCTGGATATGTGATCTGATCATCCTGTAGAGGGGACCAGTGGAGGGACCGAGAAAGGCTAAGTGAAGACCGGTAGAAGAGACCGTCGGAGGCAAAGCCCCAGGCGGCAGCAAGGGGAGGTTCTGCCCTTTGCCACGGCTCAGACAGCTAAGGGGTGGAGGCCACCAGCCCTGGGCTCAGAGAGGGAGCACGGCGTGGGTAGGGAGGACATCCTCGCAGGCCAGGCCTTAACTCTCCAGCCGTGGATCGGCGTGGGAACCGATTCCAGCTTCCCTTCCTGGCTCCGGGCTTCTTCGACCTGGGCCACCGGCACCAGTGTCCTGAAGACCTCAGTTTCCCATTCTCTCCTTTCTTGGCCTAAAAGAATTCTTTGTAAATCGATGCACCAGGATGAGAAAGGACAGGGTCAGAGTGCGCCAGGGATGCAGTCTAACTGCTGGGATGGCTTCCTCTCGCTCCCTTTTTCTCAGAATCCAGCCTGGATGCCGTTTAGGCGGTGGGGCAGTTCAGAGCCAGACAGGGAAGAAGAGCCTAGGGCGATGGGGGTTGTTCACCCTGCGTGGAGCAGCCAGCCTTCCTTCCTCGCCCTCCCCCGCCCCCCCCCCCCCCCCAGTGGGTATAGACAAAGTATCTGGGACCCCTGCCTAGGCCTGAGCTCTCTCACCTTTATCTCCCCCCTCCTTTTTTTTGCAGTTGTTATTGAAGATGATAGGATTGATGACGTGCTGAAAAATATGACCGACAAGGCACCTCCTGGTGTCTAACTGCCCAAAGACAATGAGTTGAGGGAAAGAATAAGAAGAGTGGCGGGCCGTAACAGTTAATGACAAGAAGCATGAGGAGGAGAAAGCACTTTGAAATTTATTACTAGCTTGCTACCTACGATGAAATCAACAAGCTGTGTCTCATGTCAGGCCGGGAGACAGATGAGGTGTGAGGAGGAGGAGGAGGAGGAGGAGGAGGAGGAGTCGGAGGAGGAGGAGGAGGAGAAGGCTCTGGGCTCCTCTACAAAAAACAAAAGTTAAAAAAAACAAAACAAAACACATAAAATAAAAAAAATTAAAATCACTATATACACACATATAAAGAAAAAAGTCTCAGTTGCAGCTATTTGTCAAAATTAATACCTGTTTCTTTTTATGTATGGTAAATATTGTGCAATTGTAGATCTGGATTTTGAACCACTTCCTGAAAGCGCACCGAGTATGTGAAGGTGCTTGCGTTCTCTGCTGATTTGGCTCCTCCCGATGTTTACATTATTTAATCTTGCAAAAATGATCCTGTGCACTTGGATGTGACATGCTGTCCGGTTTTATTGTTTTTGTTTGTTTTTTTTTAATGTTTATTCTTGGATGTACAAAGGAAAACTGGGAAAAAGGATCTCTGTAGATACTGTTGCACTTTGGTTATCTTTTGAAATTATCAGAAATGTGTTTAAAAGCAGAAAGTAGCTTTTCCAAGGAAGGATACTTAGGAAGAATCCTTGTCTTATTTTAAAGAGATGAACTGTAAAGCTTGTGTTTCTTTGTTGCAGTAAAACTCTTAGCCCAGGTTAATACCAACAACTGGTTTTATATGTCAGAAAAAAAAAGGAAAAGAAAAACAGGAAAAACAAAAAAATGCTTGAGCTTTTTTTCTAACTTCCCCTTGGGGGTCTGTTGTGTGAGCCCCCTCTTTCCTTTCCCAATAGTGTGTCACTTTATTCTCTTTAATGGACTGTAAAACAAAACAAAACAAAACAAATGTAATCACAAGAGTGCCAAATATCTTGAAATGCCAAAAGGCATTTTGGTTTCTTTTTTTCCCTGTGCTCTGAGTCCTTGTACAGGAATGCTTGGAGTGTCTTTTCTGTTATTTATATAGGGGTTCTCTTAAGGCTCGCCAGCTGCCTGTTTTGCATGGTATTTGCAAAAAAAAATGCCTCTTGCGTGAGGAATCTTTTACCTTTCTTTTTCTTTCTTTCTTTCTTTTTTTTTATTGGTTTGTTTGCAACTTTGGACCTCAAGAGGTTCCACCCCCAGTTCCTTCTTTTCTTAATTCTATATTCTGTATGTTGCACCTTGAACCAGCACACAGGGCTATTTCTCCAATGTACAATAAAGAACTCTTCCTGTGTCTCTTCTCTTTCCTTGGCCTTGTTTCTTCAGGACTTACTGTGCATCTGACCCAAATGAGGAGATGGTGGCTTTGGTCGATGGGATGGAACATTTGGGGGGAGGGGGCCAGGGGGCTGGATGGGTTGAACCATCCCTTGAGAATGGCTGATTCAGTGAGCTTTGGATTTTGCAAATTGGGCTACTTCTGGCTTCCCTGAGGCTTTGACCATCCTGTTGGGGTGGGGAGGGTGCCTGTTCTGTGAAGATTGGCACCGGGAGGCTGGACCTGGGTTCGGATCCCAGCTCTGATTTCCTTGCTCTCTGAACTGGAACTTCTGTCTGCCCCAGCTACCTAATCTGCAAAGATCAGGCAACTCAGCTTGTGCATCACAGGGTCAAGAAGAGGAGTATCAACACTCGGTACACCAAAACCTTCCATATTGGGCCACTGGTAACACCCACTGAACATCATTAGAGCTTGGGCTGTGGATACACTACCTCTGTAACTTCTAGTGCTCACTGTTGCTTGAGGATGACTCTATTCTCTGGGGACTACATAGCCAGGAGGTCCCAGGCGCCTGCTACTCCTGCCTCTCTAATCACCCATTTGAAAGGCTTGTTGGGGACAATGCAGAAGGTAGCACCAGCTCTTGTGTGTTAAGCTGGAGGCAGTGATGGGTCAGGGTTCTGTGGGGAGAGGACTTGGGAGGTGGGTTTTGGCTCAAAGGAGAGGTCCACCCCCACCCCCTTCCCTGGGGTGTTTTGTGTGTAGAAGCCCCATTGCCTGGAGCCTTTAATGTGTTTGTTGTAAAGCTGTCAGCCAGGGAGTCACAACACAGCTCACAGTGATGAGAGCTTGAGTGTGACTCAGACATCAGGTAAAAGTCCCTGCAGGAAGGGGTGCAGAAGACAGGCTCCAGGGGTCCTGGAGGGAGGGTCCTTCCTAGGTCTGACAGCTTCAGTAACTCCCGACTCGGGGTTCTTCATCCTGTGGTCATCACTGAGACTGATGGGGGAGCTGGACCTGGCAGTGCCCAGCCTGTGGATGCTAGCAGGTGCCAACTTCATTTTCCCAGGCACATGCTCCTCTTTTTGAATCTGGCTGTCTTCCCTCTTGACCCCAGGCACTCCCTTTTGGAGTTGAAGGTCCATAGGCTCCATAGAGTCAAGTGATGCCGTGTAGTTTGACCCCTAGAAGGCAAAGGGGTACTGGGGAGAGGATTAGGGATAGGGCCTGCTTTTTGTTCAAACAACAATAAAAATCTGCCAAGAGGGACAGAGGCCAAGTGAAAAGATTGTTTTGGGGATGTGGTATCTGATCTCAGTACTGCAGTGCCTGGATACTTTCTCATCCGTTTTCTCATGTGATTGTCTCTGCAATCCTAGAAACCCAGCAACATTCACTTACCAGCCACCAAAGAAGCTGAGGTCCCAGGGAAGCAAAAGAGACAACCTGCATGACTGAATGCCAGACTCATTATTGTTACTCTGGCTGCTCAATAGAAAGCAGGTCTCAGAAAACATAACTCCTGCAAAGTGCCTAGGTTTGTTAGCCACGGAGGCAGGATTGGAACCCAGAGCCCACCAGCCCAGAGGAGGATGGAGACAGACTTTGTTCCTTGCTTCAGCCATTGTCCTTTAGAGGTCCTTGTGTTTGTTGTTCTGAATCTCTGCCAGTCTCCACCGTCCTGCACAACAGACTGCGTCAGGGGTCAGAAGGGGGCAGAGTGTGGATGTGGTCAGCTTCCGCCTGGAGCTACCCGGTGCCCTGGGCCAAGGCTGAAGGTCCATTTTAATAAGTGATGTATTAAAACGTTCCTGCTGGAGGCCACTGGGCAGCGAAGGCAGGTCCTCAGCCTGGAATGAGTCTGCCTTTCCTGAGGCCTCCATTCAGTAACAAGGAAAAGAAATCTCCTAAGTGTACTATAGCATTGAGTGAACATTTGTTGAGAAGGCACTTTGGGGACTGGGCAGATATCAAATTATATCAAGTGCTGGATATGTCTGAAGTATCGGGAGAAGGCAGCAATAAACATGGAGAAGGCTATTAAAAGATAGAGGTGGGGGAGGGAGACTCTAAGCCTCCAAGCATCGACCTGGATGCTCCAGGTCTGCATTCTTCAGACTTAGCTAATTGAATGTTTTCAGTAAGCATCCATCTCCCTTCATTCTGCTCGGGTGGCCTCTCTGGGCTGACGGGCTGTAGGAATATCAAAGGTATCTTTAAAGGAAGAACTGGCAAATTAGCTTTTTTTTTTTTAAATAATTTATTTTTTATTTCTTCAAGTTACATCTCAATCACAATCCCCTCCCTACTCCCCCCTCCAGTCCCACCCTTCCACCCTCCTCCCCCTCAGCCCCACCATCCTCTTCCCTTCTTTTTTTTTTTTTTAATTTAAGGTATTTATTTTTAAATTAGCTTTTAAAACAGAGATGCTTGAGGGTTACTGCTGTCTGCCACAGATGAGGGAATGGGCCCAGGATGCCTCTGCAGAGCAGGTGGCAATTTCTTTTTTTTTTTGTTTTTTTTTTGGTTTTTCGAGACAGGGTTTCTCTGAATATCTCTGGCTGTCCTGGACTCGCTTTGTAGACCAGGCTGGCCTTGAACTCACAAAGATCCACCTGCCTCTGCCTCCCAAGTGCTGGGATTAAAGGCGTGCGCCACCACCGCCCGGCTATCAGGTGGCAATTTCTAAGGTGTTCAGGACTACCCAGGAGAAGCCCCTGGCATAGAGAAGGGGGACTGACTGTAGGCGGCAGGTGGATTCAGGACTTAGATGGCTTGGATTTGAAACCTTTATCCTGGCTGTGGGCTGGGGGCATTTCTCCAGGCCTTTGGCTTTCTGGTTCTTCTATAAAATAAGGGTGGTAAGAAGTATCAGGAAAGGTAAACCGCGGGGACCACTTTCTCCCCAGCACATGGCCTGATATTCAGAAAATGACAGCCCTTGAGATGAGCATCTAGGGAGTACTTGCTACATGACAGGCAACGGGTGACCAAAATCACTGGATTTACAGCATGTCATGTTTTTGCACACCTTCTTTTTTGGGCAACTGTCCTCAAGGACAGAAGTCTCTCTGGGTTGGAAAGGGCAAATGGTTTGAAGGAACCAGTCTGCCTTTCATGTCCTCCGTCAGTTTTCCAAGATTCCTACATAAGTTTGTGTGTTTGCTTCCTGAAGGCAGTGTCTCCGGAAGCCACGCCATTCCCTCCGCCCAGCCTGCCAGAAGTCTTCCTTCTTTGGATGGGAGCCATGGTGCTGACTTGCCCTGGGGAGGGATGAGCTTAGCCCTCTGTGTGGGTCACTTCCTTAGACAAGACCTTGGGCTTCGTTCAGTGAGTACTGATTTAGTGCCTGCCACGGGTACCTGGCATAATGAGGAACAAACTAGGGCCTGTCCTGCGTTCAAAAATGATAGTTTTCCTCCATGGAAGTGAGATTGGGACAGAGCACTTGTGCTGACTTGTTGTATGTCAGTGAGGGAACCTCAGTTGGAAAAAAAAAGCCTCCATATGATTCAGCTGTAGGCTATTCTCTTAATTATTGATTGATGTGGGAGGGTCCAGCCCATTGTGGGTGGGGCCACCTCTGGACAAGTGTTTCTGGGTTCTATAAGAAAGCAGGCTAAGAAATCCAAGAGGAGTAAGTCAGTAGTAAGCAGCACCGTTCCATGGCCTCTGCATCAGCTCCTGCCTCCAGGTTCCTGCCTTATTTGAGTTCTTGCCTCGGCTTCTCCCAGTGGACTGTGACACTCAGGATATGCAAGTCAAAAAACCCCTCTTTCCTCCCCAAGTTGGTTTTTTTTTTTTTTTTGGTCATAGCATTCACTGTAGCAATAGTAACCCTAAAGACAGGAGCTTGGAGATTCTAAAGCTTTAGCAACCCACTTCCTTAGTGTTGGCAGCAAAGGGAACCAAAGACAGCTGGGTCTTGGGTATGTCCTGGCACTCAAACATGTGACCCACTTTAACATAAAATATCATTGAAACTCTAGACTACTTTAAGATGATCTACAGATGGTGGGCAAGATGACCCATCAAGGTAAGGACTTGCCCCAGAGCCTGACAGCCTGAGTTCAATCCCCAGGACCTACGTGGTAAGGAGAGAATCAATTCTCAAAAGCCTCACATGTATGCTACGACATGTGTGTTTTCCTGCCCTCCAGTAAAGAAATGCAATAGCAACAATAATTGCCACCACCAACAACCGATGACAAGTTGGGAAGACAATGCTGAGTTAACATATATAACCCTGATTCAGTTTCTTCTATTCCCACTATCCGGTGCCATTCTGGCAAATTTTGCCCAACTAAGGAGCCAACATGGGACCATGGTTAGTAACTAAACCCCACAGCGTATTCAGGTTTTATTAGTTTTTCTATGATGCCCTTTGTCTTCCTGCATTCCAGACTGGAGGACACATTAAAGTTAGTCATCTTGCCTCCTTGGGCAGTTCTTAATTGTGTTTGTTTCTCAGACTTTGCCTGCTGATGGAGCACTGGAGACCTGTTTTGTAGGCTGGCCCCAAAGTAAAGTACCTTCTTAGAGGGTTTTGTGTTTTGTTTTGAGATAAATTCTCATGTAGCACAGGCTGGTCTTGAAATTAGGGCGTAGTAGATGATGCCCTTGAACTTCTAACCCTTCTGTCTTCACCTCCCAAGTGCTGGGGTTACATGCACTCATCATGATATCCAGTTTTTGAGGTCCAGACTTAGAATTCAGAGCTTTGTGCATGGTAGGCAGGCACTCTACCATCCGAGCTATGTCCTCACCCCCCTCAGTTAGGGCTTATCTGATATTTTTTTTCCAGTGGTTTCAGTACTGTGATGGCTGTTAGGAGGAGGCAGCCAGTCCAGCTCTCCTCATATCAGAAGTACAGGCGAGAGATGATGCTCATGGCTGTTAGGAGGAGGCAGCCAGTCCAGCTCTCCTCATATCAGAAGTACAGGCGAGAGATGATGCTCATGGCTGTTGTATTGCCCCAGGTCATCTGGCTGAGATAGTGGGGTCAGGTAGCATTCTGGGTTACAGAATTTTCCCTTTTCTTTTTTGCACACGGCATCTTGGGGGCAGGGGAGCAGCCACTGTGTAAAGTCTGTGTTTTAGGAGCACCTCCACATCCTGAGACCTTCTGCACAGGCCATCAAGCGAGCCATTGTCCAGTCGTTCCTCGTCCAGCAGAGGCAAAAGTTCAGAGAAACCATGAGTTCCAGGCACACCGTGGGGTGGGAGAAGACCCAGAATTTGCAAAATGCAGTCAGATGACCGATAGATGGAGCTGTGCAAAAAAAAGAGACTTTTAACAAATTAATAGAAGCGACTTCCTGTGGAGAAACTGTCACCCTGGTTAGAAACTGTGCAGCATCTAATCTTTTTCTTGGAAACTCAGGCAGCTGCTCTGGTTTATACAATCTGCCTATTGGAGGGAAGGAGAAGGGGGGAAAACCATGTTGTCTTTATTCAGCAGCAGAGATTTCTCCCAAACCATATGCAAAAATAAATCCCAGGCAATGCCGGTAACCCAGGAAACCTGGCAGCTGGACTAAAGCCTGCTGGGCTGCCTGGGGGACAAAGACCTTATGTCCAAAGACCCAGGCCCCACCCCAGAGGGACCAAAGTCACAGACGGACAGAAGGGAGGGGCGGCTTTCCCACCCTTCCCCTCAAATGCTTCCTGATCCACAGATTTGGCTCACCTTGACACCCCTCCCCGCTGTAGGGCTTGTCCCTGACTAGGGGGAAATACACACCCCCAGAGCCTGGAACAGGGTCCTTTACCTAGAGGCAGCTGTTTTGAGGACAAAGGGTCACCAAGAGGGAGGAGGAAGTCACTGGGGTGACAGGCTGTATTGGGGAGGACCCGGAAGTATGCCTTGGGAAATCCTAAGAGCATAGTTGATGATAGCTGTGGGTTGGGGGGGAGGGAAGACAGTGAAATAGCCAGAGAAAAAGATGCCCTGTGGGTCACAGTTGGGTGGCCAAGGGTTTCAGGAGTTTACCCTGGGAAGGTTGTCTTATGGAGGAGATGAATTTAGTAAATTCATTAATTAAGTCCATATTCATTCAACAATTTTTTTTGGCAGGCAGAGAAGGGGCGGGGCTTGTGTTTGGCACTGGGGAGATCGGGCTTGCTAGAGGGAGGCCTTTTCCGGTTCAGAAACCACAGTGTCTGGTTTGTGACCTTTCAGTGACTGAATTTCAAGAGGGTGGGGGTAGGGGTGGGCCCAGGGGTGGGCCCAGGGGAAGTGTAGGCAACCTCTAGGGGAGACCCAGGAGCTGTCAGCGTCCATCAGTGAGCTTCAAAAATAATTGACGATTTCCTTCCTTTTGGCCACTAGCCCCGATGTTGTGTGACCATCATCCCTGGCAAGTGTATTTTATCACATGGGACTTCCGTTTTTCCATGTGAAAATAATTTTTTCCCCTTATCTCCGGCTATAGACCAGTGGTTGCTCTGCTCTCTCTCTATTTAATTCTCTGAATCTTTACAGCAATCCTCCTAGGGACTGTTCTCAACCCCATTCTACAGATAAAGGACAGTGAGGCACGGAACAGCAATGACACCTGTCTGCCTACTCTTCCACTGGGACTGAAATCCAGCTAGGCTTGGTCCTAGTGCAAGGAGGGTTCTCACAGCTGTTTTTTTTTTTTTTTTTTCTCTTCCTCTCCTAGCTCGGAGGCTGTGAGCTGCGGGGTGGGGTCGGGTAGGAGACAGAGGGAGGGCCAAGGATCTACTTGGTGGTGAACCCTGGACCAGGCCAACAGGTTGCCATGGGAACTGGGGACAGCTGGGTGGAGATGCCTGCCAGCCAGGCTGGTTGCCCCGCCAGGGCAGTTCCGGGGTGCTCCCTCCCTCAGTGCAGGGAGTGGCACCTGGACTGTGCTTTCCTGGCAGCCGAGGCCACAAGAATTCTTGGCTTGCAGACAGGAGAGACCACAAGTCTTCTCCAGACGTCTTTTTGCGACCTGGCCCAATCCCCTGAGCATGAAGGCTGTCTTCAGTTCCTCTGTGTGTGAATTATTTACTGAGTCTGGCGGCCTCCCCAGAGGGAGGCCTCCCCACTGGCCCTCCTCCCTCCCTATCCCCCTCCCTGTTACAGAAGCCTTTCTTTCCTCACTGTCCAAGAAGTCCTCCCCCCCACACCCAGGATAGGCCTCAAGGGGAGCCCCAGGGAAGCAGCTTTCTCCTCTCTTGTTCACCTGGTGGGTGTTGCCTGTCTGGGGCATTGACTACACCACTTGGCTCTTTACGAAGGTTAGCATCCTCTTCTGTGGTATTGGAATGGTAATTCTTGTTCTGGACACTTCCAGGACTGTTGATCAGATCCCAAAAGGTGATGTGGGAGTGTGGCCTTTGCATTGTATCAGAGCACAATGCCACCATTATGTGCCTTTTGATTTCTGACAAGTACCACAGCCCTGGACATTCTGCATGTGTTTTTCTCAATTCTCCTAGCACTCTTACTATTTGGGGACACTATAGATTATCTCCATTTCACAGACTGAGACACTGAGGCTTGGAGAGGTTGAGAAACTGTCCTCTGGAAGGAACCAGAGGTGGAAACATCTGGACCTGGCTGGCTCATGCTCTTTTACCTCTGTCCACTTATTGCGCTCCCAAGACTTATTCACCTGTGGCTTTACTCAGGCACCTTGGTAATCTGTGTAAGCATCTGAGTTACATTTGTATGTAACAATGTAACAGATGTCACTGTGTGAGTGAGTTACATTTGTCACAGCTGTCCTCTACAGGCCCTTAGTGCTGGGAACACACCATTGATACCAGTGAATCAGGAACAGCTCCTGCCCTCAAAGTGCTGTTGGTAGCAGGGTGGGGGTGGGAGTGTCTGAGAGAGGGAACAAAGGACAGACACTTGCCACAGTTACATCTAAGATGAGGTTAGTGCCTTGTATGGTAAGGGCTAGTTGCACAGCAATGGCACTCTAAGGTGGCATAAGGGCACAGGTAAGATTTGGGGCTCAATGGGTCAAAGCCCTTTTGGGAAGGCAGAACCAAAGTTGCTGTCTAACTTCCACATGTGTGCCAATCTCTCTCTCTCATATAATAAAAAAAAATTAAAAGGGGCAGAGGTGGGACTGGAGCTCTTGGTAGGAGCATCCAGGAGCACAGGACAGAGGTTGGCAAGTTTGGGGCTTGCCTGAGTCAGAACAGGTCTTTTGGGAAGTGGTTGAGAGGGAAGGGGATGAGGGTTGATCACAGGGGTTCTGGAGGGAAGAGGGTGGATCACAGGGGTTCTGGAGGGAAGAGGGTGTGTCATAGGGGTTCTGGAGGGAATGAGGGTGGATCACAGGAGTTCTGGAG
>CAJQZJ010001750.1:21397817-21415138 GCA_907164525.1 Lophiomys imhausi
CATAGGGGTTCTGGAGGGAATGAGGGTGGATCACAGGAGTTCTGGAGGGAATGAAGGTGGATTACAGGGGTTCTGGAGGGAATGAGGGTGGATCACAGGGGTTCTGGAGGGAATGAGGTTGGATCACAGAGAGTCTTGAATACAAGCTCATGGATCAGTTTGTTGTCTGTTGGTGTATTGTCTACAGGGCCTCCTGTATCCCAGGATGACTTTATACTCACAATGTAACCAAGGATTACCTTGAACTCCCACTCCTCCTGCCTTTGTTTCTCAAGTGTTGACGTTGCAGGAACGCACACCCATTTCACATGTGCTGGGATCAAACCCAGGCTGTATGTATGTTAGCTATATACTCTACTAATGCTACATCCCCCACAACCTCAAGAGTAGTAAAGTAGTAGTTCTCAGTGGGGACTGACTTGGTCTTCCAGGGGACTTGGCAGTGTTTGGAGTCACTTTTGATGGCTGCCATGGGTTGGAAGAGGGAATGCAATTACTATCTAGTAGGTAGAAGCCAGGGACACTGGGAAACATCTTAGTACAGGGACAATGCCCAGAACCAAAAGACTACCCCCAATCATGTGCTGAGTAAGAAATTTTGTCTAGGAGACTTTACAAGGGGAGTAAGTCTTTGATCACGGCTGCTCAGACACAGGCTGCTACAATAGGCTATCTTAGTTTGTGCAGTTACAACCCAAATACCCAAATGATTCCCCTCTGTTTCCTTATCCAGCTCTTTCTTGTATTTTTGATTGTGAGCCTAGCCTTTAATAACTGAGCCATCTCTCCAGTCCTCCAACTCTTATTCCCAGGGAAGAATGACTTTAAAGGTGGGTGTGTAGGGTTTGCCAGGCCCTGAGCTAAGCTGCTCGTGATGTAAAATTCAGTGATACAAAACCCCACGTTGACACACAGGGAAGCAGGCACTGCTGGGTGATTCTTGAGGAAGTGTGTGTTTTGTTTGCTGATGTCGTAGAACACTGTCTAAGTCACTATTTGACCACAGCTCCATGGATTTCAGAGTCCACAGACTGTGAAGAAATTGAGGCACAGAGAGATGGAGGGTCTTGTGTACAGTAACACAGCAGGACCTTATCTCTCGCTTTCCTACTGAGTATCTGGGAAGGCCAGTGGCCTTGGATCAGTGGAACCTAGCTGTGCTTCTACGGTTGACAGGGTGGGGCTGACCGCCATAGGGACATTTCCGAGATGCTCAGAAGGTGACAGGGTAGATCTCCCTGGGGTCCCAGCCAAGCTAGAAAGCACAGCCTCTTGTAGCCTAAGCAGGGACCTCTCAGTCAGTGAAACGTGGCTGGTGTCTAGGATGGGCTCCATCCTCTTCTGTGGAGAATTTGGACAGATTCCGGGTTTAACTTAGATACCAAGCCGTCCATGCTCTGTTCTTTGGGTGGAGAACTCAGCAAGCCCTGTACCCCCAGCAGCATGCATAGATGGCAGCACTATTGTCACTCATCGAAGTTTAGAGAAATACTTTATATAAGGGCATCTGCGAGGAGGCTGAAGACCAGCAATTATTCATTTCCGTTGACTTGAACTCAGCATGTGGGTGGCCAGGGCTTAATATTTTAAGTCTCTGATCCTCATTTTGGAAATAGGGCCATAAACCTCAGCCTCAGAGGACTGTTGGAAGAGCCACAATTATCATGGCTGTCCAGCACCACAAACAAACTCAATAAATAACAGACTGCCCTTGAACTTACTGGAGAACCATCCCCAGGTCTGGGCTTTGGGTTGCTCCAGAGGCAAAGGTGTGTTAGGGAAGAAGAATTTTTTTTCCTGTTGCTGAGATAAAAATGCCCTGAAAAAGGCAAGTTGAGGGAGAAAGTTTATTCCAGCCCATAGTTCAAGGGAAGTTGAGTGGGACAGGAGCTTGAAGGAACTGGTCACGTCGACATGCAGGAAGCAGAGAGGGATGGACACATGCTTCTGCCCAGCCCCTTCTCCATCTGGTACAGTCCAGGACCCTAGCTAGGGAATGATGCCACCCACAGTGGACGGGCCTTCTGACCTCAATGAGCACAATCAAGATAATCCCCTGAGTATGCCCAAGAGACCCATCTTCCAGATGATTCTAGGTTCTGTCAGGTTGACAACACCAACCACCACAGAAGATATTAGAGGATTGGAAACCAAGAGTAGGTCAGGCAGGATCCTCCTAAGACTGCTTGGCTGTCTCATGAACCAGGGTCCTGGTGTCCAGCACACTTTTCCATTGTATTGGCCTACCTTAGGCCACAAAGTAGCAATGCCTGGGGAGGGAGGGAGTTGTATGGTCCAGGTTTCCTCCACAGTTAAGGGGACAAATGGGGAGGGTGTGGTCTTCGCTAACGGGCTGTAGTAATTTCCTGCAAGATAGAATATTCCATCCTGCAGGGAGACTCGTTGAGACTCAAGCTTGTTAAGACCCAGGAAGTCAGGCTGGAGAGATGGCTCCATGGTAAGAGCACATACTGCTCTTCCCGGAGGACTACTTAAATTTGATTACCAACACTCACATGCAGTGACTCCCAGCCTCCTGTTAACTTCAGCCCTGACTGATCCTGTGCCTTTGGCTTCTGAGGGCACTTGAACAAACACACACATGCCCACAAATATACAAATTAAAATAAAATGTTTTTTTAAAATAAATGATTTACTAAAGAATAAAAGAGATGCAGGAATTAAATAGCTGAGAAGCCCCAGGAATTCCCTGAAACTGACCAGATGCACTAGCCCCTCCATTCTTCAATCTTAGATAAACCGTAAGGACAGATGAGAGACACGCTCAGACAAGCTGAACTGCCTGGAAGACTCACTCTCCAACCTGTCAAACCATAAGTCATGTACTGAGCTCCAGGGTTCTAGCTTTTGTGAGTTGTCACTCATACTGGGGGTGGATCTTTGGCGATGCAGCTGTCTGAGTCATTTCTGCTCTTGCGAGTAACTCCTCAGCTACACTCATTTAAGTAACCCCAGCAAAACTCATTGGTTCACCAAATTGGATCCTTACTTTGGTTTGCCTTTGATTCCCTTTCTGGGGTAAGTAGACATTTATTCCTATCTCCCAGGAATAGCATCACACAACTGTCTACCTCATCTCTCTCCTCTTCTCATTAGCCTACAACACTGGGGCCATAATTGTTCTTTCTAGAATGTCCTACTTAACTGGGCGTAGTGGTGCACGCCTTTAATCCCAGCACTCGGGAGGAGGCAGAGGCAGGTGGATCTCTGTGAGTTCGAGGCCAGCCTGCTCTACAAAGCGAGTCCAGGACAGCCAGGGCTACACAGAGAAACCCTGTCTCGAAAAACCAAAAAAAAAAAAAAAATAAAAGAAAAGAATGTCCTACTTATGTCTCAGTTCCTACTATTCAGCTCAATCCTGCTCGGCCTCCAGGGCTCAGCTGAATTGTTTCTCAGGCTAAGGTCAAGGGTGGGTGTCAGCTGAGACAACAGGGCTGCCAGGAAGCCTTCCAGGCGTACCCTCTACCTGAATGGGGTCTCTTCCTTAGGCTCTTGAAATCCGTTGCTTCCCTCTCCTGTCAGTCCATCCTTGGTGTGCATCACTGCTGCTGTGTCCTCCATCAGCCCATATTTTCCTTTGGGAAAGTTGCTGGAACTCTCTCTGGCTTGTTTGATTTCCTCAGGGCTTTGCACAAATGTCAGGCACACAGCCATTCCCCAGGGAACCTTGTTGAGTTCATGTTATAACAATAACAACCCCTTGCACATGTAGTTTTTTAGTTTCAAAAGCCTCTTAGATGGCTGATGCTCACAGAAGAAACATGGTTTGAGGTAGGCAGGTGTGGTGGGGGATCAGGTACTTGCCCCCTGCAGCACAGGCTGATCGCCCACACCATCTCCATGGAGGTGGGCGGGGATATGCTTGTCATATATTTAGTTCCAAGTGGGAGTGTCTGCAGAGCTCTGATTCCAGGCTTGCTGTTTCATGGGGAGTGGGGGGTAGGGAGGAGGCCAGGAGTTGTTACTTTTCCGGCTAGGGGAGAAACTGGGGCCAGCTTTACCAGCTGGTCCCCAGGGAGGGTGTGTTCTCAGGAGCACAAGCCTTAGGAGCCAGGCAGGGGCTTTCTTCTGTGATGGCTCAGTCACCGTACTGTGCAGGGCACAGAATCCCCAAAGCCCAGGGAAAAACCTAGAACCAGAGGATGGTTGACTAAGTGGACTAGTTCATCCGTTAGAAATTATTGGCAACAATTGAAAAATAATATTCAGAGGCAGATGTGGTGCACACTTGTAATTTCAGCACTCAGGAGGCGGAGGCTGGAAGATCAGGAGTCTGATCTTCCAACCTCGATTACTTCATGAGGTAAAGGAGTAACCTGGCTACAGGTGACCCTGCCTCAAAAATGACATTTCAAGAGCCAAGGTTGTAAATTAGTACGACAACACCTAGGGAGTATGTGGGAGGCTGTGGGTTCTATCTCCAGTGTGAAAAATAAAATAAATAAAAATACAAACCTGTTGACAAACTATGCATGTTTTATGTACAGGGCAAAAGGAGAAATCCAATTGGCACCTTTAATGGGACAGTGAGCAGGGTGGCTTGAGTTACAGTTCTGCTGCTTGCTCACTGTGAACTTGGACAGCCTAGCCTCTCGGTGCCTCAGTTTCCCCATGTAAAGGAGGCAAAAAAAGCATCGTTGAAGGGGAACATTGAGAAGATGAAATTGGTTACTATTTGTCAGGATATGTAAAATAACCCATGCCACATGCTAAGATTCAGTCATTATAAGTGAATTTTTGTTGTCTGAGTTATATCAAGTATGTATAAGAAGAAATAAAAAGATGGAAAGCGTGTCAACTATATTTTTTGAGGTGTCTGGGTTACTGTATGTTTCTTCTCTTTTTTTCTTTTACTTTGCTTTTTTGGGGGACAGTTGCTTTTTTGTTTTCTTGAGCTTTTTTTTTTGGTTTTGGTTTTGGTTTTTTGAGACAGGGTTTCTCTATATAACAGTACTGGCTGTCCTGGAACTTGATTTGTAGACCAGGCTGGCCTTGAACTCACAGAGATCTACCTGCCTCTAAATCCCGAGTGCTGGGATTAAAGGCGTGCGCCACCACCGCCCGGCTTGTTTTGTTTTTTTTGAGACACAGTCTCACTATGTAGCCCTGGCTGTCCTGGAACTCTATGTAGATCAGGCTGGCCTCAGACTCACAGAGATCTGCCTGCTCTCTGCCTTTCAAGTGCTGGGATTAAAGGCTTGCACCACCATGACCAGCTCTGAGACAGTTTTATAGCCCAGGCTGGGCAGGAAATCACTATGTAGCTAGCCTAGGCTGGCCTGCAACTTTTATTCATTTATTTATTTTTAATAAATTTCCTTTATTGTAATGAACTCGCCAGTGAAAACATGGTGTTGGGACTAAGCAAATCTTTCAGTAGCTACTTACTTCCTTAATTAATTTAGTGTGTGTATGCTTTTGCACCATGGCACATGTTTGTGGCAGTCAGGGGACGACTTTCAGGAGTCAGTTCTCTTCTTCCATCGTGTGGCTTCTGGAGCTCTACCTCAGGCGGTTAGCAGCAAGCCCCCTTACTCTCTGAACCATCTCACTGGCCCCTGCCTGGAATTGCTAATTCTCTTGCCCCTACCTCCTGAATGCTGGGCTACATATGTGCACCACAATAATCTGCTTGATCGCTTCTCCATTCCAATGATTTTAATTTTTTGGCAGTGCTAGAGTGGAACCCAGAGTCTCAGCCATGCCAGCTAAGTTCTCCATGCTGAGCTGCACCATAGCCCGTCCTAGATACTCTATGGTGAGGGGTTATTTCCTTTATTGTAAGGAAAGAATAAGC
Organism: Lophiomys imhausi; assembly: GCA_907164525.1. NCBI lineage: Eukaryota > Metazoa > Chordata > Mammalia > Rodentia > Muridae > Lophiomys > Lophiomys imhausi. Next base: position 21,403,636 of record CAJQZJ010001750.1, read on the forward strand.
ATTATTTCCCCTCAAATGACAATAGCTGGAAGACAGTCTCAAGAGTACCTTCTGGTTGGATGTAAGAGGGGGGGCGTACCTCCACCATTACCACCCGGACACCCCAAGAACACACCAACATCCGTGTTTTCCTTTCTCAGAATGACAGCTCACAGGCAACCTTTCTCTAAACAGTCCAGGCTGTACACTTCACATTTCATCTGCCGCTTTACTAATTTTATATGATGCCTATCGAAACAAATAGCCAAGCTGTTTAAATACCCACAGCCATGAACTGTCACCACCCAATGCAATGACAGCTCCCCAGGCAGGCAGAGTCAGAAATGAAACTAAATCACTCTGACCACTCCTGTCATCGTCAGGCTCCCAGGATCCAGGGAGACAAGGGCATTGACAGAGAAGGAAATGCCGACTGCTGTGAAAGTGATTCTGGCTTCATCAGTTGGCTTGCCAGGCAGGCAGCCTGCCAGAGAAAGCCAGCCAGCTGGCCGGCTGGTCAGCAAACAGCTGTGCCAAGCACTTAGTAGGCATGCAAGGACTCCTCATCAAATCCAATGGGACTTTTGTCACTTGCAGCCAGTGAGGGTGAGTAGGTGGCTCTCACCTCCAAGGAGTTAAAGTCATTTGATCCTTTCAGATTGGTTTTCTTTTTTTAAGATTTATTTATTATGTATACAGTGTTCTGTCTGCAGGTATATCTGCAGGCCAGAAGAGGGCACCAGATTTCATTATGGATGGTTGTGAGCCACCATGTGGTTGCTGGGAATTGAACTCATGACCTCTGGAAGAGCAGCCAGTGCTCTTAACCGCTGAGCCATCTCTCCAGCCCCTCTTTTTTTTTTTAAGGGCTAATTTTTATTATTTAAAATTTATGTGTAAGTGTGTTGTGTATGTGGCTGCATGTGGGCATGTGCCCATGAGAGCAGATACCCTAGGATGCCAGGAACAGTGCCTGAGATGTTCAGGAGCCAGAGTTACAGGTGGTTATGAGCCTCCTGACCTCAGTGCTGGGAGCTGAACTCGGGTCCTCTGGAAGAACAGCAGGTACCCTTAACTCCTAACTCAAGCCATCTCTCTAGCCCCGCCTCCTTCAGACCTTTTTGCTGAAGCTTCTGTGAATTCCGAGGGCTTTTGTGGCTCCTGTGCAAGGGGGACTTCTTTAGACTTTGACAGAGCTTTTCCCAACCTGTCTTGGGATATTGCTTTGAATGACTATGATAACAGCTGTTAAGGCCTTACCGCTGTTTGTCTTCCACCTTTACTGTTTTTTTATCTTGTTTTGTTTAGAAACAAGATATTGCTATGTAGCCCAGGCCGGCCTTGAACTCTTGGGCCCAGTATTGCCCTTGACTCTTGAATTATCTAGAATTACAGATATGTAATCCACCTACTGATCCATTCACTTTCCATGTATATACATGGTTACAGTCATGCACCTGCCCATATATCTACTCTATATCTATACATTCATATACATCTATACATCTGTGCATCCATCCACTGTGAAACAGTAATCTGCTGCTAGGTAAGTAGCCTCTAGAGTGAGATTGACTGATCTTTAAATCACTTGTGGCCAGACACTGGACTTACAGGGCAAGTTCTGCATGCCATGGACACAGAGAGTTGGGGTTACACATCTATTAGAAGTCCCATAGAAGGCCACAGGAACATCATGTGGGGCTGGTTCAGTGGTTAAAAGCACTTGGCTCCTTTTCCAGAGCACCCAAGTTCAGTTCCCAGAACCTACATTGGGTAGCTTACAACCACCTGTAACTCTGACACCCTATTCTGGACTCTGAGAATTCACACACACACACACACACACACACACACACACACACACACACATGAGAATACATACATACACACATATGCATAAATATATGTAAAATTTTTAAAAATTAAGTATCATGGTGGAGTATACTAGGGAGATAGGTGGGGTGAGAAGGGAGAGAATGGAGCAATGTCCCAGTCAGACAGCCCTGGTTCAAATCTCACTTCTCTGTGGCTCCACATGCTTGGTCTTGCTACTGGCCATCTGAGCTTCCTTTCCTCATCGGTTAGGGAGAGATGGGGACACATCCATGCAGGGCAGCAGAGAGGGTCACCTGAAACTGCCAAGCACCAGGTGAGTATAGTGTCACACCAGGAACACTAAGTGCTGGCCACCAGATGTCCCCTTCTATAGAGGTAGAGACCCAGGTGGCTGAGTAATCGGCATCTGTAGTGAGCGAGCATTTTCCAGCTGCTGCCCTGGGCTGTGACAGGTGTCTAAGGGAACAGCAGTCTACTGCAGAGTGGGCTAAGATGAATTAGCATTTGGTTGTCCTCCCCTGCGTCTAATTATTGAGGACCTTATAGGGAAAACTTCAAAGATTTTATCTCCTCTGATGTTCCCTGGGTCTCTATCACCATGGCCCAGTGCCTCCTTACTTCCTCCCCAGGGAAGTAAGGAAGTCATGTACTTGTGACATTGTAGTGTTCCCACCCTACAGGTTTGCTTTGGCTTTCCAGCAAATACCCTAGCCTGCTTCCTCCAACTTGGAATAAGAAGAAAAGAATGGGCCTTCCTTACCTCTCATGTGCTAACTCAAACATTCACTTAAAGGAAAGACTTGGGGCTGGGCATGTGACTCAGTGGTAGAGTGCTTGCCTGGTGCCATCTAGGCTCTGGGTTCTTCTCAAGTGTCATGAAGAGCAAAACTCAAAACTCAGAAGAAAGACTGACAGTCAGCAGAGGGCCACCCTGAGAAAGGACAGCAAAGGGGGCTGCAGTTAGCAAAAAGAAGGGAGGGGTGGGGGAAAAGCTGCAGCCAGTTGAACACCAGAGACCTTAATCACCGCCTACTCTATGACCACGAGGCAGAAACCAGATCCCAGGGAATGGTTAGAAGAAGAAAGAGTAGGGGGACAAGAGCCATAGCCACTCTTTAGAGGAGATGGACAGTGAGAGGGAGGGATGGATGCTCACCAGCTGGGGTCGGCTTTAGGAAGGGTGCGGTTCAAAATAGGAGTGGATCTCCTTGGGGCTGTGTGCCTGTGTGAGATTGATCACCTTTTCCTTCCCCAGTGGCTCCTTAGTCACCAGAGTGCCAGCTCATACTACTCATCAGCCCTTCGTAACTGCTGAGCACCCAACTGTGTACCAGATGCTTCTTTGGGTGCTGGGGATACTGCTGAGAAAAGGCAGCTGGGGCCTTTGCTATTAGGGTTCTTACCAATGAGTGCAGTAAGGAGGACCACATGCCACAAGATAGAAAGGCGGGGCTTCCATCTGTCCTGTGGCGTTACCCCAGGTGGGGCAGGATCAGGGGTTTCCTATGGGCTGACTAAAATGTGGAACTGGTGGGTGGCTTGCAGGCTGCTGCCTCTGTGACTGGGGTTATGGGGTAGTTGCAGTTCAGCAGGGAGGGAAAGTTGGGTGTAGCAAGGACCACAGGCCTATTTGCCTAAGGATGGTAGCACCCACAGTGTGCTGGGCCCCCGCCACGTCAATCAGTGATCTACACACATGCGCACAGGCCAATCTGATGGAGGCAACGCCTCAGTCCAGGTTCCTTTTTCCCAGGTGTGTCTAAGTCTGTGTCCAGTTGACAATAATTCACTACGACAAATGGGAGCCTTCTGCGCATGACTCACATGACCTCCAATCTCTTTACCAGGGTGACCTGCTGGAAAGGCTGGCATCCTTCACTACGTGGAGGTGGGGGATGGAAGGGAGAAGTCATTGATGAGGGTGGGGGGGGGGCATTTGCTCCTCACCACCGAGATGGGCCAGCAGAGTGTGACAAAGGCCTTACTTGCAAACACGTGGCCGGTTGCTACTTCACTCCCCTCACACACTAACCTCATGCAAATGTGTCTTGATGTACATCCTCTCCCTCCAGCCCATGCTCTGGCCCAGCACCACCCAGGGAAGTGTATTTAGGGAATGTGGTTGTTCCAGCTTGGTTAACTCACCACAGTCTGTGAATCCAACAGATGCTGTGTGAAGTGAGCCCAGAGTTGTAGAGGAGTAACATGACCTGGGTGACAGGGGTGGGTGTTAGATTAGGACAGGTAGGTGGGGAAGAATCTCTTTTGGAAGTAGCTTTTGCAACAAGACCCAGGGAGAGAGTTGGCATGTTGTAAGGGACAGGAAGAAAGCAGGTGTCTGGGGCTTGGAGTCCGGCGAAAACAGAAAGGGAATCTTAGTGGGCAGTGGGAGCCATAGCAAGCAGCACCTCACAGGCCAGTGTGGGGAGCTGGATTCCTTTCTGGACATGGTGGGGAGAGTTTAGCAGGGTGGCTCATAGCATGTTGTAAGCTTTCTGAAGCTGATTTGTGCTACCAAATTGTAGACCAGGGAGTGGTTGGAGGGATAACGCTGGAAATCGGGGTGCCTGGATCTAGGAGTGACTTCAAAGGTGGCTCAGATAGAGGTAGATCTATGAAGAGAGGATTCGAGGGAGAGGCTAGGGATGGAGCTCGGTTGGTAGAGTGCGTGTGTAGCACACACGGAAACTCTGGATTCAATTCCCAACACCACATAAACCAGGGATAGTGATGCATGCCTGTGATTTCAGTACTTAGCGGGCACGGAGGCAGGAGGATCAGGAGTTCAAGGTCATTTTCAGGTATATAGTGAGTTCTAAGCTATCCTGGACAATATATGAGATACTGTTTCAAAAACAAACAACAAAGAGACAGCTTTAATCTCAAGCCACTTTAGCTGGGTGTGGTGGCACACGCCTTTAATCCCAGCACTCGGGAGGCAGAGGCAGGCATTTCTCTGTGAGTTCCAGGCCAGCCTGGTCTACAAAGCGAGTCCAAGACAGCCAGGGCTGTTACTCAGAGAAACCCTGTCTCGAAACCTCCCCCCCGCAAAAAAAAAAATCTCAAGCTACTTTGATATTTGCTTCCGAGAAAGGCTGTCCCTTCCCCAGTGGTCCCCGCCCTCCGCTGCGAGAAGCCATCTTCTGCAATTTCTCCACTTATTGCAGTATCTGCAGGCTGACTGCACTGACCCCTTGGCCCGAGCTGTTCCCAGCGTTGGGAGCTTCTGACAGCTTGGCACCCCCAGCAACTTGTGCCTGTAAGATGGACCAAATGCAGCCCATCTTCCCAAACGTCCTGCCACAATGAAAGACAGAGAGGGGTAATAATAAAAACAAGAAGCAGCCTAGGGGGAAAAGAGATTTTTATCCTCCCAACCTTGCAAATTCCCCTTAGCTCTAAAGCCACAGAGAGTTCTCTGAGAACAAATGAGTAATAACCCAGCAAAAACACCTTCCTCAGAGCAGAGGGAGAAGACAGAGGCATTCTGTGCTTGATTAGAATTTTACTTCCAACCTGCAACCTCCTTGGTGCCAGCCTCCCACGCTTCCCACCTCAGCAGAGCATTGCTACCCAGAGGTGGGGAGAGCTGGCAAGTGGGGAGCAGTGGGGCCTGTAGGCTCCCGAAGCTTCTGGAGGACCTCTAAGTGGAAGGAATAGGGAGGAGGTGAATCCTTCACCTACTTTTCCAAAGAGGAAGGCTACAGGGGCACCTTGCAGGGGCTTAGGCTCTGTGTGACTAGGGCAAGTGGGCAAGCTTGGCACAGAGTTTGCTGTGTGGCCTGATGTAGCCCCTGGACTCAGTTTCTGAGTTTTTGCTTTCTTTCTTCCCTCCTTCCTTTCTTTGTTTACCTCCTGCCTTCCATTTCTCTCTCTCTCTCTCTCTCTCTCTCTCTCTCTCTCTCTCTCTCTGGCCTTACTTAGCCTATAACTCACTAGCCAAGGCTGGCTTTGTGCACCACCATGCCACGCTTACCTTCCTCTGGTTGACATGGGACAGGAAGGGGACCAGACACAAGGCTGAAGTATCCAGGCATGGGGTCAAGGGCTCTCTCCTATGGGACCATTTCCATGATACTGGGGTGAATCATACCAGATACCTCTCTCCCATTCCTTTACCATTCACACTGCCATTTGTTCACTCGTCACAGATACACTGTGCTAGGGCAGTACAGGCATGGTAGAGCAGATTGGAGGACCTCAAAAATGACAGTTTTTATACTGAGCTCCTTTGATCCTGCCTTCTGGAAATGGCTCTCCTTCCCTAGTGGCTCCTGACCTCACAAAGCCTCCAGGGTGTTAGGAGAGGGGCACACACAGGGTGCTGGGGACTCTAGGGGCTCTCAGAGGAGGCTTCCCAAGGAGCCAGGTAGCTAAGTTAGGCCCTGTCAATTTGACACTAACTAGGGTCATCTGGGAACAGGAAAACTCAATTGAGAAAAATGCCTTCATTAGGTTGGCCTGTAGGCACGCATGTGGGGGCGTTTTCTTGGTTAATGATTGATGTGGGTGTGTCCAGACTACTGTGGGCAGTGCCAGCCCTGGGCAGGTGGTCCTGGATTATATATATATAAAAAAGGTAAGCTGAGGAAGCCGTGGGTAGCTGGTGGGTAAGCAGTGTTCCTCCATAGGCTCTGCTTCAACTCCTGATTTCTGGTTCCTGCCTTGAATTCCTGCTCTGACTTCCCTCAATGATCAACTGTGATCAGTTGGGACAAGGAAACCAAATAAACCCTTTCCTCTCCAGGAGATTTCAGGCGTCATGCCTATTACAGAAACAGAGAGCAAACCAGGACAGGCCCAAAGAGTGACTAGGAAGAGGAAGGAACAGAAATGGAAGAGGAGAGCAGGTTTTATAGAGGGGAGATGGATGGGAGTAAAGTACGGTGGGATGGAAAGCAGGTGGGGGAGGTCTATGTGGGTGGAGGGGAGTTCACACATCATCACCCAGAGCCCTCAGTCGTCAAGATATCTATGGCCAGGGACATCTCAGGACTTTGGGTGTGCCTTCATGACATCCAGGTCCTTAATGCCTCCATTCCCAGAATGCCATTTTTCTACTTCCTGGAAGTAAAACTGATCCTGTTTAGAACATGGGTGACAAGCAGTAGACTCCCCTGGCTTTCATCTAGGGCATCACTAGCGGCAGACCTTGTCTCTCTAACAGTGTCTCATGCTGGGGCTGGCTGCCGAGTGGGAGTGAGTGTCTGACCATGGGAGAGCTGGCTGCTTCCATCTCTGCAGCCCTGGGAGGAAGGGAGATTATGACGGACAGACTTTGATCTTTGGTGAAGAAGAGGCATAAGGATATATATAGTCAGCACAAGATAAGTCCAGCTTCCTGGGGCTGCTCCTCCATGCACAAGCTGTGGGTCCTTGGGAAAGCCAACTGAACTCTTTGAGCTCCAATTGCTTTATTTGTAAAATGGTGTTGGTCTTGTCTACCTTCCAAGGCGATTTTGAAGGTTAAAGAGAGGGTGGTGATGCCTGTGGTTATGATGGATGCTCTCATATCTCCCCTCTATAAAACCTGCTCTCCTCTTCCATTTCTGTTCCTTCTCCCTCCTAGTCACTCTTTGGGCCTGTCCTGGTTTGCTTTCTGTTGCTGTAATAGACATGACACCTGGAACCTCCTGGAGAGGAAAGGGTTTATTTGGTTTCCTTGTCCCAATTGATCAAGTTGATCATTGAGGGAAGTCAGAGCAGGAATTCAAGGCAGGAACTGGAAATTAAGGCATGAAGTACCTGGAGCTGATGGTGGTGGTGGTGGTTTTGATGGTAGCGATAATGAAGATGGCGATGACAGTGATGATGGTTGTGGTGGCAGTAGAGGTGACACTGGTTGGTGATGGCAATGTTTGTGGTTATAATGGTATTTGTTGTGATGGTGGTGGGAGTTGATCATGATGGTGATTAGGTGATAGTGGTGGTAGTAATGATGGTGACGGTAATGATCATGTGATGCTGATGCTGCTGGTGGTGATAGGGAGGGTGATGATGCTGGTGACAGGGTCAGTGTGATGACGAGGTGGTGGAGGCGACATTGACATTTGTTTGTTAGGTTCGACATCCTTTTACTGGATGGTGCTGTGCACTGCTGACATCACTCATCAGGAAGGAAGCACCCGCCCCACCCCCACACACACAGTCTCCACGAGTTGTCTTTTGAGTGTCTCCCTGGCCGTTCTCCTTGGCCAAAGTCAAGGTCACACTCCTTGGCTGAGCACAGTCCCCGGCAGTCCTGCCCCAAGCTCACTTGCAGCATGGCAGAGAAATTCCAAGTGTCCCTCCACCTAGTCCTGCTCCTCTCCCCTTCGTAAGTTCTCTGATGAGCCTTCTGTGTGTGTGAACGACACCAAGGGCAGCCTGTTCAGTGTCATGTGACTCTCCTAACAGCCATTTGATGGAGACACCATGATTAAAGCCTGCCACACGTGTAAACCACTGAAGAAGGTGCTTATGTCTGTTTGCAGCCTTACTGGGAGGAACAGTACCTGAATTTGAACACCAGGCAGCCAACTCTCGAACCCCAGCTCCTGGTCGCCATGTGGGGCTCGGCCAGTGACAGGATACCAAGCTAAGCATCCTTTCTACCTCAAGGATTATAGTTGAAGGTGGCCGCGTGGATCCCCACCATGTTCTCTGAGGCCCTGCACCTTCTAGTCATACCAATAGCTAAGATAGTAGCAGCCGCAGCAGTCCTCATGTTCCTGTAGCATGCCAGCATCTCGGTGGAAAACAACACCTCCCTCTGCCGCCCACTCCCCAGCTGCTTCTCAAACACCATTGTTACCCCCATCCGGGTGGGTGTCTTTGCCTGTGTGCTGCCTCACATGTGGATAGAACAGCTGGGAAACCTGCTGGGGGTAAGGGAAGATGAGCTCACCCACCCTTAGATCACCCTGAGTGATCCCAGACCCCACAGGACCCAGGTGTCTGGCCAGGCCTGAGTTAGTACAGGTAGAGTCCTGGGTGTGATAAGACCTGGGCTCTAGACCCAATGTTTCCACGGGCTCAGGAGTACTCTCCTTGCTTCTCAGGGCCCCAGTTTTCCTTTTAAACCTAGCCAGTGGGCTTCTGGGACCTTCCAGAGTTGGTGTGTGGGGCTCATTCCCATTTGGGTTCCCAGAGGAATCATCTGTTGTTCCTCACACCTGAGAATGGGCTCAGAGCTCTACAGCTAGGTACTCCCCTGCACAGACATAAGTCCGCAACCACATGTGGAGGCCGACAGGGTCACCTTCCTGGGTGAGATGGTGAGACAAGATGCAGAAAATGGAAAATACCTCCTTTAAGTTACATCCAGTCTTTGGACAACTCTTGTTTAGGGATGAAGGGATGGTTTGGGTGGTAAAGTACTTGCCCTGCCAGCCTGAAGGTCTGAGTTCAGATGCCCAGCACTTCCATATAAAGCACAATGGCATACACGTATGGCCCCAGCACTGGGGAAATGGACACAGGAGGATACCTGGGACCCGTGGACCAGACAAGTTAGCTGCATTGGTGTGCAGTAAGGGAACCTATCTCAAAAACAGCGTGGAGAATAACAGAAAGACACTCAACTCATTGGCCTCTACATGTAATGTACACACGTGCACATGCATCCCCCTACAAACATACACACATACACACGCACAGCACACACAAGAGTCCTCTCTATTTTACCTATGAATAGAAACGCACAGGAGTCTCTATGTCAGATGCTAGAGAGAAAACTCAGAAGCCCTACCATCCTTCAGACAGATTGGAGGTGAGTCCCAAGCCCCTCTCCTCCGTCAGGTGACACAGTGACCATTGGCAGAGCTGGGATGAGGGAAATGTCTAGGCTTCACTCAATTACTCTTGGCTGGGGGTGTTTTCCAAGAGTTCTAACCGGGATTATGCTGCATTCAAAACTAAAACCTGAATCACTAATGAGGAGGTCAACGCTGTGGGAGCTTGGGGAAGTTGGGCCTCCTGTTTCTGATTGCCTGTTGCGGGTGAGGCAGAAGTTTAGCAGAATATTGGGCCAGTTCACCTTGGGAGCGACCAAGCTGTGGGTGTGTGAGGTGGAGACAAGGTACTTGTAGTCATCTTCCTGCCACAGTAGCACAGGGAGGAGGCGAGGTTCAGCAGCAGGGACGAAGAAGTGTGTGTTCTGGAGAATTTGGGGAATTAGCTCCGAGGTTGCTCCAAGGAGAAAATGATGTTTTGAATCAAGAGTTATTATACATCGTCTGAACGCGAAGCTTTTTAAAGAACACCGTGTTTACTTAGCAGTTGTGCTTGTGGATTTATTTATACCTGTCTCGGTTTCAAAAAGACTCCGAGGCGGGTAATTATTCAATCAGATCATGAACTCTTTGACAGCAGGGTGCCTTTGTTGTGCCCAGTCTTCTGAAAGGCTGACTCCCACTTACCCCCTTCTCCCCTTCCCCAGTTGGATTCTTGGTTGAATATTCTGTGTCCGTACCTTTGTTCTTCGTAGAAAGGTGATCTCAGTCAGTACATATGTCATATATGTGTCACCTGTGCATCTATCCACTCAATACGTCAAGCATCCTGCCAGCTGAGCACACATTCAGCCCAACATCCGACCATGTACCCACACACCATCCGTTCATCCAACAAGACGTTCGTCCACTACCACCAAACAAAACATCCACCAAACAAATACCTCTCCAACCTAATTCTCATTCATGTCCATCTATATATCCATATATTCAGCCAACCAACCATTCACCCCCAGCCATGTATCTGTGCAAGCACCCAGCAATGAACCTCTGTCTGTCTGTCTCTGTCTGTCTATCATCTGTCAATCCATCTATCCATCCATCATCCACCCTTTCAAAACCACAGAGAGTTACCTTACTGCAGCCGGACAAGACAGTAACTACATTTCTCCAGTGCTCTCTTTGCTACAAGCTCTGTGCTACTTACACAAAGGACGCTGGCCACTTGAGGTAAAAGAGCCCTAAGTCCCCAAAGACTCTGTGAAGTGAGATTATGATTCCCCCATATTTCCCATGAGGAAAGCAACGAGAAAACTTTGGTGACTCGTCCATGGGCATCTTTGAATTTTTATTTATATCTTTGTGTGTGCACATGTGCACACACGTGTGTGTACGTGCATGCGCAGGCACATGTGTGCCACAGTTTCTGTAGAGCATTTAGAGTTTGTTCTTCTCTCATATGACACATCCTGACATCAGCTTCCCCTTCCTCCACTCCTCCCACTCCCTCCCACTTCCCCTTTCCCCAGATCCACCCCCCCCAATCTCACCCCAGAAAAGAAGACTGCTTCCTTCTTGTCACTGTCCCTCTAGGGAAAGCCATAGCCTTCCTTCCCATCAACTATGTAGCTCGGCTGGTGGTGCTCCGGGACAGGGTTATACTAGGGAAGGCCTGGGAAAGCCCACCAGCACCAAGAGCATTGGCCCCAGAAGCCCCATGGTGTTGACAAATAGAAGTTGGACTATCTTAAATTCAAGAGGCTCCAGCAGAGTTCATCTGAGGTCCTGTAGGTGCCTTTTGTGTCTGACAGCCAGAAGTAAGTTCATTTCCTGTTCGCTGCGCCTCCCTCCAGTCTCTGCTATTTTTTTCCGTACGAAATGACATCTTGCTCATTTGTCGGCTCTACTTTGCTAAATCTGGAGAACAGCAACTCTTGTGTGTGTGTGTGTGTGTGTGTGTGTGTGTGTGTGTGTGT
>CAJQZJ010001750.1:21415795-21457518 GCA_907164525.1 Lophiomys imhausi
TCTTTCTTTCTTTCTTTCTTTCTTTCTTTCTTTCTTTCTTTCTTTCTCTCTCTCTCTCTCTCTCTCTCTCTCTCTCTCTCTCTCTCGACAGGATTTCTCTGTGTAACCCTGGCTGGCCTGGAATTTGCCCAAACTACCCTTGAACTCAGAGATCCTCCTGCCTCTGTCTCCTGAGTGCTGGGATTAAAGTCCTGCATAACACACTTGGCTACACTCAGTTTCTTGAACTCCCCTTTGGAATCCCAGAGATTCTCTATAGGTCTGAGTCTCCCTCTCTCCAATCTCTTTTTGTATTCAGCACAATCTTGGTTATACTACTACTGTACACCCTTCATTGGCTCCCCATTATTCTTAGGGTAAAGCCTAGTGATGGCTCAGCGGTTAAGAGCACCGATTGCTCTTCCAAAGGACCCAGGTTCAAATCCCAGCTCCCACATGGCAGTTCACAGCTCTCTGCAATTGCCGGCTGTGGTAGCTCATGCCTTTAACTCCAGGCAAAGGCAGGCAGATCTCTGTGAGTCCAAGGCCAGCCTGGTCTACAGAGTGAGTTCCAAGACAGCCAGGACTACACAGAGAAGCCCTGTCTCGAAAAACCTAAAAAAAAGAAAAAGAGAAAAGAAATGAAACTTTGAACTGGGCTTGGTGGAGCATGCCTTTCTATCCCAGCACTCGGGAGACTGAGGCAGGCGGATCTCTGTGAGTTCCAGGATTGCCAGGGCTCTGTTACACAGAGAAACCCTGTTGTGAAAAAAAAAAAGAAAGAAATGAAACTTCAGTTGGTTATGGTGGTGCAAACCTTTATCCCACCACCAGGGAGATAGAAGCATAAGCATGTGGATCTCTGTGAGCTTGAGGCCAGCTTGGTTTACATAGCAAGTTCTTAGCCAGTCAGGGCTACATAGTAAGACTGTCTCAAAACAACAACAATCATTCAAACAAACAAAAACCTCCCAAAGCAAAACCAACCAACCAAATGAATAAAAAGTTCAGGGGCTGGAGAGATGGCTCAGTGGTTAAGAACACCTATGGGGCTTGCAGAAAACCAGAGTTTGATTGCCAGCATTCACATGGCAGCTAACAACTATCTGCAACTCTAGTTCCAGAGGACCCGATACCCTCTTCTAGCCTCTTTAGTCACCAGGCCCACATGTGATGCACATACTCAGACAATAAGATGAAGGGCAACTGAAGAAGACACCTATGTCTACTACATACACACGCATATGTGTACATACACATTTGTATGTGCACACACCACACACACACACACACACACACACACACACAAAGTGAGGCATACTTATAGGCACATACTTATATACAGGCAAAACACTCATACACTTAAAATAAATGAATAAATCCTATAAAAAAACCAAACCAACAACACAAAACAACAACAACGAAAACACCAAAACCAAGTAGTAGAGACACAGACCAGCCCTATGGCCAGTAGCCTGAGGAGTTTGGTCTCCAAGAACCTCCACTCAGGTAAAGCTTGTCAATGCTGCCAAAAAGAATTTTAGGACAGGCAGAATGCAGCAAAATTAGTTGGTTTATTAAGTAGAGATAAGGGATAGTATGTGCTTTAGATTTGAGTGTGGACTTTTGAAGGGAGAGGGAGAGACCTGCTTAGGTGTCCCAGTGAAGGGACATGTATGTATGTATGTATGTATGTATGTATGTATGTATGTATGTGTGTGTATGTATGTGTGTGTGTGTGTATGTATGTGTGTGTGTGTGTGTAGAGAACAAAGATTGACATCAGGGTCTTCTTCAGCCTTGCCCTTCATCTTATTTTTTGAGCCAGGGTCCCTCACTGAACCTGGAGCTCACCCATTTTTGTAGACTGACTGACCACTGACTTACAGGGATCTTCCTGTCTCTGTCCTGTCAGCACTGGAATCACAGCTGTGTCACCGTGCCTGACTTTACCTGTGAGTGCTGGGGCTCTGAGGTTAGATTTTCACGGTTGATGGCCGCTCTTTACAGACTGAGTCATCTCAGCAGCCCTCTGTGTCTCAAAGCCTCATTTATGTGTATGAGTGTCTTGTCTGCATGTATGTGTATGCACCACATGTGTGCCACATGCCTGTGGAGGGCAGAAGAGATCATCACATCTCTTGAAACGAGGGTTACAGGGCTGGGAACTGACACGCAGGTGCTGGGAGCCAAACCTGGATCCTCTGCAAGCTCAGCAGGTGTTTCTAACTTCCGAGTAGCCTTTCCTGCACCCCCATGCCTCACTTAATTTTTCAATCATCTTGAATTTATGGAGCTCTACCCAGCTCCTCCTGATGCTACCCTCTAATAGTATGGTGTGGTTGTCAAAACCAAAATATCAACATTGGTACCTTGTCACTAATGACACTGTAGACATTATCCACATCTCACCAGCATTCCCAGGCTTGTTCCATTTCCATCTAATGTTCTGGTCAGGGCACCAGATTGGCTTTTCAGTTGGGTACCAGAAACCCTTTGCGATCTGACCTCTGCTTTCCTCTAGCCTGTCCCTGATCTCTTTCCCCACCTCCTTCTGGACACCCAGAATGGACTTCTCTTCCTGTAAGGTCCAGGCCTTCTTTCACATCTGGGACACTGCACCCCCACCCCCGGGGGGCTCTTCCTCTTTTTTTTCTCTTCCCTTCTAACATTTAGTCATTCCTGAGGACTGGCTTGGGGTGCTCTCCTCTGGGAAACCTTCTTGACCAAGTTCAGCCTCCTGGACTGTCCCCCACCATTTGTACTTTTTACCCTAATTCTGATCATTGATTTCTTGGTTTTCCTGGCTATGCTAGAGCCCTCTGGGGACAGCATCCCACTTCATTGATCTCTGTGGGAATACAGTGAGTAAAGAAATAGTCAGACACCCACACAAGTGCTGCCTCAGGTCACAGAGTCAGAAGCCAGGTAACCTGGGCAGACTGCCCGGGGAGGTTTGTAAGAAATGGTTGTGCCTCAGGCATGTTCTGATAGAATTCTTTCTGTAATGTGGGCTTTATTCCTCTTCTTTTCGCACATGAAGAATCAGAGACCTGCTCAGGTGCATAGTTCTTAGGGGGCAGGTTGGGACATGCCTCCGAACTGCTTTGGCTTGGAGGGAATACAGCAGACTTGTGCAGGTGGGAAGGTTCCAGACTGGGGCAGCTGGTGCACCATCACCAGGAAAGAGAGTCTGAGGGAACCCAGTTTCTTGAGGAGCTTTTGCTGAGTGGACGTGCTTTAGTGAATGAACAAGCAGGGTTCAGAAGATCCATGCATTGAAACCCCTTTTGTGTCTGGAAGAATGCCCGGAATACATTGCTCAAGCAACCCTCGCCACAAATGTCTGATACCTCTCTGATGCCGGGCACTTGTACCTCCTGGGAGCCACTTGTACCCTCTGGTCACATACCTGCACAGAGATCCAGTGTATAGGTGTGTGCGTATTCACAGCGGCACACTGACCTGCAACTTCATGGCCAGGCGCTCACCCGTCCGTTGTGGTACCTGGAGTCTCCCTGGTGCATTAGGTAGGGGTGCCCCATAAATAAGTGCTTTTACCAAAGAATGCAAGGGCTTGGAGGGGAGTCATTCTCTCTGTGGTCTCCTGACTTTTCAGAGAAAATGTTGGAAGCTCAAGGGACCTGAGAGATGGGCTCACCAGCACTGGAAAGAGGGTTTCGTCGGAATCGATGTAAAAACTAAATCAAAGTTTTTAGTTCTTTCCGAAATAGACAGGTGATGTTGGCTCTGGGTGGTCTGCAGCTCTCCCCCTTTCTTTCCTTTCTTTTGTTTTCCTTTCATTTCCTTCCCTTCATCCCTCTTTCTCCTTCCTTCCTTTCTTCTCCCCCCTCTTTCTTTCAAGACAAGGTCTCTCTATGTAGCCTAGGCTGTCCTAGAACTCACTCTGTAGACCAGGCTGGCCTCAAACTCAGAGATCTACCTGCCTATCTCTCCTGAGTGCTGGGATTAAAGGTGTGTACCACTACTCCTAGCTCTTTTCTTTTAAAAATTGATTTAAGATGTGGAGGTTTGCCAGGCGGTGGTGGCGCACGCCTTTAATCCCAGCACTTGGGAGGCAGAGGCAGGTGGATCTTTGTGAGTTCGAGGCCAGCCTGGTCTACAAAGCGAGTCCAGGACAGCCAGAGATATTCAGAGAAACCCTGTCTCGAAAAAACACAAAAAAAAAAAAAAAAAAAAGATGTGGAGGTTGCAGGACCAGAACCAGGGCTTTGAGTTGCCCCACACCAACATATACCTTATGGATGAACTCCTGGAGTACATGAAGAGGCCAGTTCCACAGACCCAAAACTACAGGATCTCCATGACACCAGGCAACATCAGGATATCTGAGAGGAGTCCCAGTGAGGTTCCAGTATTGACAAAGTAGCAGAAGCCAGAGGCCTTGTACCAGACCAAGGAGTCATTGTAATGAACATATTTGCAAGCAAAAAAGTGTGGACAAAACGGAATATTATGGGACACACTGAGACGCTTTACAGCTTCCACAATGAGATTTGTTCTTTCATGTTGGGAAAGGTTTCAAGGGTGGAGGGTGGGTTTGAGGGATGATGGGAGATGAGAGGGAACAGGGTGCATGATGTGAAACTCACAAAATTAAAAAAAAACAATAAAAAGAAAAAAATTGATTTAATTTTATTATGTTTGTATGTGTATGGGTGTTTTGACTGTATGTATGTGCACCATGTGCATGCCTGGTGCCCACAGAGGCCCGGAGAGGGTGTCAGATGCCCTGGAACTGGAGTTACAGATGGTTGTGAGCTGTTGGGTGCTGGGAATCAAACACTGAGCCATCTCTCCGACACCTCTCCTCCCTGGCTTTCTTCCCTAGGGACAACCACTGCCTTCAAGCTGACCTTGAACTCCAGGCAATTGCCCAGCCTCAGCCTCCTGAGTGTTGGGATTATGGACACGAACCACCATGCCTGGCTCAACACTGCTGCTTCCTAATATCCACCTGCATAGTGGGAAATCTGTCCCTTGTTCTCTGGGCAAGTGAGGTGAACCTTGGAGGAAAGTCCAGTATGAAATCAAGCTCAATGCCTTGCTTTGCTTCGTAACTTTGAACAACTTACAATACTTGGGCTTTGAGCCTCATCTTGTCTATCTGTGAAATGGGGAGTATACACTCCATTTTAAAGTATACCCACTAGGATATGGAGAAGACTGACTGAGATAGATCAGCTAAAATGCCCAGCATGGGGCCAGAGAACTGGCTCCATAGGTAAAGCACTTTTTGTATGACACACATTGCATTTCTCGAGAGAGAGTTACCTAGGAGTAAAATTGCTGGGTCAGCTGGTATTTGCTGGACATTTGGCAAAAGGCCTCTACCTGTGTCAGCCACATAGGAAGGTCCATGTTGCAGGGCTGGGGTGTGACTCAGTTGATCTATTGTTAACTTTGTAAGCCCAAGACTGGGGTTCAATCCCCAGCTCCACATAAAGCAGCTATAAACCAGCTATAGTGGAACACATTTGTAATCCCAGGATTGAGATGTGAAGGCAGGAGGGTCAGTAGTTAAAGGTCATCCTTGGCTATATGGTGTGTTCAAGGCTAGTCTCGGTTACATAAAACAGTCTGAAAGGAAGGCAAAGAAAAGGAGGAGGAAGAGGAGGAGGAGGAGGAGGAGGGAAGAAAGTCCATTTATCTCTCTGTCATGATTAATGCTTGAACTCAGAACTCTTGCCCAAAAGAACCAAGCTGTGGAGAGACCATGAACTCAAGAGGGTGAGTGGGCCCTTATCTCTGTAGAGACTTAGCCTATTCGCAGAAGAGTGGAAGAAACTTTCAGCTCCATGTTGCCACTTTTTACAAGGGGGCAAAACAGAGAACCCCACCGTGGGAGGGGACCAGTGTTCATCCCAGAGGGAAGAGGGGGTGTTGGCAGACCTGGGAGGGTGGGGTGCATGCTGTGACTGCAGCAAGGCCAGACCGGATTCCAGTCTTGGGTCACTCAACTACTAACCTTGCTTGGGGCCTCTCTATTCTTTCTTCTATAAAATGGGGAAAAAACCAACTTAATTAATTACTTTGGGGTGATTAATTGCCTAGCCTCAACAAGTTTGAGGAATAGTGCGTGAACACTTCCTATGTGTCAGGGCCTCCTGTTCTTGGCATCAGAGAACCCAGTAGGGAACAGGAGACACGGTCCATGCTGATGGAGGCCATTGGCACCAGGCAGACAGACCACAAGCAAAATCAATGAAGGTAACCTGTTACCAGTGATGCTGCAAGGAGGGAAATTGCTTTCTACCTCAGAGGGGCTCTGTGCACATGTAATATTGAAGGTGATGCCTGAGTGGGGCATGATAGGAGGTGGGGGACCAGCATATGCAAAGATAGAGAGAGAGACAGAGAGAGAGGTGGGGCAGGGGAGCAGCACAAAGAAGCAATGGATGGTTGGGGTCTGGTGGGGCCTTGAAGGGCTCTGGGTTTTCTGTGTAGGGTGGCTTCTTTTCTATAAAAGAGCATTTATTCGTTATTACTCTTTCTCTGATCTTTGCATACCACCCAGGACTTTATTTTAATTTTAATTAAAAAAATCTTTTGAGATAAGGTTTCTCTGTGTAATAAGCCCTGGCTTTCCTGTACTTGCTTTGTAGACCAGGCTGGCCTCAAATTCACAGAGAACAGAGTGCTGGGATTAAAGGTGTGTGCCACCATGCCCAACCACCCAGGACTTTAAATTACCAGCCCCAACCTCTTTGTAAAAGCCCAGAGCCGGCAGGTGCAAAGCTGGGGTCTGCAGCCAGTTGAGCCGGGTTTCCTTCTCCAACCCCTCAGGCAGGCCTGGCAAGCTGTGGGCACCAGCTGGCGGGTAGAGGTGGGGTGGGTTCCGATTGGGGGTAGTCCAAGGCAGTGGGGGGAACCATCTGCTGTTCCCTATTGTCCACTGGCCCATTGTCTGGTGCACACCCTCTGCTCTAGGGACTGCGAAGAACAATAGGAGGACATGATCCCTGGGCTCTAGTTTCCAGGCCTGGTCCCTCACCCCTTCTATGACACTAGGAGAATGCCCTCCTGGGGCAGAGGTGGGGATGGGTGGGTTGTGGGGGGTGACTCTGTCAAGCAGGAGGCACCATAGGCATCCCGCCCTCCCTAGTTGCTATCTCCTTAGCAACCACAGCTGCCACTTTGTTACAGCTTTTTTTTTAAAGCCTCCTAGGTGGGAGTTTTCTCTTCATGCTCCCCCCCTCCAAGAATGAGGTGTTCATGAGAGA
Source organism: Lophiomys imhausi (assembly GCA_907164525.1). Classification (NCBI taxonomy): domain Eukaryota; kingdom Metazoa; phylum Chordata; class Mammalia; order Rodentia; family Muridae; genus Lophiomys; species Lophiomys imhausi. The sequence continues at coordinate 21,423,019 of CAJQZJ010001750.1, forward strand.
GATCATCTTGTCACCTCCAGAGGATCATCCCCAAGTCTTGCTGCACAGCCCAAAAACTCAGGCATCCTGGGTGTCCAGGTAGGGTCAAGTCAAACCACGCCATGCTCGAGGTGCTGATCAGAGAAGCAGGGACCAAAATAAACTCAGATGACATTCACTACAAGTATCAACCCTGTCACCCTCCCCATTGCCACCCGTCCCCCAACACCTGAGCTGTATTAAACTTCCCAGATTTCACTTTAGAGGTCAAGGTCAGGGTCACTCAGACTCACCCCAGTGCAAGGTTAGGTGGGGGAGGGAGCCAGTGCCAACACTGTAACCTTCTACTCCTTAGCACAGGGTCCTCAATGTCCCTGATACTGCCACCCTTTAATACAGTTTCTCATGGTGTGGTGACCCCCCCCCCAACCATACAATTATTTCATTGCCACTTCATAATTGTAATTTTGCTACTGTTATGGATCAGAATGTAAATGCCTGATCTGGAACCCCCGTGAAAGGGGTCACGACCCACAGATGATTGAGAGCAATTGGCTTGGTGTGTCTGGAAATCTGGGCCTGGGTCTAGGGACCCAAAGGATGGGGAAGAGACCCTGAATGTTTTTCTAGTGACCCAATCTTCCCTCAGAGAGCAGGACTCAGGCCTTGTAAAGGCAGCTCTGAGTGGCTGCTTGTCTTGTCTGAGCTCTGGTGTTTTGGAACCCAGAAGAGTCAGATATTGGTAATTATAGCCAATGTATGTGTGTTCTTGTGCATGTGTGTGTGTGTATATGTGTGTGTGTGTGTGTGTGTGTGTGTGTGTGTGTGTGTGTGTGTGCTAGAAGCCTCAGCTGTTTCTCCTCAAGTGCCATCCATTGTGGTCTTTGAGACAGTGTCTACCATTGGCTTAGATCTCACCGAGCAGGCTAGGGTGGCTGTCCAGGGAGCCCCAGAGATCCTCCTGCTTCCCTAGCACTAGGGTCACAAATACCACCAGGTCTGACTTGTGCACACAGATCCTAGGAATCAGATTCAGGACTTCAGGTCTGCATAGTGGGCTTTTTAACAACCAAGCCATTGCTTCAGTTTCCATAAGCAATGAATTCTTAAATTTCTTTTATTTTTTGAGATTATAATATATAATTACATCACTTCCCCTTCCCTTTCCTTTCTCCAAACCCTCCCATATTACCTCATAGCTCTCTTTCAAATTTATGCCCTCTTTTTTTTTTTCTTTAATTGTTGTTAGGTACATATATTTGTGCATATGTATTTATGTATATATATATATTCCTAAATATATAAATACAAACTTCTCAGTCTGTTTAAGCCATAGACAATGTTTATTGTGGATTTTCTCTGTGCCAGGAATTGACTATACATGTAAAAATATTTTATTTATTCACTGCAGCACCGGGGATTGAACCCAGGGCCCTGTGCATGCTAAGTCAGCATGCTACCACTGAGCTGAATCCCCAGTCCACACTGTGTACAGGAACTCAATCTTTGCACTTCCAGGAGGCAGTAACTATTGCTCTCACTCCCACTTTATTGATTGGAAAGCTGAGGTGAAGGGAGGTTAAGTGCATCACCCACAGTCCTACGGCCAGCTGGCAGCAGATCCAAGCCCTTCACCCAGGCAGCTTAGCTTTGGGATCTTTGGGCTTATTCTAACTCTGTTGCCTGGATCCCCAGGGACTCCCGGGAGTTGAGCCCAGCTTATTCCTGCTCCAGGCCAGAGTTGTCTGGAGATACAAACAAAGAAGTCAATCCAGGGCTGGGGAAGCAACTCAATGTATAAAACCCTTACCAGTACAAGCACGAAGACCTGTGTTTGAATCCCCAGAAACCAGGTAAAACCAAGACCAGGTAGTGGGCATCTATATCTTCCTAAAATCTCAGTGCTTCTACAGAGAGACTCGAGGCAGAGACTGGAGAACCCCAGGAAGCCTGCAGGCCAGTTAGCCTGGGATATGTAATAAGAGATTCTGTCTCCAGCAAGGTGCCAGGGAAGGCGCCCTGATGCTAGAGGTTATCCTCTGACTTTTGGATGTGCCATGGCACAGGGCTGCCTGTGCTCACATGTACAAATGTGTGTGTGTGCAGACACACACGCACACACACATACACAATCACCACCATCACCACCACCATCATAGAAGTCTCCTTGTCCATTGCAAATGCATTGACCTCCTTAGAGTTGGACATAGGCATCCCGTCTTCCTGTCCTGACTTAGCTTCGTGATCTTAGATAAGCCAGATCACCTTGGGCTTGATCTCCCTTTCTGTCACTGTGCCTTCATCACAGAGGTGATGGGAGCATGAAATGGACTACCATGTGTGGTAACTAGGACAAAGCCTGCCTCTGAGGATATGAGTGGGGATCATTATTATGGCTGTCACTGCTTCCCTCAGGGTGCTCCTGGGGCTTGAACAATACAGAAAACAACCGCACAGATATCGGGGCTTGGTGTGACTCACACGGGCTCTGAGCATTCAGTCTGGGTGGGGGCTGAAATGAGAGCCATCTCCCGGCATCCAGGGCCAAGTGCCAGCCCAGTGGGCTGCAGCAAGCTCACCAGCAGGCAGGAGGCAGGCAGGCTGCTAGGCGCCCTCCTCCCTGCTGCTGTGGTAGAGGAAAGAGCCCAGGTACATGCCTTTCCCTCTCCGTTCCTCAGTCCCCACCGTCAGCAGAATGGGAGGTGTTCCCCTAGCTCTGACTTTTGGGGTGAGGGGCGTGTTCGTTCCTGTGTATGTGGATGCACATGTGTGTGTGTGTGTGTGTGTGTGTGTGTGTGTGTGTGTGAGTGTGTGAGTGTGTGTGTGCATGCACATGTGTGCACATGCTTGTGGAAGACAGAGGTCAATGGCATATGTTGCTCCTCAGGAGACAGCCACCTTGTTTTTGTTTAACTTTTTTTTTTTTTTGGTTTTTCGAGACAGGGTTTCTCTGAATATCCCTGGCTGTTCTGGACTCGCTTTGTAGACCAGGCTGGCCTCGAACTCACAAAGATCCGCCTGCCTCTGCCTCCCAAGTGCTGGGATTAAAGGCGTGCGCCACCACCGCCTGGCTTGTTTAACTTTTTTTTGTTGTTAAATTTTTAAAAATAATTTTTTTGATGCATGTATCTGGAGGCATACACCTTGTATTTGTTTAAAATTTTTGTTAAATTTATACAAATTAGTACATTATATTATATTTAATGTAATTAATTATATTAAAAATTAATGAAAACATTAATTTTTAGATGTCTGTACCAGTGTGCCTACTTGTCTGTACATACACCATGTGTGTGCAGTTCCCAAGGAGGTCAGAAGAGGGCATTCGATCCCCTGGAACTGGAGTTTTAGGCATTTGTGAGCCACCATGTGGGTGTTGGGAACTCAACCTGGATCCTCTTCAAGAGCACCAAGTGATCCTAATCACTGAGCCATCTCTCCACCTGGTTTGTTTCTTTGGTTTGGTTTTTTTGAGACAGGGTTTCTCTGTGTAGTCCTGGCTGTCCTGGACTTGCTTTGTAGACCAGGCTGGCCTTGAACTCACAGAGATCTGCCTGCTTCTGTCTCCCAAGTGCTGGGATTAAAGGCATGTGCCACCATGACCAGCAATTACAGACAGCTGTGAACTGTCATGTGGGTGCTGGGATTTGAACCCCGGGTCCTTTGGAAGAGCAGCCAGTACTCTTAACTGCTGAGTCATCTCTTCAGCCCCTGTTTTTTGACACAGGGTTTCTCTTTGTATCCCCGGCTGTCCTGGAATTTCCTCTGCATACCAGGTTGGCCTTGACCTCACAGAAGAGATCTGCCTGCCTCTGCTTCCCAGCTGCTAGGATTAAAGGTGTGTGCCACCATCACCTGGCTCCACTTTGTTTTTGTTTTGAGACAGGGTCTCTTCCTGGGACTTGAGGCTCATCAATTTTTCTAGGCTGGCTGACCAGTGAGCCCAGGGATCCTCCAGTCTCTGCCTTCCCAGGGCTGGGATTACAACAGTACCATTACCCAGAGTTCCATCTGGGATCTGGGATTGAGCTGGGGTCCACATGCAGGCACAGCAGGTGCTTCATCCTTTGAGCCAGCTCCCCATCTCCCTATCCCTGATTTTTGATAGCTCTAATAATGAGGCGTAAAAGTGAAAGTAGAAAAGAGACACATGCTGGGGTCCCAGACTGATGCCAGAAAATGAACCTGCTACTTCTCTGTCTCTGGGATTGCACCATTTGCCAAATGGCTGAGGGGGGCGGTTCCCTATGGCAGGTGGAGGATGTTTCTCAATCCCCGAATCTGGCTATCCTGACACCGATTTGCTCTGGCAAAGGAAAAGTGGAGGAGGCGGTGGTGGGTAGGGTCCAGCTCTGACTGCAGCTTTCCAGGTTTTAGCTGTGTGGCTTTGGGTAAGTGGCTTAACAGAGAGGTCTGTCTCTCTAACTTGGGTCATCATGGACCTCACCCTCAAGTTATCATGTGATTGCAGAGAATGAATGCACACACAAAGCACTTGGGTAAACTGGGCTGTGGGGTGGTGCTCACAGGTTCTGGATCAGGTAAGAGGGAGCCTGAATTCTGGTTCTACCCCTCCCCGAGGTGTGGCTGATACGACTTCTCAGAAATGCTGGCCTCTTAGAGGCAAGCTGTAGTTCAGTTCCTTCTCTGAAAAGATGGAGAGACTGAAGCCCAAAGTGGGACTTGTTTAGAATCACAGAGAGTCAGTGGCCGGCACTACACCAAAATCACCTAGCCAGGTGCTTCCCAGGAATAGCGGGGTTCCTTGCTCTTCTGCAAGGCACATGCATTTGGGGGTTGATGACTCAGACGTGAAGGGGTTCCTTGCTCTTCTGCAAGGCACATGCATTTGGGGGTTGATGACTCAGACGTGAACAGAGTCAGTCCCTATGCCGTGCCCTGAGTAGGCTGGATGGAAGGAGCAGGTATTTGGGGTGAGGAAGGCCTCTGATGGATCTTCTCCACGAACCCATCCCACGTGGGTGTGGAGAAACCCCTGGGAGATTGGCATTCCCCTTACTATCTGGTAGGGTCAGATTTTAGGTGACAGGTGATTGCCACAGGAGGTTGGAGGGTAGCCAGACCAAAATTATCCTCTCTGGGTGTCTATGGGGAAGCAGGTTTGAGGAGGGTGGTTCCTTTCCCAGGATGCTCCAGCAAGAAGTAGAGTGAGAGCTAAGGCCTCAAGAGTTTCTGCTTTCTGTTCCATCTCCTCCCCCATCTCCTTGGGCTTCTGGCCTGTGGGTGTAATTGAGAGGAGGCACAGGCAGGCAGGCAGGATGGAGCCTGCCCCAGCCCATGCTTCATCCTGGCAGAAGCTTCCTTGGGGCTATCCTCTGCCCCAGGGGTGATTACAGGCTGCTAACAGCCCAGACACACCCTCTTGGGTCCCTCTCTAGGGACCAGCCCTGACCTCACCGACTGGAGCCAGTCCAGTTATTGAGTCTGGGATTCCAGGAGTGTGCTCAGTGGCCGAGAGGAGGGAGCGGTTTCCTGCCCCTTCCTTGGGTGATGCTGTTGGCTGGCTGCTGTGCACAGGTGTGCATGTGCATACACATGCATAGGTAGGTGTTTGTGCGTATGCACATACATGAGTATGCATAGCCATACACGTGTACAAGAGTGTGTGTGCATGGGTGTGTGTGTGTGTGTCTGTGTAGGTGCATTGTGAACTTGACCCACTGCTGTGTTGTATGGATAGTATTTCCACAGGTTCTGAGTTCATCGGTAGGTTTATTACGCACCGCATGGAGTATGTGTCCATGAGTTCTCCCTCTACCCTTCCCTTGTCTGTGGACCTCCTAGGTATGTGCTATATATATAATGTTCTGTGTGCAAGGTGGGCTACAGGTCCCAGAAGCAGGCACTGGGCATGCTCCTGGCTCAAGGACTTCCTGCATAACACTGTGCACTGAGTGTGTGTGGCAGTCCTGGGGCATCAGGCTTGGCTCTGTGAAGGGCTTCCAAGTCCAGTGTTGAAAGCATGTCCTGCCTGGTTCCCAGTACCACTGCCTTGACCTAAACTCTGCTTCATTGGTTCCAGCCCTTACAGTGCAGACAGGGAGTGACATGTAGGGAGTTGGAGGGAGAAGATCACTGAGGGGTGAATCCTGTGCTGAGCCCCAGTGCCACTCAGACACCTAGATACCTGCAACTTCCTGTGGAGGAGATAGGAGCAGGCGCTGGGGGCATCTCTCTGTTGAACAATCTGTCCTTTGATCACTGGCCCCGACCCCCACCCCTTGTCTTTCAATGTCTTATGTAGAGTAGGTCGGTCATGATCCCTCTGCAGACACACAGGCTCCTGGCAGCCTTTTGCTTGCACCTGACCTCACATCTGGGCTCGCTTCATGTAAAGGTGAGGAGACCACTCTGTGTTAGTCCAATTCCTCAACCCCCTGGGTCACTGCCCCACTCTCAGGGCTATCCTCAGACATCCCTGCAGCCACCCAGTGGGGCGGGGAGGTGATAACGTCTGACACCTGCATCTGGCTCCTGCTGTGTCCTCGTGTAATCTAGGCAGAAGTGTCTATGTACCAGGCAGGAGCTCCTCACCCCTGGTCCAGGGCTGCCATGGCAACACAGAAGTTGGCTTGCCATCTGTTGTCTGTGGGGACCTCAGTCGGGCCTCTGCCATGCTGGGGATTAGTGTGGGAAGACAGCTGACTTGTTCTGGGACAGCAATTGGCCACATCTGGTGCTTCTCAGCCCTGGAGTGTTTGGACATTATGAAGCCTGGAGTCCCTCAGGCTGCTTGCTGGAGAAGAGTGGACATCGAAAGAGCCTGCGTTTCTCCCTGGACTAGGCTCTCCTAGTTACAGCCTCTTCCAGAGAAGGGCTGAGGTTTATTCACACTCAAATGTACATGTTAAACCCCCTCTGGCAAGGCAGTGAGTCTGGGGATACATAGAAACCTGCCCTTCAATGGTAATTAGAAGCTGAAGTTAATAAATTATCAATAGCGAAGGTTTTGGGTATGGGAAGTGGGACATATAAAGTGTGCGTGCGTGTGTATGTGTGTGTGTGTGTGGTTGTGAGTGTGCAGGAATCCACGCCTATGTGAAGGCCAGATGAGGATTTCAGGCATCCTGCTCCATCATCCCTCACCTTATTCCCTTCGGACATGGTTCCTCACTGAATCTGGAGCTAGACTGGCAGCCAGAAAGCTCGGAAATCCCCCTGCCCCTGTCATGGACTCCTCAGCACTTAGGTTACACAGCCCAGGTCCCACTCTTCTTTTTTTTTTTTTTTTTTTTTTTTTTAAGATGAGTACTGGGGGTTTGAACTTGGGTCTTCACATTTGTGTAGCCTGTGTTTTTTATCATCGAGCTACCTCCTCAGCCCCTAAAACAACGTAAATGTTGTCTCTAACAGCTTTGGGTGATAGTGGGACGCTGAGCCTGCCCTCGGGAATTTTGATGAGGTGCGGGATGTGCCCACAGCTCAGTTGACCTGGGTCTCTGAGGCCTTTGTCTTTGCTGCAAAGCCGAGTTTTCCGCTGTGCAGAATCTCCCCACCCCACTGCTGGCTCCTCAGAACTTGAAAAAAAATAAATAAAGTTTTTCCTCAGACACTCTGTGTCTGGTGTGAAAAGAGCAGCGGAGAGGAGGCAGGAGTCAAGATTCCAGCAGAGGTGGGATGGGAGTCAGGAGGGGTTGGACGTGGGGGAGGGAGAGTGGTATGGGAACCCGGAGAGAGGGGAGGAGAAGGAAAGAGACTAGGTTCTGTTGTTTGAGGTTGTCATCTTCCAGGAGAAAGCAGAGTGCCTGCGGGTGAGTGACTTCCCCTCCCCGTGCCTCAGTTTCCTTATCTGAGGAAGAAATACACAAACCTGCTTGGAGCAGGGCTAAAAGGACTGGGGCGGATATAAGTGAGCCTGGTACAGTGGGAACCCTGAGCAGCTGCTTAGAAAAGGCAGTGTGTGTCGTTGTTCCTCTGTGGATTCTGTAGTAGAGAGGGAAGTTTCTAGATCTGCCCCCAGCCCTTGCTCAAGGCAGCTACTGCAGAATCTGAATCCTGCATCCATCAACCCAGGGAGGACCCAGTTCCGGAAGACCCTGGGGCCCCACAGGCCTCCTCACCCAGGTCCACAGATTGAGGGAACACACACAGCTTGAGGTTGGTGAACTGAGTTCACCCCAATGGGCCCCAGCCCTAGCATAGGCCCACCAACTATGATGAACCCAAAGATCAACAGGGGAGTCATTCTCAAAGGTGGAGCCCACCTCTTCTGCACACCTAACACCAGATTTAGCTGCACCCAGTTTGTGTGTGAGCTTGTGCATGTGTTTAGAGACCAGAGGTCCATACTGTATATCAACCCACCCCCCTTTATTAAGGTCTCTTTTTGAGCCCATTAATTTGACTAGACTGCTGGGCAGTGACCGCCAAGACTCTGCTTGTTTCTATCTCCCTGGTGCTGGGATGACAAACACATGCCACCTAGCCGGGCTTGCTATATGTGTTCTGAGGATCCAAATTAGGATCTCATGCCTTTGGGCCAAGCACTTTGCCCATTAAGCCACCCCTCTTCTCTCCCCAGCTCCAGCTTTCCTTGGGAGGAAGTCGGGAAGAAAACCCTCTCCACCAATGGGATCCTTTCTTTTGAAATGCAAGCACCTGCAAATTTATTGCAGCCAGCAATTTACCTTTTCTGCAAGCAGGAGAGATCTGCTCTTGTTTCTGAGTCAGTGTGTTATGGTGGTGGTGGGGATTAGGAATAGAGACATCTGTGGTTTGGAAAGGAGATGGGGGAGGTTCAGAAGCCGGGGTGGTGAAAGGGGCCTTGGAGAGAGTTCAGGGTGAGGTCTCACTCCATTCAACCAGAGACAATGATTTTGTTGGCTGGAGCTCGAGGGCTTTATTAATAGCTACCCAACATCCTTTTTGATCTAGCAAAACATTTCCTAAGTAAATAAATGTGGAAACAGTTTGACTTGACACAGAATCCTAAACTGGAAGTTAAGCTGTGTATAGAAAAAAAAAAAAATCCACTGGGAAATCTTAGGTCAAGAATGCGGGGCAGGTGGGGGGGGGGTGGGTAGGACCTGCAAGATGGCTCCACATGTAAAATGTTTGCCTCACAAGCCTGAGGATCTGAGTTCAATCTTTGGAACCCATGTAATGGAGGAAGGAGAGAACTGAGAGCACAAAGTTGTTCTTTGACCTCCATAAGAGTTGCATGGAATGCGGATGCGTTCACCTTCTCTCACCCTCTGTACACACACACACACACACACACACACACACACACTTTAAGAAAACAGAATGATGGGGCCAGGATTAGGTATCATTTCCATAGTGTGGGGCTTGGAAAGGTGACCTCACCCTGTCTTTGGGAGAAATGACACTATTTGTCCTCTGTGGAGGACACTGTCACCACTGTGCTTGCTTCACAAAGATGAGAACAGAGAATAACCTCCTGGAGCCCACGGACCCCAAACACACTGAGAAAAGTGTAAGCTCCCTCTCACATGGCAGGCCAGAGGGGCACAGCCCAGGGCTGGTGGGAATAGCTCCAGCAACCTCCACATCCAGCATCCAGCCTGGGCTGGAAGGGGCCTGTGACAACCCCAGGAGGTGGGGGAGGTGGAGACGGAGAGACTCACTCTGTCCTTTTAAGAGCAAGAGTCCAAAATTGTCTGCCTCACTTTTCTCCCACCCCACCCTTGGCTGAACCCAAGTCATGTGGTCAAGCTAGCACCAAAGGAGGCTGGGAAATGCAGTCTTGAGGTCAAAGGCCGTGAAGAGTGGAAGACAGCTGGTAGACTCTGAACTACCAGGCAGGGTGGCAAGTCATGGGCTGGGGCTTGTGGGGGGAGCAGGGGAGGAGATGGCTCAGTGCTTCATGTGTCAGCATAAGGACCTGAGGTCAAACCCCAGCACTCACATAGAACAGCTTGCATATAGTGCTACATACTTACACTCACATAGAACAGCTTGCATATGGTGCTACATACTTAGAATCCCTGTGCGGGGGAAGGCAGAGGCAGGAGCCACTCACTGTGGCCTGGGGACTTGGTACTCTGCTTGGCCAGGCCTTCAGAACTGTGACTAAATTGGAACTAGAGAGCAAACGTGGCTCTAGGTCACACAGCCTGAGGGCTGGGGGCAGACTCATGTCCGCTAGCCTGTAGGTTCCACCCAAGCTGGGCTGGGTGTCATTTCCAGCCACTTGTACTGGACCTGGCATAGTGCAGCCTCTATCTTAGCTACTTTTCTCATGGCTGTGACAAAGCGCCTGACAGTTTAAAGAAATTTAAAGAAGGAAAGATTTGTTTTGTCTCAGTGTGAGGGTGAGGGTCATCACGGCAGGGAATAGATGGTGGTGGGCGAGGCTGCTGGTCACATTGTGCTTGGAGTCAGGAAGCAAGAGAGACGGAGGATGCTAGAGCTTTGCTTGCTTTCTGCTTTCTGTTTATCCTAGAACCCCAGCCCCGGGAATGGTGTCAGCCACATTTACAGTGAGCCTTCTCACTTCAATTCACTTCCTAACCTCGATAATCCCTCCTAGGCCTGCCACACCCAAAGGTCTGCAAATATGTCTCCCTGTCCCTCTCTGTTTCTCTGTCTTTCAGCTTGCTATAGAGAACAGGCTGGCCTTGAACTCTCACAGCATTTTCTTTTTAATTTTTAAGCATTTCTTTTCTTTTTTTTTTTAAATTGCTGTGGTGTGTGCACACATGCATGTTTATGTGAGCAGACATGCATGTGCTCACTTGCATGTGTGTAAGCCAGAGGTCAGTTTGGGGTGTCATTCCTTAGGAGCTACCCACCATATTTTTGGAGGCAGGGTCTCTCCCAGGAATCCAGAGTTTGATGGTTAGGCTAGTCTGGCTGACCACTGAGTCCCAGAGGTCTTCCTGTTTCCACCTTCCTCCCCCCAGGATTAAAAGCCCACACCACAGTGATGTGCCTGATCTTTAAAATGTGAGCTCTGGGAATCGAACTCACTCCCCAAGTAGCACAAATTTACCGGCAGAACCATCTTCTCAGCCCATATGGTGTAGTCAGCATGGGAGTTTTGAACATCAGGGAAGAGGAAGAACTCCCCAGATGGCACAGAGTGTGACTGTGGGAGCTTGGGAGAAAAGCTGTGCTGGCTCAAGGGAGACTATAAAACATAGCTGTGGGTGTCTACAATTGCTCCATGAGATAAGAAAGGATAACCAAAGATCTGGTTTCCCAAGTGGAAACTAGGGATTCACCATGGAATCCTTTTGATTAAGTGGGAGAAAAGAAGGCCGCCTGGTGGCACACGCCTTTAATACTTGGAAGGCAGAGGCAGGCATATCTCTTGAGTTGAGGTCAGCCTGGTCTACAGAGTGAATTTCAGGACAGCCAAAGCTAGACAGAGATACCTTGTCTCAAAACACAACCAACCGACTAACCCCTTCCAAAACAAAACAAAAGAAAATGGGCCTACTCCCTCAGCTAGCTTCAAGGATAAAAGTGGAGGATCAGATGAGAACCTCTCTCACACACACACATCACCGGAGTGTCAAGTCTGAGTACAGAGACTTAAATAGGGCAGGACGCCATTGGACACAAACACCAGGTGTGTGCTTCAGATGGGTTCAGGCAAAAAGAGGGATTTATTGATCCATGTAACTTATTTCAGGCATGGCTGGATCCAGGTGCTTAAGCCATGCCCTCAGGGACCCAGGCTGGCCTTGTTCACCAAGCAGGCTCTTTTATTCAAGTTTCAAGGGAAGACCCAAAGTGTCCATTCTCATTGGTCAGCTAGGGTCAGGTGCTCACTCTTGAGCCAACCCCAGCAGTCTGAGGGGATTTGGTGCTCTGATTGGGCAGCTCTGCAGGCCACTCTGACAGATGGAGATCTGGTGCCCAGAAGGGACAGGTCTTGAAGACTCAGTGGTGAGCGTCAGAGTGAGGACCACCACTTGGAGTGAGGCCTCTTTCAGCTACAGCTGATGCCTGGGGACCAGTTAGATCAGCATAGGCTTAGCTGGTTCTCATCAGCCCCTCTGAAGGGGCACTGTGGCAGAGTCCTGTCTGGAGGAGCCTCAGGACACAAGGCTAGAAAGGACATGAGATCTGTGGCCCTGAAGGACCAGACAGGCTTTGGGAATGACTTTGTATCTGAGTTTGGGTGTGGCTGTGGTGGGGAGGCCGCAGCAGCCAGAAGCAGATCACAGTTGGGTTCCTGGCTTCCAGGCAGGAGTATGCTGGAGATCTGAGGTTTGTCAAAGTGGGTTCCCTGTGAGTGTGCGCTCAGCTTTCTGCTTCTGACTTTCTATACCCAAGCCATTGCTAGGCCTCCCCATTCACCTTTAAGTAGTCCCAAAATGTTCTTTCTTTCTGATTCAGGGGTCCCCACTCTAATAATCTCTACAACCTGGCTGTAGGAACAGCCCCCTAACCGTCTCAATGCTTCCCTTGCTGGTCTCCATCCCAGGGCTCCTCCTCTTCTCTACAGAAGGGGCTGTGAGCTCTTTTAAAGTCCTAGGTCAAGGGGGTGGAGCGATGGCTCAACTATTAAGAGAACTTGTGCAGAGGACCCAGGTTTGGTTCCGAGTGCCTATATGGCACCTCACAATCAACTATAACTCTAGTCCCAGGAGATTCGGCATTTCCAGTCAACACTGCAACCACATGGTGTACAAACACACAGGCAAAACACCCATTAAATAAATATAAAAAACTCTAAAAAACCATAAAAGCCTAGGTCAGTTGTCCTCACGGGAGCTTTCAGTGGTGGCTGAGGTGGTCGAGTAAGACCTAGCAAGCATGAGGCCCTGGGTTCTGCGTCCAGCTGGGAAATGGCCAGTGGCTCTTTATCGACTTCCAGATGAAGCCCACGCTGTGGACTCTTCAGTATCTCCCTGTCCCTTTTCCCTGTGCACTCTACACATGGGCTTCTCCTTCCAGCCTTCAAACTAGAGCCCCTCCCCTTTGAGCCTTTCTACAGGCTGTTCCACCTGCTCCAAACTCTTGTCTCTCTCATTTCCAGAACCTCTTGGCTTTCAGCTGCATGATACCCACCCTTTTCTTTTTGGGATAAAGGTCTTATGTAGCCCAGGTTTGCTGCAAAGTCATGCAGTGGTTGAGAATGACATTGAACTTGTAATCCATCCACCTCTTCCTTTGGAGCCCTGGGATGACAGGCACCACCATGCCATTTTATGGGGTGCTGGGGATCCAAAATAAGCACTCTACCAATTGAGCCATGATCTCAGCTCCTTTATGGCCATTTGCATCTTCTCCTGACCCCCTCTCCGGGAGAAGAGGAGAGAACGAAAGGAAGGTTCAGAAAAGGAGGGGGATCTAGCCAAGGTCACGTGACCAGCAAACTGGCAGGGTTGGGTTAAATTAGTTGGATACTCACTGTGTCTTTGATTCCAAGAACAAACCAGACCAGGACCTGTGAACAGGGGGAGGGTTGGAGAGGGAGAGCCTGAGTTGACCCTGGATTGTATCTTGGGGGAATGACAAAGGAGACTTGAAAGCAAACTGTCTATGTGTGGGTGTGGCAGGTCTTTATGGAGTGAGTGAGTCAATGCCTGAATGCCCATATCTATGGGCAAATAGTGACCTCGGGGCACATGCATATGTGCCAGTCAGTAGTTATGTGCACATAAGGCAGTATTTGCTTGTATGCATGTGAATGTCCGGTGAGTTCAGAGTTGGACTTACACGGACACAGTGTGCACGGTGAGTGAAACCTGTTCGAGTCTTGGTTCTGTCACTGTATGTCCAGGGTGAGTCAACCTCCTGCTCAGTTTCTACATGGATAAATTTGGGCGTAGGAGGGTCTCACCATCTCAAATTGGATTGCTCAAGAGCACAGCCCAAGGCAGGCATCTTTACATCAGGGACCTGCTGTGGGAGATTCGTGGGAGGGAGAGAGGGAAGGAAGCAGGACAAAGTCGGAGGCAGTGTAGAGTCAGCTGGCTTCTAACCTCAGCCTGACCCTGTGGAGAGCCTGGAGCCAGAGTGACCTCACAGAGTCTTTTCACCAGGAGAGAGGCCAGCCCTTGTGAGCCTGTCCCTGGCTGTATTCCCTTGTTTATCAGCTGAAGAAGTAGGAATCCCCCAGGCAACTTTCAAAGCAGCAGCTTGGGTCCCACAACACTCCAGAGAAGAGGCCAGTGTCACTCTTGGTAGCCAGCTTAGCAGCTGGGGGTGGGGGATGGGCACACCAAAAGCCTCTCCATCCCTCCACTGGATGCTTACTAGACACGCAGAGTCAAAGGCCTTGGAGCTCTGAGCTGTGGTTTCAGTTACTGCATTTTAACAAGACCCTATGCCTGGGGACTTTAGTGTTTGGCGAACTCTCTAAAAAAGTAATACTCCTTAAAGCCGGGCATGGTGGCGCACGCCTTTAATCCCAGCACTTGGGAGGCAGAGGCAGGCGGATCTCTGTGAGTTCGAGGCCAGCCTGGTCTACAAAGCAAGTCCAGGACAGCCAGGGCTGTTACACAGAGAAACCCTGTCTCGAAAAACCAAAAAAAAAAAAAGTAATACTCCGAGAGTGTTATGGCAAAGGAGGGGTTTGAAGCATCCAGGACAGCGTCCAGCCCCCCAGTGGCTGCTGTGTTATTTCTGCCCAGGGGTTGTGTCTCCTTACTCCTATGCTTTTTTGGGGGGAGGCAGGGTTGCTGGGACATGGTAGGCAAGAACTCTCTACTGCTCAGCACACGTATGTCTTTCTTTTCTTTTTTAATGTTTATTACTTCAGATTACATCTCCATCACAGTGCCCTCTTTCCACCCCTCCCAGTCCCGCCCTCCCACCTTCTACCCCCTATCCCTTCCATCTCACTCCTCTGGAATGGAATGTCCCTATATAACAGTCCCCCCCCCACCCCGCCCCAGTTCAGTAGTCATATGAGGGCCAAGAGCCTCCTCATACACTGGGAGTTCCAGCACTTCTATGTGAAGGACCCAGTGAGACTCAACAGGTTATATGGGTATGACACTGCCTAGACACAGTATGGGTGGAAATAAACTACTTTCTTATTTTATTTTATTTTTATTTTTTGGAGAAAATGTTTCATGTAGCCCAGGCTGGTCTTGAACATCCCATATAGTCCAGGCTGGCTTTGAACCCCTGATTCTCCTGCCTCCATCTCCCAAAGGCTGGGATGACAGGCATGCGCACACCAGACTTTAAGAGATGGGCTGTTTGGAAGTCTTGGCGACCAGAAGGTCTCCTTCCTTTTACAGCTGAGCAAGACTGTCAGAGCTGGGGAGGGTCCTATCTCTGGGGGATCAACATGCCTCTTGTGCTGCCTCAGAGTGCTCACAGCTGAAAAATATTCTCTGGCATCTGTACACCCAGAAGAGCTTTTGCGCATGTTCTCCGTGAGTGGCGGTAATCCACTCCCAGGGCGCTAACTGCACTGGAGAAGGGGTGTGAGATTTAATTTGCACTAATTATCCCGAAGTGAGAGGAGTGGGAAATGAGCTGGCTCGGCACAAATCGGCCTCTGCCAGCAGCTCTCCCGTCCCCAGGATGCAGTTTATTTATGTGCAGGGGGTGGGAGTGGGGTGGAGATGCTGTCACCATGGCAACTGCAGCTGGGATTTTTTTTTTTGGCGGCGGGAGTGGGGAGCGTGGTTGGGTGAGAGGGTGGCTGGGACCTAGCTGGGCAGGTGTGTCGGTGTGACCCTTGGGGCAGGTAGCTGTCATCTGCAGAGCCCACGCCAGCTGTATCTCTTTGATGGGGCAGAAGAGGAAGGGAGGTACATGAGGGTAGACTTACTCTTTGGTTCCCTTTTGGGTGGAAGCCTTTGCCCAGAGCACTTGACAGTTCTTTCTCAGGGGATGAACTGCTCTGCTTGGGTGTGGGGGATTGTTTTCTCTTGACTCAACCTTGCAGGTGCAGGGGCATCCCTCAGAGGCCCTCAGAACCCAGGAGGAGTTGGTGAACAGAGATCCATAGCTAGCACTGGAGTCCTGAAGCGGGAAAAGGCCCCTGACTCTGGGCCTCCCCTTGTTAACTCTGGCTTCACTTTTTTCTCTGTGTGTGCCTCTTCTCCCTCTCCCCCTCCCCAGCTGCTCCCCTTCCCCACATAGACTCTTTCCTGCTACCACTAGAGGGAGCCCAGGCCCCACTGTCGCCCCAAGAGTAACCCTCTCCTGACCCATTGGGGTACCTGGGGGCCTTGGGTGCGGCAGGCACACGGGAGCAGGCCTCCCAGCTTCTGGCTGTTAGGGCCGGCTTTAAGCCTTGTGTTGGACCTGACCTACCTGTGAGGTTGCTGCTTTTCTGGATCAGCTGGCCTCTGTGGAGTCCTGCTATGCTAGGAGAGGGGCTTAGAGAGGGTGGCTTTCTCTTGGGACCAGACAGAACCCCACTTCCATCCCAGTGCTCACACTTCCCTGGGGGCATGACTTGAGAGCAGTTACATCGTCTTTCTAAATTACACCTTCCTGTTCTGTAAAAAGATCCTTTATGTCCCCTCCCACCACTTCCTAATAGTGCCACCCTTGGGACCAAGCCCTGGACACATGGTGGAACTCAAGTTGTCAGGCTTGGCAGCAAGCGACTTTACAAGGTGGGTCCTAGAACCAGTCTCTGTCTACTGCGTTTCGCAGATGGGGGACACGCAGCCTTTGAAGGAAAGATTTCTTCAACCTTAGAAATTTCAAATAATCTAAAAGTAAAGATGATTTCCTACTCCTAGAAAGTATCTTGGAGGGCCATAATGGCACTGGGGCCCAAGTGTGGATAGAGGGAGGACATAAGCAAGCCAGGAGGGAGGCTGGGACTATATGCAGTACTGAAAGAGGGTAGCAAGAGCTGGTACCCTGGGCCTCCATCACTACTGTCTAGGCTGCATCCTCTGTTAACCTATCTGTGAAGCGGAGTGGAGACCACATAGAGCTCCTCTGTGGAGAATAGGGCTGCTCACACCCGTGCATTGTTCTAAGCTGCTTTTGGGCTTTTCCTTCTTTTCTAGGTAGGGCCTTTGAAACAGGGTTTAGTTATCTAGCCCTGGCTGGTCACACATGCCCAGTTCTGCTGTCTGTGTCTAAGCTGTGTTCACGTTTGTTGTCTGCAGTTGCCAGAGCCCTGGCCGTGCTATAAAGCCTGGGCTTGGCGTGGGTGTGTGGGGCCATGACGGGTCAGGAAGCTGGAGCTAGCGGCTCTGCCTGCACAGGGGATAGACTGGCCTAGAGGTCAAGACACGCCCTCTGTGCCCCGCCTTCTTCTCGCTCATCTCTGCCTGTACCAACCTGTCAGCTGTCCACACAGCTCCGACTCCTGGGCGTGTCCCCTGCCTCTGACAGGCACTACCTCTCTAACCCCTCACCACAATTTCCAGAGGCAGGAGTTCTTGTCCCCGCTTTACGGACAAAGAAACAGATTCAGAAAAGTTGAGTGACGGCCCCCAGGTAATGGAGGCACTGAATCCAACCGGGATCCTCAAATTGGAATCCAAATCCAGCCCGCTCAACACAAACTGTCACCTTTTTAAGTTGTCATCATGGCAGTAAGTGGGGGAGGGGGAGGGGAGCCAGGAAGGGAGCAGGGAGGTAGAGAGGCCCATCAGTCCTTCTTTGGTTCCAATCGGTAGCTATCTGGTATTGAAATGGAACTGTGAGAGAAGAGAGTAATACGTTGCCCTGGCAACTGAGGGTAGTGGGTACCTGGGTAGGCACTGCATTAATATCAGGGAAGGGACCAGGTTGGGGAAGCAGCTGATCTTTGACCAGAAAGCTTCCCCAACTTCCCACTCTCTTACAAATGACCAGAGAGAGCAAGAGTGAACTGCATGATGGTGGCTGACACCTTCCTATCTGGAAGTCACTCCTGACTGTTTCTTCTGGGAGTTTGACGTGAGACAGCCATAACTGGTCTCAGAGGCACGAGAGTGTCCCTGAAGTTGGTTCTACATTTTAGTGAGGTGACTGATGAATGAACCAGCTAGCCGTTGTGAGGGATCCTGGAGGGTTGGATCAGCTTCTGGGGACCAAATCTGTGGAGTAAGAGTCATCATCACTCGGTTACAGCCTCACTGTCTCCTGATAGCTGCGAGGATCTCACTGGATGTGGCTCCCGTTGACTAGAGAAGGAGGGCTCCCTTTTCTCCAGAACCTTCCCTGGCCCTTCCTTGTATTAGAAAGCTCATAGTGAGTGCTCTCTCTCTCCTTCTGTCTCCCTCTCTCTCTGTCTGTCTCCCTGTCTCTCTCTCTCTCTCACACACACATGCATAATAGATAAATGTATGTTAAAAAAAGAGAAAAGAAACCCAGAAAACCACTCCGAGTACATCACTCCACTGCCTTCTGACCTCCATTGTTTCTGAAGAGAAGTCAGCTGTCTGTCTTGCTGAATTCCCTTGGAAATAAATGGTGGTTCCTTTTTCTCTTGCTGATTTGGAACTTCTCCACCTTCTCTTTACCCTTCAACATTTTCACTGCTTTGAAATTATCTTGCTTGGAGTTCTCTGAGTTTCTTAATTCTGTAGATTTAAGTTTTCCATCATTTCTCTGGGTTTCTTCCCTTTTTTTGCTTCCTCTCTGCCTGGAGCTCCTTAATGCATGTATTGGTACACTGTATGGTGATCCACACTTCTCTGAGGCTCAGTTCATTTCCTTGCATTCTTACTTTCATCTTTTGTATTGTGTAGTTTCTATTGTTTGTCTTCACATTTAATAAATGTTTCTCAGATCTATTTTGAGTCCCTCTAATCAATTTTTTTCAGTTATTGCACTTTTGAGCAGCAAGCATCATAGTCCATTCAGGGATGAAGAGAAGGCTCAGAAGAGAAGGCTCAGAGGTTAAGAACACTTGCTTTCTTGCAGAGGACCTGTACTTACTTCTCAGAACCTGCATTGGGCAGCTTGCAACCATGTGTAACTCTAGCTTCCAGGGGGTCTGGTGATCTGATGCCCTCTTTTGGCCTCTGAGGGTAACTACACATACATGTACACACACACACACACACTCACACACAGTCTTGCACACACACATACCCCCATCAATTCATATTTTATATTTGATGAGGTATTATCATGAAACCTTCCTTTATTGAAGCATGGTTTTTGTTATTGTTGCTTTTGGACAATATTTTATTTTCTTACAATGCTGGGGATTGAACCCAGGGCCTTGTGTATGTGCAGCAAGCACTCTACTAAGTGAGTTGTGTTCCTAGACCTTTGAAAATGTTTTAGATAGTGATTTGCCTTTTAAATATAGCATCTGGTCATTGTTATGGGCAATTTCTGTTGCTTGCTTTGTTGGTCATGAATGGGTAGAACATTTTTGTTCCTATTAATGTCTCATTCTTTCTTTTGTTGGAAATCAGAGATTTTCAATGCTTTGTGGCAGCAATTCTGGCCTCCCATTCTGCTCTAGTTTTTGGGATCGTTGTTGGATATTTGCTATAGCCCAAGAGGACTCTCCTTAGGTGGCTCCTTCCCAGATTCCCTCTGCAAAACTAATCAGTTTACATTTAGTTTGATTTGCATATGGATCTATCTGTCTCTATGGTTTTCACCACAAACTCTGTTGTTCTAAAGCCCCAGATTTCTCTACATGTTGTAAATGATGCCAGTTAATTTGAGACAAGATTTCATCCCTCTGTTTCAAAGTTTGCCCCCCCCCCACTCTGTAAAACCTGAGTCAAAGTTTTGGAGATGGGGGCGGGGACAGTGGTACTCTGTTTTCTCAGTGACACCTTCCCTTCGGGAGTTGGCACTTGGGGAGGCAGGTTCTGGCTCTAGCTGCTGGAGCCCTGAGTTTGCCTCCCTTAGTGTGAAAACCTCTGTTTTTATGACTGAGCTATAGGGAGGAGGGCAACTGGGACCTCAGTATATCTTGCCATGCTGTGCTTGGCTTGATCCTCCATCTCGCTGGCAGAGGCATCTCATCTACATGGTGGGGAGGAGGCAGCAACTGGAAGCTAGAGGGACAGGGAGAGATGTTTCAGGCTACACTTTCCCTGATGAAGTTTTTGTAAAGCTGAGATGGGGTGGGAGAGGAAGTGGAGCATTCATATCCAGCCTTTCCTCATTCTGACAAACACCTGAGAGAATGGCATCAAGGGAAGACTAATTTATCCTGGCTCATGGTTTCCAATCGTCCTGGCGGGGAGGGTATGGGGAACAGAGAACCTCCTGTGATGGTGACCAGGAGGCAGAGAGTAAGAATGAAAGGGCATCTTGGGGAGGGGGGAGGTGTGAGGGGAACTGGGAGGAGCGGAGGAAGGAGAAACTGCACCTGGATGTACTGTATGAGAGAAGAATAAACACACAGACAAACAACAACAAAAGAAAGAATGCTTGTTCAAGCTGGTTCCCCTCCCCACCCCTCTTCCTTGTGTGTGTGTGTGTG
This sequence comes from Lophiomys imhausi, assembly GCA_907164525.1. NCBI lineage: Eukaryota > Metazoa > Chordata > Mammalia > Rodentia > Muridae > Lophiomys > Lophiomys imhausi. The sequence continues at coordinate 21,443,306 of CAJQZJ010001750.1, forward strand.
TGTGTGTGTGTGTGTGTGTGTGTGTGTGTGCTCCTGCATATAGAGACCAGAGGTCAATCTCAGGTATTATTTTTCAGGTACTGTCTAGTTTCCTGAGACAGGGTTTCTCCTTGGCCTGGGACTCACCAAGTAGACTAACATGGCTGGCTAGAGAGCCCCAGGGGCTGCCTGTGTCTGCCTTTCTAGTGCTGGAATTAGAAGTGTAGCTTATCGCCTCTCCCACCCTTCCCTTTAATGTGAGTCTGTGAACTCAGGTCCTTATTCTCACACAGGAAGCCCCTTGGAAGCTGAGTATCTTCTCAGCCTCCCCCCCCCCCTTCCCGCCCCTTTTATTCTACCTGAGGGACCTCCCCAGCCTGCGGTGTGTTGCAGCCCACACTCAGAGCCTTGGTTCACTCCCTCTGGGAACACCCGCACAGTCTGGATGTGAGGCATACTTTACAAATCATCTAGACACTTTTCAGTTCAATCAAGGTGACAATCATGATTAAATCACAAGGCATCTCAGGCTCTTGTTCTCACAGCATTGTGGTAGGTTTTTTTTTTGAATAAACATTTCTTTATTTGCTGAAGTCCTAGGGCCATTTCTGGAGACTTTAAGTGGTTGTTTTTAAGTAATTCTCAGCACTTTCCCTGGGGGACAGTTCCGTAGAGCTTCTTGCATTGTGAGCCAGAGTGGGAGCGGAAAGCTGGCTGAGTTCACACCAACGAAGGTGATGGTTTCTCTTTTTGTCTTCCTCCCCAGTCTTTTCCTGTTCTTTGCTTTCTCCCAATATTGCTGATTTTTGTTTGTTTGTTTTTTGTCTTCTTTCTCTATTTAAAGTTTTATTTCCCTGGACTTAACTAGCTACTTTTGAGAAAAGTAGTTTGACTATATTGATAATTAAGCACTGGTACCTGGTGTCCTTACCTGCTGACCACATGGATCATCATCACTGGTGTCTCCTCAGGGAGGCCAGAAGACATCAGAGGAGACATAGTACCCAGCACACTCACCAGACTGGGGCTACCATAAGACCCCGAGGCTGCTGGGGTGATAGGGATGAATGTGGAGAGCAGGAGATGGGCTGATATGAGGGTCTGGCTTGATGATTTGTCTGGGTGTGTGTGTGTGTGTGTGTGTGTGTGTGTGTAGGCCGGAGAGCAACTTTGTTATCTTCCTAAATTTCTCTCTACTTTGTTTCTTATGACAGGGTCTTTGGCTTTTACCTGGATCTTATTGCTCCAGCCAACCTGGGGAGTTAGTGAGCCCCAGGGACTGATCTCTCCCCGCCTCTCAGCTGTAGGGTTACACATGTGTACCCTGGATCTCTCCCCGCCTCTCAGCTGTAGGGTTACACATGTGCATCACCGTGCTTGCCTTTTGCTCTTGCTTTTGCTTTAGATATGGGTTATGGAGTCACACTCAGGCATTAACGTTTGTGCAGCAAACATTTTATGGACTCAGCCATCTCCCCAGCCCCTTAGTGTGTTGATTTCAAATGCCAATCTGCTTTGGCAGGTTGTCAACCCTAGCTCATGTTGGGGCCCCTAAGCTGTTGAGGAAGGTACCCTACAATTCTTTCCTTGAAGCATTAAACTTTGGGGCTGTTTTGCTTCCGGGGTGTGACCTAATAGTGTGTGTCTTTTGTATTGTAATGAATTGTGTGAAGGTGAGTTTATTTATTTATTTTTTAAAAAAGATTTATTTATTTTATGTATGTTTTGCCCACACATATGTAGGTATATGCACCATATGTGTACAGTGCCTGTGGAGGATGAATGAAAAGATTGGGTTCCCTGGAACTATGGCTACAGACAGCTGTGAGATGTCATATGGATGCTGGAAACCAAACCTATGTCCTCTTCGAGAGCCACAAGTGCTCTTAACCAGTGAGCCATCTTTCCAGATCCACAATGCTTAGTTTTGATTGTCAACCTGACACAAATGTGTAGTCACCTGGGAAGGGAGTCTCGATGAGGGGTTGTTTGACTCAGGCTGGCTAGGGTGGCGTCTGGATCTTGTTTGCCTTAGTGGATATAGGAATGTCTGGCCACTGTGGTTGCCACCACACGCTGGTTTTGGGCCCTGGACTGCATAGGAGTGGACAAAGCTAGCTGAATGCAAATATGCATTCCTTTCTCTCGGCTCTTCACTGTAGATATGATGCAGACAGCTGCTTCAAACTCCTGCCTCTGTGGCTTATGTAGAAGGATGCACTGTAAGCTGGATCCTAAGATAAAATAACCTTTTTCTATCCTAAGTTGCCAAAGTACCCAAAATCAGGTTTGTGTTTTGTTTTTTACAGAGATACACAACAGTCTTCTTTTAGTGAGCACTCATATCAACTTTGAGGTTGTTATTATTCCTATTTTGGGGTGAAAAAGAAAAAAGGCTTAGGGGCCAGCTATGATGTGAAGCCAGAGGGGGTGCACCTGAGATCTGACCCTTCCAACACATCTGTGGGCAGCTATGGTGTCATACTTCATCTATCAAACTGAGTAAAAAGTTTGTTGAGTGACTAACAAACAGGGATGGCTGTTGGTGGTGGGTAGTTGTGTCAACAGTGAAGGGTTTAAACGAACTGATTCTGTCAGCTGAGCCTTTATCAGGGGCAGGAGGGGAGGGTGTGCCTGGGGCAATCTAGTTAGTGTTTGGAATCAGACCTGAGGGTCGACTGGATACTCAGATGTTCTGGTGGGGACAAGCATTCCCAGGGCCACTGGTAGCATTTAAAAATTAAATTTATATTATTATTGTTGTTGTTGTTATTGTGTGTTGTAGTTCTGCATGCCACAGCTTGTGTGAGGAGGTCAGAGAAAACATTTTAGAGACCATTTATGTAGCCACCTCTGGTGGATTCTGGGCATTGAACTCAGATCAAAAGACTTGTACATCAAGCCCTTCACCAGCTGAGCCATCTTGCCGGACTGGCAGGCTCTTTTTGGATGGTGGGAGTTGGTCTCAAAAAGGCAAAGGTCTCTCGGGCCTACCTGAGCCTTTCCCATGGAGAAGAATCCCTTAAAGGGGTACATGGCTTTGGCTCTGTATTGTGAAGAAGCATCCTTTGCAGGGATGCATGGATTTGATTGACACTCCTTTTCTGCCTGCTGCCTTGTTGGGCCCTGCCTCTCCTTGCTACACTGTAGATGGAGGGAGTGGCCTGGTAATCAGCTGCATGTTTGTTGAATGAATAATAATAAAGAGTCTATCTTGTCCTTTGAAGAATGAGAGGTCAGCTTGTGTCTCCTCCCTCCTAGCTCCCTGTGATGCTAACACATCCTCTACGGCTAGGGTACACTGATTGAGATGAAGAAGCCAGCACTGGCACATTGCCATGGACTATGGTCTGGAAGGGTTTAGATTTCTCTGCTCTGCACCAATGCCCTTTTCTGTCTGTCGTGGTATCTGATCCACAGTCTCCTGCTGCATAGGGTTGTGACGTCTCCTCGGTGTCCCCTGGTCCTTGACAGTATCAGTTTTTCCTGGCTTTTCTGTGAGCTAACTGAAGGATCCCTGGCCAGGTATTTTGAGAATAACTCTGAATTTGGGTCGGCCTGATGCTTTCCTCTTGAGTCTGGAAAGAGCCTCCTCCTAGTCCACTGGAAGGACATGTAGTCATGACATTCCTCGTACAGTAGCCTTGACTACCGGTGAAGGCAGTGTCTTAGTTACTTTTCTATTGTCTTCACAAAGCACCATGACCAAGGCAGCTTATAAAAGAAAGCATTTGATTGGGGGCTTTCTCTTACAAGTTTTGGAGGGTTGGTCCATGGTGGGGGGGGTGCAGCAGCAGGCAGGCTGACAGAAATAGTGCTGGAGCAGTACAGAAGCTAAAGGCTTACATCCTAATCTGCAAGTTGGAGGTAGAGAGAGAGCTAGAGTCTGGGCTGGTGTGGGCTTTTGAAACTTCAATGTTTCAAGAACACCTCCTAATCCTCCCCAAACAGTTCTACCAACTGGGGACCAAGTATTCAAATCTATGAGCCCATGGGGCTATTCTCAGTCAATCCACCACGGTCTTTCCCCTGTAAAGTGAAGCAGCTAACATTAAGGATATTTACAGGGGAAGAAACTGAGGCACAGCAACTTAGAGTGTCTTATCCAAGGTTATGTACCTACTGGGTCTTGATCTGAACCACCTGGCTCAGACCTTTTTGTACCATGGTAGTGGACATCTGCCCTGGTCACTGTTCTCACTGGCCAACTGGATTCTTGCAATGGCCTTTTCTGTTTCCTCTGTCCTCATTTCTCACCCTACCCACCAATTCATTCTGCTTTGGTTACACTATAGCCTCCTTTCTGTTTCATGAATGTGCGAAGTGCACTGTCAGCCCTGGGGACTTCGCACATGCTTCCCCTTTGCTCAGAATGCCCTGTGTCACCCAGGGGCCTGACCCTTTGCTGGAATATTATGTTCTGCATCTCGGTTGATCCTCTTCTCTACCACAACACGAAATCCATAAGGACAGACATTCTGGGTTGCTTTGTTCATCAGAGGCCCTAGTGCCTAGAACTGAGTCTGGCATAGAGCAAGCACTCTGAAAATATGTATGCGAGGGCTGACAATGTATAGCTCAGTTAGAGTGTTTGCCTAATAGGCCGGATGTCTTGGGTTCCTGTAACCAAACTTTTAAATTATTATTTATTTAACTCTTATTTATTTACTACATTCACTTATAACAAACCAATAATTTCTTAACTATTAATCCTATAAATTCCTACAACCCCTTTAACCTATCCACTAAACCTATTGATAATCATAACAACTACTTTCATACCCTTTTAGAATGATACAGTCTCTGGGGCAGGTCCTCAGTCGTCAGGAAACCAGTCTCGGGGGTAGACTCTTTAACGCACTTAGCAGTCCTTTTTCTGGAATAGCTCAGATGCAGGTTCGTCAGGGTAAATTGGCTATCGAAGTCTCACTTTAAATAAGGCTTGAGGCTTTCTTCTCTCTGGGAGACCTCAGCGTCTGTAGGCCACCTTACTTCCTTCATATCAGCAACTCTGCCGTTCTGCCTCAGTCTTTAAAGCTGGCCACAGTTCCGTTCAGGCCACTGTTCGGACAGGTCAAATCCCTCTAGGCAAAAGCTGAGCCACAGGGTTTAGTCCTTGGCCTTTTGCTGTCTTGCCGAGGCTTTCTCTGCTCACCAGCTTCCTTCTGCCTCAGGGAGATCTGGCCATTGGTCTACCAGAACTTTCTCCAGCAGGACTCTCGGAGCTCTCTCATATCGGGGGCCCTTAGCACGCACGCGCCTCTCTGGCGTCATCCACTTGTCCTTAAATAGGATCACTCCTTGTTCCACCTGCTTCAGCTTAATTTGGGCTCTGCCCACTTAGCAGTTGAAAGCAATGCCAGGTCATAAAGTCTTTCCTTGTTTCACCTGGCTTCAACCTTGTTTTTCAGTCCAAAGAGACTCCCCTCATTTTACCTGACTTCATCCATAAGCTGATAAGCTAATTGCTCACAGCAGTTGATCTTCATGCCCCGAATTAATAGACTGTATCAGAAACTTAGGTATTCACTAAATCTAACTTATATTAACCTATCAGCCCCTACAGGTTCCATCCTCAGCACTTCACAAAGCCAGATGCATTGGCCCTTGGCTGTAATCCTAGCACTCAGGAGGTGGAGGCAGGAGGATCAAAAGTTTTAGGGCATCCTTGACTAATAGCAAGTTTGAAGCTAGCCTGGGCTACATGAGACCCTGTCTCAAAAATAGCAAAAGCAAGCAAAAACACGTGAGCGAATACCTCAAGCTCACCCGAATCCATGATCTCTCAGTCACCCTGACCTCCGTAAGAAGAACCAAAAACAGACCCTGTGAAATGCCATCAGAGACTTCCCTGACTAACTTGGAGTGATTTCCCAGCACCCCTTGAATCAGGTCATTTGAAAGCTTGTAGAACTGTCAGTACCAACATGGAGACTTCATCAGAAAAGAGGGAGGCTCTGTCTTGTTTAATACATCACCGTGCACATGCTGAGTGAAAAATAGATGTTTGTTGTGGAAAATAAAATGAAGAGACCCACCAGTGACTGGGGCGATCTGTACAGAAATCTACAAATGAAGTCATTCCCCTAGGGTGCTTGTCAGTCCCCACTGGTCCCTCCTTAAGAGCAGCCTTGGTCTTAAAACCTCCATTTAACACCCAGAGAGACACATGCATGCATTCATCTGCCTAAGTCATGGTTAGGAGACGCCTTGTGTTTGCACACAGGCATCTTTCTGGCCCTACTGAACCTTGTGTTTGCACACAGGCATTTTCCTGGCCCTACAGAAGGGAATGAGCAGGAGGATGAGTTGATGCTCTCAAAGGGGACACAGTGACAACAGTATGCCATTTAATGCAATTGCACACAAAGAGTTTGCTCTGATCAGAGGCTCTGGAGAAGCTGCAGAGTCTGTTGGTGTGGGTGGGAGGTGGGAATCAGACTCTCTTCATCAGGGGGGGGGGGCTCTCAGAAGCCCTCAGCTCCAGAGACCACTAAAAATAATCCATGGTGCCTGCTGGGTGTCCAGAGCTTTGTGCTTGAATAGCTCACTTTGTCTTCACCATGGAGATTCTAGGAGGAGAAACTGAGGCACATGGAGGTGGGGTGTCTGGGCTGAAGATCCCTCCAGACTGAACTGGAAGGTGCTAATCTGCCTCTTTTTTTTTCTTTCAGGTTTTTCCTTTCCTTCTCTCGATCCACTGCCCTCCACCACCCCCATAGAGTCTCTAGCCCAGGCTTGCCTGAGTCACCGTATGTGGTTATAGATGACCTTGAACTCCTGATCCTTCTGCCTGCGCTTCTCAAGTGTGGGATTACAGGTGTGCACAACAGTATCCAGGTTCTACGGAGCCGAGGAATGATCCGGGGCACTGCACTAGGCAAAAACACTTCACCAATTGAGATAAGGCCCTGCCCACTGTTATCTCTCTCTTTCTCTTTCTTTCTCTCTCTCTCTCTCTCTCTCTCTCTCTCTCTCTCTCTCTCTCTCTAGCTTTGGCCCAAGCGCTCTCTGACTCAGCTTGGGGCTTGTTCTTTTGTGTGGAAGAAACAATCTAGTTCAGATTGTATGTCTAGACAGCGGGGGGGAGGGGGTTCGTGTGGCCTCTCAGGTGACTCCATTCCTGTGTATTCCTCTTCAGAATCCCTTTGAGGTCCTCAGTTTCTAGGCAAGGTGACTCAGTTCATGATGGGTGCCCAGAGGTGCTCTGCCACTGTGTGCCCCAGGGTCCCTAGGCAGAGGGGCCGCACCAGAGACGGGGGGAGTAAGAAGCCAGGCAGAGACACGTTCTCTAGTTCTGTGTGTCAGTGTTGGCTCTGAAAATGAAATGCCTCTTAATTCCCTCATCAGATCTCCTCTCTTCCCTCTGTGCTGCTGGTTGGTGCCAGGAGGCCCTTGGCCATAGGATGATCATTTAACAAATCCAATAAAGCCTTTGATTTGTCTGGCTGCTGGCTTCCTGTGGAGCCTGCTTTGCCTGGGAGGCTGTGTCTTATTCTCACCTGTATGCAGGACAGGGCAGGGCTGGATGTGCTGCCAGCAGCTGCAGGTCTCGAGGGAGAAGCAGGAGCCAGGGAGGCTGGTAGTGGGGACCTGCACATAGATGAAGCATGGTGCCCCAGGTGGCATCCTGAGATGTGTGCCCTGGTTCCAGCTCTCCTACCAGTCTTAGACCTTGGGTAACCCTAGACTATGCTGGGCCACAGTTCTTCTATAAAGTGGCAGGAATAGACTAGACCAGTGGATTATTTGTCTGTCTGTCTTTTTCTCTCTTTCTCTTTATCTATCTATCTATCTATCTATCTATCTATCTATCTATCTGTCATCATCTATCATTTACTGACTATCTGTTATCCACCTATCTATGTATCTATACATCTATGTATCTGCCTACGTATCTATCTATGTAACTATATATCCATCTATGTATCTATGTATGTGTGTGTATGTATGTATCTATACATCTATGTTTCTATTTATCTATCTATCTATCTACTATCTATGCACGTATGTGTGTATCTATCTTAATTATCATCATCTATCAATCATCCACCATCTGTCCATCTTCATCCATCTTCTTAGCAGCAAAGTCCAGTTTTCCCAACTAGGGCTGGCTATAGAAGTCTCACCTTGTGTAGCTACCCTGCTTCCTTCTTTTAAAATATTCATTAACTAATTAATATTAAGTAATTAATTAATTCAGACAGAGGTCTTGCCATATAATCCAAGGTGGTCTTAAACTCCTGAGTCTCCCGAGGAGCTTGGATTACAGATGTACACCCTCCCCACCCTACCCCCACCATGCCTGGCTCTTCTCTGTGATTTAAGATAGCGAGTATATATATTTCTGCCTAGGGGCCTTTGCATGGTCCTTCTTTTTTGCCGAGGATCTGTGCTTTCATCCTTAAGCAGTGGTTCGACCCTTTAATATAGTTCCTCATATTGTGGTGACCCTCAACCATAAAAATTGTTTTGTTGCAACTTCATAACTGTAATTCTGCTACTGTTATGAATGGTAATGTAAATATCTGTGCCTTCTGATAGTCTTTGGTGACCTTTCACAGAAAAGATTGAACAAGCCCTAGGGGGTCGCGACCCACAGGTTGAGAACCACTGTTTTGGGGCTGGTTCAGAAAGCCTCCTTGGCCCTGTTTCCTAATATCCTGCACCCTGACCCCAGAGTCTTACCCCCACCCCTTGCTCTGCTCCCCGCTCTGTGTTGTCTTCTGCGGTGCTCCCTGGCAGTGCCTCTCTTTAGTCACTGAGGTGTTTCTTCCTTAACAAGTTTCCTGAGGGGAGAGAGGTTTCATCCTGCTATTTGTTCATCTGCTACTGCAATGGATGCTGGGAAGGGGCTCCCTGCACACCTGCATACCCAATGGGTGGCTGAGAACCAATGGAAGACTGTTCAAAACAGCCCCCCCCCCCCTGTGGCTTCTTGGGTTAGAACAGGTGAAAGGGGAAGGGTTGTGTACCCAGCGCTGGGCCACTACTCAGGACTGTCCACCCACGTCTTCAAGCCACTCCCATTGAGAAGGTTCCAAAGCCCAGTCTGAGAGCTATTTGAACTTGAACCTCCACAGGGTTCTGGGCAATTCAGATGGTCCATTGGTATCTCAAAAAACAGTGATTTGTAGCCTTGTTCATCTTTAAGGAAGTGGTCCTTACACTGGTGTGGAGATTTAGAGATGGCATTCAGAGCCCTTGGGGAGGAAGAGGAAGGGGAAGGGGAAGGGGAAGAGGAAGGGGACTTGGCGCTTTTCCAGATAGCTGGTAGCTAATAGAACCAGCTACGCTGGCAGAGGCCTGAGGAGGTGACATGGCAAGAGACAAGGATGGATATTCAGGGGTCTTGGATGCTAAGGGGAGGTGACTGGGTTTGATTTGGGAGTGACCCCTGATGCTTTGTGCAGGGCAATGACATCATCAGTCATCAGGACCTGGCATCTGGGCAGTGAAGCAGAGGGGTAGGCCTGAGCAGGAAGAGTTGGGAGGGTGTGAATGAGGTAGCCTGGGCCAAGGTGGTAGTGATTGAATGTGTACAGGGACCCAGGAGAGGCAGGAAGTAAGGTGGAGCTGACATTAGTGTGGCGGGGGAGGAGAGACAGATTCTAAGCTGCTGCTGACCCAGCACAGGGATGATGACAGTGTCCAGGATTGTTCTAGATCTCTGCTGACTGGGATGGTGGGGGAGGGCTGAGCTTGAGACAGGAAGAACCCCCTCCCCTGATTGGAGGGTGAGCTACACAGCTCAGCTGCCCCACCCACCACACCTCAGCCTGTAAGCACCCTGGGCTGGACAAAATCATTGGTGGCCACACCCCATCGACCTCAGGATCAATGTGTTAGTAGTCAACCACGGGCCTTGGCAGAGAGTAGGGATGGTTCCTTGTCAGTGTAATCCCCCATGTAGAGGCATGGCCCAGTGTGGAATGCCCTGGGAGTGTCAGGGCCTGCATCTGACCATGAGTGCTAGCACACGGTTGGGCACACTTTTCCTGTTCTGCGTTTCCTACAGTATTGAGACATGCATTGCCCCTGGGGTTCTCAAGGATGGATTTCAAAATCTCAGCCCTGTCTCGGGACTCTGGGCTGTTTTAAAATTCTCAAGGATGCGTAGGAAGCCTGGGCTATATTCTGACATTCTAGGGGTATTGCTCAGAACCCAGGGAGCCTGCTGGAATCCTGGGATGATTCCCCATCCCTTACCTCATGAGCTTGCTGGCTGTGATCTGCTGGTATGCATGTTGATAGGGAGGCAGTTGCTACAGCAACAGTAACTAGGAGGTGTATCAACTACCAGAATTTACTCCAAGCCGGTGACATTTTAGCTGGTAGAGAGTCACAGTTTGCCCCTGCAAGGCTGAAGAACAGGAATTCCTGCCAACTCTGTTTTTGTGCCTCCCTTCCCCCTAACCTTAAATAACCCCCCCCCCCCCCCAGGCTCATGGATCTAGCTGTCCAATTTTCTTCCCTGGGCACATGAATATTCAAAGGCAGCCCCAAAGCATATTCTAAACTCATAAACTCCCTCTTGCTGTACTCCATTTAAATGCAGCTGCCTCATCTGCTTTGCCCCATTTATCTGCCAGGAAAGTGAATTCCAGGAGTGTGAATAAGTGCTTTTTCCAAGTCAACAGACGAACCTTCTTTAAGTGGGATTAGGGATAGGTGAGGCGGGGCCTTCAGATAGCCTCACAGAGTCCTAAAATTCTGGAAACTTGGTCCAGGAACAGGATGGGACTTCTGACAGCAGAGCTGGGTCTCAGCCCAGGTCCTGAAGGCTCAGGCTCTGCTTTCTCCTATGTGGGCACTTTTTGAAAACAGCAAGACACAGCCCTACTTATGCCCACCAAACTCAGAGATTAGAAAGGCCTGAAGAACCATGGAGAGTCTCCTGGGAGTTACAGGTGGGGAAGTGAGGCCCATAGGCCAAGCAGGTGACCTCCAGCTCTCTGCTCTGTCTAGAACCCCTGATTACTCCCAGTGACCTCTGCTACCCTGTGCTATCCGATTATACACACATCCAGCTACTGTCTATTCATGCATCATCTGTCCATGGATCTATCCATTCATACAAGCTTGCTTCTTCCATCGGTTCCTAGTTTTGAAACTCTGTTTCAAAATACAGATCAACAAGAGAAAAACATGGATGGTGTCCAGGGAATTATCACTCAATTTTTTTTTTAATTTTTGGTTTTTTGAGACAGGGTTTTTTTATTTTTATTTTTTGGTGTATCCTTGGTTGTCCTGGATTCACTTTGTAGACCAGGCTGGCCTCGAACTCACCGAGATCTGCTTGCCTCTGCCTCCCAAGTGCTGGGATTAAAGGCATACACAACCATGCCTGGCTATTCTTGTTTGTTTTGTTTTGGCATGCTGACAGGGGCTTTAATAATGGTCCAATACAAGACAGTGTGACAATCAAGGGACACTCTGCATCTGAACCAGTTGAACAGGGAAAGACTTGAAGAAGCATTGGTGAACCTCTGACAATCCAAGGGTGAAGTTGTGGGATTGGGAATTAGCATTTTAAAAGTCCAGGCTGTGTAATGTTTTCCACAAAGAACAGAATATTTTTAGAAGACTGGCAGGCAAAGGAGAAGAGTTTGGGTCTCTAGGGGCGGTGGTCTGGGGAAGGATGAAGGGATGGCTAAGCTAGTTATGGCTGCATACGCAGAAGCTTCTGATTTGACACTGGGTCAGAAGGCTCTAAAGTTGTCATCAGAAGTAGGAGGGGAATGGGGCATCCTCCTGTTTGTAAACTCGCAACCTACCTTCATTTTCTTTTACTTTAAAAATATAATACTTGTTTATATCCATTGATGAAACCCAGGGCCTCTCACATGCTGGGCAAATGCTCTACCACTAAGCCTCGTCCCCAGCCCCATGAGCAAATATCTGGCACTGGATGGGAAGCTGCAGGCGGCTCCTCCTTCTCTTGCTCTTCCTGAGTGTTTTTCCACTCAGCCCCAAGCTCCCGGAATAATGACCCTGAGACTCAAAATATATTTACAAATATCTAGGCCATACAGCTAGGCTCATTCTCTGACCAGCTCATAACTTAATAACCCATTCATACTAATCTACATTCTGCCACGTGACTGGTTACCTTTGTTCAGTTTCAATACATCTACTATCCCAGCTGAATCTTCCTGCACCTGGCACTATCCCAGAATCCTTTCTGCCTACTGGATGTCCGACCTTCTATTTTACCTTTTCCTATAGGCCGTAGGTTTTTGTTTTTGTTTTTAATTGACAGGTGTTACATCCATGCAATACACAAGCTATTCTCTCTATATATGTGTCTCTGTGCATGGTATGTGTGTATATATGCATGTTCCTATGTATATGGTTGCACATGCTCATGTGCACACAGAGGCCTGAGGCTGATATCAGGAGTATTTCTCCATTACTCTCCCCCTTATATATCGAGGCAGGGTGTCTCAGTTGAACCCAGAGCTTGCCCATACAGCTTGTCTTACTAGCCAGCTTTCACCACCAGGGATCCCTTGTCCCCTTTTGAGTGCCCAGAGGACTGAACATGAGTTCTGCTGATGTGAATCCTGCTCCTCAAGCTTATGCAGTGAGCATTTTACCCAGAGAGTTGTCTCTGCAGCCCCCTGACCGACTTCTTAACTGCTCTCAACTCAATAGCCCTTTATATCTTGAGGTGGCATATTCTGGTATGTTTGGGTGTGGCTATGCTATAAAGCCAATAACCATGACAAAGGAGAACTGAGTGGGGTGTGGGGGTGTGGGGATGGGCGGGGGTGGGGTGGAGTGTGTCAGGCTTTAGGGGTGAAGCACAGACCTCACCTGGCTGAACTTTGGAGGTGTATGTGCACAGTGCCGAGCTATGCCTTTGGAAGCTCAGTGGTCCTAGGTGAGCAGAGGGAGCCTGCTCTTTAGTTGTTTCCTTGCTGTGTGTTTGAATAATAGTGGGCCACAATAATGGCTGGTCACTTCATTTCCAGTCCCGTGCCTCCCTCCCATCCAGTTCCTCTTTGATCACTTCTGGAGTAGGAGAAGGCTTGCTTCAGGGCACGATTCTAAACTGCCCTTACTTTCTAGTCTCTCCCCCCAGGAAAGATCTCAGGTGTTGGTGAGGAAGGGCAGGAGCTGTTTTTCTCTGAGGAGTCTCATTTCCTCAGTGGGTGGGGGCAGCTGGGGACCCCATGTGTTTTTAAGTCTATTTGAAGGCAAGTGACTTCCTCAGAAACAGCTTCTTTTCTGCAAAAACAGGGAAGCCTTTGCCCATCCTGACACCCCCTCTGAGGTTCTGACTTTAATCTTAGTGGTGTTTCTCTTTCCTAAAGGTGGCTTTGTGGCTTTCCAAGGGCCCATGGTAAGAGCTTTAAGCTTTAAGCAATATTTCCCCTGCTGATTGATCTTTGTTTTCCAGAGGTGTAAAGAACACCACAAGGAGAAAAACTGGATTTTCTTCACATCAGTCAGAGTGAAAACACATGGACTGTGTATGAGTTGTCCTTAAGCCATATCTCCATGTGCCCGATGAACATATGGAGGTGGCTCCCTGGGGCTTTAGTGCCTTGTGGAATCTCCCTGTCACTCCCCATAGCTATAATGTCCACTGGAGCCTCTTGGAGGAGGTTGGTTTATGGCAGGAGAGGGGAGGTTTACTATAGGCACAACACTGTACATCTGTGTAGAAGGGTCTATCTGGGTGTGTCTATGTGCCATGAAAATACTAAGTACTGCTGTGAACCTTGGGCAATACATGTAGCCCTCAAGACGCTGTGCTATACAGAGCACTGTATTATTATCCTCTTTTAAGGGTGTGGAAACTTGAAAGCTGGGGAAATAGCTCAGTCGGTGAAGCATGAGGGTTCAAGTTCCATCCCCCAGAACCCATGTTAAAAAAAAAAACAAACCAAAAAACAAAAAGCATAGCGAGGTGGCATCTGGAATCTCAGTGCTAGAAGGGTATACATACACAGGTGGATACGGGAGTTCGCTGGCCAACCAGCCTAGACTACTTGGGGTGTTACAGCTAATAAGACTGTTTTAATAAGCAAGGTGGATGGTGTCTGGGGAAAGAAAGGTAAGTCCCTGTTCTCTGCATGCACTTGTATCTCTCCACATACCTGCACACACACGTGAACATGCATATGTACACATATACACACACAGAGTGAGAGAGAGTGTGTGTGTGTGTGTGAGAGTGTGTGTGTGTGTGTGTGTGTGTGTGTGTGTGTGTGTGTGTGTGTGTG
>CAJQZJ010001750.1:21457528-21475028 GCA_907164525.1 Lophiomys imhausi
GTGTGTGTGTGTGTGTGTGTGTGTGTGTGTGTGTGTGTGTGTGTGTGAGAGAGAGAGAGAGAGAGAGAGAGAGGAAAACAAGGCCCAGGGTGATTACATAATTTTATCATTTGAATCTTGAATATCTCTCAAAGGCTCATGGGTTAAAGGTTTGGTTACTTGCCTATGAGGCTATTTTGAGATTATGAATTTTCAAGAGGTAGCAAGAGTAAATTAGGTCTTTGGGGACATGCCCTTGAAAGGGTCTCCTTTCTCTTTTAATTTTCCAGCTATACTAGGGGAGCATTCTTCCCACCACACATAACTCTGCTGTGACACACAGCTGTCACATGCCTGAAGCTCCTCAAACTGTGCCCAACAAACCTTTTCTTTGGTTGACTACCCCAGGAATCTTGCTACAGTGATGAAAACTGACAAGTTCCCACAGCTTGTCCAAGGTTTTGTCATGAGAAAGTTGGAACACTGGGGTCTGAACTCAGACAGTGGCTCCATAATTCACATCCCCAAGCTCTGAGAGATCTGAGAAATGAAAGCCTCTTGGTTCAAGTACTTCAAGGGTTAAGCTAGTCCTTGACCGGGGGCCTTTTCCTCCATAGTTATATAAGTGGATGAAAATTCTGACCACAGGTATGAGACAGGCAGGTGGCTGAATGTATGACATCTGCCCCCAAGCTGTGCCCTTGGGGGCCACCGGGAGTGCTTCAGCTTTCTCAGGGGCTGACAACCTGTGGCAACTCCACCTGCCTCTCCAGCTCTGGCCACCACGACCATGTCCCAGTTGAAACCCTGTACTACTTGCCCCCTCCTTTCAATCCTTTCCTGTCACAAGGGACTCACTTGAACCAATTGGTTGGTAGCACTCTCTCTACCAAGTCCCCACAGTGTGGCTTAGAACTCCGTGCATATCTAGCTTCTGGCTTGCTCCTTCTTGGTTGGGTGATCTTAAAGCAAGTTTCTTCCCTTGCGGGCTCCCCTCTTCTCTTCTTTCTCTTCCCCTTCTTTTCCTGCTTCTCTTTCTCTTTCCTCCCTTCCTCTTCCTTCTCCTCCTCTTCTATCTTTGCTTTTTTTTTTTTTTTTTTGAGACACTAGCTCGGGGACCTCAGCAGCTAGGCTAGACTGACTGGCCAGCAATGACTCAGGGGCCTTGCCTGTCCCGACCTGCTCACCACTGGAATTCTGGGTGCATGCTACCACACTTCTTATTTTCTCGTGAGTTCTGCAGCTTGAACTCAGGGTCTCATGCTTGCAAGGTAATTCTTTACTGACAGAGCCACCTCCTCAGCCTGTGGGCAAGTTTCTGAATGTCTCCAAGCCTCTGTATCCCCATCTCTAAAATGCGGACAATCCTGGTACCTCCCTAAGACTAACGGAAGGCTTCTAGGTCTCCCTACATGGAAAGGGCTGAGAGAGGCGCCTGCCACTTAGCCTCTGTCCTCATTGCTCGTGCTCAGAGACTCCTGGGAGGCAAGTTTAATTATTTGTCTGCTTCCCTTACAAGGGTGCAGACCAGTTCTTTCTCCTTTGTTACCTACTACCTGGCTCAGTCCTGGCCAGTTGCTGATGCTGTTCAAGGTTGACCAGTATCTGGATAACGGAGTTTTAATTTTCTCCCATCGGGGGGTGGGGTGGGAGGCTGTTCTTGCAGGGAGTGGACTCTATCCCATTTCTTGGTCTCAGGGGTGGTCTCAGGCTGACTGCCCTATGCCAGGGATGCAAAGTAGGGCAGGCCTCCCCAGGGAGGTTGCTGTGGCAGCAAGAAAGTTCTAATCAGCAGAGACACCCAGGGTTGGCTGGGAAGCATGGCACGGTGCCTGCTTAGATGGGGACACAGCCTGGTGAGATGGCTTTGGGGACCTCAGTGATTTCTCTGTACAATCAGGGCTGAGTTCTTAGCTTCCTGTCCTAGGTAAAAGGGCTCATGGGTGGGACAGCTGCTTGCAAATGCAGAGGGGGTCATGTGATGTGGTTGTATTATGGTTATCTTCCCACAAACATTGCAGCAACATTGGGCAAGGGGACGCCGCACCCTCAGTCCTGGAAGCTGTGCCTGATGCCCAGTATGTGCTGGGCAGTGGCTGCCAAATGCAGAATCAGTCTAGGGGTTGGGGCATTCAGAGGCCCTTCCCAACTCAACATCCAGTTCCACAGGGTGACTTAGAGTTGTGTCAGAGACCCTCAGACACCGGAGGATGACTAAAACCCAAGTTACCACTCCTACATGCCACTGTGACCTCTGTGAAGGTGGCAGCAGACCATGGTATCTGGAAGTGAAACAACTATTCTAGGTTAGGAATCTTGGACCTGGCTGATCACAGAAGTCCAGGGTCTGTTTGAGGGTTGTATGGGGTAAAATAAAATGCATATGGGTTTCTAAGCTCCTCTCTGGCTCTATCTACCACGTCAGACTCTCCCAGAGGTGTGGCCAGGCATCTAAGGTTTTAGGAAGGACCCCAGGATTCTGGTGATTAGCCAAGCTTGGAGACTTATGGTTACTGGAAATGGAGGGGCCTTAGTGGGCCTCCCAAGAAGAGCCAGGGTTGGGCACCTCTTGTACCTGCAGGGAACCTGAGTCTGGTCAAGGATGTGCATTGGCTCCATTCTAACTGGTACCCCTGGCTGTCTAACTTGAGCAACTTCCTGCCTTCTCTGGCTTCAGCTTTTCCATGCTGATTCATGGTGTCACTAGCCTGGCTTCTCCTGAGGGCTGAAAGTCCCAGGCCTCACCTATGGGTCCTAGCCAAGAGTCTGGACAAGCAGGTGATGAGCAAGGGTACCTCCTGAGCAGCCTCCCTGGGTTTGCAGCTTGGCCCAGAACTTAAAAAACAAGTCAGCTGGGTGTGGAGACCTTTAATCCTAGCACTCAGGAGGCAGGCAGATCTTTGAGTTCCAGGCCAGACTGATCTACAGAGAGTTCCCTGGTTCTTTCTCTCCCTCCCTCCCTCCCTCCCTTTTTTCTCCTCCCTCCCCGCCTCCTTCCTTCCTTTTCCTCCCTCCCTCTCTCCTTCTTTTCCTTCTTCCCTCCCCCCTTTCCCTCTCTCCCTTCCTTCCCTCTTTTTCCTCCCTTCTTCCCTCCCTTCTTCCCTCCCTTCTTCCCTCCCTCCCTACCTCCTTCCTTCCTTCCCTCCCTCCCTCCCTCCCTCCCTCCCTCCCTCCCTCCTTCCCTTCCCCCGTTCCTCCCTCCCCATTTCTCTTTCTTGTATATGTATATGTGCCATGACATTTATGTGAAGATCAGGGGGCAACTGTAGAAGCTGGTTCTCTCCTTTCACCATGTGGCATCACATGAACTCATGTCCTAAGGCTTGGTAGCAGATGCCTTTGCCTGCTGAGCCATCTCGCCTTTATCTTCTTGAGCACCAACTCTGTCTCTGTAGAAAGGGCCCAAGGCCCATCTCATGGAGGCGTGGGTTCTCGGAAGACCACAGAACAGCAGAACCAGCTTGAATTCTAGCGATGCTAGGCAGCTGTGTGACTCCAGGCTAGTGACATAACCTCTCTGAACTTTAGTTTCCTCATCTGCAAAACCAGAGAGATGGCTCCTAGTGGCCATGGGGGTAACCGTGAAGACCCAAGCATGAGGATGGTCACAAACCACAGAGTAGGAGCTCTGCTCAAACAAGGCGGTAGGCCTGAGAGGTGGGCCCGCAGCCTGGACCTCAGCTTTGGTGAGAACATGGCAGCTTTGCCTTCACATCCTAAAGGCAGCCTGGAGCCTCACACTTCAGGAGGTGTTGAGAGGTCCCTGGTGTCTTTTTGCCCAGTTCTTGCTGAGTGAGAGGGAGCTACAGGCTGGGGAAGTGATGATCTGTGGCAGCCATGGGACACGTAGGGCACATTCTTTGCTGAAAAGCAGTTTCCATCTTGTTATCTTAATGCCTCCTCACAACAGCTTTGGTAATTGTTGGCTCCATGTTCTGATAGGAGATGAGAGCCCAGAGACCGAGTTAGCTGACTCAAGGTCACTCAGCACAGCAGCTTGCTAGAGGGAGGCCAGGCAGAGGGTGTCCATGTCTCTAAATAACAGTGACAAGCCTTCCCAGAATCTGCCCACCTTTTGTCTAACCTTAACTTCTGCTTGCTGTAATCTTGGTCTATTGGTCCCGAAGAAATCAGACTCTGAGTCAGATGTCTGGGTTCAAATCCTGGCCTTGCCACTTTCCCAAGTCTGTGTGCTTTACTTGGTGGGGTCTGGGTTCTCTGTTGGGCAAATGGAGTGATGCTTGCGTCTATTTTGACGTACTGTTTTGGGGGGGGGACGTCCATATGCCCCCACCTGGGCCTCAGTTTTTCCATACACCAAATGGGAGCTGTTGACTGAGCACATATTTGGACCAGACACCATTGAGGTAAGAATTTTACTGATATCCATAGCAACCAATTAGTTTGGGCTTTTAAGTCCCATTCTCTGGATGAGAAAACTGAGACCAGAGAAGTGAACTGACATACTGGAAGTAACCAGGCTGCTGGGCCGGACAGTCCAGTTCATTGTCAGCCCTGACTTCCGTCTCCTCACCTGCCACTCCTGCCTTTGAGTGACACTCAGGGACTCTATTAGGGGCGTTTCACTAGCCTGGGACTTAGGAGTCCCTGCCCTATGCTGAAGAGGTAGGCCCTACTCCTGTTTGTGGGCCTCCAGTCCTTCCTAGGGCTCCTTTCTTCCTCAGGCTGCGGCAGGTCCTTGCCTGGTCCCAGACCCTGAGTGCTAGAGAATGGGTCTGTTTCTTCTGTGAGGCCTCTCCCCAACCCTGCTCTGCTCCTGGAACTCCACTTCAGCCGGCAGTAGCAGCGGGTTACATAATGAGCAGTGGGTTATGTAAGGGTAAAGTAGGCCCCAGTGGGGCTGGGAGCAGAGTGGTATGGTCCTCAGCGTCCAGCTGAAGCCCAGCAGTG
This sequence comes from Lophiomys imhausi, assembly GCA_907164525.1. Taxonomy (NCBI): domain Eukaryota; kingdom Metazoa; phylum Chordata; class Mammalia; order Rodentia; family Muridae; genus Lophiomys; species Lophiomys imhausi. Next base: position 21,462,419 of record CAJQZJ010001750.1, read on the forward strand.
CTTGGTTCCCACACCCACGTTGTTCAGCTGTCCATCCAGGCCTAGAACTGGAGTGACTGCCCTTGGACTAGCTGGTGAGTAGGGAACATGAGCTGCCTGACATGCAGTAGCCTGGTCTGGGGCTGAGAGCCTCAGTTTGGGCTTTGCTCTTCATGACTTGACAAATCCCCTTTCCTTTCTGGGCCTCTGTTTCCTTTTCTAAAGATCAGACCAAAGGTGGCCTGGAGCTCTCCAGCACCCTTCTCAGCTCCAGGGGCACAGCACTTTTATCTTGAAGAGGAGACTCATATCAATAGGTTCTGGTTCACTCTCTGGCCCTTGTCCTCTCTGGGTCCAACTTACCCAGACAAAGGCATCTAGTCTCAGTTCCATGGTACTGGATGCCTCAGCTTTGGGGGTTCTGGAGGTTGGCAAGACAGAGGATGGGGACATCTCATGAACTCCAATCACACCTGGATATACTTTCACAGCCACACACCACACAATGGAGACCACCATTGATTCGGCACTTCTTCCAACAAGGTGCTGCAGGCACCATCCCTCTCATGAAAACCCTATGAAATCCATACCGTCACTGTCTCTATTTTACAAACAGGGACTGATGCCCAGAGAGGGCAAGTGGCCTGCCCAAATGCACAAAGCTAGTTCATGGCCATGTACAGTTTGATTCTGGGCCTGTCAGCCTCTGAGGCCAACGGTAGAGGAAGAGCAAACTCTGCCTGGATCTCTCTGGGGACAGAAGCTGGGGATGGCCAGATGGCCTAAAATACACTGTTTTGTGGTCTGAGCTTTGAGGAGTGTCCATCCCCCTCACTAGCCACCCCCAGGCCCCCCCTGGACTCACCTCCCACTGTGTTCTCTTTGTGCCGCCCACAGTGGCCACAAAAGCATCTGCAGAGTGGGCAGCACAACCTGTAGGCTGAGTGGGAAGCTGGCGCCAAGGGTCCTCAGGCATCGTATTTTTAAACCTGGCTCTGGCCAACCCCTGCAGTTGGCTCAGGCAGGCGGAGGCTTCTTCTTTGGGCTTCCCTAAGAAGGAGGCTAGGCCACCACTGATGCTGGAGTCCCCCATCATGCCAGCGATTTGTGTGTGGGGTTCTGGGGGGTTTGCTCAGCACTGAACCGGAAATGGTACCTGGAGGTGCTGGGGACCCTAGTAGTCCAAGCTGTGGACAGGTGTGGGGCTACAACTCAGGAGGAGAAAACCAGGGTGTGATTAGCACTGGGTGGGAGAAAAGAGAGGGAGGGAGGGCTGGGTGAGGCAGGGGAGTCTTGGACAGAGGTGGGAGGCCCTTAGGGAGCATAGAAGCCATTCTTAGATCGGGGAGAGGAAGTGAATTAGCGGCAGAATGAGGTTTGAAACCCAGAGCTCCAGGCACCAAAGAGCTATTGTGGACCAACTTTCTTTTTATCCTGGCCCCAGGGTGGTGTTGTTCTTGGGGGCTCTACTCTTGGCTAGTGGCTTTACCTACCCTGTAGGAAGGCCGAGGAGGAGGGGGAGTAGGGAAGAGGACTCAGCAGAGGAGGAGCAGGTAGGGGAGGAGGGAGTGGAAGAGATAGGGGAAACCACAGGAGGTGGAGGAGGTGGAGGAGGGGGAGATAGGGCCCTGTGTCCTGTGCCACCACAGGAGTCTTCCAGAAGGAACTGGATCAGGTCTCATTGTCAAGGCCACCTAATGGTGGAGAAACCGGAGTCTTGGGGTAACAGTGGGAGGGCTCCCTTCTAACCTGGAAGCATCTACCAATCTCTCTGCTCAATACCCAGCTGTGATGGAGCAGAAAATTGAAGGGCTGGGGTATGTATGCAGGAGAAACACTTTGAAATGAAGGACAGGGGTGGAATCTCTGGCCTCCGCCCCAAGATGGATGCTCTGGGAGGTGTGATTGTCGTGAGAACTTTTGGTCCTCACCCTCTTTACTTATCACACTGGGGAAACCATTAGAACTTGCAAGTACTCATTTTATGCTGGGAACAGGGAACAAACACACCCTTTAAATGTTATTTTGTTAACTTTACAACCATCCATTTTTTGGGAAAAAAAGGGCTTATTTTATTTTTAATCATGTGTATCTGCGTATGGGTATGTCTGTGTGAGCGCAGATGCTTGTGAAGCCCAGTAGTGGTCATCTGATGCCTCAGATCTGGATGTGGCCATCTGATGTGGCTGCTGGAAACCCAACCTAGGTCTTCTACTAGGGTAGTGCCTACTCTTAACCTGACCATGGGGGCCATTTCTCCAGCCCCATGATGACCCATTTTTCTGATGAGGGTGTGGAGACTCAGAGAGGTGAAATGTGGTTCAGCTGACAAGTAGCAGAACCGAGAGCCCATTGCCTAGCCTGGTCCTGGTGCCTCCACCCAGGGTGACAGGGGCTTGATGAACAGTGAACAGGAAGAGAGGAGGATTGGAGCTGTGCACAAGCAAGGTTCTCAGTGTCCTTTTTGGGTCTCCTTCCAGGACCTCCCTGAGGGAGCTTCAGAACCTTCCTTGCCACTCCCTTTCTCTTGCCCTAGCTTTCAAACACAGAGACATAATCATCTTGCTCCCAGCTTGAAATTCTCCAGTTGCGCCTACTGCCTTTCAGTCAAAACCAAGCTTCACAGCTTACCCTGAGGGTCTTTCCCTAATGCTTCCCTCCGACCCTCCATTCCTTCCTCCTTCCATCCATCCCTCCCTCCCCCATCCCTCCTCTCCTCTCTCCCCACGGCTTTTGACTCTGGCACAGCATTCCCAAAAAAAGGGAGAGGAGAGGAAAGAAGAGGGATGGAGGGAGGGAGGGAGAGGGGAGAGAGAGAGAGAGAGAGAGAGAGAGAGAGAGAGGAGGTCCAAAGATGACTTGAGAACAGAAAAAGGAGATTTAAAAACAGATGGATGAGCCGGGCAGTGGTGGCGCACGCCTTTAATCCCAGCACTTGGGAGGCAGAGGCAGGTGGATCTTTGCGAGTTCGAGGCCAGCCTGGTCTACAAATTGAGTCCAGGACAGCCAGGGCTACACAGAGAAACCCTGTCTCGAAAAACCAAAAAAAAAAAAAAAAAAAAAAACGATGGATGGACCTAATGGTATTGTGGAGTTGTTGCCTAGATAAATAGTTGGTTTCATTTTGCTGTTGAGTACTATTCCATAGGATGGATGTACAATTTATTGAACCACTTGCCTATCAGAAAACATTTTGATTATTTTCAGTTTGGGATTCCCTCCCCAACCACCTCTATACTACTTTAACATAGGCGTTCCCACTTCATTTTGATAACTATAGTCATATATTTTCTTCAATATTTTCTCTCATCATGCCTTTTTCAGTAATCACCATATTGATTTGTTTTGTTTTGCAGTAGTGAGGATTAAACTAAAAGCCAGGCACCTGGTAGGTCAGGGTTCTGCTGTGGAGCAAGATAGCCTTGCTTATTGTTATAGGTAAAGTGAATTTCTTTTTTTTTTTAAGATTTATTTATTTTGTATACAGTATTCTGTCTGCAGGTATATCTGCAGGCCAGAAGAGTGCACCAGATTTCTTTATGGATGGTTGTGAGCCACCATGTGGTTGCTGGGAATTGAACTCATGACCTCTGGAAGAGCAGCCAGTGCTCTTAACCGCTGAGCCATCTCTCCAGCCCCAGGTAAAGTGAATTTCTTGTATACAGACTATAGTTGGATCATTTTTATTTGTAACCCACTCTGCAAATCCATGTGTTTTTTTTTTTTTTTTTTTTTTTTTTTTTTTTTTTTTTTTTTTTTTTTGGTTTTTCGAGACAGGGTTTCTCTGTGTAACAGCCCTGGCTGTCCTGGACTTGCTTTGTAGACCAGGCTGGCCTCGAACTCACAGAGATCCGCCTGCCTCTGCCTCCCAAGTGCTGGGATTAAAGGCGTGAGCCACCACGCCCGGCAAATCCATGTGTTTTAATGAATGCATTTAGACCATTTACATTTAATGTAATTGGTTTGGTTGGGTTTACCAGTCATTCTAATTTTTGCTTTCTGTTTATTCTCTGTATTTAATTCCTGCTTTCTCCTTTTTTTTTTTTTTCTCTTTTGTGGATTACTTGAACATTTTCTAGAATTCTGTTTTGGTACTCTATAATGTATTTTAGTGCATCTCTTTGCATACCTTTAAAATGTCTTTTCTAGGTATTAGTTTATAGATACATAACTTATTGACGGCCATTGCTGCCATTTTACCAATATGACTGAGATATAGAAGCTACCTCCTTTGAGATCCTTTTCTTTCTTACTGAAAATTACAATTATCCTAAATATTTTCTCTGCATATTTGAGAACAACATTAGACAATGTTATGCTTTTTGCTTTAGTTGTCAATTATAACTTAGAAAATTCATGAGGAAAAGATGCCCAGATCTACATTTCTGCTTTTTAGGCTCTCCCTCATGTCCCAAGATTGTTTCATCTCCTCATTGGTCTAAGAACCCTTTTCTTATTCTCCTGTTTTCCTTTTATCTGATAATGTCTTTTAAAAAATAATACTGAAGATTGAAGCCAGGGCATTGTGCGTTCTAGACAACTACTCTACCAGTACTTGCCTGCTATACCCGTCTCTCCATTCTTGAGCTTGTTTTTTGAAGTCAATTTCTGTCTTGCTCAGATTGGGCCATCTCCATTGTTCTGTGTGTTTGAATTCAGTGATTATTTCTCTTATGTGTCCATTTTGCTATTGAACTCTCTCTCTCTGTGTGTGTGTGTGTGTGTGTGTGTGAGAGAGAGAGAGAGAGAGAGAGAGACTTAAATTTGACTACTGTGGTTTTTTTTTTATTCTAAAATGTTTTCATTTGTATCTTCAATAGTTATTTTGTTGCTGTGACATGCTGTCATCTGGACATGGCATGGTCATTGCCCTCACGAACTCCCTGCAGCTATGGTGACCTGCACAAGGCCTGAACAAAGTCAAGACAACATTCCATCAGGCAGTACTACTAACTATACTCAGTCTGTTACAAGCAAACAAGTGGCTGTGGATATCAGGGAGGAACACCCAGTGTTTGTGTGTGTGTAGTTGGAGGGGGGAGCTGGGATGCATATGATATATGATCAAGATACAGTGTACATGTATACAATTGTTGAAGAATGAATAAAAGATACTCTAAATATTTTCCTATTCCTTTTCTGAGACTCACATTATTTTTCATCTGTCTCAAGGGTGTGACATGGCTTGTTGAAGGAATCCTATGATGGCTACATTTAGAATTTTTCAGCTGACTCTACCATCTCCATGGGATTGCCTTTGTTGGGCTTGCCTGAGTGCCTTTTCTCACTGGAGCTGAGTTTTCCTGATTCTTGGTAAGATGAGTGCTTTTCATCTATATTCTGGACACAGTGAGTGGCATGCAGGATCTTGCTTAAATTTTCTGACACTGTGCCAGTGGAAGAAAGGGAGGGCCACCTCATCTCTTTGGGGTGAGTGTAAGTTCAGACTCTGCCACACCCATCCCCCTTAGACACTCCAGGGAAAGGCTATTTCTACTCTTGGGAGGACGTAGGGTTTGAGGCTGTCCATCAAGTCTCCAGTGACACCACTCTAGCTGTGGCTTTGATGGCTCCTCACTGACAATGGAGCTAAGGAGGTCTCAGGATAACTGATTGTGGCAGCAAGTTTGGTCTTTATTCCTTTGTCTTTGCTGAAGCCAGGAAGGGAGGGGTACCTCATCTCCACTGGGGGTGAGTGGAAATCTGTGGTCCCCACGTAGCTTCTACTGACTCTGTAGTCGCTATGATAGAGCTGAGAAGACAAGAAGGGGTGTCTCTGTGTTAGTTAGATAAAGCAACGAACAACTGACAGATGTGAGGAAGACTTATTTAAGTTCACAGCTTTGGGCATTTTAGTCAACATGGTGGGAAGGGCATGTGGGGGGCTCACATCATGCAGGAGAGAGGGTGGGGGGGTCTTGGAACAAGATGTGGGCCCCTGGGACTTATTTCCTTCAGCTAGGCTCCGTATCCTAAAGTTTCTAGAATCTTCTAAACTTGCACTGCCATCATTTGGGGAGTAAGCCTGTCCTGGGTCACTTCATATCCAAACTTTAACAGGGTGTGGTCATGTGGTGTGATGGGAATCCTGGCTGTCCATGATCTTCTTTGATACTGCGAGGAGGGGTAGGTGGAACTTCCTCCTCATAGCCTGGTGAGGGTAGAGTGTCAGGCTCTCTGCTTGGCTTCTCCTTGGTGTTTGGCTGATATGGGAGATTGGTATCTACAAATTTCCTGTGTCTGAGGTTCCTGCCTTTTCTTGGTCTAGGTACAACAAGATTCCCTTGGAGCTATTTTTAAAAACCGTCTTTTGTTGGGACTGCCAGTACACTGATGTCCCCAGAATATAGTCCAAGATTTTTGAGACAAAGAAAGAGCTCAAAGAAGAACTAGCACATGTCACCTCTTAGTCCCTGAGGTCCCTGCAAGCTTACCTTCCCCTCCAGACTCTATACTTCTTCTAAATATCACATCCAAGCTCCCTATCTGTGCCCAGTAATAAGAAGAGGAGAATGTCTGTCTACTCTGCTTTGGTTCAGAATTGATGGTTCTGAAATAAATCTTGGTTTAGAACCAAAGTCACTAGGTTCTGGAAGTGTAGCTCTTAAAAAAAGGTAGCTCAAAGCCAAGAGAAATAAGCTTCAGAAAGCAAGTGGAGACAGATCAGTTGCCTTTAATTTGGCTTCTTCAGGTTGAAACAGAAAGCAATATCTGCTAGTTTGCAGGGTTTGGGCAGAGCCATGTGCCACAGTTGGCACAGCAATGGGATTAGGATTGTCACCACGAGAGCAAAGCCACCCGCACAACCCCACAGCACAGTGATAGAGATGGAGTGGAGGAGTGGAGAAGCCAAATTTAGAGCTGGAAAAGATGCCTTGGGGTTCCACCCAGGAGGTACTCAGTCAGTCTCCAGGGAGGGAGACCTTCACTAGTGTCCAGCTGAGTGAGGGAACAGGGCTAGGGGAGCAGCGTTTTTTTAGGAATGTGTCCATCAAAAGTGGGTGTGAGCATGCTTAGAGATGCAGACCTTGTGTTACTCCTGATGGCCCTGTTCAGCCTTTACTTCACTGGATGTTATTGGCCTGTGAGTCTGGGGTTGGTCCATTCTCCTGGGGTTTTAGTAAGCAGCCTGCAGGGAACCTTCCATGGGGCAGGGAGTTCTGTATTCAGCTGGTTAAGCCCACCAAGACAGGAGAAGACAGTCAAGAGCCAATCGTTTATCTATTCACCCATTGGCTCATGGGTGTGCCCACCTGTCCACCCATCTGTGACCCCATCCAAGACTGTTTTTCAGGTCTCCAGAAGAAGGAAGAAGAAGAGAGAGAAGACATAAGAGAGAAAAGGGTAGATACATGTAGAAAGAGGGATTGAGAGACACAGAGAGAGTCGATAGCGTATTCAGCAATCTATCCATCTACCTGCCTGGTCACTTATTCTCACATTCTTCTGCCCACTCACATACCTACCCATTCAATTCATCCACCTACCTACCTATCAACACTTCATTTTCTATATTCCCACCCACATACCCATCCATCCATCCATTCATCCATCCATCCACCCACCTATCAGTCCGTTCAGGCCAGATTGAACATGGTTGTTGAACACAAACCTTGAGACAAACCTTGATGGCCGTCTTTCAAGACAGCTGCCGAATAGTGGAGGTTAGCCCACATGAGCAGTTTGAGAGCAGGATGGAAGCTGCTAGAATAGAGGGAGGCATAGTCTGTGGTCACAGAGGAAGGGGGAAGTAGGCACACTAAGAATGGGAGTCTATATCTCTATGCCAGCTTCAGTGAGCTCGGGAAGCAGACAGGAGTGTCATGGAAGGTGGACTGTTGTGGACTTAGTTACCCGAGTTGTACTAACTCTGGAGAGGAGGTGTTGCGTGAATTCCTCGGGAGACATAGAAAAACATCTATTCACTACAGATAGAGAGGGCACCAAAGGACCAGAGGAAGAATTCCCTCCAATTCTAGTCTGGCAAGCTGAGTCGATTGGGGTTACTTAGAAAATCATAGATGACTCTTGGACAGCTGTGTCACCAACCAGGGCCACCCCCAGTCTGTGTAATCCCAGATCAGTGGCAGTGCTGGAGTCATCTGGGGCAACTACAGCATCATTAAGTCCTACCCAATAGGCTATTTACTCCTTATATAAAGGCAACAGGAATCTCAGAGAGGGAGGGGCCTCAGGGTGAGGACAGGCTTCAGGGAGGGAGGGGCCTCAGGGTGAGGACAGGCTTCAGAGAGGGAGGGGCCTTTGGGTGAGGACAGGCTTCAGGGAGGGAAGGGCCCCAGGGTGAGGACAGGTCTCAGAGAGGGAAGGGCCCCTGGAGGACCTCTTGAAGTCCCTGTGAATCTCCAGGCCCTTCCTTCTCCCTCCGTAAAGGAGTATTTAAGAACCCATCCCAAAATCATCTCAGGCAGGTGATTACAGCTGCTTTGCTTCAAGATGGTGGTTGTCATGCCCAACCTGGAGCAAAGACCTCAGCAGACAGCAGATAGAATGGTCTGGACTGGCAGTTCTCGAGAGCTCTTGGCAGTGGGGTGGGGGTGGGGTGGAAGATGGAGGGTACTGTGGGTTAAGCATCCAGCCCAACTCTCTGGATCTCTGTTGGGGTCAGGGCTAAATGACAAGCCTTTCTTGAAGGAACAACTCATGTGGAAGAAGTGACTTTCAAGTGTGTGTGTATGTGTGTGTGTTTCTGTGTGCATGCGTTCATGCCTGTGCACACATGTATGTGTGAGTGTGTGTCCATATGTGTGCCAGAGGTCAACATCAGGTGTGATTTTTGGATCACTGTGCATCTTACTCTTTGAGACAGGGTTTTCACTGAATCTGGAGTTCACCCCTTCAGCTAGCCAGCAGGTCTCAGGGACCCTCCATCTTCACCTCTTCAGCACTGAAATTATAGGCACACAGTGATAGCGTCTGGGTTTTTACGTGGGTGCTGGGGATCCGAACTCAGATCCTCACACTTGCAAAGCAAACATGTTTCTGACCAAGCTGCTTTCCCAGCCCCTGCTCCTGCCTTTGAGTACAGACTTCTCATTGCTCTTCAAGATGACAGTCATGCCTGGGACCACGATGGGGGCTAGGCTTTCTTGGGAAGCCATCATCTCTCGTCTCTCTTTGGCCCTGTGTCTCCATGTTCCTTATGAGGGATTTCACTCTGTGCTCAGTGGTGCCTATCAATCAAGTGAAGGAGTGGGCCAGCTCCATTAGTCAGTAAGTATTAACTGAGGGCCTTCTGTGTGCCAGGGACTGCTCTGCCAGCTTTGCATACTACTGCAGATGAGACAAGTCCTCCATCATAGGAGCTTGATTCAGTATTTAGTATGTTTAGGAATACACCAATGAGCCAGGAGTCCCACAGCACACACACTGGTTTTTTGTTTTTTGGTTTTTTTTTGGGGGGGGCCAATCAAATCATGTGTTTATTGAGTGCCTGTTATGTGCTAAATATTGTTCAGGGTACTTGGGACACAGCAGAGAATAAAGGAGGAGCCCTGCCCTCGTGGAGCGCACATTCTATCATGTATCACCACTTCACCTGTGGACTGCTTCACACACTGGTTTTTTGAGGGCCTGGTCCAGGTAGTTTGTGCTGGTTTCTTTGGAATAAGGACGAAGAGAGTGTCATACTTAACATAGGTACCAACTGCAGGGGAGAATCCTGACTGCCAGTTACTAAGCCCTTGTCACAAGCATCTACGATCAGACCTCCTCATCCACAGCTCTCATGTCTAAGGACTCAGCCAAAGTCATATGAAAAATATTTGGAAAAATTTGTACCAGTATTGAACAAATGTGGACTTTTACCTTGTCATTATTCTCTAAACAATATGGTATAACAACTGTTTGCAAAGCTTTCATATTGTACCTAACCTAACCAGGCATTATACATAACCGAGATAATTAGAGTACACAGGTCATAAGCAAATACTGCAGCATTTTTCATACTCAGTACCTGCAGATTTGGGGGTCTTTAGGGACCCTGGAGCCATCACCAGTTATACAGGGGCAAATTTGTGCCTGGAGTACCCTGTGATGTAGTTTTATTTGAAAAAGATCCTATTTTCAATTTTGTGTCTCTGTTTGGGCTTATGCATGTGGGTGCAGTACCCAAAGAGGCCAGAAGGGGAGTCGGATCCCCCGGGGCTGGAAAGTTAAAGACTTCCCCGCTGCCTGCCGTGATGTTGGGCAGTGGAATTTGGGTTCTCTGCAAGAGCAGTATGAACTCTTATCCACTGATCCATCTCTCCAGCCCTCAGGCATGGGCTTTTTATTGGCTCAGTTTCACAGAAGAGTTGCAGAAACCCAGGAGCTGATGAGACCCCTGGAGTCTTGCACAAGCAGAAAATGGTGGAGATAGGATTTGAACTTGGCCACTTGACTCCACTGCTGCAGGACATGAGAGAGAGTGGCATGAAGGATGTGCAGGAGCTAGTCTTCTTTGGAGGGCTCTGGAGCTGCCCCTGTGGCAGTCTTGTCTCTAATACCCCATGTCCCTGAGTGTGGGATTGTCATCGCTGACTTTAGAGAGATGTGCCAAGCCAGGCCTCTGGTGCCCTTTTCCCAGAAGGAGACCGAGCAGTGTGAATTGCAGCTGCCCACACCCAGTATGGATCCTATGAGTTTACACAACCCCTTAAATGAAAATTATATATCACTGCAATTTATAATCAGCAGCCCGCCATTTGTAGCTGCAGGGGGAGGCACTGAGTGCTCTGGGAAGCTGTCAACAGTACTGGGCCTGCTGGGCTCTGGAAGGGAGGAAGTCACTCAGCATTGGCATTGCCACAGCCACAGTGGCAGGAAGGGGACCTCGGTCTGTGCAGGATTAAGCATTGTTTCAGTCCCTTGTATTTGACAAACATGTGCATCCGGAGGCCCTTCCAGAACCTGAACCTAGTCACAGCTGTCTCCCACACAGCCCTTGCTGCCGTCAGAAGCAAGGTTACAAGGCCTCAAATCCTTCCTTCTCACAGTTACCCTGAGATACAGGTACCTTGCCACCCTTGTTTTACAAAGGTGGAAACAGCTCAAGGAGGTTAAGCAACTCACGCAAGGCCATCATCCCTCTGGGAATTAGTGGAGATCATCCCCAAAGAACTCAGATTACTTTAAACACTAGTCTGGAGCCACAGTGCTGACCTGCCTGGACCTGTCTCTTCCCTCCCAGACTCTCCAAAGGAAGCTTGTGAGGGAAACACCATCAGCAGACTCCCACAGTATCCCCAAGAACACTCAGGAAAACATCTGTGTGAAGAGGCCTTAGAACACATAGCCAATGGTGTGTTCACTTGCATGTCTGTACATGCATGTACCATGTTTTCTGCATGCTCGCATCCTCATGTGCCTGTGTGGAATGGGCTTTTGTATTCTTGCTGTTAACCGTAAACACACGTGTGCTTACATTAAGTGTTTGTCACATTTTTGCTGGGCTCTTTCTATGTCCTGGATGCAATTCTGTGTGCTTTGCAAGCATCAACTATTTTTATCAGCAGGTACACTCATATTCCTATGCCATAGGTAAGGGATAGAGGGGAAAGGAGGGCATAAGGTCACTTCAACATCCTTTCTTGGGGTTACAGAGTTGTCATCCTCATTTATGCCCACGCTCCCTTTCTTTTTGGTCCATATGGTTAAGGGACCGGTTCTGTGGCTCTGCCACATGGGGATAGCAGTGGGACATAGGTGTGGCACATCAGAGTTACCATGGTTACTTCTAGCAGCTGAGGGTGACTGAGTGTCATTCAAATAGTAGAGTCCTGTTGCTGGCTCCACCCCAGGCCTCAGAAGCAGAGTCTGGTGCTCACGGTCTGGAGTCTGTGCACCCACAGGCCTCCACAGACCCTTGTGCATATAAGAACCTAGATCCTGGAGCCATGCTGCCTGGGAGAGGGCCAGAAATCCAGCTCCTTCATTTAGTAGTTCTGGGGAACTTCCATGCCTCTTTTCCCATGCCTCTGCAGTGGGATAATGATAGTCCTGGGTTAATTCCCATAAGATGCCAAGAGAAGCCCATGGCACTGGCCCTGTCCTTATGCAGGGGCAGACATGTGACTCGATCCTGTCCAATGACTATAAGCCACCATTAGGGGAAAAAAAAGGTGCCTCTCTTCTTTGGGGCAGGATGTATGCCCCCAGCTGCTGATGACCAATGCTTCCTCAGGGGCTGAGCTTGCCTAAGCTTAAAGCTGTAAGAAAGAAGCCAAGGAGGGGGGGACTTGTTTGGTTTGTTTTGAACTGGGGTTACACAAGCCCCAGGGTGGCCTTGAACTTGAGGTGGAGCTAAGGGTAACCTTGAACTTCTTGTCCTTCCATCTCCACTTTCTGAATCCTGGGATTACAGGTGTGCTCCACCATATCTGGTTATTATTCAGTGCAGGAGGATTAGACTCAGAGCTTTGTGCATGACAGGCAAGCAGTCGACCAACTGAACTGTAACCCCAGCTCCATCACTGACCAGGCCAACGCCCTCCGCCACCAGCTGGGGATGGGTTGACATCAGAAGTTGAGGATCTCAGGGGTAGTGATGTGTACTCTTTTCTATTAAATTAAGGTGTGTGCTAGCATGAGGGAGAGCTACTTTCTGCCTCAGTTTCTCCAGTTTGCATTCTCT
>CAJQZJ010001750.1:21480028-21484386 GCA_907164525.1 Lophiomys imhausi
GCAGATTTTTAGTAGTCTTGTTCTTTTTGATTTACTTTGTTTTGTTTGCACTGGTCTCCCTGTGTACCTCACACTGATCTAGAGCTTGCTACCCTCTTGCCTTATACTCCTAAATGCCGGGGTTGCAGGCATGCACCACCATGCTCAGCTTTTTGTTCTTATTTTACCGACGAGAAAACAAACTCAGAGAAGTTAGGGATTTGTGCAATGTGCTACTTCCAAGCACGGGATAAGATTAGTTTGAAAACAAAACGAAACAAAACAAAACAAAACACCAGAAGCCCCCCCAAAATCCCAAAACCCACCACCACATCACAAAAAAAAAACAAACAAAAAACCCACTTCCTGTCAGCAGACATTTAGTGTTTATTATCAGAAGCTATAATAGTGCCTCCTGTTACGAGGATCACAGAAATGAGTGTGTCTCCAGGCTATGAAGATGCTGACAGCTCTCTGAGGGAAATCAGACACATGCAATTAACACAAAACAACCTGAAGAAGCATGTTTTAGAAGAGACGTAACGTGAAGAACCCAAAGGGCCAGGGGAAAGAGCGGAGGCTCTGTACACACAAATTTGAAAAAAAAAATCTGTCCCAACTTTTGATAACATAAAACCTTCTTGTCTTTGGCTGTCTAGAGTCCAGTCAGCCCAAGGGAAGCTGGGCAGCAGTTCTAGCTTTACACACTCTCTGGCCCTGATGATCTTTTCGTATGTATTTCCCAGGCCAACACATCTCAGTTTCCTCTGGGAAAGGGAAACAAGATGGCAGGATGCTGTGAGGCGAAAGATCAGTTGCAGGCCCTGCTGAGTTCCCTTCTAGTTCCTGAAAGGCTGGCTGTGTTTACCAAGAATGGGAGAGGAGGCCCTTGTATCAAGACCTTCTTTCCTCACTAGCTGGAAGTATGTAGTAAACTGGCAGTGATGGGGGTCTGGCTGCTTGTTGTCACTCTCCCCTGATGCCTCTCAAGGGCACCTGGGGCACTTGTGTGGGCCATGGAAGAGGCCAAGATTCTCACGGGGCGGTCAGGAGTGCATACTCTTCGTGGCTGGCCAGGTGATCCTTCCCTTAGTGGGTGAGGGTCCCAGGCACACATCTGGGCCTCCAGGCCAGCAAAACGGGCCAGCAGTTTCAGTCTGGCCTCCTGCCCAGTGCAGCAGCTGGCCTCCTTCCCGAGAGCCTGCGGCAGGCAAGAGGGAGAGCTGAAGGATTAGAAGCTGTTTGGTCTGAGTGATGAGTGTACCTCCCACCTTCTGGCGAGCTGTCAAGAGACCGCAGCACAGCAGTGAGTGTGCCTTTTGAAGGTTTCTGCATATGAGACTGAGGTTCCTTTGCTGTGACTCACACTCAGGTTGTCTTCAAGGAGGAGGCAAGATGGCCTAGCTCCAAGAGCTTACACTTGACTGGCTTCTTTGCTCATCTGACAAATCCTTTTTGACCTTCTCTGGAAGGACTGGGGGCCTGTGCTGAGAAGGGGACCCTTGGCGGATTCTGTCATTATGACAGGGAAGGGTACATAGACTGCCCTCCCATGGCTACTGGAAGGGAAATGTAATTTCAGACAATTTGGGACCCTCCTTCGAAGAAGCAAGGGCTGTTAGGGGAAGGAGAAAGTGACTTGGGGTGTCACAAAGGTGGTGCTTGTAGATGGCTACCTGGTGTTGGATGGGCTGAGTTTTACCCTGAGAATGTCTTACAAGCTTGGTCATTGGTACCCATGTTATCTCAGCTAGTCCTACTGGATTGCTTCCAGGGCCACACCCCATTCTAAGTGCTTTGCTTTGTGTTTACTGACTCGTTCATTTCATCCTTACCCTTAGGAATAAAAAAAACAAACAAACATTATTTTATGGGAACTGAGACACAGAAAGATTGGGTAAGTATTCTGATGATATGCAGTTAGTAAATAGTGGGGTGAGGGCTTGGACCCAGATGTGTTGGGAAGGGGGTGAGTTCCCAGAGGATGGAACAGTAGTACATGGAAAATGCCTGGTGACTGGAAGGAGGCAGATGGCCTGGCCCAGGATAGAGACCATCCACCTGTCACCTGGATAGGTAAGTCCAGCTGTCCCCCTGCTGACTTCCTAAGTTCCCACTGTCCATCAGTTCCCAGGGCAGATGTTGAAGCTCTTTCCCTGAAAGTCTAGTCCAGTAGTTCTGGTTGAGCTGCAGTTGCACCTTTCTGCTTCCTGGATGAGTCTGATTTCAGCAAGCTGCCCCTGGGCACCATGAGAAGCCAGTGGCAATGGCAGCATGGGGTTGGGGTTCTGTCTTGGGTTGGTTCACTGGCCCCTCTTCTGACAGGGCTGTTGGTATCAGTTCCCAGGCTGAATTTTGGCCACCTCTAAACACAGACAGAATCACAGTTGATCTTGAGTTTTACATGTTCTTTAGACTGACTAGAAATCTGTTGAGAATCAGTCAATCAATCAACCAATGAATCAACCAACTAATTAGTTAACCCAGAGAAGAGAGGAAGAAGTCCTGGGGGATGATTGGAGGAGGTGAATCAGGAGGGAGGGAGACAAACAGTGCCACTAAGGGGTGGTGTGGATGTGGGTGGGGGGAGAAAATACAGCATCAGGTAGAGGCTGAGGGGGAAGATGAGGCCCACAGAAGGGATAGATGTCCTCAGGTCAGTCCTGAGAAGCAACAGCACTGAGTCTGACAGAAAGACTGTGGCACACACCCATATTGCAGTGCTTTGGAAGATTCGAAATTTGAGTATGGTGTGGGGGCTGCTACATGGTGAGACTCTGGAGAGAGAGAGAGGAAACAAAGGAAGAAAAGAAGAAGAGGGGAAGGACAGGGAGGCAGGCAGCCCCTATACCAGCTATTCCTGATGAGTTACAGAGAGAATGAGACAGCTTGCAGGTGCTGAGGGAGGGGCAGCAAGCCTTCCCACCTCTCTCCCATGGTTGGGGGGGTTCAGTTGCTCTGAGAACCCCTGAGCTGCTTCTCACACTCAAGTGGCTACAAGAGACATTTGCATCTAGATTTGAGGCTTATTTCTGCCGTGCACTGGCAGGGCGATGTTAGGTAAGTGACCTATCTCCTCAACCCTCAGTTTCCCCATCTTTAAAGGGGACACACCTACCAAAGTACCTGAAAGCAGTGCACGCAGCAGGCGATTCTAACGCAGCAGGGCCACACTTCCACTCCAGGCACTCCAGGCTAGCAGTGCCTGCTCACACATTTGTTTCTGCCTGAATGCCCCCATGCCCAGATTTCTCAATCTCTGACCTGGCAGGCTCTTCCTCAGGGAAGCCTGCTGTCTCCGAGGGAGACCGGGCCTGGTTCTCCTAGTCTCTGCAGGGCTAGAGTGTGGAAATGAGCTTTGTCACGGTCAGAGTGTGGAACAGGGTCCTAATACCCAGCATGAGGCTTACTTAGCACAGGACAAGAACAAAAGGAAAATCACTTGAAACAGCAGATTAAAAAAATGAATAATAGAAATGAATTAGTGAGGAGAGATAAAGAGAGAAGGGAGGGAGCAGGAAGGAGGAAGAAAAAGAGAAAGGAAAGGAGGGAAGGAGATGGTGGATGAGGTGAGAAGGCAGAAGGAGGATAACCTTGGCTCATGCCTTCATGGTGGCCCCACTTCACAGAACTGACACCCCTCAAGCCTGCCTCCTCTCCCCTGCCTGCCCTTGCTCTTTAACATCACCCTGGCGGGGCTTCAGTACCTCTGGCTCTTACAAAATATTCATTGTTCTCTTGCCTTCTTGATTCCTTAGGTGCCAAGAAAGGCAGAGCTCTCAGAGGTAAAGCATGTCTGACACCAGGCATGGTGGGGGGTGACTCATCTGAAGATGCTCTTCACCCCCAGACTGGGGTTCAGAAGCCGGCTTAGCTGCACTGAGTGTGCCCAGATGTTCCGGACTTCTGGAATAGGGTGTTAATCTGACCCAGAAAGCAGCAGAGGTGTTACACTGACTTGGAAAGTGTAGGTTTTTTTGGGTGGGGGAGTCAGAGAAATCTTGGCGGAGGTGGAGAGGGCAGAACTCCTGGGTGCTGAGGTGGTGAGAGATGGTCCAGCTAGCAGAGCACTAACTCAACTGAGAATTCTGGAGCCACCAAGGGGCATTCCTTGGGAAAGATCCAGGGGAAATGGGATGCAGAGGATGGGTGCAGCAGGCAGGGAGGAAGAGGCAGACATTCTAGATGGAGTGAAAGGCTGACTAGGAAAGAGAGACAGAGACATAGAAAAACACACAAAGAGACAGATACACACATAGACAATCAGGGAGATACAGAGATAGAAACAGATCAACACACACACACACACACACACACACACACACACACACACACACAGAGAGAGAGAGAGAGAGAGAGAGAGAGAGAGAGAGTGAGAG
>CAJQZJ010001750.1:21484486-21520314 GCA_907164525.1 Lophiomys imhausi
GAGAGAGAGAGAGAGAGAGAGAGAGAGAGAGAGAGAGAGAGCTTGTAGACTGAGAGATAGATGACAAGGTCTAGGAGGGCTATGAGGTCTTGGCCAACCCTAATCTCACATGATGTCCACAAGGAAATCAGCCAACAGCTGCTTTTTGCTACACACCTACTGTGTGCCAGGGCCCATGCTAAGTGCTCTAGGGACCTTGACTGGTTTCATTGTCTCACTAGCCTTCTGCTGTAGGCATCAATACTATCTCCATAAGAGAAGAGTACACAATGGAGAGGCCAAGGAAATCCTGCAGTCTGTGGCTGGAGAAGGAAAGTCAAGATTTGAACATGGAAGTTAGTGTCCCCCCCCCCCTGTGGCCTGTGGAGGTCTTCTGTGCAGGTCTTGCTGAGTATTGTAAAATAGAATGCATGCTGCCTTGAAATACTCTTCCAGAAGATCTGGATTTTGTTCCTAGCACCCACATGGTGGTTCACAAACATCTGTAATTACAGTTCTGAGACAATACAATACCCTCTTCTGGCCTCCACAGGTACTAGGCACACATGTGGTACATGGACATACACGTAGCAAAACACCCAAGCACATAAGCACATGCAAATTAAAATAAAAAACTTAAATGTTGGAAAGTAAAGTTCAAGGAGGAAAAATCGTGTTTAATGCATGTTTTTTTTTTTTGCAGCAAACATTTTGTGTTTAGATTTTATTTTTCTATGATTTTGGGGCATAGATACAGGCTAGGCCAGAGAAGAACTGGACTGAGGAGGTGGTGGGTGAGAAGAGGATTTGGGGTTCTGCTAGTCCACTTTACAGAGGATATCATCATTCATAGAATGCTAGCCGATGTTCCTGGCTTCTGGCAAAGGCTTGTGATCTAAGCCAGAGCTTCTGAGATGCCCTGTTGACTCCCCTAGCCCCATCCTTAGAGGACTGGTAGTTCCCAAGAGCCTTTCACATCTTAATCTTGCTTCTGTGCTCCTGAAGGCATCACTCTAAGAGCCTGCCTGGCAACCATGCCATCCCATTCTCCCCAAACTGAACAGGTGTGCTATTTAACAGGCAGGGCCTGGCCCGCTGAGGCCCAGCGAAGGTGGGGCGATCTCTCTGTCTGAGTCCCTCTGTTTGGAGAGCAACTCTTCTCTTCTCATGATGTCAGTTTCTTTGCACATTTTTTGATTCCAGGTCATATAATTCTATCCCCAGAGCAGCAATTGCTGGTACCATGGTTGCCATGGCAACATCATCCCAAATTTCCTCCTAGTGGGGCTAGAGAGGCCTGCTATGAGGGTGGGGGCTGGCTTGGATGGGGTTGGAGTCCACTGGCCTTAGGAAATTGGGGTTATATTATCCAGATGTCCTTAAGGAAGCCCTGGGGGCTCAGCCCAGGGCTTGAGCTATCACCAGTAACACTCAGTTCTGTCCCTGTGCTGATCCTCCCGTATGAAGAGAGGCAGGATCCGGGGTTCTTTTTTTTTTTTTTTTAACCTGAAGATATGAAGGAGAGATGAGCTCTGTGCAAACTGAGCCACCTGTCAGGGGAAGAACGGCTGCTGAGAAATTGTGTCAGGCTCTTTTGAAGTTCCGGGCAAGGAACAGGAGAGTGGAGGCTGCAAGTGGTGGGTGACAGGAGCGGTTTTGTTCCCAGAAAACAGCACAGAAAAAGTAGCTGGCAAGGAGCTGGGCCAGAGTGGGGATCAGGGGAGGAGGGGCTTAGAGTCCTATGCTCACAGACAGGACCAGTCTCTGAACCCACCCCAGGCACCCTGGAAGAGATACCAACAGGGTCTCACCTGTTGCTATGAAGGACACCCTTCAGCTGCTCTCGGCTGAGAGAACAAAGCTGGGACAGGAAGTGTCCTGAGTCTGGGATGGAAGGGGAGACTGTTTTCATCTCTCTTTCTCTCCCTTTTCAGAGTCAGTAATGTCTTTTCTCTCTCTTTTCTTTTGCATTTTCTGTCTCTTCTTTCTACATGCTGCAGCTCAATCCTCCCCACCCGTAATAACATCTTCCCAATTTCTTCTCCCTCCCTTTATTTTCCCCTCTCCTCCTTCCACCCTTCCTGTGGCCTTTCTCTCTCCCCCATCAGCTGACCAGAAGAAGGACGGCAGTTCCCTGTGTCACGTGCCACAAAGCCAATCTTAATTAAAATTAATTAATTAGTTCAAAAGCCCACAGGGCTCCTTGTACCTCCCAGCCACCATCTGGGCCTACCCCCATTTGTCCATAATATAAACATCGACCAAAAGGAAAATTACAGGAAAAAGAAAAAAAATCCATTGCTCAAAATACCCAGAGAGAGCAGACATGCATTTAGGCCAACACTTCCCACCCTGGCTAGTGTTCTTCAAGCTGTGGAATTGGAAGGGGCAGTGGATCTGGGCTGCAGGATGCACAGAGACTAGAGCCTGCCCACCAGAGTTCATATCTCTGCTTTGTAGCACACTGAATGTGTGACTCTGGGCCAATTCTTTGTTTATCTGTGGCTCAGTTTTCCTCTCTGCAAAATGGGAATGGTGATAGAACCCACTTCCTAGGAGAATGACAGCACCTCATCTTATATATTCCTACAAATGTTCCATGGGAGGAAGATTGGGTACGTTGAGTACTTCCCACCCATATCTCAGAAATAGTGGATACACAATAGCAGCACATCAGAGGGTCCAGAAGTTCTATAGGCAAAGACCCACTTGATTAAGTTTACCTCCATAATCCTAAGACTTAGTTAGGCTGTGATCCCCCTTTTTCTTCTTTGTGTGCACCGGCTGCAGGGCACCCCTGTTGTGGAAGTCAGTTTGAGAAATACTAGTCTGAGATAACTCATTTGTTTGAGATCCCCATGGGTGAGGTAGGCAGAGAAGGTGGATTTGAATCACTAGACATACCAGGGGCCAAGTATTCCCAGTGTCAGATTTCCTCTCATTGAACCTAGGGCTCCCAGGAATGTCATGGCTAGGCCCAGAGAAGGGAAATGGCAATGATGTTCCCAAGGCCACACTATCATCTAGAGAGAGACTCAAGAGTGTTCTGTAGGATTTCCAGGCTGAAGCTAGCCTGCCTTATCAGTCTTCTCTCCTTTGTTATTAAATAACCACAAATTTTTCCCCTTCCTTCAAGACTTGGGTCCCAAGAGGGATATGAGAAGCCCCTGCATTTCCCTGCCTATTGGTTTACTTTCTAAAGAATTTAATTAATTTTTTTTTTCTGAGATAGGGTCTCATGTAGCCCAGCTGGCCTCCAACGTACTGTATAATTTAGGATTACTTTGCACTTCCGACTCTCTTGTCTCTTCTTCTCAATATACACAGGTGTGTGCCACCACGCCTAGTTTATGTAATTCTGAGGATCAAATCTGAGACATCTTGTGAATGCTGGGCAAGCACTGTACAGACTGATTTATGTCTCCTGTCTTACTTTTATTTTTTAAAGAGCCCCTTGCTTTGCCAGAGTACTGGGTTGCCCCTACCGCCAAAGCCTTCTCTCTGTCCATGGTGCTGAAACACAACAGTTCCCTAGACAGCATGGTCTCCAATCCCAGCTCTCACTGAAGCAGCCCTTGTGGAATGTTCAGGGATGGGTGGGCATCCCACTTAATAATATACCTCCTAGACTTCACATCTCACTCTGTGAATCAGAATCCTCAGGGTTCAGTGCCTGTTTATGGATGTTGAAAAATCTTTTAGGGATGGTGGTTTAAAACCCCACTGTCTTGATGGGCGTTTATGATTCCCAGGTCTACTCCATGGATCACTGTTTGCCAGTGATATTTATTCCATATGAATGGATAAAAGCACAGATTTATGGGATGTTCCCTTAGTTTGACAGTACAGTAACTTATTCACATGCTAGGAAATCTTGGTTCCATGAGTGTGGTCCTCTGAGGTCCACAGGAGCTAAGCAAAGCAATCCCTGCTCCATTGCTCCCTGTGGCCTCCAGGCCTAGTGATTAGGAACTGGAGTGTTCTAATTTTTCTCATGGGTTCCTGGTCCCCATACTGCACTGCCCCATAGCTACACAAGAAGGTGCTAGGTTGGTATTGACCATAGAATCTTCATTTCCCTGGGACACAGAGGGAAATACTCTTTTGTGGAGAAAGCTGTGGTGAGCAGTCTGCCAAAAAAAGGATACCATAGGATGGGACCAGCAGGTTTCCATAACCTGGGAGGAATCTCCCCATCATTAGTGCTTTAGAGAACAGTGGATTCCAAACTTGGTCCTGTCTCAGCCTATTATTTGATATCCCAGAGCAGGTGCCCCAGCTCTCACTGAAACAGCTGTTGTGGAACATTCAGGGATGGGTGAAATTTGAAGCCACGAGGAAGTATAGAGAAGCAGTTACAGGCACAAGCTTTAGAACCAGACCTGGGTTCAAACCCTGGCTCTGCCTTTTGCTAACTCTGTGTAGTGGATTGAATAAGAATGGCCTCCATAGTCTCAAATTTGAATGCTTTGCCTCTAATTGGTGGAACTGTCTGGAGGAAAGATTAGGAGTTGTGGCCTTTTTGGAGGCAGTATGCCACTGGGTGTGGGCTTTGAGGTTTTTTTAAGAAGCCCACATCTGGCCCACTCTTTTTCTTCCTGAATCCAATTTGTGGATAAGATGTAAGCTCTCAGTTACTTCTCCAGCACCATGCCTGTCTGAGTGCTGCCATGCTTCCACCATGGTGGACATGGACTCACCTTCTGAGCCTGTGAGCCCCCAAATGAAATGCTTTCTTTCATAAGTTGTCTCTGTCATGGTGTCTCTTGACAGCAATATAAAGGTAATTAAGATTTCCTGTGAGCTTGGAGAGTTGTTTCTACTTCCTGAACCCGGTTGTCTAATGCATACAATAAAGACGGCACTATCCATGCCCCAAAGGGTTGATGCATAAAAGAAGATATGGGGAGACAGAGGTGTCTAGGAAAGGGGAAGGAATAGATCCTAAGGGGCGGGTGTAGAATCTCAGCGTCGGTTTTAGGTTATGATGGGGGTTTGACCCTGCTCACTGTTGCAGCTATGAACTTAGGTCCCCTAGAGCCTCAGAAACCAAGTAGGAAAGGTGACACAAAATGTTAACCTATATATCCTTATAACAGCCGGCTCTAATCATATAAGTAAACTTTTACATGATATTCTTGGAGCCTGGCAAACTTTCACTGCATTTGATGAGAATGAAAATTGAATCCTGAGAATGAGCTGAAGGCAGGTGTCTGAAGGGAGAGAGAGCATGGCTGTGTGACCAGAAAAGCGTGTTGCTGCTCACTGACCTACTCATGGCACCTTCCCTAGGACCCTCTAAAGGGCAGCTCAGTAAACTGGGTGATGGAACTATCCCAGGTCCGGATATGGTGTCTGTGTCTCTCTGGTCTCTGATCTAGGGACCCTGGACCAGCATTGGCTTTAGAGTTGGCTTGAAGGAATAAAAATACCCCAGATGGGAAAATGGAGGGCCAAAGGGGTCAAAAGGTCTTGCTCAAGGCCACAGGAGACATTGGTTGCAAAACTATCCTGTGCTTTTCATTGTGACATAGGGGTTGCTCGGCACCTGCTACCAGTACAGCACTGGCATTAAAAAAAAAAAAAAAGACAAGAGAAGATTAGGGTGTCTAAGAGATGGATTGGATGGATTCTGAGAGGTTCAGGGTGCAGAACTCTGGGTTTTCCATAAATAACAATGGGGTTTTGACTCTGTTCCCTTCTACTGTTCCGGGCTTAGGCTCCCTAGAGCCTTGTTTTCCCATCATGCAGTGAGACTAATAAGAAGCTCCAGTTCTGTCGGACAACCATGGTGATATCTGCAGTGACCATACTCCAGTGCTGTGTTCCTTCCCATGCTAAGCTGTTGAGTGAGGAAGTACTGGGGTCACAGGGAGGTGGACATGGATGCAGAACTGGAATGAGGACGTCCAGTGGCCGGAGGAGCTGCCTGTAGGGCAGTGAGCTCCCTGTTCCTGGCGGTGAAAAGTTCCTGGTGAGGGTGTAGCTCAGAGGATGTGTGCATCTGCAGGAGAAATAGGTCAGCACCTGGATGTCCAACAATGCCCACCCTTCCCCTTTTCAACACCCTGGCACCAGCTCACTGGGGGCCTCTGTTTTCCAAAGCAGTAGGCAGCCTGCCTGGTAATTACTTTTGGACTTATTAAGCATAATTATCCCCTAATCGCACACAACCAGTAATTACTGTGACTGTTACCGGGGCCGACCCACGTAGTGCTTGCCTGCAGCACCGGGGTCCGAGTCCCAGCTGGGGCCTGAGGTGGAATTGGGGCTCCATGTCCCAGGGTGGGGAGTGCCGGGAGAGATGTTTCATTTCAGATCTTCAATCTAGCCCTCTGTAACCAGGGCACCAGACTGGTGAAGGAATGGCTCTCACGCAGCCTCAGGGCTATCTCTGGCTCCAACCATGAGCATCCTTCCCATCCCTGCTCACACTGGGCACTTGCCCATGCCACCTGGGCCTACCCCAGTGCTGATTCCTCCCACCTGGGAGTCTCTTCCTCTCTTATCATCCCCCTCCCTCCAACCTCCATTCTTCCTCTCTCTTTCCTCCAAATTTGCAAAATGGGGCTATACTTTGATGCCATCTGGAGAACGCTCCAGAGAGAGGGAACACCCAGTGCTGGGTTGCCAGTGTGGGAACAGGTTTGGCATGTGTGAAGAACAGGGAGGAGGCTGGGGGCTGGTGCGGCTGGAGCAGGAGAGTGGGGTCAGGGCTGGAGGGAGGCAGGGATGGGTTTCCAGGGCCTGGCAGGCCTTTTTAGGACAGTGGCTTTTCTATTGCACCAATCTTCTGAGTGGAGCTGTGGTTCCCTAGACCCCTTGTTTTTGTAGCTTCACAGCTAGCTCTTGAGGGGTCAAGGAGGAGCAGGGAGCCCAAGGAAGAGCTGTTGTAACTGAAAGAGCCTGGTTAACACCCGACAACAGTGAAAGACCAGAAGGGCTCTGCAAGCATCTCCAAGGCAGAGATGGCTAGTGATCTGATGGGCTCCAAACTAGGCGAGAGGAGAGGCTTCAGGAATGATTCTAAGGTTTTGGCCTCTGGGTAGGAAGGGGAAGCTACCCATTTACTGAATCCAGAAGATCTGGGTGGGGTGTGTTATGGTAGGAGCTGTTCACAGCTTGCAGGATAAGATCTTAGGTTCCAAGGGAGGTGTTCCTCTTTTTGTCACAGGAGACAGATCTGGCTGGAGAGGTACATGAGAGCCCCTCAAGCCACGGCACTTAAAGCAGGGAGCGTTTCATAGCTATCTGTTGAGCAAGAGATGGAAGCAGCCAAGAGTCCCAAAGACGGAGCCCTAAGAATCCTTGTGTGGATGCCGGCAGGGGAGATGTTGATCTAAACCAAGGAGGAGACCCAGGGAAGGAGAGAGGAAGGGAGAGGGGGTGAGAAGAAGGAGGGAGATGCTCAGGCTGGCCAAGGAGGGAAACTGATCCTTGTCTCCTCCAGGTTTTCCTTCCACATTCCCTGGCATCAGTTCATTCTATTTTTTTTTTTCCCTCAAGACAGGGTCTCACTATGTAGCTCTGTCCTGGAACTCACTATGTAGACCAGGCCTGCCTCCTCCTCCTGAGTACTGGGATTAAAAGCATGGATCACTAGCCTGGCTCACTCCATATTTATTTATTTATTCACTTATTTATTTATTTATTTATTGATTGATTGATTGATTGATTGATTTATCTCTTTCCGTCTTCCTCTCTTGGCCTCAGTCTCCATCGCTGCCCAGCCCCTAGCTGTAGGTCTCAGGCTTCCAGGGTTCAGGGATCCCTGGAAGTTATAGGCCTGTGCCAGTCTCTGGAGATGGAGGCGTCACCACCGGCCTGTGAGTTCCCGTGTCTCCTGCCCGTGTAATGTGCTCTAATATTTATTTACATGCCTTTCTGACTATTATTTATTAAGGTATCGCTGCCAACTGTGCGGGGGCTAATTGCTCTTAATGTGCCCCCTTCTGGTTCCCACGGCGACGTCTTCCTAGCTATGGAGCCAGAGCTGTTCCAAGCAGGGAAGCAAAGGACAGAGCATGGGGACCTGGGGACCTCGGGGGACAGGGTGCAGAATGCTCAGAGTGCGAAGTTTGGGTGCAGAAGGTGTAGCCCACAGGTTGGGGATCCGGGCAGGGCTGGGTGGGAGTCTCGAAGCTAGCGCTCATATCTGGGGCACTGCTTGCAGCCTTGGGCTGTTTGTAAGCCTAGGGTAAGGATCTAGATTCAGTAGGGGACTTTGGGATCAGGAGTGGCATGGGGAGTCAGGTTAGGGTCCAGTAAGGGTGGAGGACCCGAGGATCAAGAAGTGGATCAAAGAATCACATTGGTGCTGTGTAGGGTTGGGGGATTTAGGGAGTCAGGAAGAAGTGTAGGGTAACCAGGGCTAGGGACCTCAGGACCTTGGGGTGACATTGGGAGGTCTTGTGGGTTGTGGGGTGCCTCCCATCATTAGCGCAAGGACGGACGGAATAGGGTTCAGAGCAACAGTGCTTGGGTCTGTGGGTGGATAGAGGGACAGCAGCGCATCCTGCATCCCTGAATCCTGGGAGCAGGCGGTTGCCTCTCCCTGCTCCACCTCACGTAGGCGGCTGCCTCTGCGTTCATGTTTCTCCCGACGTCAGCAGCTGCTGCTGGAGCCGGAAGGAACTATTTAATTGGCAGGATTTTAGGTTAAAGACAGCTGTGGATTCTCTGGGTTTTGAGGGGAGCGTGTGCACCCAGGTGGGGACAGGAGGAGGAGAACGAGATGGAGAAAGAAAATCCTGGCTTGCAGAGGCTCTAGAGCAGTGATTCTCCACCTTCCTAACGCTGCCACCCTTTACTGCAATTCTTCATGTTGTGGTGACTCGCAACCATAAATTTTTGTTGCTACTTTGTAACTGTAATTTTGCTGCTGTTATGAATCATAATGTAAATATTTGTGCTTTCCAGTGGTCTTAGGCCACCTCTGTGAAAGGGTCGAGACCCACAAGTTGAGAACCACTGCTCTTTAGAGAGAGGAGACAAAGCAGGAGGTGGGAAACCAACTGGGAGAGAGAGGCAGATAAAGAGGAACAACAATGGCTAAGTGGAGGCAGTGGAGGAAACTCTGGAGTGAGTGGCCTGCACAGGCTGGCTCCTCCCCAGATCTTGTCCACTCTGGGTAGAGGCCTTAGTGTGTCTCTTTTGCCAGAGCCACCAATCTCCCTGCAGTGGCACATCTTGATTGGAAGAGGGTGTAACCTAGGAATATCTATCCATTTAATTATATTACTGCACTTGTGGATTAAGGTGTCTGCCCGTTTCCAGGCTTGTCAATTTTACCCTGAAGTCCCTCCCTGAGTTGGGAAGTATATATTAACAACACCCAGAGAACTGTGCCCCCACTCCACTCAGTAAAGACTGATTGAAAAGAAGCCATACAGGGCCCCTGAGACATCCTCCCAGCCACCCCAGGCCAAGGCCTGGTCAGGGAGGTGTGATTTTTAGGGTGGACCAACTGAGGCACTGTGAAAGACCTATCTGGCTAGAGGGATCCAGATGCTGCCTGGCCCAGAAGTCCTTGTGTTCTTCCCACCCAGGGCCAGGTATCTGATGGATGGTGATTGAATTTCATTCAGCCTCTTGCCTAAGGTGATGACTCCAAGAACCCACGGAGCTTTCTGGAAGGGAACCTGCTTGGCTGGTGGTTGCAGGAACACAGGACTGCTATTTGCTTTCCCTGACCTGGTTCCTCAGAGCTCAGTTCTTCATTCCTGGTCCAGATGCTTCCAGGCTGGACTCTGGATCCTTAAAACTGGGGACTTTGGTCCAAGTGGGGAGGCCTGTCCTCAGGAGAGGTGACACAACCTTGGAAGGGGTGAGGTTAGGTGGGGGACAGGACAGTGCTCAATGAACTTTCTTTGAATGTTCAAGGGTCTGGAATCAAGATGCTGAACTCAGAGCCTTGAGTTGGAGGGAGGGCTCAAGTCCATCTTCTTTTTTTAAAAAAGGAGAAACTGAGGCTCAGAGAGATAGGCAGGGACTTGCCTAGGGGCATGTAGTCTGTGCACCTGAAAGGCCTCATACTTTCACCCTGCGATCATTGGCAGGTATTGTGCAAGTTTCAAGGCCAAAGCCCTGGTTCTGGCAGCTCCAAGAGGCAGTGCTCAGCCAGATTCATCCAATGCATATTGAGAAGAGAGACAGGTAAAGGAAGAGATAAGGTGTCCAATGGCCCCAAGTTCACCACCAGGGCACTGATGAGAACCCCAGGTTTAAACAGAGGGAGAACTGGGGCAAGGGTGAAAGGTAGGGTGTAATTAAGTGGTCATGGTCAAGGTGTGATCTTACCCATAATTCTTTCAGTTCCAGTCCTGTGAGGAGATCTGATGAGAAGTTGTTGTGTCTTTGTCATTGCAGAGAGGCCTAGAGTTTACCTCACAAGCTGATCTGCTCCAGGCTGTAGTCTCTTCTTCACAGAGGCTTGTTCTCATCTTAGGGATGGGATGTCCAAGCTTGGAAGACATTGATGATTTTTGTGGGCCCAAGTGAGGAGTCAGTGCTTTTTAACCAAACCAGTTTCTAAGAAAGGGGACGCTTTCCTCAAAATGGGGGTCTGACAAGATGTTTCTGTGGACCCCAGCCTTTCTTTTTTTATTTCCAGCCCTTGACCTTCTCTGAATCTTCCCACCTAAGCATCTAGCTTCTACCATGGCTCCTCTGAAAAACCCCACTTTTAGCCTTCAAGTGTGCATGCATATGTTTCATGGCCCTCTAACAGTGTCATTATAAGGTATCTTTGGTCCTTGGACTCCATGAGGAAAGCTGCTGGGGAAGACCTGAGTACCTTTGGTCCAAGCCCCATCCTTCCTGGGGCCTCAGCGTCTTCAGCTATAAAATGCAGTAGTATGGGGGCCTGGAGATTTCTATGCGTCACCTCCGATTCTGACAGCCTAAGGCTGCCCCAGTGGGAGCAGCTAGGCACTGAGTTCCCCAGGCTGGGGCCAGCCTGCCACTTCCTTTGATTGGGGATAGCAATTGGAGTGAGCACTGGGCCCCAGAGAACAGGGTGTGATGACTAGGGTGAAGAGGAAGATCTGCCACAGATTCTACTGGATCCTGACCTTCCTAGTTCCAGATGGCTCCCTGGGGGTTTGGGGGAGAAGAAGTGTTGGGTTCTGTTCATCTTCCAGGGAGGGTATAGGGAGCAGGGCTTGGGCCACTTGAGACTGTGCCTACAATCCTGGTAGCTGATCAGGAACAGATTTTCTTTAGTTAAACTTCAAGAAAACAAAAAGCTCAGTAAAAAATAAAAATAAAAACCCTTCCTAAAAACCCCAGCACCCTTTAGCTGAGACCAGGAGTGCTCGAACATGGGAGGAGTGGAGGGAAATCTTGGACCCAGAGTTGGGCAGACCTGGGTTTGCATCCTTCCCACACAGCTTCTTAGCTGGATGATCCTGGACATCCAATGTCTTCGAACTTCAGAGTCCTTGTGAGTCTTGTGATACTTCGTAGAGTCACGAGGAGCAAAAGAAATGAGTGTGGGGCTACACCTGCCCTCCTGCATTTAGGGTCCCTCAAATAATAGCTTGATTATTGTTTTGTTTTTTAAATCTTTACTGGAGAAAAGATGATTTGGTTGGCCTTATACTTGGTCATCGAACAGCTCTGCCTTAGTGTTCTGCCATTCCCCTGTTCCTCTCTAACAGTGCTTCACCAAGCTGCCCTGTAGCCTTCGTCCTGTGTTCTAGTTGGCTTTCTGTTGCTGTAATAAACACCATGATCAAAAACAACTTAGGGAGGAAAGGATTTATTTGGCTTATGGGTTACAGTCTATCATCAAGGGAAGATGGGTAGGAACTCAAGGCAGAAATCTGAAGCCAGGAACTGAAGCAGAGATCAGGGAGGAACTCTGCCCAGTGTCTTGACCCCATGGCTTGCTCTGTTTGCTTTCTTATACGACCCAGGACTACCTGCCCAATGGTGGCACTACCCACAGTGGTCTGGGTCCTTCCATGTCTATTGTTCATCAAGAAAATCCCCAACAGGCTTGCCTACAGGGACAGTCTGATGCAGCATTGTCTCAATTGAGGTTCCCTTTTCTCAGACGACACTTGCTTGTGTCCAGTTGACAAACAAAACAAAACAAATAAGCCAACAGTTAACTAGGACCCTTCGGTATGTATTGACTTGATTTTGAGTTGCTTGTCTATCTCTCTTTCCTAGAGCATCAGCCCCATGGAGACAGTGGACAGGTTGTTCCTCTCAATTCCTACCCTGAAGTTCTGACTTCCAGAATGAGATGCATGCTCCCCCATCACACCACACACACACACACACACACACACACACACACACACACACACACCCCACACTAATATAGTAATAATAATAACAAACATTTAAAAGGGGGCAATTTAGCTAAAGTGAAGTCATCTGGAAGGACCCAGACTCACTGTCTTTATAAAAGAGGACTGCTGGAGATAGGAATTTCTGGGGAGACTGCTGTGTGAAGAATGAAGCTGTGATCTTGGACTCAGGGACCTCCAGAGCTGTGGGACAGAGCTGTGTTAAACTCTCAGGTGTGGTACTTTGCCATGACAGCCTAGCATGACAATGAAGCAGGGACTTTGGTTGGCTTCGAGCGGTATCTCAAAGTGTTTACTGGGGTTTAGTATGCCATGTCACTTGTAGATGGAGTAGAATGACTCTTGGCGTGACATGTAAGAAGTGATGAGAGAGAGAGAGAGAGAGAGGAGAGAGAGAAAGAGAGAGAGGACGGAGAGAGGAGAGAGAGAAAGAGAGAAGAGAGGAGAGGAGAGACACCCCCTACCCCCAGAGGCAGTGAGAACCATAGAAGGCGTTTGAAGTTTCCCTGGAGTCTGGATGCAAAACCATCATCTGCAGGCAGGTAGAACAGGTAGCCTAGGAGAGCAGGGATGTGAGTAGGGTCTAAGGTTGTCAGGGAAGAGTGACGAGTGGCGCATATGAGAGTCAAGGTCTCCACTCTTAAAATTCCATCTTCCCCTTCATTTTTCTCCCCCTAAGTTGGTGATGTTTTGTATGCCTAATTTCTTATACTCAGTGTGCAAAGCTCATGGGACTTGGTTCATTTCAGACCCCTTCTTGGGTGAGTGACCAAAAGGCTGTCCCCAAGCTGGTGACTGTCTGCACACAGTGCTTGAACAGGTGCTATGGGAGCTGCAGAAGCTTTGCCTTGAAGGATGTACGGTCCAATGGAGGGGATAGAAAGTTCTATTTGAGAAACCCCCGTCTGATAGAGGGGACATAAAAGCCCTGCTCTTGGACCGCCTGAACCAGCCCTGGTCCGGGAAGGCGGTGCACACCCACAGCGCCCTCTGCTGGATGTCAGCACGGCGGCACTGCCTTCTTGAGTGCGGAGGAGGCCATGGTCCCTGCTTTCCGGCAGTGGAGCCCCAGGTTCTGAAGTCACCCATCCTGGTTGTCCACACCTGGGAGCACGCATATCTGCCCTCTGAAAGGTCTGACGCTTTTCTGGGACCAGTTTGTCTTAGGACAGCTGAGAAAGCTATGGTAAACAACTTCCCTGCTGTGGTCCAAGCTGGGTTTAAAAGTGGGGTCTCGCCAACATCTTAAGATCGGGGATGGGAAGGGACCCTTTACATCACATGTCAGTAAGATGACTCAGTGGTCATTGTGCAATAGAGGATGTGTGGCCCTTTCTTTTTCCAAGGCCCTAGATCCGAGGCAGCTGGACTTCGGTGGGGGTGGACTGGATGCTCCCAAGAGTGGGTCACAGTGGGAGAGTAAGTGCGGCTGGGGCTCCCAGAGCAATTACGGAGCTTCACAGAGTGGGGCTGGATTCCACTTGGGAGACCAGGGTGAAGGTGAACTGAGAGCCCAGGGGAGCTCAGGCTCGGGGCAACAGTGGCCTGCAGGGAACAGGCTGCCTTAGGAGAGGGAAAGCAGCAGACTGGGAATCCTGGGTGTGGTCACTTCTTGTCTTACAGAGTTAGCCCAGGAGTCCCATCAGCACATCCATCAGCACAATCTTCCCAGTGTGAGGGACCAGGAGGTCCTCACTGCCCTCCTGGCCTGGACTTTACAGGAGGCTCAGTAGGAGCCGAGGGTGAAGTATCAAGTTCCTCCCAAAGGCAGAGGTGGTGCCACAAGGACCTGGAGTGGAGGTGGGACAGTGACAGGGCGCTAGCTCTCTGTTGGTCAGCAGGGTATCGTTGATTGCTTTAGCTCAGTCTGTCCCCACAGGAACTGGTGGTGCTTTAGTGATGTTTTGGGGGGTGGTAGGAATTCCTATTTTAGGCAACCATGTCTCCTGCAATCCGCAAAGGGGACAAGTTTGATTACGTTTCCAGTTGCTGTGACCAAAATACCTGACGAGAAGCAACTTAAGGGTTGGGGGGGGGTTGGGTTCTTTTTGGCTTACATTTCAAGGGGATATATAGTTGGTCATGGCGGGAGTGGACAGCAGGTTCTATCTGAAGTAGAAGCTGAGTCTCCGTACTTCAGTTATGCCAATCTAGAAATCCCCTCACAGACATGTCCAGGTAGTTCCAGGTCCCGGACTGTCCCAGGACAATCAATATTGACCACTGTGGGAGTGACCAGTTTGGGGAGGGGGAAGGTGAGTTGCTTTATGCTTGTTTTGGGAGACAAGTTTGGTAGTTCGCAACCTGTTGAATAAACACACTTTGTGACCACTGTTTAATTAAATGTGGATGTAGGAAGAAGCCCAGGGGAATAAGCTGTGTGGCTGGGCCTTGAGAAAACTGCACACGTTTTACATCTGTATCTGGCCTGACTCCCTACTCCCTGTACCTACCTTTCTTTCTTGTTTCACTTACCAAAAAAAAAAAAAAAATCAAATTCAGAGTTCAGAATCCTAATTTCAAACTATGCCAAATGTACAGGAAAATAAGGTATTCTATCCTTTGCAAGTTAGGAAATCTCAGGTGTAAATATCCTTCCTGGTCACTTAACTGTTACATATGGTTAGGGATAGCATGCCACACAGGTGAGCTTGTGCACATCTGGCTGTCCTCTGGGTGTTGCCAACATCTGCGTTGGTTTGACTGGCAGCTTTCTCACGCTGGAGGACCTGCCCAACTGGTGCACTTGGGACAGGCCAGAAGGAATCGATGGGTACCTCAGAGTGGTCCCTAGGTAATGTCTGAGTGGCATTGATACACACATATCCCGCTTTTTCTATGGCAAGCCTGAGGTTTTTATCACTGTGGCTCCCAGAACTCCTGGTAGGATGAGGGTACATGTCCACGGTGATAGCCAGGGCAGCAACATTCCCTTTACCAGTGGTCCTTCACATCTCTCTGTTATCTGGCTCTTTCCTCTGGGTTGTATATGTCTGGAGTCTTGAAACCATAGGAGAAGCAACCACCCCAGGGGTGGGTTAACAATCCCTCAGCAGAGAGGGATGGGAGCTCTTCCCAAGGCCCTTCCTTCCCTGAGGTTATAGAAAAGATGAAGACTTGCCTGGGGACCATTTAGAAGTTCACATTTTTCATGAGTTTTCTGGGTGCTGGTTGCACTGGTACCATAGCTAATCCCCAAATCATCCAGAGGGCTTCCCCTTTGAATCACCCGTGCTCCTGTAAGTAACGCCAATATACTCATTGGTTCACTAAGCTGAACTTATAATGACTCCTTTTTCCCCCTCTCCCCTATCTGGGATGAACAGACATTTCTGTACATCTCTCTAGAAATATACCACAATATCCCATTCTACTTTTTATTTCTCTCAGAGTGTTTCCTGTGATCTCCCAATTAAACCATGGATGTGCACATGTTTTATCCTTATTTCAGGCTCTGCTTCCAGGGAACCAACTGTGACCAACTTCTCCCCATTTGACCATAAGCATCTCAGTTTTAAAACATCCTGGTGACCTTTCAGTCCCAGGCAAACAAAGACCATTGGTCACCTTAGGAAGAACCTTCGCCAAGACAGGTGCAGTTCACTAAGGAAGGTGAGCGGGTCCCTGTCTTGCTAGTTAGGGCTCTGAGAACAAAAGCAGTGGGCACAAGTATAATCTTGTCACATTGACAGTTTTTAACAAGCCAAAAACCCGAAGGAGGACAGAAGCCACCATGGCAAAGCAGCCATTCCTTTGAAAACGGATACACACACATTTCTAAGGTAGGCATGGCTAAGTGGTGGAATCAGACAGCCGGCCTCTAAGACCTCTGCAACATCAATGAAACTGGTTACCCCACGCAAGATGGTAACGTATTTTCCAAGCAGCAGGAAGTATCCTAGGTACCGTAGGGTCATTGGGGCGAGCAGAGAAAAATACAGCGCAGCATGTGACAGACACTTGAGGCTCTGAGAGGAGCAAGCACCGGCCATGCCACGTGAGCCAAAGCCACCTGAGCAAATAGATGAAATTATGCTGCGTGTTACCACAGGAACGCACAGAGGCAAGCACTTTGCCTTAAAAGCTGTTGTAAGCCCAGGACAGTTGGCCCAGGGCCTGGGAGAGTTGAAGCATCAACAGGAGATTTCTCACAGGCATTGTCACGGGAGGCAGTGTGGGGTGAGGCTAGAGTCACCAGGCCAGGGCAGTGGTGGACACAAGGGTCAGGGCACTCCCCAGTAGGGAACTGTAGGATTGGCTGGGCGTGCTTACCAAGTCCCTGGCCTGGGGACAGATCTTTTTGGATCAGGTTACCCAGCCACACAATGTCCACACATGCTCCTGCCTTGGTTATTTTCTGTAGTGTGCCTCCTTGTTGCTGCCACTGTCCCTAGTCCCTGCTAAGGAGTTAAAAAAAAAATTCTCCCAAGTGCATCAGCAATGGACACATGCCCCATGCCTTTCCTTTCATGCTACAGGGCACTGAGGACATAAAATGCACTTCTGCCTGGGTTACTCTGAGAAGTTACAGTGTGTCAGAAGTGAGGAAAGACTTTGAACCCCAAATGACAAGTGTTGGGGTGTCAGGCAGATTCCAACCAGGCAGGAGAATGTAGTAGTCTTCGGGGAGAGGGCCACTGTAGTCAGATGGAGCAAGCCCCCTTCCGTATTCTCTCCTCTTAAGAAAATTCCTTCCTTCTTCTGCCAAGGGTGAGGGTGGGGCTGTGGCCAGTAGAGGAACTTTGTCTCTCAAATAAAGATGTCAGTGGTATGCAGGCAGGATTTAGAGGAAACTTCTAGACACCTTTATTGACAGGTGAACCAGCAAGCAGGAAGGGGGGCGGGGCTTGCCTTTCTGCTCATCCAAAGAGCAGATGAAAATCACCAAGAGTCGGTTGGGAGTGGCCACTCCACTCATCAGCCACAACCACACCAGCTCAAGTCATGGAGGACATGCATTTGCCTTCAGGCAGGGGACTGATTGGAAATCAAGGCGGCATATTTACAAGTTCAGTGTGAGCCAAGTTACTGAGTGTGAGGCTAGCCTTCCCTGGACTCCAGGGCTATGCTGGGCTTAGAGACAGGGTCTGCCTATGGCAAGAAGTAGACCCATAGGGTATCCTCCACCAGGAAACAGAACCCATGGTGGGCACTCCTCTCTGGCTGTTATTGTGGCCGACTGTCCTCACACCATAATGTCTGAACACTCAGAAATTTTCAGATTAGTGCCAGCAGAGCTCAGACAGTGCCAGGCTGAGAGGCGATACACACACACACACACACTGCAAAACCATGGGGCTGGAGAACAGTCAGTCAATATAAACCAAGCCCTGAACCAAGGAGTTCCAGAAGGATTCATTGAAGCTCTTCCAGCACTCCTTGCCAAACTCCACAGGGACAGGGACAGCACCTGGTGTGCTCACAGGGGCAATTCACATGCCTTACATAACAGCAAGCATTCCATAAAGGCTGTTTAGATGGCAGGGCTGACTCAGGGAAATGCCCAAAGATCAGCGTTTTTTTCAACTGGGGACCTTTGAAAGAGCTGCATGCTTGGTGACCTCCTTGGAAACTGGTGGTTCCATTAATCAATTAGCATCCTGACCTGCATAAGTCTGTTTTCTGCAGTATGTTTGCCACACAGAAGTTTTTTTTTTTTTTGTGGGTGAGCGAGAGGCTTGGAATTAGGAAGTGTGTGTTTAATAGAATACTATTGTTCTACAAAAAATAGAAGAGGGCCTTGGGAGAAGACAGCACTTTGCCAGAAGTCACACAGCATAGTGGTGGCTGGGTTGGGACCAACTCATAGGCACCTCAGTTCTTGGTCCATGTTTTTGCCACTGGGGGCAGTATAGAGGCTTGACTGGACAGTCCCAGTGGGCATTTTTTTTTCCCCTTCAACATGAACGTGAAAGTAAAACTGGTTTAGCAAACTAAATGAGATGAATTCAAGTTCACCTAGATTGTAAGGACAGCAGTGTACCCCTTGAAGATCTTTGGACCATGGTCATCTGCTTGGTGAGCCAGGCAGTGAGCTACTGAGGCTGCAAGTCATCCCACTACTACTGGAGTAGTTTTTACAAATGTTTCATATCTGGACACCACCTCTCCCAGCCCTTATTGAAACCAAGGGATTTGTTTCTGGGTACTATGGTGCTGGGAGGGTGAGTCCCAGGCTACAGAGATCAGCAATTACTTATGCATCAATACACTGCTGGGCTCTGACAGCTGATTCCTGGGGAGATCTTTCTAGGCATCTGCATAGTGCTAATTCAACAGTAGGCAAGAACTTGACTTCCCCAAGCCATGGCCATTGTCCGCTCTAGGTCCTGAGCTCTAGGATCGAGCTCATGGGCAGATGCCGGCTAGATGGTCCAATTTTCTCACTGCTAGAGGAAGAGAGGGGCCTGGGGTGCATACACAGCATGTTCAAAGTCATACAGAAGTGGAGCAAATCCATGTTAACCAAAAGGGAATCTGGGGAAGGTTACCAGAAGGAAGCTCGCTAACTCTGCAATGCCCAGAAAAGGGAAGCTTCTCACTGTCCTAGGGAGTACCCAAGACTTTATTCTGCCCCATCTGAGTCAGTGCCCCCGCTAGCTGAAGGGCAAAGCAGTACATGAGGGCAGGGAGCAGAACACCCAAATTCTGTTGGGCCTGTCTCTTGTCCCTTCTCTTAACTGTTCTATGGAAGCACTCCCTTCTTCCAGCTCCTAATATAGACTGCATATATCTTTGAATCTTCATGGGGCTGTGCCCTGGCTCAGAGCCCATAAGAACCCCCCCCCCACCCGCCATGGGTTGGTTTAATCAAGATTTGTCTCACCAAAAAGGAAATATTGTAGGATTTCATATCAGGGTCTGAGGGACTACTTTTGAAGATAAATATGAGAAGTTAAGACCTTAGGAGTTGGGGATTTATGGGAACCACAGTTTCTGTCTAGAGTCCTGGGTTAGTGTCCTTCCCCTTCTGGGGAAGTGTGAGGAGAAAGGGGCAGTGCCCTAGGCCAGTCCAGGGGTATTACACTGTGCTCCTGGATTAGGACAGCCCCACCTGACAGCTCCTGCTTTGGAGTTTCAAGATCCTTTTATTCTCTTCCATCTCCAGACACACTGCAGCAAGCCTGTTTTTCTCTACAGAGAAGTTTTCTCCCTGTTGGACAATGTGGTATGATTACATTGCTAGAGACTCCACTACCCCAGAATGCAGTGCACACGGAGGTGCTGCTCTAGCCCCGCATTACAAATGGAGGGACTCATTTTATCCAATAATGGAAGGTGTGTAAATTATTTTAGTCTGGTTTCTTCGCCGACTCCTTTGAGCTTGCCTACTCTAGTTCTGTAGACTGCAGCTACAGTCTACTATTTTGGCTGGAAGGGAACCTATCTCCCATGATTCTGCCCACATCTTTAGACAGGAAGCCAAACTTAGTACCATGGATGGAGAACTCAAACACTGGGAGGAATCTCTTACAAAGTCTTGGGAAGGATGGTTCTCTGGTTGGCTTGCTATTAGAAATTGGAGCCCCTGAACTGTTTCCATGGAGACACCCTATCCCATAATGCAACAGACAGAGGAGGTCTCTTGGTGCCTGGAGTTTGTGGCTCTTTTTGGTTGCTTTCTTATCTACTTTTTTTTTTTTATTTTAACTGGACTGGGACATTGCTCTCCCTAGTGGATGCCAACATGGTCTTTCTCCTGGGAAAACATCAATCTCTCTCCTCCCTCT
The DNA here is from genome assembly GCA_907164525.1 of Lophiomys imhausi. Taxonomy (NCBI): domain Eukaryota; kingdom Metazoa; phylum Chordata; class Mammalia; order Rodentia; family Muridae; genus Lophiomys; species Lophiomys imhausi. The sequence goes on from CAJQZJ010001750.1 coordinate 21,504,516, forward strand.
CTCCTCTCTCCTCTCTCTCTCTCTCTCTCTCTCTCTCTCTCTCTTTCTCTCTCTCTCTGTGTGTGTGTGTGTGTGTGTGTTTCTCTTGCTGTACCCCAGGAGCAGCAAGTCCTGGAGCTGCCTGAAGGTTTTCTCTTGCTGTACCCCAGGAGCAGCAAGTCCTGGAGCTGCCTGAAGGTCTGGATGGAAAGAAATATCGGAGCCATTTAAAAATCTATCTCACCCGCTTGCTTGTTTTGTAGATGGGAAAACTGAGGCCCTAATGGGGCAGTGACTAATCTAAAGTTGGTAGGTGGTAGTAGGCAAGGCTGAGATTGAATTCAGGGCCACTCATTGCCAATCCAAGGCTCTTTCTAGCAACACTATATTGTCTACAGCTTTCAAAGAGTTTCCCTATAAACCAAACCCCTCCCTCACCCCATCCCTCACACATAATTGGGGTTGTAACAGAGCATATTGAACTCCAGATTCTCATCCCAGTGCCTGAGGAGCACAAACAGCTGCCGAGCTGTGGCCTTGAGTGTGCTCGGTGTGTGGCCCTCCGGCACCTCCTGCTGCTCCAGCCATGAGCTGGCCTTGGCAGCTACCAGCTCCCACTCAGTGAAGTAGTTAGATGAGCTGTGTTCCAGCCATGCCAGTGCCACCACAGTGGCCCACAGCTTTCCTGCGTGCTCCCTGAGCGCACGTAGCTCCAGGCTTGAGGCACCTTCAGCTTCAGTCTCTAGGGAGATGTTGTCACAGGGTGGAGGTGAGAGGTTGGGGCACTGCTGTGGACTCGGGGTCTTCACATCTTGCTGGCGGGTGGTGAGGGACATTCGGAGGCAGATGAAGGGCGAGGTCCACTTGAGTTTCTCCATGGGGATTTGGATGGCCTCGCAGAAGGTTTGGTTGAGAATAAAGGCTCCCGAGGCCAGCTGTAGAGACACCTGTGAGTGGGAACACATCTCAGCGAGCCTCAGACTTCTCAGCCCACAGGGCGCCAGGCCGTACAAAATCCACATAGTCCTCTCATTCATCTCCTTCTGCCCACTCTGCCTACCTAGGGCATTTTCAGGATACCACCCAAGTCAACTGGGCATGTCCTCACTTTATCCTCTGGCATTGGGGGATAATCACTCTCTAAGAAAAATTCACTCACTATCCTGGCCCTAAGCCTGTCTCTTACACCATGCAGGCCCTGGGATTGTTGAGGAATGTCCAGCAATGTCCAGTCTGCTCACCCCTGTCCCTGCATGTGTCCTGGTCACTCTCAAGTCCTAACAGGCCTGGAAGTCCACTGCCTGTCCTCCTCACACCTTTCCTGCCCCCTCTTCCTCTCCCATGTCTGTTCATCTGTCTTGTACTCAAAGGGACCTCAGTCCACAAAGCCTAGATTAAGCATTCTTGGAAGGCTCAGATCAATTCCCCATGTACTCAGTTTTCTGAGTCCAGCCTGTGCTGTATGAAGCCTTGCACCACCTGGGCCCATTTTCCTGCACCTTCAACACTCAAGTCCGCTCTCCAGATGCCAAGTTGTCTCCTCTCTAGGCCTTCGGCCTTGACTCCTCAAGATTCAGGTCTTGGCTCAGCCAGTGCCTTCTTCAGGAAGCCATACCAGAATCTGTCAGCACCCCCACCTCAGACCTCAGGATCACACCAACAAAGCAAACCTCTCCTCTCACTGCTCCCAAGGGGTAGGACTGCCCAGTTCCTCGTCTGGTTTTGATGCTTCATCCTAGGAACTATGTTTATCTAGTTCAAGGTCATCTCCCTAGAGTCCGCATTGAGCCCGACTCTGTTAACGCTGGCAGAGTGACTACATGAGTGCTCAGGTGCCCTGGATATCTGGGTATCCATGCATGCACTTGGGTATGTGGGGATGGAGCCATGAGGTGGTGTGCCCAGACTGTGCCTCTCTTTTATGTACCCATGAACCCCCAATCTCAGGTACCCCCAGATGTGGCAAGACCTGCCTTGCCTTGTGCATTGACTCTGAGCAGAAGGCTGCAGATCCAGGCTTCTCTCCCCAACGTAGCATGCTAGGCCACCTACAGAGCCATTTTTGAAGCCAGAGCATGTTCTTGGGATGTGACTTTTACTTACCTGTGGGTCATTGCAAGGCTTATTTTTATGTACCGAAAGCAGACACATGGATGTTGTAGGACATTGCAAATAGTAAGGATATCAGGGTGTAGAAAAGTTTCTTGATGCCAGTACACCCAAAGTGGGGACTTTTGCTCCCTCTGCCTTGGTGGCTACTTGGATGGGGAGTTCTAGGAAGCTTAGGAGTGTTTTGATAGGAGCCCTGAGATAGGAGCTCCTTCCCTGTGAGGAGGGGGCAGCATGGGCAGGGACTGAGCTGGGTAGGAGGAGTCTGAGTTCTGGAGCTCACCAGCAGTATGTAGTCGAGGTTCTTGCTGTCCAGGGTTGGCTCTGGAGCTTTGGCCAGAGATTTTCTGAGTAAGCCTTTGGCAGCTCGGGTCAGCATCCTGGGCTTGCTGAGACTCAACCTGTGTAGAAAGAAACAGGTTCTGTGGTTATCCCAGCCCTCTAGTGCCTGCCCAGAAGCCAGTCAAAGGCAGAGCCAGAAGGACCCAACAGATGGTGTACTCCAATCTGACTTGACAGCCAGAAAATGGTGGCCAGGAGAAAGAGGGAGGTGGCCACTCCTCATCTGTTAGCAACAACAGGGCAATGAACAGATAAGTGTTTTTCTATGCCTATATCTGGATACCATGTCCTTCCAAGTCCAGTGATGGAAAGACTCCTAAGATAGTTGTGACAGTTAGTACTGTCAACTGGATAGGATCTAGAATCAATGAAGAGACAAGTCTCTGGGCTAACTGACGAGGGCAGATCCACCCTAAATGTGGGAATCACTATTCCATGACTGGAGTCCTGGACTGAATTAGGAGAAGAAAGTGAGGGCTAGAGAGATGGATCAGGAGTTAATTCTGGTTGTTCTTCCAAAGGACCAGGGTTCAAATCCCAGCACCCACATGGAAGTTTACAGCTGTCTGTAATTGCTGGGCATGGTGATGCACACCTTTAATCCCAGCACTGGGGAGGCAGAGGCAGGAGATCTCTGTGCGTTCAAGGCTAGTCTGGTTTCCAGAGTAAGTCCAGGACAGCCAGGGCTACACACACACACACACACACACACACACACACACACACACACACAAAAAAAAAAACTGTCTCCAAAAAAAAAAAAAAAGGAGAAAGTGGCAAGGAGAGTACCAGCAATGACCTCTCTCTGCTTCCTGACTGTGGATGTCATGTGATCAGCTGCTTCATGTTTGTGCTGACGTGCCTTTCCACCACGATGGACTATGTGCCCTTAGGCCAAATAAACCCTTCTGTAAGTTACTTTTATTAGGTTTTCCTTTTTTTTACAGAAAAGACAAAGGTAACTACTTATTGGTCTTCCCATGGGTGTTTATGTTTAAAGAGGCCTTGGAAATGGCAGGGAATATTTAGGCAGCTTGAGACCCGGCACACTGTGGCATCTCTAGGTGGCAGAGCTTTTTAGCACCCTTTGAGGTGAGACTGGCCCTGCCTTTGAAACCAGGAAAAGGAAAAACAAGCATCCTGTTCTCAGAGGAAATTCTACTTACTTGGATCCAAAGATAGTCTCAGGGGTCTTCACAGAGGACAGAGCTCTGGTGGAGAGGTTGTGAGGGGGACCTGGAGAGTCACAGAATGACAGACTGAGACTTGATAGGGGCCCTGTCCACTGAGTCACCTCCCAGCTGGGGGAACAGGTTGTTTTGAGTGGGGCAGGAGCTTGGACCATGTATAGAGGGTGCCAGGATGTGAACTGATTGTTAACTATCTACACCCAGGTTCAGCAGGTTAGATGAAATAGGTAAGGGGCAGGTGAGTCTCTAAGGTTCTTGCAGGAAGCTCCTGGGAGCCTCTGGGGGGTGACTGAAAGGCTATGACAGTTTCACACAAACTACCCCATTTCTAGATTAGGCACTGTGTTGACAACCCAGCTAGAGGATGCCATGCTGGGTGTAAAGGGACAATGCCACCCGAGCTGGAAGTAGGGGGGCCCAACTCCGGGCCCAGCTGTCTAACAAACTTGCTAAACGGCCTTTGGAAAATCGTCCCCCCCACCCCCCCTTCCAGCCTCAACTTTGTCTTAAATGTACAGGCAGTCCTCTCCATCTCTCGCAGACTATTTGTGGAGACATCAGTGAAGGTCTGGGCACTCTGTTTGCGGGGAGACACCTCCCTGTCCCTCGTACCTGTTACATCCCACCATCGTAATAAGAGTGTCAGCCCCAGCTGCCTGCTTACCTTCTGCAGCAGTATGCTTCTCACGGCCAGGGGGCGGGAGTTTATTGAAGGTCAAAGTAGTGTTTTCTTCTAGGGATGCAACAGAGGATGCTAGTGGGGCCTGAGCACCCTTTGCCCTTCCCTTCTTCCTACCGTTGCTAGGTTTAAGGTCCTAACACCCCTGCTCATTAAGCAATGGGCCCTTGGTAACCAACGTGGCTTTATCAGTTTACATTGTAAATTGGAGCTAAGGAGACCTGTCTTACAGAGTCATTGGAAGGAGTCAGTGAGTACTAGTAAGCTGATGCTTTAGTGCTTCACCAAGTACTCAGTGACCCCACAGGGACTCTGGGACAAATGAGGAGGGGGCTTCAGGGTGGAAGTCAGGGTCTGGATGAGGTGGGCATTGCCTCCCCAGGTCTGTGCCCACTGAGATGTTCAATCCATGTTCCCAGGCGGCACCAGTACAAGGCCCCGACTCATTAGGAGGCTTTGAGCCTCAGTTTCTCTGTCTGTAAAATAGACGTGATGTTCATGGTCCACACCCATGCTTGTGGTGATTTCAATGAGATGTGTCCCCATAGGCTCATGGATTTGAATACTGGGATCCCAGTTAGTGGGACAATTGAGGGGAGATATTGGAACCTTTAAGAGTCAAGTCTAACTTGGGGAACTGTGTCACTGGTTGGGCCTTGACATTTTGTATTCTCACCACACTTCCTGTTTCTTTCTGCTTCCTGTGTGTGGATGAAAATATGATCAGTCAGTATGGTGGTTTGAATAGGTAATAGCCCTCATAACTCATGTGTTTGAATGCTTGGTCCATAGGGAGTGGTCTTATTAGGAGGTGTGACCTTGTTGGAGTAGGTGTGGCCTTGCTGGAGGAAGTGTCACTGTGGGGGGCTTTGAGGTCTTCTATGCTCAAGCCATGCCAGTGTGGTACACGATCTCTTTCTGGTGCCTTTGGATCAAGATGTAGAATTCTTGGCTCCTCCAGCACCATGTTTGCCAGCATGCCTTCATGCTTCTCACCATGATGATAGTGGACTAAACCTCTGAAACTGTCAGGCAGCCTTAATGAAATGTTTTCCCTTATAAGAGTTGCCATGGTCATGTTGTATCTTTGCAGCAATAGAACACCAACTAAGACAGCCAGCGTCCTGGTCCTGGTACCATGTTTCCTCTGCTCTTTCCCATGCTTTTGCCATGATGGACTCTGTCCCTCTAAAACCATCAACCACAACGAATCCTTTCTTCCCTAAGTTGCTATTCTCAGGGTTAGGCTGGTGGGACAATCTGGCAGTTGAGAAGATCTTAATTATAGAGAAAAGTCTCAAGTACAAACGCATTCAGGAAAGCCTCTCTCCCCCCCAAATGAGACAGGGCTCATTGCCACAGCACTCAGCATGAGGATGAACTAGAGATGTAGTGACTGAAGGACTGAGGAACCAGGAAGTAAACACAATGTCACTTGACCTCACAGTCCCAGCCAAACCCTGAGTCCAGCCCTTGATTCCATCACATACTGGCTGTGTGGCCTTGGGTGAATCACCTAACTCCTCTGGTACCCATTTTCTTCCTTTCTTTGCAAAGGAACAGAAAGTCTCTTAGGATGCATGTGAGGGGTAGGGTAGAGAGAATGGAACTGAACAGGAGGAGACCTCTCAGCAGGGGCCGAGCCGCTGGCAGCCTTTGATAGGGAACAGCGAGGGGTACAGTAAGAGCTGAAGAGCTAAAGACATGGGGCTTGAACAAAAGGGTGACAGGAAGGAGGGGCTCACAAGTTCAGTGGAAGCCATAGCCTACCAATGGCTGAGCTGCCAGAGAAAGAATGGCTAGACTGGAGAGTTCCCTGAAGCTCAATGGCTGGGCTCAGCAGACTCCCCTGTGACTTGGGGCACAAAGACACCAAGACATTGTCTTTAATTCTGAAGAGCAACTCTGGGCGTCCACTACTTTTCTTGTTCTTTTACTAACTCTCCCCTCTGAGGACACATTTTTGCAGTGTGGGTGGCAGACTAGGGTCAGATTGTGGTCTGTGGTGTTCTCCCCATGTTCAGCAGAGAGCAGGATGTCCCCACTGTGTGTGGTGGGCTGCAAGGAAGGGGTTGGGATGAGTACAGGCTATCTGTGGAGAGCCAGAGACAGGCATGGAAGAAAGATTCAGGGTGGCCAGCCTGTCAATTATCTCAAAGTCACACAAACGTCATGCCACAGCTCTCTGAGCACCAGGCAATCAGGTGAAGGCTGAAAGGGAGGAGCTGGGAACCCAGAAAACAGCGGATGGTGGGACCCAGGCAAATGGAACAGCCTCCTTGGCCATCACTTGCTCCTACTCATTAGGCTTCCCAGAACTTGATGTCTGGGCTCGAAGCCAGAGGCTAGAAGGTAGACAGCTGAGGACGAGAGAGGATGCTTGCAGGATGGCTGGGCAGAGAGGCCCTACCTGCTATTTCCTGCTTCCTGCCTCTGTACAAAGCCAAGTACTGGAGTTATACCAATCCCTTGTGCCTATGGTTGTCCCCCAGACCCAAGAGGCCTAGCCTTTCCCTTCCCTTGCTTGGGGGTCTAAGACTGCAGACTCAGAGAGGGGCTCCTGAGGCCTTGGGTGCAGGGATGCCTCGGCTTCTGAGCACATGAGATGGCACTTACCCAGGATCTGGAATTTGCTGTCTCCTGCGGCTGAGGAGTGTTCTCTGAGCAAGGTATAGGACCTTCCACAGCCAGCAGAGCCCTTCCACTGTTGGGTCAGGTTCCGGAAGTTGACCATGCGTAGTGTGCCACCTTCATGGAGGAAAAGGAAGGACAAGGGATCAGGAGGTGTGGCCCTGTTGGTTCCTGTCCTTTCCCCAAGGCTGTCAGCAATGAAGGAATGGCTCTTTCAATTAAACTAAGGTAGGCAAGCATGGCATAATGTAAGACTATGGAACTTGGGGCCAGGAAGATCTGACTTTGAGCTCTGGCCTTATCGTTCACTAGCTGGATAGGATGTGAACCCCTCTGAGCTTCAGTTTCCCTATCTGGAGAATGGGGGTAATAATCTCTATCTTACTAGGTAACTATGACTGCCAACATAACTGTCAAATGTCCCATGTCTCAGTTACTTCCTTCTACACAGGTCCTTGAAGCCCCAGGCATTGCCAATGGAAGGTAGAGGGCTGAAGCTAACTCCCCAGAGTGTGTTCAGGGGGCCTCATCCTCCTGTGAGTTGTCTCTTAAAAATAAGTCATGTTGCTGGGAAGATGGCTCCATCAGCAAAGCGTGTAGGGACTTGAGTTTGAGTTCCAGAGCCCAAGTGGAAAAGCTTGGTGTGGTGGTACATACTTATAGTCCCAGTGCTGGGGAGGCAGAGGCACCGGGATGCTTGGGACACTCTGTCCAGCCAGCCTGCCAGCTAGCTAGCTTACTGGCTGAGCTTCCAGCCAATGAGGCTGTCTGAAACAAACAGCACTTGATGAACACCACCTGAGGTTGACTTCTGGCCTCCATGTGTAGCCACACACACATGTGTGTGTGCACACATACACACATGCACCCACATGGTCCACACACACCTACAAATACACAAATAAAAACAAAATAGTAGTCTCATTGGGAATACATCTGGAAAAACTGTAGCCCACAGCTCATTCTCCCAGCCTCTTGACATTAACTACCCCTTCCAGGGCTCTGAGACCTCCTGCAGCAGAGAAAATTTCTAGCTTTATTTAATCTAGGGTCATTGGATAACACTTCCCTACTTGCTATTTTCTATTTCTTGCACTAGGCAGCTATTTATAGGCCAAGCAATGAGGGGTTCGTCTCTTAGCACACATATGGGGAGTGTTGTGCTAGACCCTGGGGGCTTTAGAATGTGGAGTAAGAAGTGGCCTGCATCCTTCCTTGATCTCTCAGGCTGTACTATACATGCTGGCCTCATGGTCAGAGCTGGGTGAGGGGAGAGAGCAGCTTTCTCTGAAACAGGAGTTAGACCACAGCAGGGCCATAGCCTCTGGTCCAGCACTGCCGGTCTGAGCTGGAAATGGGGTGTGGGAATGAGGGATCATTTTGGTAGCATGGATAAAGAAAGGAGACTGGAAGGGTGGGGAAGGCCATGTCTGGTTTCTAAACATCTTCCTGGAGGGTTGGTTAAGAAAGAAGAAGAAGAAGAAGAAGAAGAAGAAGAAGAAGAAGAAGAAGAAGAAGAGGAGGAGGAGGAGGAGGAGGAGGAGGAGGAGGAGGAGGAGGAGGAAGAGGAAGAGGAAGAGGAGCAGCAGCAGCAGGAGGAGGAGGCCTGAGGACATAGCTCAATGGTAGAGTGCTTGCCCAGCAAACCAAGGCCCTGGGTTCCATCCCCAGTAGCCCTAGCGAACAAACACACATTCAAAACCCAACCAACCAAATGAATAAACAAAGAAACAAAAAAAAAACCCACCCCGCCAACCAACAGAGGACAAAGTCTTATAAGTGGGAAGAAAATGGAATTCAGAAAGGAAAAATCCTAGAATTAAAAACAAAAACAAAAAAACATGAAAAGTGTCCCCCCAAATCAGTGGTTCTCAACCTGTGGGTCACAACCCCTTTCGGGTCAAATGACTCTTTCATAGGTGTCACATACCAGTTACCGTGAATATCAGATAATGACATTCCGATTCATAACAGTATCGAAATTACAGTTATGAAGTAGCAACGAAAATAATGAGGAACTGTATTAAAGGGCTGCAGCATTGGGAAGCTTGAGAACCACTATCCTATGCAGATACAGACAGAGATCACAGACACACACACGGACATCACAGGTGACACACATGGACACAGACACCGTACGCCCACTCTTGCCACTAGGCACTTGTTGGGGTCAGAGAACAACTTTCAAGAGTCAGTTCTCACTTAAACCATAAGAGGTCAAACTCAGCTCCACAGGCTTGGCAGCAGGCACCTTTACCTGCTGAGCCATCTTGCCAGTCCCAGGTTGTAATAAAGCATAAAAAGAGACAGTATGGAAGAATGGGGGAAACATAGGCTTTGGACCAGGCCACTGGGATTCTAAGCTTGGCTCCTCCAGTCCTGTTGTGTGACCCCAGGTCATATCACTAAATCTTCTCTGCCTCTCTTTCCCATCTGTAAAATGGGGCAAGAATGGAGTTACTTTGCAGAACTCTTTTGAGGATTAGATGATCTAAAATATGCTTTAGAACATGGGTTGAATGTAAAAACAAAAGAAAAAGTCAGTTATCGGGATTGACCCCAGGGCCTCCTACATGCTAGGTGAGCACTCTGATGTTGAGTTATATCCCCAGCTCTCTTTTTAACTTTTTATTTTGAGACAAAGTCTTGCTAAGTTGCCCAGGCTAACCCTGAAAACTGAGTGTGTAGCCCAGGTAGCTCCAGAACTGCAACCCCTCTGTCTCCATCTTCTGAGTAGCTAGGATAACAGGCCTGTGCCACCAGGCTGGGCCCGATGCATGATGGGATATTCCTGCAGTGTTCTCTACAATATACTCCATTATCAAAAAGAACATTAAAAAAAAGGGCGGGGGGTGTGTGGTGGCACATGTGGCCTTTAGTCCCAGCAATCGGGAAGCGGAACCAGGTAGACCTCTGTGAGTTCAAGGCCAGCCTGGTCTACAAAGAGAGTCCAAGACAGCCAGAACTAACCAGAGAAACTCTGTCTGGAGAAAAAAAACAAAAACAAAAAACCCAAAACAAAACAAAAAAGGAACATTTAAATGTTCCTTCGGGGATAGATTATTTTTCACACCCGTAATTTGAAAAACATAGTTTGTATTGGTGTGTTCTAGCTGAGGTAATCTTATATGTCACTTGATTTCCCCCCAGGTAGACACCCATCAAGAGAAATCAGGATGGGCATGGCAGAGAAGTGCAAGCTCTCCTTCTTGGGTGACCATCATGCTGACCTATCTGTACCTGGTTTGCATCATTCTAGACATTTTGGGACTCTCTACAAGGAACTTGTATCATTCATTGTCCCCCCTGAGGAAAACAAAATACAGTAAAGGCATTTTGCTCTTTACTGCCCTGGTGGCCAAGCCACCTGGTGGCAGCCTTTTTGGCTTTTGTGTCACCTTGTACCCCTGTTGGCAGGGCTGCTCTTTCATGTATTTCAGTCACTCCGCAAGCACACACAGGCCTTACCATAGTTGGGGTACTTCACCACTGTGGGCAGGTATCGCCTCTTGTTTATGTCCACAGGCACAAAGGCCGTGTACTTGCTGATCACATTGCATGCCTTGCTGGTGTGCACGGCATTCACCTGGTATCGGCGATTGGACCCTGTGGGAGGAAGAGGGAGGATCACTGTCTGGAATCATAAAGTATTGCTTGGCATGGAGACTCTGGGAGCTAAAAGGAAAGCTCGACTGGCTGTCTCCATCTTTGGGATCAAATAGTTCTTGAAATCAGTGGCCTGCCAATGGGTTAATTAAAGACATCAAGACAACAAAACAAAAACAACAACAAAAAACCCTAAACAAAACATTGCCATTTCACAAGATAAAGGATAGTTTAATGTAAAAAGTTAAGTCATTATCTTAGAATAAAAGATAGCTAATTCCTTTAAATACCTTGTGTTATTTAAAAGGTGTTCCATGTTGTCTGTATTTTATATTTGAAATTTGCTGATGACTAATGGGAACCTTGTTACAGGGCTTTATGGGTTCAGACTGATGGGACCCGTTACACTGCTGAGAAGATTGAAAAGCAGTGGCCTGGGAGATGGCTCCAAGGGCAAGGGTGCAGGCTGAGAAAACATGAAGAGCTGAGTTTGTGTCCCCAGCATACAAGTAAAAAGCTGGGTGTGGCAATGGCCACCTGTAATCCAGTGCTGGGGATGTGGGAGACAGGGAGACAGGAGGATCCATGGGACTTGCTAGCCAGCCAGCCTAGCCAAAAAATCCTAAGCTTCAGACTCTCCTTCTTGGGTGACCATCATGCTGACCTATCTGTACCTGGTTTGCATCATTCTAGACATTTTGGGACTCTCTACAAGGAACTTGTATCATTCATTGTCCCTCCCCCCCCCCCCCGGAAAATAAAATACAGTAAAGGCATTTTGCTCTTTACTGCCCTGGTGGCCAAGCCACCTGGTGGCAGCCTTTTTGCCTTTTGTGTCACCTTGTACCCCTGTTGGCAGGGCTGTTGCCTGTATTGTACAAGAGAATAAGGGAGAGAATGATAGAGGGATACACCCAGCATCTTCCCCTGGCCTCTGTATACACCTATCAGCCCCCACTCCCCAAACCTCACCTCCTACCTCCACTAACACCCAGCACACAGACACACTCATAGACACACACACATACAGACACATACACAGACACACATATAGACACACAGAGAGACACATACTCAGACACACACAGAGACACACTACATACACACAGACACACACACACACAGAGACATACACTCATAGACACATACACAGAGACACAAACACATAGATACACACACACATATATGCACACACACACTCTGAGATTGAAAACCAGAGAAAAGGATTCAATGATCAATGCTTGGTCACACAGCAAGTTAATAAGGATGTGAGATCAGGATTCAGGATGGCCTGACCTGGAAGCTCCAGCCCTGTCTACAAAACAGTGAGCCCTCTTTATGGCTTGCTGCCTTCTGAGGGCTGCTCAGGAAGCCAGGGAAATGAAGGTGGTGGAGGAGTATTCATAGGCAGAAAAGAATATCATGCACTACCTCAAAGTATGAATTAAATATCAACCACATAGTATGTAAATGAAACATACACTTAGGACAAAAGAATCACATAATTCTTACTGGCCCTTATCTCTGTTCTTCAAACATGTCCCATGGAGATCTCACTAGTCAAGTTCTGGAGAAAGGCTGCCCCAGTTCCTGAACTAAATTTGCTCACGAGCCATCCCTGTTATACGTGGCATGGATTCATATGTTTCTGAACAGGACTTAATTAATTCACTGTGCCACTGTTTGATTAATGCTGGCCTCTGTTAACCAGTGTCAGATGCTCCTGGGAAAGGACCCGCTTGCTCCATTTTATGCCAACCCACTCTCCGAGGCATCTACAGGGCCAAACACTCAGCCTGGCCCCCAGCCTGATCGGCAGCTGACTGTCCAGAAGTCACTGGGGCTGATGAGACTGCGCAGGATCCTGGTGCTGATGAGACCTACCGCGCAGGATCCTGGTGCTGATGAGACCTACCGCGCAGGATCCTGGTGCTGGAGACCCAGCAAGTGGTAGGAGCTCAAGGCGCGGGGTACTGCAGAGGAGTGCTGAGTGTGAGGGCACATGGGAGTGAGTGAGTGTAAAACTACAGGTAGGAGAGAGGAATGGGTTACCAGGAGAGTGGGAAAGAATGGAGGAGGTCAGGGCTGAGGAAGGGAGGGCGCCTCAGGTTGAGAATGCAGTCCCAAGTCTCATTAAATGTGGGGGCGAGGTGTGGTGGAGTGTAGGCCCCTGGAAACAGCTAGAGGCAGACAGAGATGGAGCCTTGGCCACGGCAGGGATGTGGGAAGGTGGTAAGGGTTGGAGGGTTAATGGTGGGAACTTGAGCAGAATGGGAGCCCCTTCTGGGTGAGGCATGGGGTGTATTGAAGAGATGGGCAGAGCCCTGTTGCTTCGGAAAGAGCTTTTCTTTGAGGGCTAAACTGTGGGGCCTTGGGAGGAGCTTTTATGAAGGACAGGGATGATTTTTTTTTTTTTTTTTTTGCGGGGGAGTGGGCTTAGCATTGGGAGGTGCTGTGAAAAGGAGAAGGTGGGCAGGTCCCTGGGAAGCTAGAGGGAGGACCCTGTGGTATAGCCAAGGCTTTGATGAGAAATGGAATGGACATTCAGGCATAGGAGGGGACACTGGGTGGAGCTGGTTGGTGCAGGTAACCTAGGGATAACTTTGGGCTACTGGGATAGAGCAAGGGCTTTGAGGTCTTTGGGGTGTGGATGGGACTTGGACGATTGGGAGAGGATCTTGGGTAGTAGGTGGGGCACTAGGCTGCTAGAGGGCGGGCCTTGAGGTGTGGGCGGGGCTTTGGAAAGGGTCCTGGCTGGTTTTAGGCAGTGGGAAGGGCACCCTCCATCCTGGTCGCTCACCCAGCTCGATCTCCTCGCGTTCTGCCAGCTGCTCGAAGTCGCGGATGATGGCACGGGCCGCCAGGTGGTGGAAGGTCTCGCTCCACATGTCAGAGTCCTGTGTGTCCTCCCTCTGCAGGGCTGGCGGTTCCAGCTCGAAGCTCACCTCCCACTGCAAGTGCTGGTTGTCGCACAGGCCTTTGACCAAAGCCTTGCCTAGTACAGGGCCTGGAGTGGAGGGCCTGCAGGGACTGGTTTGGTCCTCTGACTCAGCCATGGGTTCCCAGTCTGAGGATGTCTCCGACTCGAAGATGGAGGGGTGGTGGGGTGGCTCTGTGACTGGTGAGACAAAAAGGCTGAACCTGAGGATAATCGGGCAGCCACCCACAAACATCATCTTTCCCTTGGGGGCAGTCATTTCTAGAAGACATGAAGGCTAGCCCTCTCTTTAAAAAGTAGCAGACAACTCCTTCCTAGTGGGCTAGTGCATACAAGTGGCTTTGGGCTTGTTCCAGAGACAGACAGATCCACCTATCTAAATGGGTGGGACAGTCAGGTTGAGTGGAGAAGGTGTGATCAGAGAGGTTCTCAGAGCAAGAGTTTGACAAAGATACAGAGGCAGGCACTGGTCCTCTGTCCCTGTCATCTGAAATTGGGCCATAGCCTTTCTGTCTCCTTGGATCTTGCACCTTGGGCACTTACCCAGATCTTCAGAGCTTCGGACCTCAAGGGCAGACTTTGGGCTGGAACCAGGATCCAGCTCCCTCAAAGGGCTCCAGGCATGGGGATCCTGGCCAGAGAACAGCATGGGCTGGCAGTCTTGAGGCAGCAGGGAGGGCCTGCGGGCCCCTGGGCCATGCAGTCTGGGACCTTGGCTCAGGTCATGGCCGCTGTTGAGTAAGGGCTAGGGAGGAAAGCAAAGAACAGGGGAAGGGAGGGAGGAGGGGTTATGTCAGTGGAGGAGGAAGGGGAGGCAGGTAGAGAGAGAGGAGTACAAGAGGAGGAAGAGGGGATGACAAGGAAGGGGAAGGGGACGAAGATGGGAGGATGAAGAAGAAGGGAGAACGGGGAAGAGGGATGAGAAAGAAGACAAAGAGAAGAGGATGGGAAGAGGAAGGGCAAGGAGGAGAGAGGAATGAAGAGGAAGGAGGAAAAAGAGGATGGCTGGAGCCTCCTTCTGCCCCCACCACAGTTCTCTCTTCTCTCTCTCTCTCTCTCTCTCTCTCTCTCTCTCTCTCCCACAGCTCTTCCCAGGAGAGGCCCCTCAGAGACCCAGGGACTCATGGCTTAGTCTCCACCACCCATGACAAACAGAAACCAGAATAATCCCAGGCCATGGGTCAACTCCAAAGCACAGAGAACCATGTACCACAGATAATTCCAAACCTACTTTCTTTTTTGGCATAAAGCTTAAAACCTTTTTCGTGTGTAGTTAAATTTACCAACCCTTTCCCTTATGTCTCCCCATATGGTGAGCTTAAAAGGTCTTTCCCACCCCTCAAAAATCTTCTAGAAGTTTTATTTTTGTTTGTGTGTTTTAAGTCTTTGATTCATATGCAATTTATTTTCCTGTAAGGAGATAGGAACCAGCTTTTTCTTTGATTTTCCAAATGCTACAGACCTCAGCGCTGTTTACTGAATACAGTGGGCTCTCTGCAGATTATCAGTTTGCTATGCTAGCCTTTTAGAGCTTGCATGTATGTTTGGCTTTGTTTATGGGCTTTTCAGTCTGTTTTTATAATTTCATCTATCTGTTATTGGGCTTGCTATAAACAAGCATCCGAAAGACAAGGGGTAGATGGGAAATACCCTTGCAACATGTATGATGCTGTTCTTATTTTAGGAAAATGGTCTTGGTATTGCTCTAGCTTCCTGAGAATTCAGGTTCTGCTGAATCCCACCCAACCACAGACTTCTGTAAAAGCGTGTGCTTGTTTTTGAAAAATGCATTTTCATTTCTTTACCATGTGTGTTTGTGTGTAAAGCGGTGCCACCAAGCATGTGTGGTCAGAGGATATACACGAAAGGAGCTCTTCCACCGCATGGGACTCAGGGGTCCTGATGGAGCACCAGAGGAGGCTCACATGACACCACACAGCTGCAGCCCATGTCCTGGTGACTTGGTCCACGACTGCCCTATTTTTCACCCCAGCGACTAATAGACTGAATGAATGGTACTGCCGTCCTCCTTACTACACAAACTACATGGCCAGAAACTTCACATAGGGAAACCTCTTCCAGGCATAGAAAGACATACCATCCCCTTGCTTTATGTGTCCCATTGCTGTTTATGTGCCCTAAGCTGTAGGTGGCGTCCTACTTACTGCCCACTGTGTTTGCCCTCTTCCGGTGTACTCAATAAACAATTGTTCTTATTCTGGTCTTAAAAAGAAAATAAAAAATTCTCTCGCATGAAATTGGAGAAAAGATAAAGTTAGAAGAGTGGGGGCACACACCCACAAGCAGTTTGTATCAAACAATGCC
>CAJQZJ010001750.1:21520324-21563096 GCA_907164525.1 Lophiomys imhausi
TTACAGAGTAAACACATGCAAGCTGTGTGTATTTGCTACAGGATTGATAATCAGAGTAAAAATCTGGAAACTAGCCAGAGGAGGTGGCACATGCCTTTAATTCCAGTACTTAAGGGAAGCAGATCTTTGTGAGTTTGAAGCCATCTTGGCCTATACATCAAGTTCCAGGCCAGCCAGGGATACACAGTGAGACCCTGACTTTAAACAAACAAACAAAAAAGAATCTGGAAATTATATCTCCATCAGTGGGGAGAGTGAGTAGGTTACGGTATATCCATGTAATGGAGCATTATGCAACACTGAACAGAAGGATTTCTTCATATTAATGTGGGAAGATACTTGAGGAAAAAAATAACCTTAAATTTTAAATTGTGACAGATGTCAAGAATGGCAAAATCACCGTGACTTGGTGATTGTCAGCTTCAGAGAACTGTCAGAGTGATTTTACTGTATATAAAATGGAGTTCAAAAGGCACTGAGTGAGCTAGGGAGGTGTCTCAGTTGGTGAAGGTGTTTGCCACCAACCTTGATATCCTGAGTTCAATCCCTTGGACCCACATGGTGGAAAGAGAGAACTGATTCCCAGGAATTGTCCTCAGACCTCCACATGGGTTCCAAAGCATGCACGCCCACTTGCCCACCCAAACATATACACAGAGGAAACAAGTGTGATAAAAATTTATTTTAAAAAGGCATCAAGACAGTATGTTGGAGGGCAATTTGCATAAGCAATTAAAATATGCATGTGTTCTGTATATATGTGTATGCACTGTGGTATTTCTAGAAAGACATACTCGGAATTAAGTGGGTGTTGTTGTAGGAGAGGGAGACTTTATTTGTACTTTATACCCAATTGAACTATTTGAAGAGTTTAATTCCAAACGCTGAATATGTATTACTTTTGTGATGGAAGAATATTAAGCTAAAGGGAATTTCCAGTTTGTTAGACCACACACATGCCCTGTAGGGGAATTAGATAAAAAGACAAAGCCATTTACCAGGTGTAATGAAAGTTGGGGGGATATCAGTAAACCTCGGGGGCCTTTTCATGCTACTAAGTATATGTATTAGTATGTGTTGGGGGTGTAGCTCCTCATAAAATGGGTATCTTCCTGTCTGTAGGTCAGGGACATATATAGTTCAGGGCATAGCAAGAAAAGGGGACTGGCCACTTTTAGGGTGCCTCTGAGGGGGCAGGTGTCCACCTACACGTCTCTGGCCCCTCTACTCATGAGAGACTGAGATATTCTCTACTGACCTCAGCATCACCTGTACTAGGTCAGATAGAAATGGGCTCTGCTACAGTTTCCATGGCAACATAGGCACTTACACGCTCGCCTTTCACCCAACCAGAATCTCTGGGGAATCTACACACACACACACACACACACACACACACACACACACACACACACGCGCGTGCGTGCGTGCGTGCGTGCGTGTGTGTGTGTGTGTGTGTGTGTGTGTGTGTGTGCGCGCTGGGGAGAGACAGAGTAAAGGAGAAAGCCAGGCAGGAGAGAGAAGGATGAAGCAAGATGGGAGGAAAAGCTAAAGAGCGAGCTTGAGAGAAGAAAGGTAGCTAGCATGCCTGGAGCGCTGTGCAGGTGGTGCCACCACTGAAGAACACCTGCAACAGCTGGACATTGGGCCACGACTGCTACTTCCACTAATGCCTGGAAGCCTCCTCCACCTGGAGTCAGCTCCCACTCCATATCTGCTGGTGGATGGTGGCTCACCCATCTACATACATTTGTCCCCATTTTGAAGATGAGGCAGTTGGGGTTCAGAGAGGTTCAGAAACGTATGAGAAAGAGTGTGCCTGACTCCAAGACTAGCTAACATATGCTAAGTGTACCAGAGGTCCCCGTAGAAGCACAGAGGAGAGCCCCCAGGGGCCAGGTGGTGTGTGGTCATGTATACGTGGAGATTGGAAGGGATGAGGAGGTGGTAGGAAAGTGGGCAGACACATGGAAAGCGTGGACAGGCTAGCTTGATCTTCATGCTTAGGACAAATCTGCACGGTTTCTGTCATGAAGAAAATGCTTAGATCATGATGTGGTTTAGCATAGTGGACTCAACTGGGTGGTTTTATCCCCTAACTCTGGAGACATTCTATCATGCCTAGTACCAACTCTCCCGTGGCAGAGCCTCGGTAGGTTGTGGAGAGTTGACCTAGCAGGACACTGCTGACCTTTCCTGTTTCCTGTGGTGGCTCTGACTCATTTCCTTGGCCTTGGGTGACTGTCAATCCTTGGTGGGAACAACAATGTGGTGGAGAGAAGACAAGGGCCCCAAGGGCAAGGGCTTCTGGGTCAAACCCACAGAACTGGGTGTGTGGTTCTCGGTAAATCAGTTTACCTCTTTGACCTTCAGTCGCCACATCCATACCAAGTGAGGGTGACTGATCTCCAGACTCCCTCCTCTCCCAGGCACCGTGAAGCCTAATGACAAGAGTCTATACAGGAGACTCCCTCCTCTCCCAGGCACCGTGAAGCCTAATGACAAGAGTCTATACAGGTGGGGAAGTGCTGTGTGCAGGGGCTGGGCAAGCTCACTGACCAATGAACATCAAGATTAGGAAGGCATCATTAGGAGCTGGGCAGATGAAGTCCAGCTAAGGATGGAGGGGTGTCTTATTAAAGCCAGTGATGACCCAGTCTGAGGGGATCATATCAATAAATACACTTCAAATGAAAACTAACGTCATCAGGAGGCTTGACATCAGCTGGATCTGGACCCGGTGTTCTACCTGATACTCAGTGTTCCCACACCATCGATAAACACCCCATCCTTGTTATGTGTGAGCATAGCCAAGCCAAGCTCCTCCCAGCTCCTCCCACCCTACCCCGCTTAGGTACCTGCAGATCAATCTGCCACTGATGATTCTCTGAACCACTCTGATTGGTAAGCTCTTGCACCTTGGCCTTTCTCAGTGGATATCTCCTGGCCATCCCAGTGGGGTCGCTGGCTGTGGTGGGTCTTGCGGAGACCTTGTGACTGGAGATCTGGTTAGTGCTGCTGTATGCCCTCCGTCGCCAGGAGACATCCAAACCTAGGCAAGGGTAGTGAGAGGGGAGCTATCAGAGTTGAGGATGGGGGGAAGAAAAGGGCCTATGTGCCTCCTTCCTGCCTTGAGATGTCCTAAGTTCCCGTTTTCTTTCTTTTTTTTTTTTTTTTTTTTTTCGAGACAAGTTTTCTCTGTGTATACCTGGCTGTCCTGGACTCACTTTGTAGACCAGACTAGCCTTGAACTCTCAGAGATCCACATGCCTGTGCCTCCCTAGTGCTGGGATTAAAGGTGTGTGCCACCATGCCTGACAAATTGCAGACAGCTGTGAGCTGCCATGTGGGTGCTGGGATTTGAACCTGGGTCCTTTGGAAGAACAGCCAGTGCTCTTAACTGCTGAGCCATCTCTCCAGTCCCAAGTTCCCGTTTTCTTACAGAAATAAGTTCATCTTGCCAGGTGTGGCCCTGATCTATCTTCCCAGCAACTGTTCCTTCAATCTTTCCATTGTGTGTGTATGTGCGTGTGCGCACGCGCACGCACCCATGCACACATGAGCACATATGTGTGTAGGTAGGATCCAAAGTTGATTTCTCAATTGTTTTCCACTCAACTGATTTTCAACGGGTCCTGGGGATCCAAACTCTGGCCCTCTTGCTTGTGTGATTCACTGAGCCGGTTTCCCAGCCCCGATCTTTTAATTTTTTTTTTTATTATTTAGTGTTGAATTTATTCAGCACTGTGGAATGCCTCATGGATTTGTCTGTCATCTTTATGAGGGGGCCACACTAATCTCTTCTGCATCATTCCAATTTCAGCATGTGTGCTGCCGAAGTGAGACAGGATTTCTCGCCAGCCGGAGCTCACGGATAAGCTAGATCAGCTTGACCAGCATGCCCCTGACATCCTCCTGTCCCTGCTTCTCAGCACTGGTGCTTGTGAGGATCCAAACTCAGATTCTCGTGCTTTCTCAACAAGCACTTCACCCACTGACCCACCCATCTCCTCAGCCCCCTCCCACCCCTTTTTAGAGATTCAGCGTGGCCAGAGCGGAGTAGGACCAGCTGAGTAACCAATGGCCAGTGCTCTCTATGTGCCATGTCTCCAAGGCTTTGTTTGAGTGCTTCTGCTACTGGGAACTTTTCCCTTCCCGACCTCCTCAGACCATTCTAAGTTGTCTTAGAACTGGTCCTCAGTTATCTATGATCTTGGGCAGATATGCTCTTCTCTCCGGGGGATCCCTGCTATAGTCTCTGTTCTGCTGTATCAAAGTTAAGGTCACTTGTGCCTTTGTGACTAAAAGGGGGGCTCTTGGAGGGCAGGTGCCAGGTGGGAGCTGTCTTAATCCCCCCCCCACACACTATGCGCCTAGAGAAATAACCAGTAAATGCTCTTGGAAAATGGCTTCAAACTCCACAAAGGTGGACAGGTCTGTGCTGACCAAGTCTTTGGCCAGTTGCTGAGATTCTGCAGTCTCTGTCTTCTTGTCTGTACAGTGGGCATCATCATATCCACCCACAGCTGATAACTGGTCCCAGAGATGGTTTTCATCATGGGCTTAGTGCACAAAAAATGCCCAATATAAAGTAGCAATCATTATGGCCTCTGTGGAAAAGGGAACACAACAGGAAGCAAGGGACCAACCATGATGGAGTGGAGAGTCTCCACTGCATGGATGGACATCTTTGGTCTGCTCCAGGTTGAAGTTCTTGGCACAGTTTCCACTGCTGAGTCCCTCGTCTTGAGAGTGGTAAAAGACAGAGCTGCTGGATTCCTGAGCGTGCAGTATGCCATACTTTCGCCTTTTGTCCTGGAGACGGGAGAGGGAAGGAGGGTGAGAGGGAAGTTAGATTCAGCAAGGACTCCCACGGGCAGCAAAGGGTGTGCAGTGGAGCTGGGGTAGGAGTCCACCTCTGAGGCATTATAGTAAGGAAGAAGAGCTTGCTCATTTATTTAAAGAATTGAGGCTAATTTCTGATCAAGAAACGGTAAACTGGACATTGTGGGTCACATCTGTGATCCCAGAACTCCGGAGCTGTGGTACAAGCTAGGCTGTTCTACACAGAGAGTTTCAGGACAGCCTGGGCTACAAAGTACAATTCTGCCTCAACAACACAATATGAAAGCGAAAATGTGTGTGTGTGTGTGTGTGTGTGTGTGTGTGTGTGTGTGTGTGTGAGAGAGAGAGACAGACAGACAGACAGAGACAGAGAGAGAAACAGAGACAGAAAGAGAGACAGAGAGAGTAGAATTTCTTCCTATATATTATGGTGTTATTTAAAATCGTTGACTTCATTCACTGCAAATTTTATAAATATAACTGTAAATGTCATTCTTGTCTCCTAATAGATAAAATACACGTCTTTTCATTATACTGTTCATGACACATGCAGACACACACCTACACACATGCAGACATGGACATACACAGACACAGATACATACATACACACACACACAGACATACACATACACCCACACACAGACACACAGACATACACACACTTACACACACTTTCAGAGGTCATGTTTTATTTTTATAAAAAACCAGACCATATACATTTATCAATATCTTGAGTTTTGAACTTAAAACATTCTGCCTGCTAACCATTCTCTTCAACATCTGGCTGCATAATATTCCACTACCTTTCAGTGGGAAGCATTTGCCTCAAGGCTTTTTGTCTTTACCACCATAAAACCTGTGGTCATAAATCCATTACATTGTTACATCTCAGGGGCAGCATCCTAGGAGTGACATTTCTGGATTGAAAAAAAAATTCTATGCATTTCTAATTTCACAAGTTATTTATAGAATACCTCCCAGGAAGGTAATGGCAAATCATACTTACACCAACCACTGATGAAGGTGCTGTTTATCCAACATCTACCAGTAGCAGAATAAAACATGGCCAGTCTCGTGGGAGAAGAAAATAGAACTTTGAAAAAATGCATGTTTGTATACATGAAAATGCACGTGTGTGTGTGTGTGTGTGTGCGTGCGTGTGCGTGTGCGTGTGTGTGTGTGTGTGTGTGTGTGTGTGTGTAAGCCAGAGGCCAACCTTGGGTGTCATCCTCAGCAACACTCAACATTGTCTACCTCTTTGAGACAGAGTCTCTAAGTGTCCTAGAGTTTGTCATTAGGCTCAGTGCCTGGCCAAAAAGCCTCAGGGACAGATTGTCTACCTCCCCGGCACTGGAATGACAAGCAAGACGCCATTGTGGAATTCAGTTCCTTATACTTGTGAGGCTAGCACTTCGTCTTGCCTGAACTATTTCACCAAGAGAATGAATGGATGGCATGGTTGGGTCCTTTCTATGGGAATGTGTGACTTTCAGGGCTCCGAGTACATTTAAAATTAAATAAAACATGACCACACAAAAAGTGTTATGTTTAGAATTTTCTCTACATAGTTGAATAGCCCACCTTCCATAATGAATTTATATTAATCATTAAAAATCCTGAACATTTCATATAGCATTCCAGTTCCTCTTAGAAACACAGTCAAGGGGCTGGAGAGATGGTTCAGTGGTTAAGAGCAGGGACTATTCTTCCAAAGGACCCAGGTTCAAATCCCAGCACCCACATGGCAGTTCACAGCTGTCTTTAATTGCAAGGAGTGGTGGTGCACACCTTTAATCCCAGCACTTGGGAGGCAGAGGCGGTGGGATCTCTGTGAGTTAAAGGCCAGCCTAGTCTAAAAAGTGAGTTCACGACAACCAGCAAAAAACAAAAAAATTCTGTCTTGAAAAAAAAAAAAAAAAAAAAAAAAAAAAAGAACCACACATAGTCAACACATGGGCTGTGTTTCAGTACAGAAACATTTCAATACGATGAATGGAAGTTGCCCAGTCTAGTCAAATGAATTTCAGGCAGCTGGAGACATTCTCCTGGCTCCTTTTGCCTTAACTAGTTTAGTCAGGGTTGTTTTCCTTTCATAGCTTCCCTCTTTCATTTTTATTTGTATTTTTAATGCATGTCTGTTTTTACAAACAAGTGTGTGTGTGTGTGTGTGTGTGTGTGTTCCTGGGTGTGTGTAGGGTGCACATGTAGGTGGTGTCAGTGCCACTGTACCTGGCCTTTCTACACAGGAGATTGAAATCAAATCCTCATGAAAGCACAGCAAGCATTCTACATCCCCACACGACCCCCTACCCCGATCATGGACCACGCCCACCTGCTCATGGGCCACACCCCCGTTTCTGTGCCACGCACCCCCCTCCTGGGCCAGGATCCTGGTTCTTTTTCAATCAAAAGGGAGATTGAAAGAAACGCACTGAGGATGGAAGTAGGGCGAGGAGGCAGCTGCCGGGACAACCTCCCACATATCTTGGGGGTACTTACAGATCTGGAATTGGAAATGTACAAGGAGGCATCACACACAATGCCGTATCCCAGTAGCCGGTCCCCAGGAAAAAGGGAGCTGGTGCTGACAGGAGAGATCAGGGCCTCCGTGGTCTCAGGGAAGACCCACTCCACAGTCACGTCGCTGAGCACTGGGGCCATAGCCTTCTTCAGCGACTTGATCATCTGTTGAGGAGGGTCAGAACACAGAAGAGACGGATGTGTGAGGAGGATGTGGACAGATGAGGAGATGAAAGATGGTGAGAGTATTAATTAGAGGGAAGGAAGGCACAGCAGGCTTGGGGTAGCTGAGCCAGCAACGGACACACCTCCTTAGACTCTTGGAATGGATCTTTGCCATCATCTCTGAGCTTAGAAAAACATTTTATAAAGGCTATGATTAGCTCGATGGCCCAGCATAGAGCTCAGCTTTGGGGTAACATCTCAGCTTTGCCCTCTGGCCTATGTGAGCTGCTGATGCTGCAGTACTGGGAGACACTGGGGGCCCTTCTGCATACCTTTGGTTGCAGCCGCTCCCCCTCCGGCAGGAACTCTGCATTGCCCTTGGATACAGTCGCCAACCCTTTCACTAGTCGGTGGCAGACAGTGGGACCAATCCCAAAACTATAGCACCTAGGGGACAGCAACAAAGGCAACTCTGTATCATTGTCCCCAGTGGGATAAGAGACAGACCATGGTCCAGTAGAGGCAGCTTAGTGATGGCCGTGCCTTCAGGCAAAAGGCTAGCGAAATGAGCTATCATGGACACACACACACACACATACACACCCATACATCAACTCTCAGTAAGCACTGGTAGCAGGTTCTAAGCTGCACTTAGGGCTATGGACATTTCATTCTTCCTCATCTTATAAGAGAAAAAACAAGACAAATTTGGAAAGCACCCCTAAGCATCCTGGAGACAATGCATTCTGGGAAATGTGGGCGTCCCCCCCCCCCCCCCCCCGGCACAGGGCACATTTTGCTCTGGTTTGGGTCTCCCAACCTCAGGCAGCCTGGGATAATCGGACCCTTGACTTGCAGGCTGGGCTGACCTGATAGAAGAGGCATGATTCCGCACCAGCTCCAGAACCTTCCCAGTGTTGTTCACGGATCCACTCATGATCAGGAAGATGAGCCGTGGGTGACCCTGGTGCACTGGTTGTCGGATAATCCACTTGAGAGGGGAGAGGATATTGGTGCTGCCCATGTTGGCCCGAATTCTCTGGATGCAATTACAAGCCACGACCAAGTTCTCCTGTAGGGAAGAACCATGGCAGGACAGACAGGTCCCAGGTTCACCATGTGGCACAGAGTCTCTAAGTCCCTCTGGGACTATGATGAACTCTGTTCTCTGGCTCTTAGTTCAGCCACACCCCTGCCCACCCATAGGGAGAATAGTCAGCCACTTGATGGAATTCATCCTTATCAAGCCTGAAATGTCACTATTGGCAGAATGATGATCATACTTGTCCTTTTTGGATTCTTCTTTAGAAACATAGGCACCCCTGAAAAAGGTGGAATTTTGAGCCCTTAAATCCTTCAGCACAAATAATGCTTCCTGCCTGGTAAGGGAGGCAGGTGACACGGAAAGGAAAACACAGTGTTGGGCATCCTCAGACATGAATGTTGAATCTGATTTTGGCATTGACTCCCCTGGCACTTGAGAAGAAGCTTGCTTCCCCAGCTTACACTTTAGATTCCCTCCCTTCTAGACCAACTTTGTGTGGCCTGACTCTTCAAGTATTAGTGGCATCAGGTAGATGGTATTGTAATAGGAGCTGATTCCCTCTGGACACACTCTCCTGACCCTGGCTCAGAAGACTCTTCCTATATCTGTGTTCCGAGGGGACTTAGAAGGAATGGTCAATGGTGAGGTTGGGGGTGTGGCTCAGTTAGTAGAGTGTTCACTTAGCATACAGGAAAGCCCTAGGTTCTATTCTCAACCCCACATAAACCAGGTGCGATGGGTCACGCTTATAATCCACTCTGGAGGCAGAGCCAGGAGGATTAGTACTTCGAGGTCATCCTCAGCTATATAGGGAGTTTGAATTTGCCTCGACTATGCCCGAGCCTATCTTAAAAAAAAATAGTAGCAATGGTCAATGTTGTCAATATCAAGTCTTATGATTAATATGTGGCTTTGAATGCATTCCCTGGGGGACAGGTAAAGATTCATGGGAAATCTATAAGCAAAAATGACTAATTAGAAAAACATGGGGACCATGGAAAGGCCAGCCTCCAGGCTTCATAAATAAACCCCAGTCTGCCTGTGTCATGGGCCAGGCAATCATTAAAATGATGTCACAGATGGAGATTTTTCTGGCATGAAAAATTTGTTCATGATAGACTAGGAAAGTAGGTCTCATCACAGTGTGGAAGACCCTGATCTGGACTTGAAAGTGTGTGTAATGGACAGAAGGTGATCTGGAAACACCACTTATTTCCTTCATCGTTTTTTGTCTTTGTCTAATCATGGAAGATTTAAATTTTTTCTGGACTACCTGGATCTGAAAATTAACAATCAGCATGCATCATCTTTATTCTAATTTGTTTGAGACAGGGTGTCATGTAGCCCAGGCTAGCTTCAAACTCACTGCAGCTGAGGCTGACCTTGAACAACTGATCTTCCTGCTTCCATCTTCCCAGAGCTGGGATTGCAACCATGTGCCACTCCTCCTCCGCCCCCCCCCCCACTCAATAAGTATTTCTTTTTTACTTTAAACATTTATCCAATCACTTGTAGTAGTAGGGAGCCAATAATGTCCGTCCTTCCCTTCCTCTTCCTGCCCCCTCTCTGTCCTCTCCTTTCCCCTTCTCCTCAGCTCTGGGTACAATGCTCCAGTTTTGCTGCTGGGTCCAGAGTCCTTTTGTTCCCAGTAGCAGCCTTGTACACTAATAGCCTTGCAAGTACCCCTGCAGCCACGTCCACAGCCACTTGGCCATTTAATTGTTCTCCTGTCTGACAGCATCCACTTCTGTAGCTCAGCCTTGCATGAAGCCATGGTCTTCAAGAGAGAGAGAGAGGCTGTGGTGGGTGGCAGCCATAGGCATGATAGATGTGTACTCTGTCCTCTGCCCCTGCTGTTCGCCCCCAGCAACTCACAGACTTTATTGCAAGGAGCAGATGATTTCTGAAGGCCTTAGCAAGCGTGGTTTTGCTTTAGCCTGCTGCCCTAGCTGTGATCTGGGCTGTCCCTGGATGGGCAGCATCTGAGGCTGTCCCCAGGATGACCTCTTTGCTGTTTCCTTCTCCTTCTTCTGTTCACCACTTCCCATCACCCACCCAGGCCCAGACTTGCCCTCTTCCTTACCTCGTTGTAGATCTGACTGGAAGCAAAGACTGTCTTAAATGTGGATCCGAAACCAACAACATTGAAGAAACAGGCTGGCATGAGGCTCTTAAGGGCCACCAACATGGCCTCCTGCCAGGCAAGAGAGAGATTCTCAGGACCCAGACAGGAGCTGGTGCCACTCTGTCACCACACATCAGCATGTCATTTCCAGCATGGAGCCACCTCCAAAGGGACCCATCATCCTAGTTGTCTCCAACACTCCTCCATGTATCATAAGGTCTGCCCCATCAAAGTTCTCAGCACATGACTCTTCATCCATGCAGCAGGCCTGACTCATCAAAGCCACTCTGCAATGGCCTCGGAATTCCATCACCTCTTGCTGACTTTCAGAGATGAGGAGAGCAGGGTCTGCCCGTTGCCCTCTGCCAAAGCAAGCTTGACATTGAGGGGAGGTTACATTGTTGATCCAATGGCATCTGGCCCTCATTCAAGGCCCCTGTGTCAGCATCATTCTTTCCTGCCATTAACTAGTGACAAGTCCTCATAGAAGTCTCCTTAGCCCATATTTATTAGATGCAAATGATGCACTTCAAGTGTGTGGCCTTCCTGATCAGCCCTCACCAGCAGGCCCATTGGTACCCCCATTCTACAAGAAGATGGACACACAGAGAGGGCAAATGATTGGTTGGAGAGTATTCAGTTAGTAAACAGTGAAGCCAGGATTCAAATATGCCTTTGGCCTCCTAAGCCTGCGAACATTAGAGCTCTCTAGCCTCTGTAGCTAAGCACTGCCAGGAGTTCTTGATATAAGTGCTGAAAAAAACATAGTGTGGGCTGGAGAGATATAAGGGCATTTTCTCGGCAAACACAAGGGCCCAAGTTTAAATCCCTAGCTCCTAAGTTGAGCAAGACTGTAGCCCTAGTATTGGTGGGTAGAGAGAGGTGGATCATGAGAACTGGCTAACTAACCAGCCTAGCTGAAAAAGCGAGTTTCCAGTTCAGGGAGAGACCCCGTATTAAAGGTATAAGGTGGAAAAGAATAGAGGAAGGTACCCAATATCCTACTCTGGTCTCTACATGCATGAGCATGGGTACTTTCAATCTCACATACATGCAATGCACCCCCGCCCCCGCCACATACATGAGGGGAGAAAGGGGGAGGAATCAATGAGGCTGGGTATGGTGGTACAAGCCCCAAATCTCAGCACTGGGGGGGGGGTCGAAGGCAGGGGAATTACTAGCTCATGGTCCATCTGGGCTATTTAGGAATTTCCAGGCCAGCTTGGGCTACTTATCTCAACTCTAATATGAAGACATAGAAAGGAAGCAAACAGCAAGCAAGGAAAGAAAGCAGCTACTATGTGCTCACCATAACATTAAGCACCTTCAATTAACAATCACATTCAATCACTATAGCGTGAATTATAGCAGTGGTTCAGTGGTGCCCTTTGGAGTTAAACCTGTCTGAATGGAAACCCCACCTTCCATTATTCACTTGACTTTGGGTCTGTCTGAGCCTCAGCCTGGCACACAGGAAACAGTAAGTGGTTGTTATTATCAGCCCAGAAGTCTGTATTAGTACTAACACATCTGTCTTGTACAGAAGCGGCTGGAGGCTCAGAGCTAGGTGTTGTTCTGGGTCATAAAACCTGGGTGTCTGGCCTAGGCTTTCGTAAATATAGCTCTGGATCTGGCAAGATGGCACCTGCTGCCAGTCTCTGGAACCCACATGGTGGAAGGTGAGAACTGAACCCCACAAATTGTCCTCTGACATCCATACACACCCAAGAATGACCATAAAATAAAATGTAATAAAAAAAAATTCCCAAATACAGCTCTGAAGTCTTTGTGTTGGCTAAGTCTCAATACAGAGACAGACGTGGAAGGACTCCCATTAACTCATATATAGCATATTCACTATATTTATGCTCCCTGTCCCCTGGCATCTCAGCATGGTTTCAGGGAAACACACTGTAATACTCTATAATATAGAGACAAACAGTTGCTAGTTGATTCCGAAACTGCTACACCATACAACCTTTTGGACACTAGAGCCCTGCAGCCCCTCTTCTGTCCCCTCTGCAAACACTCACATTAGATACTTCCATTAGTGTTCCCCACTGCCTCTCTGCATTGCCCGTGTCACTATATTTTGTTTCTCTACCAAAGAAGTCAATATCTGCTTTTTTCATTAGCCACTAATGCATACTCCTGCTGGCAGGACACTCCGCTGATCCGTACAGATTGTCTTGACTCACACCTATTAGAATTTTAAAGCCCTGCTTTTGGCAGCAAGTGGTGGCTGAAGAATGAGGCCAGCTGCAGGAAATTAAATTGCCTGAACTTTCCCCTTCGGTGTGGGCTGTTTGGATTTCGACTTCTCTCCTCCTCCCTAAGTCTTGCTTTCCCTAAAATTTCTACCCAATGGACCATAATGAATGACTCAAACATTCCGTGTCATCGTTGCCCCCCCCCCCCCCCCGTCTTATCATTGGCAAGGCTTTTCCAGAGTAATTTCTGTGCCTTTCTCTGGGTCATGCTTAGCAGAATGGATTGCACCAGCAACAGAGACTTTTGTTGAAGGGATGACCTTGAATCTAGAGAGTGGAACCAGAAAAAAGCAAGGGGGGACTCCCCAGGGAGAGGGGTCTGAAGGGTACAGCAGAGAAAGTCACAGCCAGAGAACTCTGAAGCACTGAAGGCGGAGAAGGGCTGCAGTTCGCAAAAAGGATTTTTGCTCATAAGCAATTTAATTTTAATGGTAATAACTTCCTGGAGTGCTTGCATGAGGAGGATACAGAGGTTCAGTCCAGGCTTGGCAGGAGTGGGAGGATGTTGGGAACTAGTCAAGATCAATGATTGATGTCTACCTGGGCTGAGGAGAAACGAGCAGAGGGCCACATGACCTATTGTCCTCCCTGAATTAATCTTTTCTTCAGATAAAGGATGAATAAAGCCTAACATTGAGAATCAGTTTGCCTAAAGCCACATAGCAATTGTGACAGAATCGATTCTGGACCCTGGGATCACTTCTTCAACAGTGCTGGGCAGCAGAGATAGCATAAACAAGAGAGCTTTGTAAAACCAGAGGACTTGTCTCATTCCTCATAGGCAGTGTATTTGAAATGGGCACAGATCCAGAGAGCTCAGGACCCCCGCCCCATCAGCCCTGTGATCCTGGGAAAAAAACATTTCACCTCCTAAGGATTCAATTTCCTTACCCCAGAAATGAGAATCAGGGTATAAAATGCTTCCCACAGACCAAAGTTTTAGGTTTATAAAGCAGGGACACTCTTAGAAGGCCAAATGGGTGTTTCATGGAACAGAATGAGGAGAATCACACCATCTGGAAGTGCACTCTAGCACTCCAGCACCTCGGACAGCTCCTCACTCTCCTCCACCTCTGGTGGCCCACAGAGTAGGAGAAGGTACCCACTAGTCTCACATCCATGTGTCAAGATGCTTCCAGAGTAGGAGAAGGTACCCACTAGTCTCATATCCATGTGTCAAGATGCTTCCAGAAGGATCTTGGCTTCCATGACACTTCTGCCATTATTCAAGACTAGGGGGAACTAAGAGGACCAAAGGACAGCTGAACTCATTGACTCCACCTAAGCATCCCTTCTCCTTGCTGAGTCTGTTGCCCTGGAAACAAGAGCTTGCTCCATGGACAAGAGAAGGAGCAAGGATGGAATCTCAGGTGACAGGAGAGCCCACTCTTTTCTTGTTCCTCCCTCTTGCATTCTCCTGAGCTGCCATCTGTTACTCAGTCTGATAAACAGAATGAGGCGTTTTATGGTAGTCCCCACATGGGGACAGATGAGGACGAGACAGTCCTTTCTCTAAATGAGTTCATAACTCCAAATGAGGAAACAGACACCTGCAGAGGTCACAATAAAAGAGAACATTGGATAATTCCATAACAAGATTAGTGCCCTCCTGACATGGAAGAGGGGCTTCATGGTGGATAAGGAGGGCTCAACCATTCTTCTGCAATTTTTGTGGAGCTTCCTAAGCAGGGAGAACAAATCAAACTCCCAAGCCTTCTGACTGGCTATCAGGTCAGTATGCCACACTTGACTGTGAGCAATGTGAGGGTATTGAATATGTTGGCATTTTTTCCCCCTTAAGATGGCTGCATGCAGAGCTTTGCCCACCATTAGTCATTTGGGGGAAAGAATAAATATTTTTATCTTTAATGCATACACATGCATGTGTATGTGGTGTGTGTGTGTGTGTGTGTGTGTAGGTATGTGTGGTGTGTGTATGTGTGCATGTGTAAGTATGTGTGTAGTGTGTGTCTATGTGTATGTGTGCATTGCATGTGCATGTGTGTATATGCTTGTGGAAACCAGATGACAGACAACCTTGGGCACTGTTCTCAGGCATGACCCAACTTATTTTTTGAGACAAGGTCTATCAATGAACTGGAACTGGCTTCTTAGGCTGACTGGCCACTAGGCCGCCCAAGTCCACCTGTCTTCTGCCTTCCAGTGCTGAGGTTACAAGTATGTACCAACACATCTGGAAACTGTTTTTAGACACAAGTTCTGAGAATCTAATTCAAGTCCTTGCACTTTACTGACTTAGCTACCTACCCAGAGCAAATCCAGTCTTTTCTCTTGGGTTCTATTAATATTGTGGCAGGGGTCTGTCTAGTGACTCTGTAATGTCAGGCGCAGAGAACTGTCAGGCAGCCCCTGCTTTGATCACAGATTGTGTGTGATCTTGGTAGGTTGCTACCGCTTCTTAAGAACCGTTTCCTCCCGTGGGAACAGTGACAATAGGAGCAATCTCAGGATAAATGGATTAAACACCAAGCTGAACTTTGAGGGTCTAGCACAGTATCCCCCTCTCTGCGCTCCTCCCTACCCAGGACCTAGGAGAGCGCCTCATCCAGCACAGTGCTGCAGCAGAAGTCTGCAGAAAGTGAAGGGCCTCACACCTTTCAAACATCTCTGTTTCTGCTCGCGTCACTTCAAGGGGTTTATTTTGGGAGCAGATTGAGTTTAGGTGTCTCTGCTTAAAACTGATTCTGAACAAATGGCTTCTTGGAACAGAAAGTCCTCTGGAAGCCAGGCAGAGGAAAGCATAGCTGATCCCCGCCCCCCCAGTACCTTGACACGCTGGATGCTGGTCTTGCTCATGCTGCCGCTCCGCTCGATGAGGAAGATAAACTCCCCATGGGCATTCCTCAGGTTGGGCTGCATGGACTGGAGGTCGGGGCAGAAGTTGAGCATGATGACTAAGTGGTGAGGAATGTCTTTGTGGAGACGCCTCCTGATTACCTCTGTCTGGAGGAGAAGGGGACACTCTTGGGTTTATTTGGTGTAGTGTAGCTGTTTTTCCTCCCATGGGAGGGAAGCTCCTTAAGACTCAGGAAGGAAATGAAACTTACAAAGTTCTGGAAGTCAATATAAGTCCCAGGTCTCAGGGCTCCTGAAACCTACAGGATTCACAAGGCCTCTGCCTGGGGGCGGGGTTTAGAAACAACATTAACTGCTGGGGAGAGAAAACTCTTCAATATGCCCAAGTTGTGTATGGAGCTCCCAGGATGGAGCTTTTGCAAGTCATGGTTTGTGCTCAGTTCAGTGAGGCAGTTTGCCTTTTGAGTCCACCATGCGCCTGTAAGCAATCCCATACTTACTAATTTACACTTGAGGTGGAATCCTTTCTTTAGCCCACTGTTGGTGGCCTCCTTGGTCTGCATGAACATTTGTTCACATCACCCCAGGAAAAGTCGTACAACACTTGGGCAATTAAAAATCCTGGGGCTCATGATAGCCTCCCCCCCAACCCCCATCGCTCACCAAGCACCAGCTAGATCCAGCTTATACTCTATGCCAAAAGCTTCCAGGCTGGTTGTCCCTGTCTCCAGTGCTTACTAGAAGATGACAGGCTGTGACAGTAAGCTCAGCTTTGCATGTTTTTGAGTTCAAACCCCAACTCTGACCTCATTCAACTGTGTGGTATCGGGTAACTCCTTCCTCTGGGTATCCCCTCACATGTAGAGTGGGGTGAAAACATTCACCTCTTACAGTGGTTGTGAGGACGAGCTCCAGTAGCTCATAAGAGGAGGGACATCCCCTACCTAAATAGTGACCTTTCATGCTCACACTGGATGTAAGCCCCTCTCCAGTTCACCTTGGTTGAGACTGAGGCTTGATTCCCTCTGCTTCCTGGATCCCTCCCACTAATAAATTCTTCCTCCTCCTTTCTTCTTCTTCTCCCCCTTCCCCCTTCTCCTCCTTCTCCCCCTTCTCCCCCTTTTCCCCTTCTCTCCCTTCCCCTTCCTCCTCCTCCTTCTTCATTCCTCCTCCTCCTCCTCCTTCTTCTTCTTCTCATTTTTCATGTTTGGAAAGCCTCCCCCACCCTTCCAGGTGGATACACTTGCTTAGTTTCCTCATCCATGAAATGAGGACATGCACACATGCCTTGTGGAGTTGTCATGTGGATGCAATGCCACACTCATGATGCTGGCTGCCTGGCAGATTCAATGGTGTGACAATGATTCTTGCTGTGGCTGCTGCTGCCTGCCCTGGGGGACTCAGGGACATTCACGTTGAACCCACCATTTGCTCTGCTTTCTTCCTCTTCATGAGCTACTGCTCTGCACTTTGGGCTTTTGTATCTCCAGGGATCCTCATGGTGTTCAGTTAGGAGGTGGATGCCATACAGGAGGGACGGCAGCTTCAGGCTGTTTCTACTTTATTTTAGCATCGTGTGTGGGTGCACGTGTGCGTGTGTGCGCGTGTGTGTAGATGGAGGCCAGAGGTCAGCTTTGGGTGTCTTCTTCTGTCACCCTCCACCTTGGTTTTTGAGATAGGTTCTTTCAACTTGGATATCACCTCAGGCAGACCACCTTGGTCAGAAAACCACAGGGATCCTTCTGTCTTTAGCTCACCAGTGCTGGGATCACAAGCTTGTGACCTCTGTGTGCCTGGCTTTTATGTGGGTGTTGGTGATGGGGCTCAGGTCTGTGTGCTTACATGATGGGCACTTCACTGTCTGAACCTTTTACTAGCCTAGTCTCTACTTTTATTTACTTTTACATTGATTCACTGTTATTATTGTTGTTGTTGTGTGTGCATATGCATGCAAGGGTGTGCACGTGGAGGTCAGAGGACCTTCATCATATTGGTCCTTGGGAGTTAAACTCAGCTTGTCAGGCAAGTGTCCTTACTCTCTAACCTTCTTTATTGCTATGTTTGGGGTTTGGGGTCTGCCCTGAGACCATATGCTGCTGTAGCCCCCTCTTTCTGATTCTGCACTCACTCCACTCTGAACTGGATCTATTTCCTCCATCCCCACTTGCTCCACTCCAGGCTGTCTGTATCCACACATCGGTGTCTGTCTCTCGATCTTCCCTTATCCCTTCCCCATCTTAACAGTGGGCATCAGTGGGCATCCAGTCCTCATGCCAGAGACGCTGCAGTTGTCCTCAACGATCCTCTCTTCCAGACCCCTCCCAGCCCATTCTGTAGCAGAGATGCCCCCCATTCCTTACCTAACAGACACCTGAACTTGCCCTGGTTTGATGTCTCTGGGGTACTACCCAAGTTTGGGGCAGGCTCTTCTCTTGCCTTACCTCCACAGTCACCTCTTGGCGGCCTCATTTTTCTTCCCCATGGTCCATGTTCCCACAACAGCCAGCAACAGTTCCCCCATTCTAAGCTGAACTTTATGAAGACCCAGGTCTCCATCCACCACTCAGCTCTGAGGTTTTAGCCCCATTCTGCTATTATGCTTCCAGTTCTGGCCCATGTGTTCTCTCCACCTACTCTCCACCCTGTGGGCTTTTTGCCACCAAGATCTTGTTCTCAGATGGGCATTTACTTGGCACCTGGCTAAAGAGCACCTGCCATCATATTATCCTGTCCTATTTCTCCCATGGTGTCAACCACTCTCCCAGATGATCTTGCTCACTTGTTGGTCTTCCTGTTCTAGGATATGAGGTCCTTGAGACAAGGAATGGATCCTTTCCAGAGCTGTTCCTCTAATACTCAGAAAGAGCCTGTTGGGCATCTGTTGGGCATTTAGTGTTTGCTGAATGAATAAAGGAGACACTGGATCTC
Source organism: Lophiomys imhausi (assembly GCA_907164525.1). Lineage (NCBI taxonomy): Eukaryota > Metazoa > Chordata > Mammalia > Rodentia > Muridae > Lophiomys > Lophiomys imhausi. Next base: position 21,539,043 of record CAJQZJ010001750.1, read on the forward strand.
TCTCTCTCTCTCTCTCTCTCTCTCCAAACCCTGACCAACTCTGAGTGCATCCGCTACTGACCTGTGTGTGCCTCGCTTTGGTTACTTTGTTTCACCTTCTGTCTGTCTTTGGACCTCCATCTCCTCCATACTATGTCCTGTACCTTCTTTGCTAGGTAAGCTATGGACAGTTCATAACCCATCCTTTCTGGGTGATGCTTGCCTTCCTGATGCCGACCTGACTTCTTTCCTACCTGTGGATCCCACTCTTTCTCCCACTGAGAGCCCCTTTGTCAAAAGGCTACTGCCCAGCTTGGCTTTTTGGATGACAGAGCCCAAAGCAGAAACAGACACTTCTGCCTGCCACAGGAGCTCCCTTCAGCAACCTAGTGCTGCCTTTCAGAGGGACCGAGTGGATGCTTGGCTCTGAATCCCCTAACGGCTCCCTGAGCTGCCGTTATCCAATGACAATACACTCATCGCTTCTGAGCAGCTGCCTCTTGATCACGATCATTCATTCTCAGAACTCATGAGAACACGGGCTATTTGCATAACTAACCCAAGGTGGCAAATTAATTCTCATTTGCCACAGCGGTCCCAGAGCTAATTGATTTAAGGTCTTGCAGCCAAGGCAGCCATCTCCAGGCCCGGAGTGGGGCTCGCCCTCTCCACATTAACATCTGGGAGCTCCATGGCACCTCCAGGATGCCTTGCCTATCCTCCTCTTTGAAACCTAGCTCAGCTTCCCTTTCTAGCACATTTATCTGGAAGACAAGTGTTTCTTTCCTCTCTTTTCTTTCTCTAAGCATAATGATGATACCAAGTCCCCTATATCAATGATGATAACGAACTCCCCAGCAGGAGTTTCCACTAGGCTACCACAGTGGGGTTGACCCAAGCAGTTACATCAGCCACACTTTCCTGTCCACTTCCCTTCTCACTGCCCTGTACCATCAAGGGCAGCAAGGAAGGTGAGGAACAGCCAGTGCATTTGCATTGCACCCCTTTCCAAGAGTGTTAACAGTCCTCTAGCCCCGATACCCCTGGATCTAAGTCTAGAGGTAACATTGGGCATGAGACCTCAGACTCCTCATCAGCAAATGAGCCAACAGAACGAGATGTGCCATCATGACATTCTGGATGTATGCAGTGTGGGATTTTCCATGTGTGGAAGAGAGATCACAGGGCTCAGCCTGCGGTTGTGGGCTCAGAGCTCTCCTGTCCTCCTGTGGCCAATGCCTCCTTACCCTTCAATGTAGGGGTGGGGAGGGGTAGAGGGAAAGGACTTTCCATGTGCTTTCCTGGCTCTTCTTTTATCCATTTTATAGGAGAAAGTGAGGACCCCAGATGGAGGAGGGTTAAGGAGCCTACTTAGCAGAGGGAGGCTTGGGAGGTAGAGGAGCTAAAGGACAGAGTGGAGTGGAGAAATAAGGTCAAGGTGGTATCTGTGGTTAGGTGCAAGTCCTGCCAGGCTTAGGAATTTGGGGGGGGGGTACCAGGAGAAGATGACCCAGCATGGGGTGGGAATGGCTGGTGTGATTGCTATATTGGGAAGTCCACTCCCACCTACCCTGTGGTGTCTGGGACCCCAGAAGGAAACACCTCTCACTCTTTGTCCATGCTCTGCCACCAGCCTAGGTTGTGAGCTCAGGGGAGTCAGGCCCTCCCTCCACTTCGGTGTCAGCACCCTCAGTGGTTCAGTGAGACCAAGTCCCCATTGCCACCCAGCTCTGCCACCAGTGTCTCACCTTCCGCTCGGCGCTGCTGTCCTTCTTTGTCACCCTAATGAAATCTGCTTTTTCTTTCAAGTACTGGTCAAATTCACCCAGGGTCATGTCCCCTTTCTCCACCAGGACGTGTGGCATGTGGGGCTCTGCACAGACAAGATCAGGGCTCAGTACTTGCCCGGGGGTGAGGGGCACAGTAGGGGCTGTAGTCTAGGATCAATTTCTTCATGAAGGTGGGGTTGGGGTGGGTTCTTAATTGAGGAAGAGGGTGACATCCCTGAATGTGTGAAGCAGTAGGGGTCAGGAGATGACTCCTTAGCTGAGGAAGCCTAGTATCACCTTCTTTCCATGGGCCTCAGTTTATCATTATTAAAATGGACTGAGCCAAATGCCTAAGGAGTCTTTTCAGGGTCAGACATTTTGTGAGTTTTTGAGGAGGCAGCAGATGGCTCCCTGAGGGTGAATTGTTTATAATGAGTCACAGAACTTCTGTTTAGCCAGTCTAGTGGTTCAAGGCCACCCAGGGAGATACCAGCGACTGGCAATTTGACTCTGCCAGATAAATAACTATAAAATTTCCCCAAGGGCAAGTCTCGGGTCTCTTTCCTCATCTCCCATGTGCCCCCAGCTCTTGCACTGACTAGACATTTTCCATAAGGGCAGTGGAGCACGACGTGGGGTACCATACCACTGGGGTGGAGAAGGATCTCCACTGGCTGGTCAAAGGTGTGTTTCTTGGCCAAGGTGATGATGACACTCTTGGCAGAGTGTGCTGATGGGGCAGCATCTACTCGGATTTCATGTGTGGGACTCTCCACCCCTGAGTGGCACAGAAAGACAGGACAGAGGAGGGACGGATTTAAAGTCCAAGAAAGAAAGGAGCTCAGAGCAAGGGACACAAGACTTAGACTGGGGATAGATAATTGACAGGCCAGTCCTATCATGGATCCTGTCTTGGTGTGTGAGGGTGGGTATCCTCAGCTTCCTCCAGTGTAGATTGTATTGAAGATGGTGTCCTGTGGTCCTTCCTTTCCTGAGTATAGTATCTAGCAGGGATCAGGGGATGCTTGCTCTTAGGGCACCCCAAATGCACATAAGCAATAAGAAAGAGCTCAGTGTTCCATGGGTGGTTATCTTTTGGTGAGTGTTCTTTAAGAGTATCTTGTGTTGCAACTAACACACCCTGATAAGAAATCATGCCTGAACCCTTTAAAACCCCAAGTTGGTTAGGAGGAGAACCATCTAATCCCAGTTCTCAGCCCTGGTAGCATGTTGGAGTCACCCAGAGAAGTTTATAATGTCCTGGAAACAGGATGCACCCCAGACTCTCTGGGAAGGTGGCTAGGATGTAAGGAGGGGTTTGAATATTCCCCAGGTGAGAACCAGAGCTCAGCTTTATAGCCATAGTAATCATCACCCTCTGGAGAAGGCTGGGCTACCTACCACTCTCCAGAAGATATTTCCCCAGGGAAATCACAGGGTGGGGCTGGGCTAACCTGAAAGCTGTCCCTCCCGGGCAGAAGTTTTATCTTCGGACAGCTTGCACATGCAGCTCTGAGTGGTTCAGCTTGACTGCTGACTTCTATCTGGGTTAGGTGATCTTCCTGCCCTCTGCTCACACCCCTCACCCCTGTCTCTCTGGTGGCTTTGAGGCCCGAAGCCCTGTATCCCCTGGTCTTCGTTGTCTCTCTCTCTCTCTGCCTGGGCAGCTCCTTCTCACCTGCGAGCAGACATGGCCCACGGATCTCCAACTGAAAGTTGAATTCATACTCCATTGGGTTGGTCACCTCTGTGTCCAGGAGAGTGGCCAGACACAGCTCGTTATAGGAGTCTATGGTCTGGATGCCGAAGCAATGAGGGTCTTTGCTAGAAAGGGTATGGAGGAGAAGGAAGAGGAAGAGGGAGGATTAGGAGGAGGTGGAAGAGGAGAAAGGAGGGAGGAAGAGAAAAAGGGAGGAAGGGGAGGAGAAGAAAGCCAGGACAGAGGCAAATCAGCATGAGAAGACTGAGTCTCAAACAGCTCAGTTTCCTCCCTTCCCAGGACCCCTGTCACCCGTTCAGCCTGGCTCCAGGGAGGGCCTGGGATGGGTCAAGACCCAGCCATGAGTTCCCAAGACCTCAGTCCTCATCATTCTCACCACAAACCCAGGTGGAGGACCCCAGTGCCCAACTTCCCACATGATGATCTGAGGTCCAGCAGAGATGACTCACTCAAGAGTCTAGGATTTGGCAGAGCTGGCAGCCTGGCAGGTTTGCCTGCTTCTGGTATGAATGACTTGTAGTGTCAGACTTCCTTGTGTCTATGGTCTATCCTGCACCTCAGTGGCCCTCTTGCTGACTTTTTACTCATTCTGTCTGCATAGCTGTCACTCAAAGTTCCTACTGTTAACTCCATGCCGTATAGGGCCATCCATTGCCACACAATTCCTTCCCCACTACACTCACAAACATTATCACTTATATTCTTGCTGTGTCTCCTCCTTGGCTTTATAGAGAACATTTCTTTGGGTCCCTGGGTAAAGGGCACATGCTGAACATAGTCAAACTGCTTTCCTGGTCAGTAGTCCAATTCTCATTTCTCTGGCAGTGAACAGGAGTCCCCTCCTTCCTATGGTCCAGAAAACACTGCATCAGCTGGCTTTCTAATTTTTCTTGTGTTTGATTTGGGCAGCCTTGAGGGTCATGGGGGGTTGATACAGATTCTCAGGAGCAGAGCTGCCAACTCTGCCAGCTGGAATGAGGGACTAGCTTACCAGGGCTCTCTAGTCTATTCCAGTCCAGAATGTCCCGGTGAGATGCTGCCTTTTAAATCCACACTGAAGCCCCAGGGGCATGTAGCCACATGCTTGCAAAGTGACGCATGGGCTGATGATACCTGCCCAGGTCGGCTTTGCCAGCTGCTTCTGGCATCTTCAAGATCTACACGATTTGCTCCAACCACCCCCGAGCTCAGTTCCCCCTCTTTTGCTCTGCTATGCCACATTCGGCCCCACAATAGCCAGTCCAATCTGCTGCAGCCCCAGGAAATTTGTATACTCTCTGCCCATTCAGCACCCTTCTAAAATTCATTTCCATAGTTTCCTCAGCAGCAGAACATTTGTTATAGCAAGTCTAAGGATCTGGATTAGATCCCAAACAGCTCAGGAGGAAGAGAGGGGAAGTGGAAGGAGGGGGGAAGGAAAGAGAAAGGATGAAGAGGAAGAGAAGAGTAGGAGGAGGAAGGAGGAGGAAGAGAAGAGTAGGAGGAAGAAGGAGGAGGAAGAAGAAGAACAAATCTGTTGCTTAACCCTGGTCTCTTCTAGGTAAATCAGCAGCCACACTCATTCCGTCAGGGCTGTCCCAGTCATTTGTTGCCTGTATCAGCTCTTCCCTAGGTCCCTGTCCTCACTAGCAAGCTGTTAGTGAAGCCTGACTTGGTCTCTGGAAACCCAGGGTGGGACCTCTTCTTCATCCTCCTAGCCCAAAGAAATTCTCTCAAACCATAGTTTTTATACAATTAGTTTTGTGTTCAAGCCACACAAATAAAGAATCACATGGCCATTGAATGATAATAATCATCTCTTCCCTTCAATCTTTTGTTCTTGTTGTTGGTTTTGAGACAGGGTCTCACTATGCAACTCTGGCTGTCCAGGAACTCACAATGTAGATGAGGCTGGCCTCGAACTCACAAAGATCCATCTGCCTGCCTCTGGCTCTGGAGTGCTGGGATTAAAGGCGAATGCCACCACACTTGGCTCCCCTCCAAGTTTCTATACAGCAAGGATCTTGTTATTTCATTCCTTCCCTGTCCATAATGCTTAGTCCTAGGGCTTACCACATAGTAAGTACTCAGAAAAATCCCTCTTGGGTGCACTGAAAAATAACCCCTGGAAATTCTAAAGCCTCGCGCTTCTGCCAGTTCCACAATGGGACGTGTCAGGGAAATTTTTCTGGAACTCTGAAAGTAAAAGGGCCTAAAAGCCTCCCATGCCTCTCCCTGTCTCCTTCCTGCTGCCCCCAACCAGGTCCTGGTCTAGGCAGAGCCTCCTTACCCTTGACCCTGTCGGCGGCGGGAAGAGTCAAAGTTGCGGGTGCAGAACTGAGGCACTGTTGGGGCACAGATGGCCGGTAGAAGAACCCTCACAGCCCCGCTGGGCAGCGTGGGGAGTTCCGAGGAGGTGCTGATGAAAATGGTGACATTCTCCATGGCAGCAATGGTCCCCAGGTTGACCATGAACAGAATCCGCTCCAGATCCTCATCCAAGGTCACCTTTCCCGGTGCGTAGGAATGATGGGCGATGGGAACCCCATCTTGTGAAATGTTCCCTAAGTGCCAAGTTAGCGTCAGATGCTGGGCAGACCTCATCTGTTTCTGACCCCCTCTAAGCTTGCTGTGGGTTAGCATTGAGCAGTCCCCTTTTGCTGATGGGGAAACTGAGGCCCAACATGCAGGGTTGCTCAGCCAATTATTTTTAGCTCACTGGCTGGGATCTAGACCCTCATGGGTCTGACTGGAGGCTGTGGATTTCCATCAGAAGCCTCAGAAACACAGAGTATCCCATCAGAGGATCACATGCTCAACCCGCAAACCCCACCCAGACCCCAGCTGAAGCACTCCGACTTCTGCTCATGATCTTTGCTTTCATCTGAAGCAAAGATGAAAAGACTCATTTCTCCAAGTCCCACTGGACTAGTCTTACCATCAACCACATCCAACTTTTTATTTGGGTGCTGGGGATCTGAATTCAGGTCTCCTATGTAGCAAGCTCTCTTACTATATACTGAGATATCTTCCCAGACCTCAGACAAGACACCCTTGTTATCTAAGCTCATACCACCAGTGAAAATCAGGATGGGAGCCAACCCCTGGTCTGACTCATTCCACACAGCCTCTGAGCCAGAGTGATCTGTACAACCTGCCCTTCCTTGATCCTCATCACACCTTGAAGGTGAAAATAAGGACAGCGGCCTGTTTTAGAGACAATGAAGCTGAGCTACACAGACTTTCATGGCCGGCTCAAGGTCATACAGTTCTAGCTCAGGATTCCTAGCTGTAGTTCAGCGCCCTCTAACATGTCCTATGCTGCCTTGCCCTTGTGCCTGAGGCTCTGGCTCATGTGGCCTCCGTCAAGATCAGTCTCACCATGGTCCTGGAAGGGGTTGGGGGGGGAGGGTTGTCTCCTTACCTGTGACAGTGGCAGATTGGAAGGGGTTGGGGGCAGGGGAGGGGAGGGTTGTCTCCTTACCTGTGACAGTGGAAGATTGGAAGGGGTTGGGGGGGGGAGGGGACGATTGTCCCCTTACCTGTGACAGTGGCAGATTGGAAATTCAAGTGGGTTTTGTCCAGTTTGGCTTTGTCTTTGATCTGTATGGTCACAACACGGTCGGCAATGACTGCCTCAAAACCAACTACTGTGGTGTGCTCATCCACTGGATACACAAAGAGACCTGGTAGAGTAGGGGCCCAGCATCAGGGGATGCTCTGCCCCATCCCACATGCCTTGGGTCTGCCAGGTGGGTTGTATTCACTCCCCTTGAAGGGACCCAGCTGAGCTGAGCTGGGGACAGGTGAAGGAAGCAGCAGGCAGTGAAGGACAGCTGTATCCAGCTCCTGCCACCTCTTAGTCTGGATGTATGAGCTGCTGGGGCCAGGAGGTCTGGTTTTCAAGGAAAATAAAAACCCAGACTTTCGTATAGGCTGTGTCTAGGCCTATCAGGACATGTCTGGGTGATGAACCTTGTATGGTGGCCATCCCTGTGTTTATCTTGACAACCCTCCACTGATGAGTCACATCTGCATTTTCCACCCATACCAGCTCTTTTCAGGTACCCTCACTTCTTCAACCTCTCTAGCTACAGAACCCAAATCTTGGTTAAAAATCTTCAGTTCTCCTTCACTTTCAAACCTGTAAGGGCAGGGCTGGAAATCCCACTTTGTGGATGAGGAAGCAGACACAGAGAGGTCACACACTTGCCCAATGTCAGCCACCTAGTAAACCACAGGGCAGGGACTTGCTGTGGAGGAGGCAGTTCCAGGAAATCCACATGGGGTTCTTACCTTGGAAGGGTTGGGCCTCCAGGTTGCCATAGGTGAGGGAGGCTGTCAGGCCCAGGGCGTAGCCACTGACATAGGAGGTGACGTCAGATGCAGTGAGAGGCAGGGGTGTCCCGGTAATGCGGTTCAGCAGGCCAGGCATTCTGCTGGCTCCTCAGCTCAGGACCTCAGCATGAGACAGGACAGTCAGGTGCCAGGGAGTGGCCCATTATTCTCCAAGCCTAAGCTTTCATTTGAATGCCCTAAAAACTAGAGCCTCATGATCTCCATTTACCTGGGGAATTTCAGAGTTAGTGAGTAGCCTGAAAGAAGGGGGCGTGGTCACGATGACATCTCCAGTCATAGGTAAGAAAGCTATAAAGCCTCTTGGCACTCCCCCACAGTCAAGGCCAGTGCTGAAGTGTCTGACCAAACCATTGAGACTTGTGCCTCATGGTCTGTGCTTGCTGGGAATGAGGGCCTCAGTTCTCACCCCATCCTTATAAGTCCCTGGAGCTCTGAGTGACACAGTTTTCTCTGCAGAAGGAAGGTATTGCGATTGTTTCCTGAGTCTCCTTCCTACGGCTGGAGGGGACCAGCTCACTAGAGTCAACACTTGGGTTGTGAGGGGTCTGAGCCACCAAAGATTCCAAAATCAGAAGTTGCCATCCTTCCGGTGTGTCTTTCTTGTCCTCTCCCATACCTAAGCCATGGCTGGGGGCAAGCCCTTGACTCCATCCACCAGCACCCAAGACCCAAGGTACCAAGTCCACCTAAACCTTGGCTCTTACTGGAGTTGAGTGTACTCTTCCCCGCTGAAGCCAGTGTCAGCAGGCCCATTCCAGCACACAAACTGAGCACATCCCATCATTCCTGCTACCCTCTTTTACCTACCAGCAGCTACCAATGCCCTTCCAATGCAAGCTAAACCCATTATAGTAGCCCAGGGCTCATTCCTTGCCTAAGCTCCACCCCTCAGCGGTGCACTTCGACATGAGCTGCTTAGGTGGTCGCTGCAGCTTCTCCTCCTCACCACTGTGTCTGCCACACTCCTGTCTTTTATCCAGGAGCTTTCTTCTCTTCCTTCAGAATCGTAGAGACCAGACTCTCTGTGCCCAGCATCCTTGCTTCCTCTCTCACACTCCGTCTTCTCTCCCATGTTATGTTTCTATCAAGGTCATGGATGCATGTTAAGTTCTGTGAGGTTATTATTATTTTTAACTGTTCTCTGTACTAGGATATGGATAGGACCTAATTTGTTCTCCATTGGCCTCTCATGGCCAGCTGAGTGAAAAGAATAACAAAGGCCTTCATCCTTGCAGCTTTCTGAGTGCTGAGTCTTCAGGACAGTGAATGGAGATCTGACCCGGACCTCCCACGTAGCCAGGTGGGAAGCAAAGAGTGGGACACACATTGGAGGCCGGGGTCTCTCTGGGTTTTCCTCTCTGTGTTTGAGCCAGACAAAGCTTCCAAGGCTGGGGATCTTTTGCCATCTGTTTCCAAGGCTATTTGATAAGAGCTGATTACTCTGCTCTTTCTTAGGGAGGGTTGTGTTTCCCCATCTCGGTCCTGTCCATGTCCCCAGTGAGATTGTCAGGTGCCTACCCCTCCCCCTGGACCAGGCCAGCATCATCTTTTTAATTATGTTCTCCCATGTGTCTGGAGCCCAGACAACTCTGTGCTGGGCTTATCTCCTGACAGACTGACTGATAACTGGAGGCAGAGAGCAGTGTTTTGTTTTCCGTCTTGGTGGCCTGAGCAGAGGCTGGCCTTTTGCGGGAGGCAAACAAAGATGACGGGACTTCATTTCCTGAGTAAGACACATGCTCCCACTCCCCTGAGTGCTCTCTGTGTGATCTCCCTCCCTCCTCCTCCTCCTCCTCCTCCTCCTCTTCCAGTCTCACTACTGTTCAGAATGTCCATGGGGGAAAGTCAGGGAGGGCTAGGTGTTCAGTGAACTTGGACTCCAGCTTTGGTATATTCTGGGGTAGAGTGTGACAAGGGTATTTTGTCTAGGCAACACCTCACATCCGTAGAGTGGGTGGAGATGGGAGACTGCTAACAAGGGCCAGACTGACTCTAAAACGACCCACTTGATGCTGGCCCACAGAAAAGCCAACAATTGACAACTGGAACCCATGAGATTAAAAAGCTTCTGTACAGCAAAGGAAACAATTGTGTGAAAGGACTGTCAACAAAATGGGAGAAAATCTGTCCAACCGATAGAGAGGGTTAGATCATACACAGAACTCAAAACTAAACAAGACATAAAAGCAACCCAATTGACCAGTGGCTTAAGAGAATGGATAGTTCACAAAAGGTGAAATACAAATGGCCCAATTTTTTTTTTTAATTGTTCAACTTCACCAGAAAAGTGCAAGTCAAAACCATGTGGAGAGTCCATCCCCCCGTCAGAATGGCGGTCATCCAGGAGACGTGGTGTGTAACACAGTGGAACATTTTAAGTTCATCAAGAAGAATGAAGTCATGTCATTTGAAGGAAAGTGGATGCAGCTGGGGCTAAAAACATTAAAGAAATTAAGCCAGCCACAGAAAGACAGATACATTTTTCTCCCACTTGCGACTCCCAGATATGTTGTAGATATGTAAAATCGTGTGTGTTTATACTCACTCAGGTATCGGGAAAGTGGAAGTAAAATTGTCAATGGAGGACAATGGGGACCAACGGGAGGAAGAGAGATGAGAAAAAGGAGGGACAGAAGTTATGTGGGGTGCTCAGCAGAATATATATGCACAAAAAACTTGAAAATAATAGATATGTTTTAAAAAGAACCTCCCAGGAGAGGTAGACTTTAAACCCTACAGGCCCTTGTTCCCCATGCATGTGTTCCAGCACTAATAAATACCTACTGTGTTTTAGGTTCTCCATTAGCCTTCAAGGATGTGAAGATAAGACATGGATCTGTCTTGAGAGTTTATAATCTTGTAACAAGGAAGCTGGGGAGTCAGGAAGAGACAGCAAACGACAGCAAGGATTTATTAAGAGATGATAATGTGCCAAGCACATAAGTTCTCTCATTTGTTCTTTGCAGCACTGATAAGGTGTTGGTGGTCTTTTGCTGATAGGATACTGAGGCCTAGAGAGAGACATGTTTGATCCTACATGAGAGTTTGGTGGCATTGGAAGGACATGCTGTCCCAACAGATGCTGCGTCTCATGTTCTTTCAGAAGGAGCCCTGGGTCGTTGGAGACCAATTATGTTTGAGATCCTTTCTTCTAGATCCTTCCCCAACCTGAGCCTCCAGTGAGTAACAGGCTTTAGGAAATACTGAGGGTCAGGGACAAAACCACTGACACATTTCCAGGTCCATGTGTGAGAGACCCTGGCCTGGTCTGCACATGGGATCTAGTATGGGCTGGAGGTTCAGTACGTCAGTGTGTGGTAATAAATTTGAGGGATTTTCTTGATTAGGCTAATTTTAGGTGGGGAAAGACCCGCCCTGAAAGTTGGCAGCACCATCTCTCAAGGATGGGTCCTGACTAAACGAAAAGGAGAAAGCTGGCTTTACATTAGTACTCAAGGTTTCTGAGTTCATCGCCAGCCTGACCTACATAGAAAGTTCTAGGCCAGCTAGGGCAAATGAGACCCTGTCTCAAAACAACCAACCAAATACACATTAAAACAAAAAACAAAAAACAAAAAAACAGGTCCTTATAGCAGCTTCAGAGAGGTGGGGAAGGCAGGAAAGGAAGGTGTTAGAGAAGGGACATTCTGAGTTATTACTTGCTTGCCATATCATGTTCAGATGGAATGATGGGAAAGGCCTGGAGTGCCGGAACAGGTTTCTCTGGTGAAATCCTGGATGAGATCCCCACATGAATTCTGTGTGGCTTTCTAGGGCATCAAAACTGGCCTCGGGTGGCTTAGCAATGCTGAATCTCAAGTGATGGCTGTCTGCCTGGTTGGGACATTATTTGTATTTATGCCTGGCTCAATACATATTTATAAAATAAAATGAATGAAAAATATCAGTTGTCCCTAGGGACATTAAAGGACAGTTGCTGCTGAGTTTCTGTGGGGAATAAGGCAGGTATTACTATACACACTAGTGCAAATGACAGATGGGGAAGAATGAACGCCCAAGGATCTGACCCGTTCCTGTCACCTCCACACCTGCCACCCCATAGTTCCCTACAGTCTATTCTCAATGGAGCAGTCAGAATAATTCTTAGGTGGGAAGGACCCAGTCACGTGACTGTCATGGGTCAAATCCTCTGCTGTGTTCCATGGACCTTAAGGTCCCACTGACTGGCTTCCTTGCCACCCTCCTATGGTTTCTTCTTCTCAGCTATTCTGTCTTAGGTCTTTTGCACTGGCTAGTCCCACGCCTAGAGATATTCTTCCTCTAGATGTTTATATGGCTCCCCCTGCATTTAGGTGTTGGCTTAGGCAGGCACGTCCTCAGAGGCCTCCCCCCTTTGTGCTTCACCGAGCCTTGCAGCTCCTTCCCTACTTTTCCCTCCGGGACTCGCCTGGCTTTCTCTTTGTGCTCTCTGTAGCAGTCTCGCAAGCCCATGCAGATGAACGCTCATTCTGCATAGATGAGGCAGTGAGGAAATAGTCATCATGAATTCATGCAGCGTCACACTGCCAAGCTGGCCACTGGTCTTCCTGGAGGGAGAGAAGTGGCCACCAAGCTCCTCAGTGGCTTCTCTGAGGAACCCCTTGCGGCCGAAGTCATTAAGTCCCATTCCAGTGCGTGTGTCACCGAGTCCCTCAACCTCCCTTGCCTCCTGTAGCAAGGCTCCGCTCTCGGGTGGCAGACCATCGTTTCTTAGAGGATGCTTGGTCATGTTAGTCTCTGGACCAGCCCCTGGCCATGGCCTGTCTCACTGAGTCTCCCATGGTGTCCCACCACTCCTTGCAGCCATTCTGCTCCTGAGACTCTGCATCCTGGGTTAGGATGTACCTAACCTGTACTATTGGCAGGACGGGCTGCTGAATCCCTGGGTGGTTCCTCAGTGGCAGAGGGAGATGGATACCTTTCTTGGTCCCTCTTACTGCTCTGAGAACACCACTCTCATGCCCTGAAAAAAAAAAACTCCTTGGAAAGAGCTCTGGTCCCCTTTGGCTATATCCCTTTTCATTGCTTGCTGTGCCCAAGGTCCCACCACACATTCAGTGGCCCCTGACTCATAGCGTCTCTTTCCAAACCCTGCTGTCATCCTGGCTCCATTAGCATCTGCTCTTGCGTTTATTTATTTATTTATTTATTTTTGTCTTGACCCAGCATCCTTTGCTCCTTTCTTGCTTTGTCTCCATTTTCTCTCGTGCTTCAGAGCCCACTGGTGATTGCTTTGCCCGACACTACTTGTAGCTTCCCAGACTCCCCTGCTGTGTGTTTCTTCTTCAGTGCCTACACCTGTTCAAATGTATAGTTTGTTTGTCTTGTTTAATGTGTCGTCTCTGCGCGCTCTTCCTGGGTATGCATCCACAAGGGTGGGATTTTGTTTTGGCTTGTTGCTATTACCTAGAGAACTGTGCCGGCACACGGCAGATGCTCGGTGAATGGATGGAACCCACACCGAAAGCCTTGAACACAGAGTTTGTCAACATGTCTTAGAGGCAGCTAAACTTTCCATCTTTCCTTAAGATCTTTTATTACACTCTTTATTTATTGTGTGTGTGCTGTGTGGGTGTGTATGACACAGCATGCCAGTGGAAGTCCAAGGACAGCTTGAGGGAGCCAATTCTCTCTCTCCTCCCACCATGTGGGCGCCAGGGATCAAACACAGGTGGTCAGGTTTGGCAGCAAGCACCTTTTGCTCTCTGAGACACCTTGCCAGCCCTTTTTAAGATTTTTTTTTTTTTAAATAGACAAAACATCAAGGCTTAGAAGGGTGAGAAACTTGTTCAAGATCCCACGGCTGGGAAGTGATGGGGTTTGGAGCTGAACCCAAGCAGCAGGACGGTGGAGTCCACATACTCAACCATGAGGATACACTGCTTTTTGCGTTAAGCTTTACTCTAAGCCTGAGTGTTCTCTTGTCTCTACCTCTACCTAACCCTGTGACTTCATGCTCTCCCTGGACCACCTCTATCACCTCCCAAGTCAGTGGATCTCAACCTTCCTAATGCTGTGACCCTCTAATACAGTTCTTCACATTGTGGTGACCTCCAATCGTAAAATTATTTTTGCTGCTATTTAATAACTGTAATTTTGCTACTGTAAGTATCTGATAGGCAGGGTATCTGATATGCAACCCCTGTGAAAGGGTCATTCAAGACCCCAAAGGGGTCTTGACTCACAGGTTGAGAAGCGCTGTCCTAAGTGGTCCTTCAACCCAGCCCGTTTTCTTTTGGATCTTGTCTATCACCACACACACACACACACACACACACACACACACACACACACACACACTTTCTCCTGAATTGGCTTCCATTGCCTTTGCCCAATGGGACAATGGTTGCAACCTTCTCTGACCTTTCAAAGTCTCATTCATCATGCAAGGCCTATCCTCCTGTCCCCTCCTTCATGAAGCCTTCATGTTTGCATGTGTGTGAAGTGTGTGTATAGGTGAAGGTTTGTGTGTGTGTGTGTGTGTGTGTGTGTGTATTTGTATGGAATATGTACATATGTATGAAATATGTGTGTGTATCTATATGGAATACATATATGTATTAAGTGTGTATGTATGTGTGTCTGTCTGTCTGTATTTCTGTGTGTATCTGTATGGAGTGTGTGTATATGCGTTCGAGAAGGGGGGGAGTGAGTGTGCCCCTGTTTCCAATGTGTGTGTATGTGTGTATCTGTATGGAGTGTGTGCATGCAGGTCCATGTTATGTGTATAGAAGCCAGAGCCAACCACAGGCATTGTTCCTGAGGACACCTTTTACCTTATTTTTTTGAGGCAAAGTCTCTCACTGTTACCTGGAACTTACCAGTTTGACTAGACTGCAAGCCCCAGGGACTTGCCTATCTGTGCCTCCTCAACAAATAAACATGCAAATATACATCACCATGCTTGAACATTTTCTTACATGGGTTCCAAGAATCAAGACGATGTTCTCCTGATTACATGGCAAACACTCCACTGGCTGAGCCATCTCTCCAGCCCCATGAAGCTTTTCTTGACCCTCTTGTCCATCTGATGTTGTCTCTCCATGGCTTCCACATCCCATGTAGCCTTGTCTATCACACCCCACACTCCAAGGCACTGCAACCAACTATCCATTATGTGTAGGCTGACAGTTCTCAGACCACACTGACTGTGACTTCTCTGTCTCTGTCCTAGTGTCCTCTGTCAGGTTGGTTCAGGGTAAGATATCTCAGAGGGGTACCTTAAAGTCCTCTGTGTAGCCTGATACTATTAGGGCTCATTTTACAAGTTCAGGCCTAGTATGTCACAGCCCACCAGAGGCCAACCTCGATGGGCAAAAGCTCCCCTTCCACAGCCCAAGGTCCCCGTCCTGGGCTGCTTCTCACTCTGTGCTAGGTGTGGGAGAAGCAACAGGGACAGAATGGAGCAGGTAGAAGACTTCTGGCCCCTACATCTCCAGCTACCATAGGCAGGATGGGGAGCACCCACATCAGGGTTCCTGGGGCTTGGGGGTGTCCACACCCCTTTGCTAGGGGGCTTTGGCATTTTAAAAAGAGACTTAGAAAGAGCTGGGGATATAGCATATTTGTAGAGCACTTGCCCAGCATGGATACTGGGCCCTTGGTTTGGTTCCTAGCACTGCCCAAAAAGACAAACAGCAAAGCACAAGGACAGGAACTCGCCCAGGTGTGGCTAGGCCTGTGCTCAGAGCAGTGATGGAGCCCTGATGGGCGTTAGAGTCCAGAGAGCCAATAAAAGAGTAATAGGCCCAATGGTTCTCTGTTCTGGCCCTGCGTACCTTGAGTATCTGAGTTCATGCTCTGGGCCCTAGCATTCCCCAAGCCCCCAAAGTACAGAAGTTCCCATGAATCTCTGCTGAAGTATAGGTCTCCAACCAGGGCCTCATGTTGGAAATAAAATCTGTTCCACTGCTAGCAACCCAAACCATTACTGTCCCAGACATGGCAGTTTGGCTCTGTCCTGAGATTCTGGAAGCCTCTTACCCTCTAATCCGGTCAGATCCTCCCACCCCAGATCATGCTCCAAAGGTTGGCATCCCTTATCTAAGTGGGTTTTAGCTGGGCTTGTACTGGACAGACCATAAAGTAATCACTCGAGTGTAGGCCCAAACTTAACTCCTCTTACCTCAGTTTGGGGGTCCCATTCCTTCTGTTACCTCTAGAAACTTCTTTAGGGAGTTCCAGCCCCAACCAAAGATGACTGGCAGCCAAATCCTTCCATCAAAGTGGGCTACAGCCGCTGTGTTCCCAGAATCTGAGTCAACTGTACCAAGCTTCTAGAGTTCTAGGGTTCTCACATTCTGGTTCCCATCCTCTAATTGTCCTTATGCCAGGATCACAAGTGTCTGCTGGATCCTCACCTCTGTAGCATTTGTGTCTCTCCCTGTGGTTCATCAAGACCTCCCACGGTTACTCTAAGCTCTTGTCTTCTGGTGTTACTGGCTTTCCCTGGACCCCTGGAGGAAGTCTCAGCTGCTCTCCCCCGCCCCAAGCTCCCATCTCCATGAGGTCGTCAGTCCTTTCTGAAGAGAGAGCCAGCAGCTCTCATGCTACGATCGTTTGGGTGTGCTGTGCTTTGTCAGCAGACGCACATGGCAAGCCTACTGCATGCTAAAGTCTGTGCTAGGCCCAGCAGACAGACAGAGGACAAGACAGACATGGCCACTGGTTTCATACTTTGTGTCCTTTTCCTTAGCCACCCAACCTGGACACAGTCCCCTAGAACTGAAGGCAGGGATTCTGTTTACAGGCACAGGCAGGGATTTTTCTGGAAAGGATCCCAATAGCACAAGAAATATCCTCAAGTACCGGGCAACAGACTTACACAAAACAATCGGCAGAGTGAAGAGACAACCTACAGAAAGGGAAAAAAATCTTTGCCAATTACACACCAGACAGGAGAACTAATATCTAGGATGTATAAAGAATTGAATAAATAACTAAAAACTAAGTGAACCAATCCATACACAGACTAGTGAAGAGAACAACAGTTCTCGTGAGAAGAAACACAAATGACCAATAAACAATTGAAAACACGTTCTATATTCTTGATTACCAGGGGAATGCAAATTAAAACTGTTTTGAGACTATCTTACCCTAGTCAGAATGGCTGTGATCTAGAGAACAAATGACAACCCACGTTGGGGAGGATGTGGGGAGAGAAGCCTTCACTGCTCCTGGGAATATAAACCTGCATAGCCGCTATGGAAATCAATACAGAGTATCCTCAAAGACAGTAGAAACGATGTGCCACACAGCCCATTGGCACACATGCCATTCCTGGGTATTTCCCTAAAGGACTCCAGGTTAGCACATCACTGACACTTGTATACCCATGTTGATGGATGCACTGTTTATGTTAACTGGAAAAAGAAGCCAGCCTGGATGTTCTCCATTGACAGATGGATGGATGAAGAAAATGCGGTACGTAGTCATAATGGAATGTTATGCAGCCATAAAGTAAAGTGAAATCATGACATTTGCAGGAAATTTGGTGGAGCAGGAAATCATGATGTCCAATTAAATAAGCCAGACTCAGAAAGACAAACAAATGTCTTGTCTTCTCACATATGCAGGATTTCGATTTAAAGTTACACCTGGGTGTAGGTGTGTGTGGAGGTCATAAAACCAGAAAGAGGATTATGAGAGAGAGAGAAGAGATATTAAAGGAGGTGGGAAAAAGAGTATAATAGAATATCCATGGGATATGAAAGCAACAAAAAGCTGGATATGGGGAGAGCACCCGGGAGGCAATGGGGGGAGGGGAACAATGAAGACAAAGCACCAACACACCTGCGTGAAGACCCCCAGAAGCAGCCCAATTACTTTGTATGTGAACCTACTAAATCAATTAAAGAATGAAAAACGATCTCTGTCTTCCCCCCTCAGTGTGGGACCCATAGCTGATACTGAACAGTGAATGTGCTAGATGGGGTGTCATATATCTGTAATCCCAATTCCTTTGAGACCGAGGAGGAAAGACCATAGTTTGAGACCAGCCTGAACTACATACCAAAAACCCACAAGCAAACAAACACAATGCATAGGTGCCATGTGCTGTATCTGTGAGTGAGTGAGTGGGAGAGACGTGTTATCATAAGGTGAGACGGAGCCCTTGGCTGGAGTCTCATGTAAGCAACTGAGTAGTGGACAATTTTTTCTCTTTTAGCTCAAAGCTCACAGGACCCCATCCCAGAGGCATCTGTAGTCTGCCTTAGAGAATTAGACAAGACAGAAAATACTGTCCTTGCTGTCCTCCCCTTGCCTAGAGCTAGGAGCATGGAGTCCAGCCAGTGCTGATTTCCAGGATGGTCAGCTTCAAGGAAGCGGATGCCCAGGCTGTCCACACTTTCTGAGCTTACTGGGTAACAGGGAGTGACTCGCCTGCCGGAGAAGGGAGAAGCCCCAGAAGAAAGGGGCCCACTGCAAGCTCTCCATCAACATTCTTAGCTATTTGGAGGTATGGCTTAAAAGCATGCAAATGTTGCTGGCTGGCAGGTGGCCTGTTCCCTGCCTAACCCTCCCCTCACCCCACCCTCCCACCCCACCCCGTCCCAGGGTTTGCAGTGCTAAAGTCTGCCTAAGAAGGCTTCTCGAACAAGGACACGTGTTGCTAGGAAATTTGGATTCTGTTTCCACCAATTTAGTTTAAGTCAACCTTCCGAGGTACCTTTAAAGGTGAACTTACCCACTGAGCCGCCAGCATCCCTGGAGCCCCATGAAAAGGCACTAAATGGATTCTTACATGGCTCCCAGCCTTGTCCCTGTCTCCAGACCATGCCTACCTGCCCGTGGAGGAGTGCTCAGGATGGTGGACAGATGAAGGGCTACTTTGAAACTGCTCTTTAGAGGTGGCCTGGTGTGCTAAAGAAAGTAGAGTGATCGTTGACCCATGTTCTCTCCAAACACCCCTGCATGACATCATCATCATCATCAACAACAACAACCAACAGACAAGGTTGCTGATTTCCCTTCCTGGAAACTTCCTTTGTCTTCCATGTCTACCTCTCCCCAGCTGGGAATGTGTCTGAAATTCCGTTTCTCTGCTCTCTGCAATGGAGAGGTGGGAGGGCTGTGGGGAGGATGCAGGAGAGAGATTGTATACAGGATGCTTACTTAGCTTTGGTCCTCAGCAATGGCTCACAACTGCTTTATCATTCCTTTTCTTAGGATACTATCCAACTCACCCACCCACTTAGACTCTACCTGAGCCCCTGAACTTCTGGCTTTTCCTATGGTTTCCTATGGTGTTTCCTGATCACCCATGGCCCCTCCCTCCCCACAGATCTGCATCCGGGGGATTCCAGGGCTCATGCCTACATGTGTAGGCATCAGAACATGTCCATTGTCTTAGTTACCCTCTGATATCCTAGTTCAGTCAGTGACAAGCTGTGAGATTTCTCTCCACCACAGGCTGCCCCTTCAGATGGCTCAGGGAGGCCATGTGGGTAGTAGAGAACACAGGACAGGCAGTAAAAGCCACCAGGACGAGCACCAGCTCTGCTGCCCACTCAGTATAGATCCCAGACTGGACTCCTGCTGTCCCACAAACTGCCGTGACCAGATCTCTTGGGGCCACACACACCATAGAGGGTGGGGCCTGGAGATTGATGGGTTGCTGGTTTTGTGTCTGTCTTCGCCTAATATTTCTAGAAGTGTAAGACCTTGGGGTAGGAACCAGGGCTGTCCTTGTCTTTGTTTCTGTTTCTAGCATGTAGTATAGTGCCTGAAACAGCTTTTTAAAAATGAAACAATGATACACAGGAATGATGCCAGGAATTACTCTGAATGCTTTCTGTGAGCAGGTGCAGGTAATCCTCAGGACAGGCCAGGAAAGCTGGCATGGCTACTACCCTAACCACCCCCATTTTGCAGGCAAGAAGATTGGGACGACACAGGGAATGGTTCCATCCCCTGCCAAAGTTGACACATCCATGGGTGGTGAGGCTCTGGCTTGAGTGGCCACTTTCTGGACCGTATCTCCCTGCAATGCTTGTTTATATAATGAGTGATTGAGTGACTTGGATAGGTTGACTCCCATTAAGCTGTGCCAGGACAGATGACACCTAATAGGAGAGTGAATCCCATGGCTTCTTCCTTAGTGGGCAGTCCAGGGACTTTTGGAGACATGGCTGGAAAGCAGCCATGCATTACACCAGCACCACTCTGCCCTTCTAGGGATACTGTTCATTACTTTGTCTAGTCCTCAGATTGGGGGCTGGTTTCTGGAGGACTCTCCATGATCCCATTTAATTTCTACAAGGGCAGATCATTCCTTTACAGGGGAGGAAACCAATACCCGGAGAGGTTAAGTAAGCCTCAAAGTCACACAACCACGTGGTGATAGAGGCAGGATTTGAACCGAAGCTCAGAAACCTACTGTTTGGACCATGGCCCTCTGCTGCTTGCTGAGCAGTTCCAACCAGCTCTTTCAACTGGCCAATGTCTTGGTGCCCAGTCAATGAACCTGCAGCCAGCTCTCTCTCTCTCTCTCTCTCTCTCTCTCTCTCTCTCTCTCTCTCTCAGGTTTCATTTGATTCTGGGGGTGCCCTCAGGATCACCCTGGCTCCTTCTGTTGTACTTTGTGATAGTCGGGGTGGGGTGAAGGTTTCTAGCTGACATGCAGTTCAGCCTCATTGCTGTCATCCTGCAGCCAGCACTGGGCACATGACCTTTATGGGAGACCGGCTGAGTGAAGGGGAGGGAGACATCTTGGCATAGCTCTTCCCTGGCACTGGCACCAAGCTGCAGGAGAACCAACCTAAGTCATGGTTTGCGGTGCCCCTTGGCTTGTGTGACCCCCTCAGAAAGTTAATAAGCTCAGGTGGGAGTCACTACCTTTGGGATGTGCCCTTAGTGGCAACCAGGCTTATAGAAATAGGATTTGGGGACTCGGAGGCCCCCAAACTCCAAACAGACTATTACAAAGTTAAGCATTACATTAATTAGTGTACCTGGATTATCACTCTGGATTCCCCGGGACCCAACATGTGGGCATCACTTTGTTTTCATCTACAGATGATTGGCCTAAGTGTGAGAGAGGTTAAGAAACCCACCCGGATCAGAGAGCTAGCAGTAGGAGATGGTGTGGGAACAGAACTCTGGCCGTGCCATGTCCCTGTGTTTCCCACAATGCTACAACAACACCCAGAGCTATGGGATCCCTCATCCACAGCCCTCTCCTTGGGGGGCCCAGGTACCAACTGGAGGTGTTAGCAATGGAGACTAAACCAAGCAGAGCTGTGGGTAAGATTGGAGGCAGCCGCCGAGGTTTCTGCTAACTCAGCCTGGGAGCCAAGAGCTCTTGTCTTAGAATTCAGGTCTGGGTGTGTCACCCAGTGGTGGTGGAGCCTTGCTTCACTTGGCTAAGCCTGTTTCCTGACCTGTGTAAATGGTACAATACTTCAGTCTGCTGCCGAATGCCGCCAGGAGGAAATGCAACACACCTAGAATACACTACACACAGTGACCAACTCAGTTGTTTGTTTTGTTTTTTTGAGATAGGATTTTTTCCCCCCTGTGGAGCCCAGAGTAGCCTGGTATTCACCATAAAGTACAGGCTGGCCTCAAACTCATGATCAGCTCTCCTGCCTCATCATCCCAAGAGAGGTGTGTACCTCCACACCCAGATTTTGGCAAATTTTTTGAAGGCATGTGGGTGGCTTCTTCCTGTGTAAAGGGTGGTAGGAGGGTGTGGCCCAGGTAGCCAAGCTGAGACCTCTAAAAAGGCTTGTGAGCGATCTCTTCGAAATGGGTTGTCTCAGAAGTCTTTGGCAGCTTAAAAGAGTAAAAATGATGTAATTAAAAGTTGTCCAGGGAGCTTTTAGCCTGTGACCAATTAACATTTTCAAATTCAGTGGTGAGTCATGAAGTGCCGATGCTCATTCATAGCACATGCAATTTGTAATCAAAGCACTTTCACATCCATAAATGTTAGAGCACTAAGAGCCAGCAGAGAGGAAAAACAAGAAACAAACCCCAGCAGCCCCGCAATTTTCATCTTGAGGAGCAGGAGACTGTGGCTCAAAGCAAAGGAGGGGTGAGGCTCCTGTTAAAACTAACCTGTTGCCATGCTAAGCTCGGACCTGCAGGGCCCAGGAGTTTGACTCTGTTGGTAACAGGGAGTCTCATCTGTGATAAAAGCTGAGAGCCAGTAGCTGGGGTTGCAGCTGGGGGATAAGACCCTGGAGATGGTTAATCACTCCACTCTGCCTTTTTCTGTTAGTGTTCTGGCAGAGGCTCACATGCTCTTCTTTTGGTTAAGCCTAAACCTCCATGTTGCTTAGCAGACCTGGGCTGCCCTCTTCATAGAGACAGGGAGCATGGCCCTGCTCCCTTGTGTCTTGCTTCAGCCAATGAACTAATGGTAATGGTTCTCAACCTGCGGATCGCAACCCCTTTGGGGTGATATATCAGATATCCTGCATATCAGATATTTACGTTATGAAGCAGCAACAAAATGATTTTATGGTTGGGGGTCACCACACCATGAGCAACTGTATTGAAGGGTTGTGGCATTAGGAAGGTTGAGGACCACTAAGTTATGCAGTAGCAAAGTTCTTCACTTCCTAGCAGAGGCTTTGAAAGCCAGTATGTGCTTGGTGGTGTCCTGCTTCCTGCCATAGCGATCTTGGAAGCACATGTGTAGGAGTGATGGTATTCTATGATGACATGTGACCTGCCTTGAACATGTAGCACTAACATGTACTTATCGTTGCTGCAGCACAATCAAACTTGGCTGGTGAAGCCATAATGTTCTGGTCTGCACGGTAAGGTGATGGTCAGGGACAGAAGTCACAATAGTAGACAACTAAGATGTGGAGGAAGAGGACACTGAGCCACCATGGGTCCACTATGGTATATACTCCACAAAGAAAGAGTTTTTATGTTCTCAACAGTGTATCTCCGGTATTCAGGAAAGTGGCTAGATCCAGTGGCATTAAATGTCTAATAAATGAGCTAAGGATGTGAGGTGTGGTGGTGGACGGTGTGGAAGCAAGCAACCCAACAAACAGAAGTGTGCAATTGCGGCAGCAGCTCCGCAGTTTCCTGCTCATCCACTCACTCAAGTCACAAGCGTTAAAACACAGACTACAGAGGTCCCCATAGTCCCCCAATAGCTGGATCAGAGATGGGCACTGGAAGCGAATCCACCTAAAACAGTGACCAGATTTCACAGGGAATAGTGAAAGAAGTTTTCAATTGGGATTTTTTTTTTGAAGAAAAATAAAATTGAAAACAGGATTCTACATTGGGTCAGGATAAGATTATAGTCATTATTTTAAAACATTCAATGAACAAAGAAGAACAAATCAAGTTTTGAATTGGATAGGTATGGGTTTTCTAGAGAATTCTGTTTATCATACTGTGACTTTTCATCCTTCACTTTTGTAAAATTTCTTTCTTTCTTTCTTTCTTTCTTTCTTTCTTTCTTTCTTTCTTTCTTTCTTTCTTTTGTCAGTAATTAGTGTCCACGTTCTCCTTTGTTTGTGGCATTGTGTGGGACTAAAGACCCCTAACATCGCCTCTAAATCTCCTCACTGAATCTCATGGCTTCCATGAGGTTTTGTTTCACAGTACAATCCTTTGGCATTCTACTGCCATTTCTTCTCCTCCTTGACAGCCTCAGAGACACCAATGGACATGGGTACTGACCAGTGGGCTGGAGTTGACATGCAGCTTGAGCAAGGGTAGGCGCTTATGCAGATTACTTGTATAAATACACAGCTCATTAATATTCTGTGATGTGGACTTTGTGTATGTGTGTGTGTAGGGTGTTTGGGTATATGTGTGTGTTAGTTTCATGTTAACTTGGCACAAGCTAGAGTCATCTGGGAAGAGAAACCCTCACTTGGGAAAATGGCTCTATAAGACTGACCTATGGATAAATCTGATGGGTTATTTTCTTGTTAATGATTGATGTGGGAGGGCCCAGGCCACTTTGGGTGGCTCCACTTCTGGGCTGGGTGCTATAAGAGAGCAGGCTGAGCAAGCCATGGGAAGTAAGCCAGTAAGCAACATTCCTTCATGGCCACTGCATTAGCTCCTGACTCCCAGGTTCCTGCTTTGGGTTCCTGTCCTGACTTCCCTCAGTGATGGACTGTGGCCTGAGAGTTATAAGGTGAAATAAACCCTTTCCTCCCTGAGTTGATTTTACTAATGGTGTTTTATCATTGGAAAAGAAACTCTTAGACTGTGTGTGTGTGTGTGTGTGTGTGTGTGTGTGTGTGTGTGTGTGTGTGTGTGTGT
>CAJQZJ010001750.1:21563106-21606093 GCA_907164525.1 Lophiomys imhausi
TGTGTGTGTGTGTGTGTGTGTGTGTGTGTGTGTGTGTGTGTGTGTGTAGACCAGAAGTCAACCTTACAAGTCATCCTTAGGAATTCCATCTAACTCCTTTTGAGAAGACTGGGTCTTTCCCCAGCCTGGAGCTCACCAATTAGGCAAGACTGGCTAGCCAGAAAGCCCTAGCAACCCACAGTCTCGGCTTCTCCAAAGGTGGGATTTCAAGCACCTTTCATGGCACCTGGCATTTTTATATGGGTTCTGGGAATCTAATTCAGGTCTTCATGTTTGTGAGCATTCCTCCCAGACCCTGGTGGGGCTGACTTTTAAGCCTAGCTTCTGGCAAGTGTGCCGTCTCAGACAGCAGATTGGGCAGAGGCCCTCATGGTGCTTGAACAGAAAAGTGGGGCCCCAATGTAAGCCTGATAGACTGCCCTTTCCTGCAGTCATGACTGCCCATCCCTATTCTAGACTGTTCTCTAACTCCCCACTTTTGCCCCATTTCTGTCAGTCTCCAGTAGTCTCATGAGAAGAACCTCTGAGTAGTCTCCAGGCCAGGAGTTTGGTTCCCAGTGTGGTCACTGGAAGAGGAAGACCTTACATTGGGCCTCAGATAGGATAAAGGATCAAGACCCTCCTGATCTCTCCAGATCCCTGGAGGATTCAAGAGGTCTTATCTCATAGACACTTTCAGCAGGTTCTTGTATACATATGCTTGTTCCCAGTCCCACCATGAGTCCTGACTCTGTGCCTTGGCCCTATGCTCATTCCCCAACCCTAAGCCATGCCACTCACCTCCAAGTTTCTCTAAAGCTACCTGCCCTTCTGGGCTCTTTTGAAGCCTATCTTAGTCTTCCTCACAGCTTTTCTGAGTTATATCTAAGAGTTGTCATTTGCTGGGTGTGGTGGCACATGTCTTTGATCCCAGCACTAGGGAGGCAGAGGCAGGTGGATCTCTGTGAGTTCGAGGCCAGCCAGGTCTACAAAGTGAGTCCAGGATAGCCAGGGTTACACAGAGAAACCCTGTCTCAAAAAAAAAATGAAGAAGAAGAAGAAGAAGAAGAAGAAGAAGTAGTTACCATTCACAGAGTGGTCTGAACATCTCTGGAGGTGGCATGAAGACCCTTCTTATTGTCACTTCTCTTATGTACCCACCCTATAGCACCTGCTAAGGAGATGCTGGGATAACTGTCCCACCTCCAGCCTCACTCTAGTAAAATGACTTTTCCATCTGTTCTGTGACCTTGAGTCTAGCTCTTCAGGGTCTCCAATTTACCTTTTTAACATCTGTAAAATGGGGATGAAGTCAGACACCAGGGTAAGGGTCTGTCACAGTCAAGGAACACACTAGCCACTGACCTCCTCTCCAACTGACCCTTCACTTGCTTTTGCAAATTCATTCCCAAGGCCAGGAGACAGTGACAAGGGACTGGAGGTGAGCCCCCCTCAAGCTCTCATCTCAAGTCCCCCCCCCCCCGACAACTCCCTGCTCTCTCCCAATGTGGTTTACCCTCTCCCACCTGTAATGGGTGAGCAGACAATCCATGAATATACAGAACGGCTTCTGTGCCCCTGTGTCTCAGGCCTTCATCACTTGATTTTTGACCACCTCAGGGAGCTCAAATTCAAGAGCCCTTCTTGTGGGCATTGGTTGACATAAGCTTAGAAAGTAGATTACTGCCCTCTCCAACTTGAGCCCTCATTTCCTCCAGAACAGACACCCAACACCCAGTTCAGTACCTGACATCAGGTGGCACCCAGTGACTCAATGATTTTCATTCCTTTCCCTTTTTCTACCCAACCCTGTCTGACCATGCAAACTGACTCAACACTCTTAAACCAAGCCTTTCTGCTCCTTCTCCACCAATGTCCACAGCTCAGCCATAGAAAAGACACTTTCTTGTTTCCCTTCTCCCTCATGGCCACATGCCTCTGTTACTTCTTCCACATGCTCATCCTAACACCATTTCTTTTGGAAAGACTTCTTGGTCCCACATTGAGCACCCTTGACCCAACCCCCTTTCTATAAAGAATCCAGGCATGCAGAGAGTTGCCATTGTCCACTCCTCTAAGAGGTAAATGCCCCAGAGGCTAAGGAGAGAAGTTGGACTTTCAAGAGGGAATGAACAAGACCAAAAGATTCATGTACCCTCACCATGGACTGGAGCCTTGTGTGGTCTATTGATTCTGCTGACATATTTCTAGCTCCCTAGAATGTCTACTGACACTGTTAAGTAGCCACAGCCCCATCCCTACTTTGGCTGAATAAGGGAGCTTGTGAGACCAGGAGAGTCTATAGGACTTGGCTATTAAGTTCTAGAGCTAAAGTCTTTGCAAAGGATTGGCAGGGAGGCCCTGTGAGAAACCATAGCACCCAGCAAAAACCTGAGCAGAGTAGAAGCCCCATGTCATGGCATTTATCCAGGGATCCCAGGGACCCTTCCTCTGACTCTTTTCCAAAGAGTAGCTATCCTTCCCCAGGGCCGAAGTCAGCACCACCTGTCTAGCCACGAGAGAACAGCCAGCCAGAGAAGGTGCTCACTGGCAGGAGAACAGTCGTGAGAGGCACAAGAGTCAAAGCCCAAAGATGACCAGGTAAGGTATCTCAGTGGGCACCCCAATCCCCCTGACCAGGGCATAGCGTTCCCATCCAGGTGCATCCCCCGATTGCCTGGACAACTTGACTCGCAGCCTGATGGCCAATGGCTAGTGAATGTTCTGAGAGCATCATTTGGCCCAGGTTTTGGGATGGTGGCTATGGTAAGAGGCCACAGAGCCCTGACCTTCCCAACGCACAAAGCTAGGTTGGAAGGATGCTTACAGCCCAAGCCACCCTCATGCCAGGGATCTTGACCTGTCTAAGGCCAGAAAAGCAGTGGGGTCCACAGGCTACCCAAGGGGACACAGCTCCCATACTTCCTTGAGCCATGGACTACCACCTGGGCTAGGTTAGAAATGGCCCAAGCACTGACCCCTGGAGATGAATGAGCACCCCAAAGCCAAAGGACATTATATTCACATGTCAGGCCTTGTGGGTCCTGCTAAGTCACCCCGTGGTCAGGCTTAACCCACAGTCTTAACAATCTTAATTCATACACATGCATATACAAACACTCTTAATTCCCTGGTTAAAAGGCACACTGCAGTGCACTCCTGAAATGTGAACATGTTTACCTATATGTATCATGAACCCCTTATCTACACATGTGGCTTGCTGCATACATGTCATGTCACTATTCCCAGGGATAGCTCCCACCAGAAGCGTGCCTCTATTTACGCCTCCAGGACATAGCTGACATCCATCATGCACTCCTAGAGTCAGCCCCCAGTCTGAACTCAGTTAACCACAGGAGCTCTGTGACCTGAAATGCCCCTCTTCCAAAGGAGAGAGCTGTAGGTCACTCTGTGCCCTTTGGCCCCTGCCCAATTCCCAAGACTTACTTAATTTAGATGGGTGGACACAGGAAACAGGCTTAAGTCCCAGAACAGAAAGTGAGGAAGGGTGCTGCCTGTTAAATCAAAGAGAAGAGAGAGAGAGAGCAAGAGCAAGAGAGAGAGAGAGAGAGATGCCTGTTGCTCTTCAGAGTGGCGGAGGGGCTAGAGGGTTCTGCACCCCCCTCCCAAGCCTCCTGTGCCACTGGCTGGGACAGGAACATCAGAATAAAATACTAGGGACTTCCTAGGACCTCCGGAGCTGTGGCAGGAGATGTGAGAGGAGACTTCCAGCAGGGGTTTGACATGTTAGCAGAAATCATTGTCTCAGGTCCCCTAACTCCCACCACCTCCCACTACCTAAGGATTCTCCTGCTCTCTTCAGAACCTTCTTACCTCCAGGATCCTAGGATGTGAGGGTTCAAAGAAGAATGCACACTCCACCAGAGGCTTTGGAGACAGTCCCACACCAGGCACCCAGAGGGCAGCAGGCACGAGCCTGGAGCTTGGCAGTGGGGGTGGGCAGCCCGCAGAGCACTGACTGCCCTGGGGCCCTAGAGGACAGATTAGAAATGATGGGGATGGGGAGATGGTGGAAAAAAGTGGCAGGGATGTGAGACTGAGACAGAGCAATAAAGAGAGACAGAGACATTGGGGAGGAGACACCGAGAGAATTACACACAGAAAACAGACACTAAGAAAGAAAAGGGAGAGACAGAGGGGGGAGAAGTGAGGGAGAGGGAAGAGAGGGAGAAAGGGTGTGTGTGTGTGTGTGTGTGTGTGTGTGTGTGTGTGAGAGAGAGAGAGAGAGAGAGAGAGAGAGAGAGAGAGAGAGAGAACCATGGAGCAACATGTGGTCACATCCTCACTTCTGATGGTGGAACCTCCTGAGCCCCTCCCTCCCCACAGAGTGAGCACACAGCGCAAGTCACTTTCGCACAAACTCCCCATACATAAACATTTATGCACGTCATCTGCACTTGGGATAAGACCCCTTGTTCTCACACCCACCTCATGGCACTGATTGCACCAACCCTTACCTTGTCCTAGAAGCAACATGTGTGAAGGCAAACACTTCCTCTCCCCGAAACTGCCTCCCTGTGCCCAAAGCTACGGGAGAGCACTCCCGGGCTGGGCTCTGGTACCCAAGCCCAGTGCCTGGCTGCCCTGGCAGCTGGCTTGATCAATGCCAACATTGCGATGGCTGTTTAGGTGGCCTGCAGGAAGCAGTGCCATTTGTTTTGTCAGAGCGTAACCATGACAATCACCCCAGGCTCACAAGGCTGTGCAGCCTTCCCCCACCCTGCGCCCTCCCTTCCTCCTTCTCCTGAGCATAGTCGGAAACAGGAGACCACTTAGCAGGCTTGGCAAACTCCTGCAGGGGTTGAGAGCAAATGTCTGGCTTTCAGGGACAGCAGGCTTTTGGGCAGGCCCTCCCAGGGGGAATAAGTCACCTCACCTTGAAGCAATTCAGGGCTGGACAGAGCCTCCTCCAGATCCCTCAGCAAGTCCATTTGTGACACAACTAATATAAGCTGTCATTCCATTTCTCCCCCCAAGAGGCCATGATGCAGGCAAGCAGATGGCCCTGGGTACTGCAGACCCAGGCAGCAGATCTGCCAACGTCTTTGGTCTTTGCTGAGTCTCAGGGCATCAGAGGCTACCCAGGGCCAAGCCAGTCCTGGGGAAAATTTCTAGGTAGCTCCCAGAATTGGGGCCTCTGGGTAACCCAGAGAACCACAGGGCTTATTATGATCAGGGCTGGTAGATCTAGGATCTGTGTGGCCAGACATTCAGAAGAACTAAATCTAAAATGCAAGCCCAAAGTTAAAGGTTCCTAAGCTGAGGAGACAAAGAGTGGGAGCTAATAGTAGCAGAAGGTGTCCAAGGGACACAGGTGTGGCTCAGAAGGCTCCTCAACTCACTCCATAAGGAAAAAAAGGTCTTCTCTCTCAATCATACTGAGAAACAACATAGAGAGTGGAGCGCCTCACCCAAGGCACACAATGAGCAATGGCAAAGCAAGGATGCACATGCTTACCCATCAGACTCCCTGCTGGAAACATTCCATTCTACCCTATTGGCCTTTAACAGATATCACTATGTGCCAGGCACTGTGCGTGCAGGGCTGGGGAGCCCTGCGTTCTTGGGGAACACTGTGTTCTTATCCACGCAGGAGGTAGCTGCTACACTCATTTCGTGAATGGATGCAGAGAGGTGAAGGCTCTTGGTTGAAGGTGCAAAAAAGTTTGAGAGCCAGGATTCACACTTAGGTCTACCTGCCTCCATTCCTCTACCCTGCCTACCCTGGACTTTGCCTAGAGAGGGTGGATTCTGGAAGTTTACCACTGGTGGTGAGTGGTACAAAGGCACAGAGATTTCACTGCCTTCTGCCTGAGGCCATAGATGATCTGATCTTACCCAGAAGTCCTTGAGCTGGAGATTCCACAATTAGACAACCACATTAGGAACCTGAGGGACTTTCATTAGATGCGCCACTGGGAGCCTCAGATCTCATCCATCTTGATAAGTATGGGCCGGCTGAGAGCGACACCCCCTTAGAAGAACTTTGGAGCACAGTCTAGGGAGGGATTTGGAGGACTGCTCCGGAGAGGCAGTAATGGGTGGGTGGGAGGAAGGAGAGCCTGGGTGGGACACATCCTGCTTAGACTTGACTGTTTCACTTGGAGTCCTCTTAAGTATCCCTGGGGTGGGAGACTGACCTCCACAGAGAAGGAAGCTGCTGTCATGGTGGAGTACAAATGGTCTAGAGATTGGAAAGCTTCCCCCAACCTCTGAGGATGGACTGAGGTGCAAAACAAACTGCATTTCTGCTTCTGTTGCTCGCCCACCACAAATCAACCTGGGTTGGTGTCTGGATACTAAGGAACACAGAGATTCCCAGGAACCTGGAAGAGGTAAAGAAAGCACTGGATACCCAGTGGGTTTTTATGCCACTTGGCAGCTCCCTGTAGCCAACTTGTTGAATCCTCATCCTCATCCAATGTGAGGCCAGCTTGAGGAGCTGACTGACCCAGTGTCCCAGTCAAGAAGGGGATTCTAACTCAGTCCCTGAGACTCCCAAGCCCAGTTCCCTGGTAACAATGCCATAGGCCTCCAGCAGCCTGGAATGCTCATGAAACACTTATTAGCACAGAGGGTCTTAGTTCCCTAGGACCAGGACTTAGGGACATAGGCACCTAGAACTATAAGCCCCACCCACCGAGCCCCAAAGCTCTCTGAGCCCAGTTCTCAGCTGGGTAATAAAAACATTTTAATATAATATCCAGGTGGGAAGGAGCCTCTGTGGGTAAAGTAGTTGCTGCGTATGGTGGTCTGAATGAAAATGGTCTCCATAGGCTCATATGTTTGAATGCTTGGTCCCCAGTTGGTGGAACTGTTTGGGAAGGATTAGGAGGTGTGGCCTTGTTGGAGGGGGTGTTTCATGGGTAGGCTTTGAGGTTTCAGAAGCCCAAGTCACTTCCAGTTAGTTCCCTCTCTGTCTCCTGCTTGCTGATCAGGATACGAACTCTCAGCTACTGATCCAGCTCCATCCTTACCTGCCTGCTGCTGTGCTCATTGTCATGACTCTGGAACTGTAAGCCCCAAGAAACATTATTTTCTATAAGTTGCCTTCCTCAAGGTGTGTGCTGGCTGCTTTTATGTCAACTTGACACACAAAATAGAGTTATCTGAAAGGAAGAAGCATTAATTGAGAAAACGCTTCCATAAGACCCAGCAGTAATGCATCTTGTTAATTAGTCTTTGATGAGAGAGGGCTCAGCCCATTATGGGTGGTTCCATAGCTGGGCTGGTGGTCTCAGGTTCTATAAGAAAGCAGGCTGAGCAAGCCAGTAAGCAGCACTCCTCCATGGCCTCTGCATCAATCCTGCCTCCAGGTTCCTGCCCTGTTTGAGTTCCTGTCCTGACTTCTTTCAATGATGAACAGTGCTGTGGAAGTGTAAACCAAATAAACATTTTTCTTCTCCTCCACTTGCTTTTTGGTCACTGTGTTTTGTTGCAGCAATACAGTCCTAGTTAAGACACGGTATCTTATCCCAGCAATTGAAAAGTAACTAAGACATGGTGCAAGTAAGTGTAAGAATATGAATTTGGATCTCTGGAACCCATTGGGCTCAAAAGTTCACTTTTGCAATTCCAGTGAATCCATGATGAAATAAGACATAGATACAGGAGAGTCCCCACAAGCTTGTATACCAGGTAACTGGCATATACACTGGTGAGCAAGAGAACCTACCTCAAGCAAGTTAGAAGACATTCCAACATCAGAGTTGACCTGTGACCTCCCATGTGTGCTGTGGTACTGCTGTGCTTTCACTCACAAGCCAGGGATACACACACACAAAGATTGAAATATATATATATGTAATATAATATGTAATATTAAATAATAAAATATGTAATATTTTATATATATATATATATTTCTGTCATGCAATGGGCACCCCACCATCATCTTGCCTACTCAACCACCTCAAGCCCAGAGCTTGCGTCTCATGACTGGTGCTAGCCTGGATGAGTGGCTGCCAGTCCATGAGAATGACATGAGAGGTTGCCAAATACAAGATCAGATACAAGATTCAACTGGTTGAGGACAGAAAGTGGCTGCCTTGGAGGTGCTCTCCAGAGCTGCTTCCTCTTGAAGGCTGCAGATTTTCCTTCATCACATTCTACAATGGATGACCACAGCCCGAGTAGCTCAAAGCAAACATTTGTTGTCTCAGAATTCTGGAGACCTGAGGACTGAAATCGAGATGTGACAGGCTGTGCTTCCTCTGATGGCTCTATCAGAGATTCCACCCACACCATCTTGTGTTGGTGGCAATAATGGTCAGCTCCAGGTTCATATCACTCCAGTTTCTGCCTGTGTTTTCACTCAGCTATCTTAGTGTGTTTCAGCATGTCTGTCTCCTTTCTAAGTTTTTAAAAGAAAAATTTACAGTTGCTTATTATTTTGTGTGCAAGTGTGTGAACGTATGTATTGGAACTCCTGTGCCAAGGTGGACATCAGTGGGACTCAGTTCTCTCCTTTTGCCATGTGGGTTCCAGGGACTGAACTTAGATCATCAGGCTTGGCAGAAAGTGCCTTCGCCCACTGAACCATCTCCCCCGCCCTTTCTTTCTAATAAAAAGATGATGGGACTCACCCTGATGGTTCGGCTTCAGCTTATCCAGATGATGTGTGTACAGGACTAATGTCCAAGCAAAGTCACTACATGGGACCAGAGGTTAGGACTTGAATGTCCC
This sequence comes from Lophiomys imhausi, assembly GCA_907164525.1. Taxonomy (NCBI): domain Eukaryota; kingdom Metazoa; phylum Chordata; class Mammalia; order Rodentia; family Muridae; genus Lophiomys; species Lophiomys imhausi. The sequence goes on from CAJQZJ010001750.1 coordinate 21,571,792, forward strand.
TTTCTATGAGGCGGGTGACACAGTTCAGCCTATAACATCCATTGGGAGGAATTAAAGAAAGCAGATGGGACACCAAGGGACCTTGTCACTGTATTATAGAAATTCAGAGAAGGCGGGAGGCAAGGTGGTGTCATACACAGACAGTTAGGTGTGAGCTGGTGATGGATTGATTGGGTTTAGCTACTGACACTGTGTGCCTAGAGAAATGGCCTACTGCCTCTGTGCAACCATCGCCCCACAGTAAAATGATGATGCTTTGAACCGCTGTTCTGGTCATGAAATGAGTTACTATTTGCAAAGCATTTTAGATAGTAGGACACTTAGTATGCACCATATGAGTGTTTGTTAAACACCAAATGTTCCTTCCACCAATGCTACTGTTTCATAGGTGTGAAAACTGGGATGCAGAATGGAGAGAAAACATTGCCTGGTCACCCAGTTGGACAGGTAGGGTAAGGGGAATTCACGGTTCCTTCCTCCCAGTCTCCTTTCCCAACCAACCAAGGTAGATAGCTTGGTGGGCAGTAAGGGAAGAGGTAAGTGCAGAGAAGAGGTGGGGATCCCCAAGGAGAATTCCTCTGCCTGTGAGAACACACCTCTTTCCCCACCCACCCTCTCCTCTCCTCTTGGAATTGGGAGCTGTGTGCTTGTCTCTGCCCACACAGTGGAAAGGGAGTCTAGGGAACGTGTGATCAACAGAGGCTCAGTGGGAAAAACTAGTACCTGGGGAGGCACGTTGGTGGGTCAGGGCAAGGCTGGCAGAGGATTCGGGGCAGGCCTGGGTAGGGCACCAGGGCTCAGGGTGTGGGCGTGTGTGCGTGTGTGTGTGTGTGTGTGTGTGTGTGTGTGTGTGTGTGTGTGTGTGCGCGCGTGCGCGCGTGCATTTGTGTGTGTAGTCCAGGGCTCTTCCAAAATATTCTGAGCAGGGAGCTGGCAGCACAGTCAGTGTGTCTGAGAGGCTCTTCTCTGGTATGGTTCATTTAATGTGACTGTGGGGTCTGCAGGGGCCAAGGTTCAAACGTGTAGGCAGTTGAACTGATAAAACACTTGAGGCGGGGCAGAAAGAACCCACCCCTATTCAGATACCTTATGGGTGTGAAGACATTGCATAAAAGGCCCTGATTCTCCACCCCCTCCATGTATCTATGCCCTTTACCACATGACTTAGCAGTTCTTCATGTAAAGGTAAAAGGCGTTCACCTATCCCTTCACCTTGGACTTAGGGACAGTGACAACCAATGAACTACGGCACATATGGCGTTGGTAAAGCCTCATAGAACACTCGCCTGATTGGGCTTGCTCTCTCATGCCTTCGGCCCTGCTGTTGTAAGAACATGTCCAGATTGCCCACCCTGGTCCCAGGAGGAGGATGAGAACTAAGGAAGGCAGGACTAAACCAGACTGATCAAGTCCAGCTGAGCTCAGCTGACTGAGGGCATGTTGAGCAGTCTTGCCCATCCAGCCCAGTATTGGGCATTGTAGCTACCCAACAGAGTCTAGCCAAGACCCACTGTGCTTACTGATCTAAAGATTGGTAAAGTCATCAAGTTAGGAGCAGTTTGATAGGCAGCCCTTCCTGGCAATAGCTCATCGACACACTCTGTTTTACAGAGTCTGCCTCCCAATATTACTTAATTACATCCTCCCCGCTTCTCCCAGCGTCACTTCTAGCCTAACACCTCCCCGCCTGGTCTCTCTAGCTCCAGTCTAATGGATCCCTGCCTAGTCCCTGAGCTGTAGCCAGATCTGTGTATTGTCTGATGATGGTTGCCTCTCAGTTGTCACCCTTTTCTCAACTGGCCCCAAACCCTTCAATGGGTAGTCCATGGGCTTCTCACAAAGTTTCACTTCCTCATATAAAATTCAAGGTTTTTTTGATATCTGGTTAACCCTTTCTCTCTGACTGCCGGCTGCTTCTTAGTCCTTCATGTAGGTCCTTTATTCTACCCATACAAAATGATGACGTTTCTGGACTCAAGTTGTTCGGTGCTCCTGGGATTTTACTCATGATGATCCCTCTGTCTTGGCAACACCCATCCTTCTCCATATAGCTACCTTCCTTGTGTCTTGCACAATGGGAGTACCATATCTTCAAGGAAGCTTGGCTGGAGCCACCATATCCCATTGCCAACCCAGGGTAGCTGAGCTTTTGGTAAAAGTGTACCCTAGCGGCTGCAGTGCCTATGGCCTGGGTCATGGGGCTTATACACTTGCTGTAATGTTGACTAGCTGTGGTACCACGACGTCACAGGTGAGACACAGCAAGAAGGCAACAACCCAGGATCTCAGCGGTGGGATGTCTGAATGCACACTCCCCACTTCTCTCAAGTCCCACCTCCAGCTGGCCTTCAAACTTGCTCTCCCCGTGGTCAGAACTGGAGCCTTTTGACTTTGGCTGAGGACTTAGCATGGGTGGAGGAAAAATTGGTCAGGTAGTGGGGACTAGCCAGGTTGGTCACCAGCAGAGCAGCCAGAGCCTTAAGAAAGAAGCCAGCTCTGGCTTAAGGGACACTTCTTACTCAGAGCCACTCGGACCTCACTTAAACAAAGGCACCTGACCCTGGTCCCCTGAGATCAGGCCTCTGCCTCTCATGGCTGCATGTGAGTTCTGGCCCCATCACTGGTTACTTGTAGGGACTGGTGACCCTTTATGTCCCTGGACTTCTCTGGCAACTCACAGCCTCTCCTCAGTGGTGTGTGGCCAGCCCTGTAGATGCTTTCCCAAGCTCTGCATTTATCTCCCTCATTTATTTTGGAACAGTTCCTACAGCCTGAGGGAACCCTCAGGGACCTCCTACCTCTACATGGTAGCCAGAGTGAACCTTGCACAGCACCCAGTCATACCTTGTAAACACCCTTATGAGACCTGTCCAAGGCTTCCTGATGCTCAGGAGAAGTTCATGATGCCCTTGGCCTTGGCCAACAAGGACCCATAGGGCTTACACCACTGTGTAGGCTAGCCACCTACTCTTCTCCCTGGAAACAATGGGATTCCCCTTAGGCATGTGTGGTCTCTGGGCTTGGTCCTCATCTAGTGCTGTTCCCCATGCCTAAACGCTCCTTCCGGCTGATCCCCAGTTAGCAATTCTACTTCTTCAGGTGTCAGCTCAACCACCCATTTCCCAGGGGGACTCAAGTTCACGTCCTCCATTGCAGATTCCCAGGTCTCTCTGTACTCATCCCTTGTAGATTTTATAGCACTAATTATGACTACAAGTTAACATTTTGTGATGAGATCACTTGACTGATATCTTCCTACCCTACCCCAGTGCAAGCTCACTGAAGGTCAACCCCTGACCTCTTGGACTGTTAGGTATCTACCACGCCTTGCTGAAATCCTGGCTGAGGGTAAGCGTCCAGCAGAGCGGCTGGATGAATGAAACCGAATGAACCCATGATGAAGGAGAACTTTCTCAAAAATAAAAGACATGCACTCATTTAGAATTATTACTGTAGCTACATTATAGATGGGGAAACAAACAGAAGATCAGAATAGCTAAGGGACTTACCTAAGTCCTTGTTGGTGGCAGAGCCACAGCTGCAATCCAGACATAGTTTCCTGCACATCAAGGGGCTCATCCCATGCCTACTGGGACGAAATGGGTTTACTGTTAACTCCCGTGCCCAGTCGCCTGCACCCTACTCCCTCAGCAGGAGGCAGGCTGCCTGGGGTTTGCACACTGTGGCTGAGAGGGGTCAGGGCTGGCAGGAGATAGCTGTGTGTCTGTCAGGTGCCTGCTCCTTATTCATGATCTGTTGCCATGAGTGGTGCCTGGGTACAAACAAATAAATGGTGACAACTGTAGGCTTCAAAACTGTCCTGGGGGCAGGAACACAGCCAGCCACAGTGTGTGGTGGGAGCTGGCAGCTCGCCGACAATGACAGGATGGGGCAGAGGTGGCTGTCTCAGAGCAGGTGGCTGCTGGAAAGCAGCAATTGGAGTGAGGCAGGAGGCTGCTCAGGGAACAGGGAGGGCCAGTCTCTGGAGCTGTCACTCTCACGCCACACTCCCTGAGCTTTGTAAAAATAGACAGGTTGCAAAAAGGATGAGAAGGAAAAGAGAGAGGGAGAGAGACTTTTAGATGTGGTGTGGGACCACTCCTTGCCTCTTGTGTTTCTTCCCCACAGCAAAGGATAACACATTTCTAGTCTCTGTAGTTTTCAGGCCATCCAAGGCACACTGTGCATGTGCCAGTGACCTCTCATGGACCCACCATCATGTTAGGTGCTTTGATCCACACCCACTCATACCATCTTCAAAAACAGATGCAGGAAGCTTTTTCTGTCCGAATTCAACAAATTCACTGTTTCCTTCAAGCTAGACTCGGCTCCAGCAGCCCACAAGATGCCACTGTTCCTTCCATAGTGAGACTGGTACCAGGAAGAGGTGGACAGACACTGTAAAGGAAATCACTTGAGTGAAAAGCTATAGTCACTGGAGCATGGAGTGGTCTGTCGAGTTAGGAAGTCCTGAGGGGTGTTTAAGAGGGAATAACATGCATGATTAAATGGAAAAGCCTAGGATCTCAGTTACTTGAAGGACAAGACAAAAAAGGACTATCAGAACCAGAGGAAGCAGGTGCAAAGGGGTGATTGGAGCTCTGCAGAGCCCAGCAGGGAAAGGAGCTGGGGCAAAATGAAAGGGGTCCACAGAGGACGGCAATGGGCAAGAAGTAGCAAGGAAGCATAAGGGTCCCTGGGAGACTTGATATGTATCCTTCTAGAAAATGTAGTCACTGGAAAGATCTAAACAAGTCAGAAACATGCTTTTGGTTCCCTCTTATGACAACCATTTTGGACACTGTAGAGCCGGTTAGGGCATCATGGGGAAGTCCATAGGGGAGCCACTGGTAAAGAGACAGGATGGAGGCTGGTGGTGGTGTTAGTGGCTGACTGGATGAGGGGAGAGGAGGGGACACGAAAGGATGGGGATGCTTCTTATGTTATGAGCGGTGCACTAAAGTGCTGAGGTAGATGGAGGAGGACCAGGTTGAGTGGCAACAGTGGTTGCAATCCGTACTTCACGAGTTTATGGCAAAGCATGTGTCCAGGAAGAACCTGAGGTTGGATATGACTTTGGAGCGCAGAAGATACCAAGTGGATCTAGAGAGTTGGTTGAGGCCCACTTGCAAGCCCTATGAGGGCAGGAAGCATGGCCTGAGCTGCTCATTGCCCAACAGCAGCTATCCAGCACACAACACATATCTGCTCAGTCATGGTAAACACCAGGGGATAGAAGCAAAGACAACCAAAAGCATGTTTGTTCCCTTGCTTTAGGGATTCCTTATTATCTGAGGCCACACGGAAGCATGACAGAGTCACATGACCAGTTTAGAGTCAGGGTGAGACGGAGCTGCCATTGACCTCAACTTTCCAGACCCTTCCATGATGCAGGTGCTCACGGGCTGCAGGAGCTTCTGAGGAAAAATGTAGTGAACTCGAGAAATACTATTTTCTAAGCCCGTATGAAGTATCTACAAAGTGGGCATGATAGAGCATACTCACAACCTGAGCACTTGGGAAGCTGAGGCAAAAGAATCTTAAACTTAAGGACATCCTGGACTACATAGTGGGCCCCTGTGATACGCTGTTATTAGACCATGTCTGATGATCCAGGGCACAATTTTTGTTTTCCTGGTGCATGCTGTAACTACCTGCTGCTATGCGGTCTTCCCTCAGTTTGGTGACTGACTTAATTTGCCATCTCCCTGACTCTTGCCCACCATTCTCTGAACTTCCAGCTTTGTGAGGATGTGGGCTGTCCATTTGGTGTTCCTAGCTCTAGAGGCTGGCCAGTGCTTTAAAGGCAACACTTATCAGTCAGCCGATGCCCTTGAGTAGACAGTAGAGACATGCTGGATTTATGGAATTAATGAATTCTTAGCTATTTACTGAAAAGACTTCTCTAAGGATATCTGTTAGGTAATGCTTCTTGGAAGCGCCCAGTATGATGGAGTGGATCTACATTTGTGGCTTGAAATTTCACTGAATGGGAGCTCTGGGATCTAGAGTCAGTCTCTGGGCCTCTCAGGGTCTTCACTTCTATACAAGGCTTGGGACTGGTCCTCAATGTCTGTGTCCTGCTCCTTGTGGCATGTGCCCATGCAGGTCATGGGAGCAGGTCCAGCCTCTGCTCGGGAAAAAGTTATTGCATAGAAGCCTTGGGGGCCAATGCCTGGGTTCAGAGGAAGGTTGTAGAAGTGCCTGCCCTAAGCATAGACACACAGGCCAGGTCTTCATTGTGTTGAACTAATGGGCATGTATTACAATAATTGTTTCATCTGTATGTTTATGACGTGTGCATGTATGGCTAGGGACACATGTACACGTGTACATGTGGAGGCCAGATGTTGACATAGGGTGTCCTTCTCAGTCACTTTCTACTTTGTTAAGGCAGAGTCTCTTGATGAACTCTGATTGCGTTGGTATAATTAACAGCCCAGAAATCCTGCCTCTGCCTTCTGAGTACTGAGACTATTCGGGGTTGCCATACCCATCCACCCACGCCCAGCTTTTCATATGGGTGCTGTGGATCTGAACTCTTGTCCTTTTGTTTCCACAGCAGGAATTTGTCTACTAAGCCATCTGCTTAGCCTCTATTTTATAATAATAATGATGGCGATGATGATGATAAAGGTGATGATATATAATTAATAATAATAATACCGAGATACTCGTGGTTAGTCCATAAGCAAGCGTGGTTGGTTCACTCTCCAGATTCTCTTAAATCCATGCACTTGCATCCTCCCCACCCTTAGGAAACTGGTCCCTGTGCTTTCAACCTCTTCTCTGGGCCTGGTGCAGAGACTCCTTGCTTCTCTTCCCTTGAGCTACCCCACACTGTGCACTTCTCGTTCAGCGGTCCAGAGACATTTCAACAGCATAAATTAAATCATTCCCCTGCTCTGTTAAAACACTTTAGGGATTAAATGACACTGAACAAAAGTCCTCACCACGGTCTTGAAGGGCTTCACTCAGCCTCCCTCTCCAACCTCCTCTCCTCCTTCTCCTTCCTTCTCTCTTTCTGACCTGGGTAGCAGTTACTTCCTTCTTGCTCCTTCGGGTTCAACTGACAAGTCTCCCTCTGACCCTGTCTCCCCTTCCTGGAATGCTCTGAACCTCACTTTTTGTGTGGATAGCTCCTTAAGGCTTTAGCATAAAAACCATTTCCTCAGGGGATGGAGATCTGTCTCCATGGTTAAGAGTATTTATTGCTCTTGCTGAGAACCTGAGTTTGGTTCCTAGCACCCATACTGGGAGGCTCATAACTACCTGTAACTCTAGTTCCAGGGGATTCAAATACCCTTTTCTGGCCTCTGCAGGCACTGCATGCTTATGGTGCAATACAGATACACACACACACACACACACACACACACGACCTCCTCTGAAGGACTGTACCTAATCCAGGGCCTGGCACAATACAGCCTTAGCCACTATGTATCATGTGAACAGACTCTTCTACTCCACATTCATTGCCTCCACGTGGCCTCGCGCAGTGAGGGCGGAAAGGTGAAAGGCACAACTTGAATGGCCTAAGCTTTTATCTTGGGGATCCCGGAGCTATAGTACACCAGTGTGGGTTCAAGCCTTGTTTGAGCACCCACAAAAAAACTGTATGTATCCCTCTGTAGGTAAACCATAGCTGTGCTCCTGTCTGTCTAGATAACACAGGCTTGTTTGAAAGTATTTGAGCTAGCCCCCACCTACCCACCATGCACTTCCAGAAATAAAGAAAAGGATGCTACGGGCATCAGAAGTCCCGACCGCCCATTTGTAAGAAGTCCAGGTCTCTGGAGCATATAATGACATCGACAAGGGACTGGCCATTCTCAATAATGATTCCTTGCTCTTGGTGGTAATCAAATTGTTCCTACTTAGTAAACACGCTTGTATTCCTTCCTTTCTTGCTTCATGAAAAAGAGGTTTAGGGTCAGCCTACACTTCTGAAGTTGGCTTAGAGGGAGACGAGGGCCTCCAGAAATCCCTCAGATCTCTTTCTGGGTAGTAGGTGTGAGCACAGTCAGCACTCACAGTGGTATTTGCACTGTGGTCTGGAAGAAGCAAGACCATCAGCTGGCTGTTGGGTGCTGTTTCTGGCCTGCGCTGAATCTTCTTAATCACAGTGAAGACAGGACAGTGCTTAAGGACTAGTGGTATTTGTTCACCTGGATGTCAGGCTGGCACATTCTGCCAGCAGCCATTGTTTGTTCAAGGACCCTAAACCCTGCTGGGGACTTGAGGGAACCATGTAGGCCAGCCAAGATAGTTATTCAGGCAATGGTGATCAAGCCAGAAGCACTTCTGCCTGAAGCTGTGGCTTTCAGATCAATGGTGGCTCAAAGTGGTCCTTGGTGGTAGGCTGGTTCAACAGCAACTTCATGGCTGATTTGGCAGCCCAGGAAGTCATTTGAACTCTCTGACTCTTACTATCCTGCTTAGAAAGTGGTTGTGAAGAACAACCAACCCCTGCCCCCATCCCTTGCAGAGTTGACATGGAAACCCCGCCTGTGCTAAGACTTAAGAGATTTAATTGGATACAGTCTCCTCCACTAGGCCATGTGAGCCACATTCGTCAGAACAGCAGTGTTTGGTCTCAGCCTTTTAAAGTCACCAGGCATGCCGCACTTGGGATGTTGCTGACTCAGTGGGAGACTCCACAGAACATGTCATGGTTCATTTGCACAGTGTCCTGCTCACACTGGGGGCACCCCGCCCTTGAAGACAGTTGTGGACTCATGGCCTCGGTGCTCCAGGGTGCTCACCTGAGTAACAGATCCGGGCCTCACAATGGCCCCACAAGAGTCTTGCTTTTGATCTTCTCCATGTAAATGAGGACTGTGGACACAGGCAGGTGGATTGGCATACTGGCCTCTCTCCATGACCCAATCTGCTGATGTCTGTCTCTCTGGGCCTTATTTGTGTGGAGGGGAGGCTTTCTTGACCTAGGGTGTGACTCCCTATACCCCAGTGAGGAACTTCAGAGCCCTTAGTGAATGTCTCTGTGGACAGATTTATGGGTCCTGCCGGTGTTGGTGGTTTCCCCGGGCTCTCCCAGGCAATCAGTGGCAATGGTGTTTTCTCAGTATATTCAAGGTGTGCTCGCTCCCTCAAAGACTTTTGTCATTCTAAACTTGGACCCTGTGCCAATTTCCAAAGAGCAGAGAAACCTGGTTGGGTATCCCTGGGAGCCATTCAGGGCCTCTGAGGGTCTGGCAGTTGCCATGGCATCTGCCTTAGCTCCCTCTGAGACTGGACTCAGCTGGCACCGGCCAGATAAACATCAGGTCATGCCTGGCTGCTGTTGATGTTGCCAGGAGACATCAGGTCCCAAGAGGCCCTGGGGCTGCCAGTGTGTGTGGAGTGAGGGGTGGTAGGGACAAGGGTCCATAGTGACATTTCTAGCCTCTGGCTCATGTCCTCCATAGTGTTGGACATGGCACCTAGCGTTGGTGCATCCCCCATGGCTCCATCCATCCAATTACCTGGTGCTTAGTGACCAACACTGTGGCTATGATGAGGGAGTAAGAAGCCCACCATCACGGAGCTTCCACTTTGGTGGAAGAGGAAACTGCTAGTTAATGCCAGGAGAGTTCCATAGTGCTTGCTGGCTACAGAAGTTGCCCTAACGGAGAGATCTATTAGAACTGAGATCCCAATGGGTGTGTGTTAACCAGAGGAAGAGAAGGAGCAGCCTCCTGGCTGAGACGAAAGCATACACAAAGGTGTGCAAAGGCCCTGTGGTATGATGTGTGGATGGGCAGTATGGCTGGGGCAGAGAGAGAGAGAGAGAGAGAGAGAGAGAGAGAGAGAGCAAGAAACAGCATGGAACATGCTGAGGAGTCTGGCTTTAATCTCAAGGGTCATCAGAAAACTTTTAAGCAGGAAGATGTGGTCTGATTTCTTTTAAAATGATCATACAGCCACCAAGGGAAGACTTGGAGGGATAGAAGGTAGGAATTGGTGGAAGCGATCCTCAATAAATACTTGAAATCTGTCTTTCAAAGCCACCCCATATTCCTTCTCTATTGTCTCTGCTTCCCACAGGCCTCTGCATCATTTCCACAGCTCTGAGCGGCCCCTAACTGGACTCCTGACATCTGATCTTGCCTGAATATCATCTACCGTGCCTGCCCCTGGTGGCAGAGTTCCAATAGAAAGCCTGGCTTTGATCAAGCTCTATGGAGTACAGGCTGTGACTATCTTCTTACAGTAAAATGTACAGACTAAGTAGGTACAGTCCCCTCTGTGCCCTGTCCCTCCAGCTTCTGGAACACAGAATGACTTAATTTCCAAGGGCCGCTTTTTGTCTGAAACCTGAGCCTCATCCTGCAAGAACCACCTGAGAGGTGAGTCCCGCTCAGCTCTCCCTGAAGTCTCTCCTGTACTTTGGTCCAAATCAGAATTCACTCCCTGTTGCCTCTTTAGGACAAAGGGCAAATGGACAGGAGAATCCTCCTAGACCAGGGTCTTGATTTAATTCTGATAAGATAGTTAATTCTGACTGTCAACTTTCCAGGATCTTGAATTGCCTAGAAGACAAGCCTGCGGGCATGACTTTGAGGGCACTGCCTACATTTGGCTAATTAGATTAATTGATCCACTCCAAATGTGGACAGCACCATCCCATGGGCTGGGGTCCTGGACTGAAAAAAAAAAGGAGAAAGTGAGCTGAGCACAGACATTCATCTCTCTCAACTTCCTGACTGCAGGTGCAATGAGACCAGTTGTCTTAAGCTCCTGCCTCCATGCCTTCCCACCATGATGGACTGTGAACCCTCAAACTGTGAACCAGAATAAACCTTCCTTTTTCTGAGGTTGTTGTCAGGTATTTTGTGACAGCAACTAGAGAAGTAACAAGTCCACCTGGTGTATTAGTCAAGGTTCGGGTGTTGACGCTGGGCACAGAACCAATAGAATGAGCATACATTAAAAGAGGATTTATTAAGTTGATTTACACAATACAGTCAGAGTAGTCCGACAATGGCTGTCTCACATATGAAAGTCTGAGGTCCTGATGGCTGCTCAGGCCGTGAAGCTGGACACCTCAACATTCCAATATGGTGCCGAAGACCTGGAATTCTACTGGTCTTTAGTCCATGTTGGAAGCCAGGAGAGGCTCGTTCTGAAATCAGTGAAGGGATCAGCAGTGGTGGCAACAGGGTAGATGAACTCCCCAGCGAAAGTGAAGGCCAAGAGGGCAAAAGGAGCTTTTCCTTCTTCCATGTCCATTTGCCTGGGTGGGACCTGAAGGTGCCATCCACATTCATGGTGGATCTTCCCACACTAGTTAACCTGGCAATCCCCCACTGGCAGCCTGATGCAGGCAATCCCTCATTGAGACTATTCCCAGATGAATCAGGGTTGACTTCCCAAGATGGGTAGGACAGGGGTGCCATTTGGACTCCTGGGGTTCCCTGGGGTCATGAAGTGGGGGCAACAGGAAGCAGTACAAGAAAATAAAGGCAAATGTCTTGCTCTTTCTAGAAGTTTCTCTGCCCCAGATAATGATACAATGGTTGTTTGTTACAAAGTGTTTGTATATAAATGGAAGGGCACTTAGATGGAGCATGGGTGCCTGTCAGATTATACAAACTGTTTAGCTGGCAGTATCTGAAAAATATTCTAAGTCCCTACAAGGGAGGTGCCCATATCTATATTCTTGTTGTGGGAAAGAAATCGAGGCTCAAGCCCTCCTTATAGTGAACCAGATGGGACAGGGCTGGCCTTAAGCTCACAGTCCCTATCTCTATGGATACACATATGTACAAGCAATGACTTATCTGTGTCTCAAGTTTATTGGGGACCTACCATGTCAATGGTCCTTATAGTTTTTCCCAGAGCCCATGTCTCATTGTGGCCTAAAGGCCAGGTTCTTATGTGCTTCTGGAATTCTTTGGCATGAAAGAAGAAATTTTCAATTAATTCTAAATGCTTTGACCATTCATCTCCTCACCCACCCATCCACCTACCCACCTAGACATCTATCTATCTACCTACACAACTACCATTCACCTACCCATCCATCCATCCATCCATCCACCCACCCACCCATCCATCCATCCATCCATCCATCCATCCATCCATCCATCCATCTATCCATCCAACTGCTCACCCTTAGACTCATCCACCCATCAACCTACCCATCCATCCATCTGTCCACCTATCTACCTACCCTTCCATTTATCTATCTATTAAGGCACGCACCCACCCACCCCTCAACCTACCCATCTACTCATTCATCTATTCAGGTATCCATCCATCTAGTGTTCATGAATACTCACTATGTACCATATCCTACTATATAGTAATAAAACACAGAGCAAAGGGTAGGAACCTTATGGAGCCTGAAGACCAGTGCTGATCCCTACAAATCCTACCCCAAAACCAACCAACCAATCAACCAACCAACCAAACAAACAAAACACACCAACACCTTTTGGTGCCTTGGCAGAAGGCAGCTGTAGAATCCAACCTTTAGGAGGCCTCATTAATTTGTCACTTTTGCGGTCTAAAGGCTCACCCCCGATGTCCTTATTTTTTCACTGTCGGGAAGGGCTGGGGACATGTGGTGCAAAATGATGAGAAGAAGAATGAGCTCAGCTGTTGCGTGTCCCTCAGGAACATGGGCACTTAGGAAATATCTTGCAGAGTCTGGGAAGATTGTCAGGGTCGGACTCTCCCTGGGTCAGGCAGCTTGCTGAGAGTTTTTTCTAGAGGCAGACTGTCATAGCTGTCAACGTGAGCTCAGGAGACATCTCTCAACACGTTGCTCTTTCTGTTGACACTTCAGTCAGTGGGGTGACTGAAAGGCAAGCTCTGCCTTCCTATAGAAGCTACTGGAACAGCTGGCATTTGTTCTGTGTCCTCTGTGGACCAGTTCCCTTATATGTGATAGCCCCGTTCCCCACAGTCATCTAGGAATGTAGCTGGTGTATACCCATTTATGGATCAAAATACTGACACTGGTGTGGTGAGCTCCCACACCCGGGCAATGGCAGTGTTGGGGCCAGAGTGCCTGATTAGCACAACACAAGCCTGCCTTGATAAATGCCATCGCTTCTCAGTCAGGCTGCCTGGTGTGGGAGTCATCATGGTATCAAATGTCTAAGTTTTTGATCCTTTTGTTTCTGGGAAGTAAGATGGGCTCAGAGAGAGGCAATAAAAGACCTCCAAGTACAGTTTACAGTGTCCAGGTCTTGAGATATGGACTCCACTGGCCCTTTGTAAGACAGTGCCTGGGGTCCCAGACCGGCCATCTATACTTCTGACTCCTAGTTAATGGGGCCATCAGTAGTGTGTCTCATCCAGCTGCCACTTGCAACTCTGCAGCTGCAGGAACGGCTTGTGGGGGCTTGCTCATGACACCAATGTCCCCAAAGCAAAAGTTACACTTCAGAGCTCCCCCTAGAAGGCAAGGATAGGGTCTTAACTCTTTTCCGGGTAGGAGCTATGCCCTATGGTTAAGTGAACTAACCTCCCAAACCCCAGTTTCCACTTCACTCCTACAGTAGATTCTTAACAGATGCTGGAAGAAAAAGAAGAGGTGGGAGAGGAAGGGGGTGAGTACGAGAAGACCAGAAGCCAGAAGGGATTAAAAAAAACTGGGCAAGAAAGAATAGTTTTGTTCACTCTTCAGGTGACTTGAGGGCAAAGGGGAGTGTTCACAGGAAACCAGCCAAGGGACCAGAGGGCCCGTGTCTTTCTGTGTGCTATATGAGGGTTCCACCAGTGTAATTTTCCCTTTTCTTTATTATTTTATTTACTGTAGGCTGATGTGTCCCCAAGATGAGTTCTTCTGGGTCAGAGAAGGTAGTCCTGGTTGCCACTAGGGACACTGCCCCAGGTTGAGTGAACAGCGGCTCCCTGGGCCCCAAGCTGCAGGGTAGCAGACCTGATATTCATCTCTTGCACATGGCTCTTTTCCATCCTCTGAGTCCCTTTGCCCTTTACTGATGGCAGAGACCATCTGGCAGGCATCGCTGGGTGTTGCTATGGTGATGACTATAATGTCATACAGGACTAAATCAAATTTTGGATCTCGGAGTCAAGCAGCTCTTTTGAGAAATGCCAGGAGTTGATACAGGACCTGCCTGGTGCCAGCTTTCCCCTTCAGATTTGCTTCCTCACCTGGATGAGGCTCATTCGTTTACTCATTCATTGACACTCATTCCAATGATTTCTTTGGGAGAACCTACTATGTGTTTCACATTATGCGAGGTAAACATGTGTGATCCCAAGTGGCTGTGTAGAGTGTTTAGTCTTATACAAGAGATAGGAACTCACAATCACATGGCTACCATGATTACCACAGTGAGTGTGATAGCTTGATAGGGTGCCACCCCAAAGCGTCACAGATAGGAAGGCATTGACAACAGAAACTATGATCTTATGATTCTAGAAGCTGGAAATCTGAGATAGAGGGTCAGCAAGGCTGGCTTCTCTCTGTTTGCTTATAGATGGTTTCTTCCTCATGTCTTCATATGGTCCCCCTGTTGTGCTCTCCCCCCTCCCCTCTTCCACACACTCTGAACTCTCTCTCTCTCTCCTTCCCCTGTGTGTGTGTTCTCTCTCTCTCTCTGTGTGTGTATGTGCTCTCTCCCCTCCTCTCTCCCCACCTCTGTGTGTATGTGTGTGCCCCCAATCACCTTTTCTTACATTCACCAGACTTCCTGGATTTGAACCCTCTCAAATGACCTTATTTAAATGGAATGCTTCAAGGCCCTCTCCTCCAAACACAGTTTCATTCTGAGGAGAATTTGTGGGCAGCACAGTCTAACCCACAATAGGGAAGATGAACCAAGGGTGTGGATGAGAGAGGAGCTGGGTAGCCTCCTGAAGGAATGCCATCTTGGGAGAATCTTGAAGAACTAGAAGATGTTTCTCTGAGGGAGGGATGGGGATGGAACCAGACATGGTTTCCAGGAGAGAAGGGGATGGGGATGGAGGAGGATATGATTGGAGAGAAACAGAAGTGCGAGGGCCAGAGCAGGGGATGTCTCCTGAACAACTCAGGTCATCACGAGGGGACTGGCATGGTTGGAACAGAGTGGTAAGGCATGAAGACCGTGCAGAACTCTGAAGGTGACCGTCTCCTGAGCTATTCAAACAAACAAACAAACAAACAAACCCAAACAGTTTAAGCAGAAGGTCAAGTTGATCAAAACTTTCTTTTGAAACACTTCAAGGAGGGATGTCCTCTGCCTAGGTTACCATGGCAGCCCTGGTATGGGAAATGGTATTTTTGGCCTTAGGTTCTCCCCCTCCTCCTGGAATGCTGCCATGTCAGCAGGAGTGGTGCAAGAAGAAGCTTCAGAAGCACTGTGGGCTGGGGAGAAGGCTCTGTGGTTAGTTTTGCTGGGTAAGCAAGCAGATTAGAGTTCAGATCCCCAGTACCCACATAAATGCTGGATGGCCATGGTGGTTTTCCTGCCATCCAGAATTAAAAGGTAGAGACAGGATCCTTGAGTAAGCTGGCCATCGAGAATAGCAGACTTAGTGAACTCTGAGCTTGACTGAGAGACCCTACCTTAAAGAACAAAATGAAAGCCATTCAGGAAGTTTCCTGAGATCAAGCGGGGGACTTCACCTGCATGTGCACACCTACAAACACACATCACACACACACACACACACACACACACACACACCACACACACAAATACACACACATGCACACACACGTAAGAAAAAATAGAGAGGGTGAACAAAGGCATTTGCATAGTCTGGTTGACACGTAAGACTATCAGAAGTCTCCCTGCAGCATGAAGTTCTGACCCAGACAGATCACAAACCCATCAGCAAGAAAAGAAAATGCTTATTGTGGCAACTCATCTGGGTTGGGCAGAAGCGTTCGTTATGTAGCCGTGACCATTAGTCAAAGCAAGTGGGCAGGGGTTTGGGGGGGCACTACTTCCATCTCTTGGTGGTTGAGGGGTATGGAGGATAGGAGGGATTGGGTACCCATCTTTGGAAAAAACACCACAGAAACTCCGAGGAGTATGAAGAGCCCCTTCTAAACCCTCCCCGTCCACTACCACCACCAGGGAATGTGACAGTTGCTTGGAGACAGAACCACTTACAGACCAAGGCACCCTCGGGGAGCTTCCCCTCACTTGTCTGTTACCTGAGAACACACATGCTCGAGGCTTCTCCATCATCTAGATCTTAGTGAAAAAATGGAGAACCTCACTGTGCATCTTCTAGTCTTCTGAGGCTCATGAGGTTGGTAACTTGGCCATCTGTTCCCTCCCAGCTCTGTTCCCTCCTTGTGATGATAACACAATGTTCCTTATCTGACCTTCTTTCTCTGTCGGGGGCAGTTGTTGGTATGGCTGTCAATCAAGGGATCTTGGCCATCATCCAGGCAATGGGTGGGCACAGTGCCTGAGATTGTGCCCAAGTTTAAATCTAAAGGGAAGTCACAGGACATGAGTGAGTGGGGGAGCATTATTCATCCACAGGCCTGGATATCTCCTGTCTGCTCTACTTCCTGGATTCCAGATTCCTGCTCTTTCTAAAGTCCAGTTGGCTCCTTTCACTTTTTCCTTTGACCTGAAAGTTACCTCGTACTCTCCTGATGAGTTCTCTTCCTTTCCTTCCTTATGTCACAAACTCCAGTTTTTATGATTAGCATATACCCATCTGTACAAAATGATAGGTTTCAACCATGGCATATCCATACAGGTATGCCACATACACTGGTCATACCCAACCTACTCCCCCACTCTGGCATCCTCTCTTGTCCCCTAGGTCTTTCTGTTCATCCTCTTCCTCTATTCAAATCACCCCACTTCTACTTCCATGCCCTATGTAAAACCCAGAGTCCACATAGGAAAGAATGTGACATTAGCCTTTCTGAGTCAGGCTTATTTTGTTTAACATGACAATCGTCAGCCCTGACTACTTTCTGAAGATGACATATCTCATTCTTCTTTAAGGCTGACTCAGGTCCCTTTGTATATATACCCAGGAACCACAGAGCTGGATCATGGGAGAGTCCTGTTTTTACTGTTTTTGATTTTCATACTGATTTCCATAGTGGCTGGAGAGATCTATATTCCTGACATTAGCATATCAAGATTCCTCCTTCAGCCCTGACATTTTCACAGCCTCTGATGTCTGCTTCCTTGATGCTAGCCTAGTCCTTTTCTGACTGGGCTGAGGTGGAATCTCACTATGGTTTTGATTTGCTTTTCTCCGATGGCCAAGAATATGAACTTTTTTTTTTTTGCATGTAAGTACTGGCCCTAAGTATCTATTTCTTTGTTTAAACGGCCCACTGTGGATTCTGTTCTGTACAACTGACAGTCTCTAACTCTGTCTTAGCTTCGGGGGTCTGAAGCAGCATTTTACCTGGAAGCATAAAGAAGCCCTGACCAGGGAAACTTCTCTCCAGTGTCCTTCCCAGGAAGTAGGTACTTTGAGGGTGACTTAGTGGGCAATGTGCCATGGGAGTGTGAGGACTTGAGCTGGATTCCCAGAATCTACACAAAAATCCAGGTGTGGTGGTGTCCGAAGTCTCAGTGCTGGGGACAGGGGTGGGGAGGAGTGGAGGTGGGGAGGCAGACAGACACAACTGGAGCTCCACATCCCAGCAAGAGAACCTGTTCCCAGCAAGATATCATTGTGTTGCCCAGGCTGGCCCCAAGCTCTCCTTCTCTTGCCTTGGTCTCACAGGCCTGCGCCATCACAACTGGCTTAGCCAGACCTTCCTGTGGTACCCATGGCAGACCAGTGAGCCCAGGAGATGCTCAGGAGGGCCACCTTGAGTAAGCTGCTCAGAGACTGTTTCTTTATTTGCCAAACTGCTGAGGGTATAATGCCAGCCCTCCACACGAAAGCTGTGGGATCCATTTCTTAACTTCGTCTTAGGCCAGAGTTTTCTGGAATGTGATACACCCGTCACTGCCAGGATGAATGAATCTGACGGGGACAGCTGTGTGTTTATTTCTGTGGATGTCAGCCTGAGTCACAGCACACCACAACTGTAATTTTCTGGCTGTTATTCTTTGAAATAAGGGCAAATTTTGGTGGTAACCCGAGAGAAAAGCATCAAGCAAGTAACGGGACAGATGCCAAGGAGATGAGACGAGCAGATACGGGACGAGGCAGGAGGTGGGAATGGGGAAGGTGGCCGTGGCTGGTGAGGTGGCCAGAGTGTAAAGGGAACAAGGCCTGGTGGGTCTGAGTAGGAATCTCCTGGGAATCTTATGCCCCAGGCCACAGTGAGTGGGTGCCATGAGCTCCCACACACCAAAGCCTTCTGGCAGGACTTCTGTCCACTCTCTGGCACCACAAGGGCAGTTCTCACTATGGCTCAAAACCAGGCAGTTTTGTCTCCACCCCCGGGGACAGGTAGAACTATGGCTAACGCATCTATGAGAGTGGGCTCCATCAGTTACATCTGCCTCTGAGACTCTCAAGTGTGGCGTGGCAGGAACCCCAGGTGTGAGATCAAGCATGGCTGGTTTTTACTCTGGCTTTGCCGTTTCCTGGACCTCAGGTTCCCACTAAGTTCCCTCATCCTTCAGTTGGTTCATCCATAAAATGGGGCAGTAAGAAAATTTGAAAAACATATTCTTTACCTAACTCACAAAGACTGGGAATGGCAGCTGGAAGAAGGATGGGATACATGCTTGGGATTCTACCCAAGACCCCCTAAACCCACAACTCTGTTTAACTATGGGAGAGCAGAAGGGGCAGTCCCCCCAATCCCTCTCTGCCTGTGCACACCCCCACTCAGATTGTTCTGGAAGCTCTCTGGGATCCTTGTCTGTGGAATCCCCTTGTTAGGGCCCATCTTGCCCTGAGGAGGCACAGGTCAGTCTTAGGGGTCTTCCATCTCTGCCTTCCCCCGCCCAACCTGGTTCTGCAAAGAGATCTGTGTTGAAATCCTAGCTGTTGGTAGCTGGCCTGGTGGACTCACAAGCACTTTGATTCCTGAACCTCAAAGTTCTTTCTCTTTCTCCTCCTTCTTTGTAGAGCCTCCTTCTCAGGACTCTGGCTTTTTATCCCTTTCTTAAAGTCCTCTGAGTTAAATTTGCTCAGCTGGCTAAGCCATGCCCCTGCTAGCTCTCGAGACAGCTAATACTTTACACCCATGTCTTAAGCAGCCTCACACCTGGGATTAAACAAAAAACATTCTCATAATTGTTTATTTTAATAAGATCATACCACATTGGCTTATTATTATTATTATTATTTTTACTATACTTAATTGTACACTCTGATTTATTTTAGTGTATTTATTACTACTGCTCTAGAAGTAGGAAAAAGGGGGGGCTTACAAAGAAGTAAGAGAAAGGGGAGCTCTACAAAGGAGTACGAGGAAAGGAAAGGGCTCTAAAAGGAAGAAGGAGAAAAGTTCTACAAAGAAGAAATAAGGGGACTCTACAAAGAAGTAGGAGAAAAGAGGGACTACAAACAAAGAAGAAACTCTACAAAGAAGGAGAAAAGGAGCACTATGAAGAAGTAGGAGAAAGGGCTACAAAGAAGAAAGTGGTTGCTGCTCTCTCAGCTGCTGGTGCTCCCTGAAACTGCTGCTGGTTCTTCCCGCTGCTGTCTCCTGGTTTGCTGGACTTCTACTGAGACTGGTATTAACCCCAAAGAACCCAATGACCCTACTCAGCAGGAAGTAGCCCAAAGAGAACTCTGTCCTTTTTCCCATTAACCTTCTTTCTCTCCCACCTACTGTTGGGGGGGCCGAAAGGAACGAGGGGTGGATAGAAGGCATAAGGAATTAAGTATAGTAAAATTAGAGTAAATAATTAAGTTCAAAAATAATAAAAGCTGCCTGCTACGCTCGTGGATCTTGATTTCTTTATCTACTAAGTGGAACTAAAAATCCTGGCTCTTTTGAGGTAGATATGGCAGCCAGCCTGAGCTACATAGGGATGGGTCTCAAATCCAAACACTCCCATCCTCAGCAAAGAACGCATGAAAATGAAACAAAATAAAACAAGAAAATCCCCCAAAATAAACTCTACAAAGGATGGCTTCTTCTTCTTTTTCTTTTTATTCCTTTTATTGAAAATAGATTTTTCCCTTCACATAATATATCCTGATTATAGATTCTCCTCCTTCTACTCCTCCTACTTCCTTCCCACCTCCCCTCCCATCCAGATCCACTCCCTCTCTGTCTCTCATGAGAAAACAAACAGGCTTCCAAGGGATAATAATAAAACAAAATAAGTTAAAACAAAAGCTAGTACATTGGTATTAGACAAAACAAATAGAAGGAAAAGAGCTCAAGAGAAGGCACAGAAATAGAGACTCACTTATTTGCACACTCGGGAATCCCCTAAAAGCAAACAAACAAATGCTAAACTGGAAGTCACAATGTATATGCAAAGGACCTGTAGAGTGAAAAGAGAGAAAAATATGTGATATAAATAAAATAAAATAATCCTTAAATTGGGGGGGGGGGATAGAAGGGATGGAAAAGGTACCCAGGTTAAGGGACCCAGAACACAGAAGTAGAAAGGAATGGGATACTTTGCCGGATACTATTGCAAGACAGGGTAAGCATGGACTGGATTGTGTCTCTAAATTCACATATCAAAGTCCTTGGACATATCACTAGTGCCTTAGATGTGACCTTGTTTAGAAAGTGTCCTTGCAGATGTAATTGGTGGAACTGAGGTCCTACTGGGGTTGGTGGGCCCCTAGACCAGCATGACAGGCATCCTTACGGAAAGGATGCATGAAGAGGTAGAGGTAATTGAATCAGGAGCTGGTCATCCCTCATGCTTTGTTGTGGCTGCCCTGGCAAGCCCATGCAGGGACTCTGGGAGTCTGCACTGGCAGATGGCCTCAAGGGAGAAGAGCGGCCTTGAGTCCAGGAATAGAATAGTAGCTTTAACCACAAGTCACAAAAGAGAATGAGGAAGAAATGGCTCAAAGAAATGAGTTTCCCTTGGGGACCTGGCTAAAGCATTCATTGCCAGGTGTGATGGCACACACCTGTAACCCTGGCACTTGGGAGCCTGAGGCAGGAAGATCACAAGGGTTAAGGCTACACTGGGGCTACAGAGCAAATGCCCACCTCAAAGGGGGAAAAAAAAGAAAGAAAAGGGAAAAATGTGACCAGGATAAGAGGCTTCCCACTTGCTTAGAACACCAAAGCCACGGCATGAACTGAACACTTGTAGGTAGCAACACTGGCACCTCTGGAAGTTAGTGAGCTTCCCTCACTAACGGAGGAGGCTCCAGAAGGGAAAGTAGGCCATGAACTACAAGATGCCAAGTCCTGCTGTGTGGGACTGTGCCCGGCATTCTGGTTTAATTTCAGACTCTCTGCATTCTTAGGAAGAAAGTATTCATGCACGCGTTTCAGAAGAAGAAACCGAGGGTCAGAGAGTTTGGTGCACTTGGCCAAGGCCCCCCAGATGTGAGTTAACACAGCAGGCATCGGAACCCAGTGATCTAACTTCTGTCTCTTCTACTTGTGGAGACTGGGCCGTGATGGGACAAATGACCCGGGGCTGAGCCAAGAGTCTAGCATGGGACCGAGCCCAAGATGAGGAGGCTGGAGAACAGATCCACCCACAGAATTGTTACCACTTAAGATAACAGCCCCCTTATTGTTCAAGCTACTTTTAGATGGACCTTCTGTTGTTTGTAAGTGAGAACAATTTAGTCGAATCAGAGTTTAAAATGAGCCAGGCCCTTGGGCTCTTATGAGATCAACCTAGAGGGCTGTAATTAAGAGGAGCCCATAAATGGTAACCCACCACCCAGGCATATTTTGAACCAGCTGAGACGCAAGCCCTAGAAGAAGGCAGATGGATCCCTGAACATCACCTCCACGAAGACAAAGCTGCCGGTGCACAGAGCAGCTCTATGTGCAGGGAAGTGGGTTGCCTTATGTTGGACTCAGAATAGGCAGACTCGCCCACCGTGCGTGGGCAGCTTTGGGCCACGGCAGGGACTGGAGGAGCCAAACAGAACTCAGTTCCCTGTGGGCAGCTTATTCCCAAGACAAACTGGAGATGAAGGAATACTGAAGCACACTTCCTTATCTCAGGCTTCCCCACGATGGGAGATGGGTGTTCTGTGGGGAAGACAAGGAAGGGTGCAGAGGCTTTGACAGCACAGCTAGCATGGTCAAGTTTAGGGATGAGGGTGTGTGGAAGTAGGGGAAGGTTTGTCAGGAGCACAGGGTGAATGGTAAAAGGGTGCAAAGAAAGAGAATTGAAGGAAAAAATAAGGAGGGAGGGAAGAAAGAAAATAGGGAAGAGATGAGGGAAGGAGAGTAGATGAGAAAGCCAGACACTAATTAGATAGTATGGACTCATTTCTGCTTAATAATGAGGAAAAGCTAGAGCCAACCAGAGAGTCTGTGACAATTGGCTGAGCTGAGGAGAGGGAAGTGGCTTCGAGGCCCTTGGCCACTGACAGCTGCTTGTCCCTTGGGAAGCTCTGCCCACCTTCGGGATCCCTCCTGGGACCTGACACCAGTCTCAGAACTGGGTGAGAAGGATCTGGATGGTGAATACAGTGTGGGGGTACTCAAGAAGTTTAGTGGGGTTCACAAAGGGATGGTGCAGGTCGAGAGGCTGAGAATGCTGACCAGGGCCCCTCAGAGTGCCAGGCAGTCACATCCTTGCCCTCTGAAGACACCAGAAATATAGACCCTGCGTGGAGCTCCACTGAGGCAGAGGGAAGTCTGTGGAGTCGGAACCACCTTGAGAAATTCAGGTTAACTTCTGTGAGCCTCGGGCTCCTTGTGGGAGAGATGCAAGGGTTCTTTCAACACAGGGATACCAGAACAGCTCTCTACACTGAGGTTCAGAGTTGAAAAGTCATGACCTGTGGCCTGAAGCGGTCCATGGGTTCTCTTTATTTCTAGTTAGAGCCAATGTGTATTCAGGGGCCTACTATTATTTTGTAGACCTCCCTGGGACCTATGAGCACCCCACGAGGTAAAAGCCAGACACCCTCCTAGCTCGGCCTCCCATGTCACCAATGCTGCGATTACAGGCCCATGCCACGTCACACAGCTTTTTACATGAGTTCTGTAGTCCAAACTCAGGTCCTCGGGCCAAGTACTTTAGCAACTGAGCCATCTTGCCACCGCCTCTGTCTCCATGCTCCATATGCATCCTTGTGCAGAAGTACTGCCTCAGAAGCCCTGCTTGCACGCAGAGTACCCTTGCCCAGTGAATTCGGGCCTGGCTCCCTGATGAGGAGAGCTAAGCCCTAAATCCAACTGAAGGGCAAATGGTGTGTGACTCTTATTACTGCACTGTGGATTCCGAGGCCACCTCCGGTGGGACTTTATTTTTGCCTCCCAGGCCCTTTGAAGGCTGGATCCACTTCCTAAGCCATCTTTCTCTCCAGGACCCGGCCCAGGAGCTGGTGGCCCAGGCTCTATGAGCGACCTGGCACTGATTGATTGGCTGATATTTGTGGCTGAATGATTATATGTTTTCAGAGCAGCTGCTGGCAGAGAGAGCATTCTAAGTGTAAAATATTGTTATTAATTATCCCAATTGCTCCGTTCAGCTGCAGGCACTGTGTCTTCTCAGATGGAAGAGATAAGGTATCCCTGCCAAAGTAAAAAAAAAAAAAAAAAAAGACTGATTGGTGCTGTTGGATTTTGTCCTCTGTCCTTTAAGAGAAGGTTACAGAGAATTATTTTCCCCTTAATCACTTCTAAACTAGAATTTGAAGGAAAAAACAACAAATAAACTCAGGTTTAATGCCTGGCTTAGCACAAAGCTGTGCGACTTTATGTGAATTATTAAACCTCTCTGTGCTTCAGAGTCTTCGTTGCTTAACTGAGTAACATCTATGATTCTGTCTAATGGTTTCCTGGGAATTCCAGGTGGCACTAGGCAGTGAAGTAGCAAGGCCTCTGCTGATTGCTGTCTGTGTTCTCTTACCAATGAAATATTCCCCCCTCCTTTTCTATTTTTCATATGTGTAGTGTGTATGTCATATGCATGTGTGTGGGTGCATGTGTGCATGATATGCATGAGGGTAGATGTGTGTGTGGGGTAGTGTCAGATGCACTTGTGTGTGTGTGTGTGTGCATGTAGAGGCTAGGCTGATGGATCATCCTCCATCCCTCTTCTACATTATTCACTAGGGCAGGGTCTCTCAATCAAACCCAGAGCTCATCAACCTGCATAGCCTTGCTAGTCGACTTGCTCTAGTGACCCCTGTACTTACTTCCCTTCTGAGACTGGAATTATAGGGGAGCTACAGTGCCCACCCTGCATGGGTCCTCATACTTTAGAAACAGACACTTTCATCACATAGCCATCTGCCCAGCCCTGGACCATATATTTTTCTAAGATTTATTTTTATTTTATGTGTATCACATTCATGCAGTACTCACAGAGGCCAGAAGAGGGCGCGAACTCCCTGGAACTGAAGTTACAGCTGGTTGTGAGTGGCCCTGTGTGGGTGCTGGGATCCAGAACTTGGATCCTCTCCAAATGTAGCCAGTGCTCTTAAGCACTGAGACATCTCTTCAGTCCCCAGAACATCTTAACTACCAGTGCAAGTCTGCCTCCTCCCTGCCCCTGCAAAATGTAGAGTTAGTTCCTTGTGGTAAAGTTAGGTCTCTTTAGTGAAATTAGTAGGCAGTTCAGATTAGCACCTGGCAGCACATAAGGACGAACCTGACGTCCCTTTAACCTGATGAAATGGACAAAGCTCAGTTGCAACCATACGATAGATATGCCCTGTTGAAGGGGCGTGGCTAAGAAACGGTGCAAGCTGCGCAGATGACGTCAGTAGCCGTGAGAAGCAACAGGACTGCTGGACATCGTGAGAAATCTCATGGACCCTCGAGACTGCCAAGGATCGAGAGATAAGGAGCTGTATAAGCCAGAAAACTCCACGAGGTCTTTCTCTCTTCCTCCTGCTCTCACCAACTGAGAAGTCACGCTGGAGAGCTGCATAGCAAGGTACGCCATTTGCAGAATTTAGACTGTGATAGAGGCAAAGGCATGGCCTGAACCTGCTGAGAGAGAGTTCCTTGAAGGCATCTGTCTTGGGGCCCCAGAGGACCGGAAAAGTGAGCGAGGCAAGCAGAGTTTGGAAGCCACTTGGAGAGGCTTTCGGCTGTGAGGTTTGCCCAAGCCAAAGAGACCCTGGAGGCGAGTCTTAGCTGATGGAAAAAGCTGCCCTCACTTTGGCAGTTGGAACAGACTGACTTTATAAACTGGCCACAATTAGGTGGTGGAGAGAAACTGACCCTGAGATCTGGCAAAGTAAGGGCCAAAGAAGACTAAGCTTTGAAAAGGACTGACTGCCGAGACTGCCGTAAACCAAGCCATCCTGCATGGACCTATGCGAAGAATATTAATATGCTTTTAAGAAAGTTAAAATAGTGTTTGTTAAGAGTTTTTAGATAGGTATTAGAGTGTTCTTAGATATTAGGGTATTCTTAGATTATAGATTTTAGATTATGGGATTTAGATATTTTATAGGTGTTTCTTAAGTATTAATAAATATAAGTGTTTATAAATAAAACTATTCTGTCACAGTTCAGTTTGTCCATTTTCTGTTGTTGTGACTGATGGGACAGACCATGAACTGAGACAGAGTCCTCCTTCCTCCTCCCCAACTCTCATCTGCTCCTGCTTTGTCTTTGAGATCCCAATAAGACTGTGAATGAGGATGACCCTAGCAAACAGCAGCTCTCCCTGGCTGAACCTTGGCCTGGAACTTGGTGACAGTTAAAGTTGTCTACAGAGAGGATTCCTGTTACCTCATGACACCCCAAGGAGGGTCACCTTATTCTTAAGCTCTCTGTACTGGTAAAGAATTGGACACAGAGTGGGTGTGCCATTTCTCTGAGGTCACACAGCTGGGAAGGAACATAGAGCCTCACAGTTTAAAAGGTTGAGCAGGGCTTCCTACACTTCTGCAGTCACTTGGGGAGCGGAAAATGTTGACGCCCAAGTCACAGCTCCTTGTTCAGATACCATTGGTTGGGGTGAAGCAGTAGAATATTTGGGAGTTTTGTTCTTTCCTGGAAGGAGTCAGTCTAACATTCAGCAAGGTTTAAGGATCACCAATTTTAGTCTGTGGATTTTTTTTTTGACCCTCATTTGACCCAGCGTGAATTTGCTCCAGTAAAGCTGTAGGCAACTGGAGATTGTATGTGTAGCACACTCCAGGAAAAGTGCCAAGCGGAAGAGATGGGGACCTGGCTCGGCTCAGCCCTGGGGACTTAATTATCCTTTGATTCTGGTGAAAGCCTTGTTCACATCCTATCCAGCACGGGGTTTCCTGAGAAGAGTTGCACAGGCTTGAAACAGAAGAGCTCATCAGCAGCAATGGCCCTTTCCTCTGCAGGAAGCACCCAGAAGAATGTCACATCGTAGGCGGCAAATCAGAGTCTTGAACCCAGGCCACTTGCAGGTGCCAGCCTACCCTCTTTGGAAGCTTCCATGCTCAGCAGGGCTCCCCTCTCTGGGTAGCTCAGCATCCCACTGTGCTTTTGGGTGGTGAACTGGTTCTCCCCTTAGACCACAGCTTCCTTGGGGAGTATGTGTGGGGAACCTGTCCCCTCTTGTTCTCAGCACAGTGGCCACAGCTTGACAGACCAGCAGCTCTGCAAGAAGCTGCTGGAAAAAAAAAAAAAAGAAAAGAAAAGACAAATGCAGCAACTGATCTCAAGTCAATATGTGTACAGGTTTACAGATTCTCCCCAAAATTATATGAATGGAGTAGGAATGCATTCCAGAACCAGCTTATTCCAAGAAAGGAAGGTACCCCAGATTAGAGAAGGCCTGAATCTTTATGAATTAATCACAATGGGAGAGGGATTGGAGAGAGGGCTCTGGGAGTAAAGAGCTTGCTGTGCAAACATGAGGACCTGAGCGAGGATCCCCAATATGTGCGTACATTCCAAGGTTGATAGAATGTGTGCATCACCTCAGCACTGGGGTCGGAGGAGGCTGACCATTGGCCAGCCTGTTAGCTGGAATGGTGAAATTCAGCTTCAATGAGAGCCTCTGTCGCAAAAATAAAGTGGATAGGCTGGAGGGATGGCTCAGTAGTTAAGAGCGCCTGATGCTCTTCCAGAGGACCCAGGCTCAGTTCCCAGCACCCATGTTAGGTAGCTCATAACTGCCTGTAACTCCAGCTCCAGGGCATCTGATGCCATTGATTGGCCTCCTGGAGAACCTGCACTCACATACACATAGCCACACAGAAACACACATGTACACATAATTAAAAATAATAAAAACAAATCTCAAGAAGTAAAGTCAAGAAAGATAAAGGAAGATGCCCAAACCTCTGGCTCCCACAAACACAAGCATACACAGATGAACACACACCTGCACATACATGTACAATACATGTGTACAATGTATAAACACACACACACACACACACACACACACACACACACACACACACAAAGAGAATATTAACCCCAGGAACAAGAAGCCTAAGGATTCCATTTAAGTGTGTATTTACTAACCCAATAGAGAGGCCAGTGCCCAAGCTGAGCAGGCAAGAGATCTAGACATTGAACTGAGTCATCACAGTTCCCTGAGTGCCATTTATGCCTGGTCACAGCCCTAAGGACTGCATTTAGCTACACAGAGGCCCAGGTGCTGAGTCACCTACACTGGGGGTTGTTTTTACTTTTAAAAACCAATCCAAGGGAGGAAAGTATAAGACGGTTGCAAGCCACACACTCAGAGCCTTCCTAGTGTTTGCTCAGCTGTGACTCCTTCATTTTCAAGGGCATGGTACGATAGCTCCACCTGTGTCCATGTAGCTCGACATTGGAGGCACAGACCAGAGAGGGTGGGTGGGAATGAAGGTCCAAGGGTGAAGTACCCATAGCATTGGCCCTTTATCAGGAAAACCATCGTCCTACTGAGAGCCCACCCTGTGCAATTCGACTTGAACTCATTCTGCAAAAGTTGCGCAGCATTGGAGCTTCCGGAGTGTCTGGGGATGTGACGATTTTTAATTAAGCTTGTCAGTACACTGGGGTTCTATTAGGTAGGGAAATGGGAGGAATGGATTCTGGGGAGGCCTCTGGCAATAAGTGGTGTGTAGACACCATGCTGGTCATGAAGAAGAGAAAGATGAGCAATATGTGGCCTGTCATGGAGCGCACTGCCCTATGGAGGAGGTAGGTTCAAAAGAACCTTCAAGGACCAACATGCATTTATCAGGAGAGTGGTGAGGGCCCAGGAAGTACCGAGGGCAGAGAATATGGTGGCCTAGATGTCTCAGAGAAGGTAGTGTTTGGGTTCAGTGTCACTTAAGATGGAGTTTCCATGTCAACAGAACAAGGGCAGAATTTTCAAAACCTGGGCTCAAACACCCTATGAGCCCCCGGGTCTTGGAGTAACTGACTGGGGATACTTTGTACCCACCCACAACAAGCTCTGTTTTTCCTTCATTGGGATTGGCCTTGAAGGATAAGTAGGCATGTGACAGATGCCCAGGGAGATGAACAGGGAGAGCCCGGCCCCTGGTGTGTCTCAGCCTCAGCCCTCGTGTTGCTATACCCTGTGTGCCCAGCCACCCCATCATTCCCATGTGCCTCAGGCCCCCATTGAATCTCCACATCCTCCCGCATGCTCCTCCATTTTCCCTCTCTAAGACATGTCTCTCCTGGGGAAGTGACTCATCCTAGGCCAGCTGTTTAGAGGGCGAGAAAGGACATCATCAGAGCAGGCAGGAAGATGGATGTCACTCTCGTAGGCAGTGGCAGAACATGGTCTTGTGGGATTCAGAAATAAAGGGGAAGGATACATACAGCACTCTGTGAGGCCGGATCATATGTGAGAATCCTCAATTCACCGGGGACCCCCTGCCAAGGCGGCCTTGGTGATAAGTAGGTTTTTGGTTTTATGGTTTTTTAATTTTTATTTTATGCCCCGTTTGCAGCCTGGGAGTCTGGAAATCTGCAAGGTTAGGTGATCTGCCCACACTTGGCATAGCAACAAATGACTTCAGATCTGAGCCTTGACTATTTAGTGATGAAGACCATGCTCCACGCACTAGGTCTCTGGGTGGCTTTCTTCACCCTGGGTTCTTCCTTCTTCCTGATGCTGGCCCTGCTATGTGGAGGTGGCACTTTTGGCTGTTTGAGATGAAGGGCTTCTGTCTTGAGTCTCCTTCCTGTTTTTCACCCTTACTCTGAGCTGGCAGCTGTGGCTCTTGATCAGAACAGAGGTGGCAGCAGGAGGGGAAGGTACTGCTTGTCTACCCCAGGCGGTATCTGGGGAGTGTGGGGACACTGAGGGTTGCTACACCAGGGAAGGTAGACAGCTGCTAACACTATGGCCATTCGGCATCCTGCTATGCCCAGGACAGCCTCTCCACAGAATTACCCAAGACAAGTGAGTGCCAGAGTGTCAAGAAGCTCAACTTAGGGTCACTCTCCTATATCTCACTGAACATAGAGGAAGCAGACTCTTTCTGGAAAGTTCCGAGAGCAGTCTTGCCACACCCTCCCCTTCACTTCTTCATGCAAAGCTGAGGGCACACTTGTGATGCTTGCATTTCCACGTGCAGAAGGGCCTTCCTTCTTGCCCCATCTCTGACATTCTGATTCAACTTGATTTTGTTCTTGGTTGTTCTGCTTCTCATGGAAAGCCTGGGCTCCAGAGTCAGGTTGTCTAGGGTTCAAACTGTGAACCCCGTGGGTGACTTGGGACACTCACTTAACCCTTCTAAGTCTCAAGACTCTCTTATATTTATATTATTTATATTTATATTCATTTATATTTATTTATATTTATATTTTACTCTTTAGTACCTGGGATGGAACTCAGGGCCTCATGCATACTAGGCAAGCTACCAACGCCAGGCTACATCTTCAGCCTAGCTTTTATCTCTACCAGGGTTACTTCCCACCCCACCCCCACCTTTGTTTCCTTATCTGCAAAGCTGGTGTTATGGTGTGACTATGAAATGCCCCTTCCAGGTTCCTATTTTGAATGCTTGTTACCCAGCTAACTTATTAACTGGTGTGTGTGTGTGCGTGTGAGTTTGTGTGAGTGTGTGTATGAAATTGTATGTGTGTTTGTGAGAGTGTATGAATGTGTGTGTGTGTGTGTGTGTGTGTGTGATGTCTCACTTTGCTTTCTAGTCTGCTGTGAAGTGACCAGTCCACCTTGCCTTCCCTCCCATGACAGAAGTGTCAAAATACACCCATTTTTTTGTTTGTTTGTTTTGTTTTTCTTGAGACAAGGCCTCAAGAATGCTAGGCTAACTGAGCCTAGAGGCATTGCAGATGTGGCTGCTGTGTCACATGTGCAGCAGTAGGTGACAGAGAGGAGAGAGGCTATGTTTACATTCAGTGTTCTGACATTCCTGGAAAAAAACAAGCTGGAGACGAACACCAATTCTGCACCATGGGGCCTGGACAGGGAGCTAACCTGTGATGACCACTAGTCCAGCACTAGGCAAGCAGAAGATGAATTTCCAGGACAGGAAGCAAGCCAGAGACTAGAAGAACCCTGCCTGGCCGTGGATGTGGGGGTTGTGGGTGAGCCAGCCCCAAAGATGTGAGTGTGGAAGAGTCAGCTTTGCCTTTTGTCAGGTTTGTGGTGGTGTTGGTAAGGGAGAGATCCCCTCCCATCCTTTTTGCTCTCACCACCAGTGGAAGACAGGAGATCTGGCCTGATGGAGTCACAAGAGCAGGAGAGCTGTCCCTGCCCCTCACATGCTACAGCACTTGGGAGAGCAGGGCCTGCACCATACCTGGGTAGCACAGTAGAACTGACCCTGAATGTGGGAGTGGCAGGTCTAGAACCAGTACTTTGAGTTGGCCCACCCCAACACATACCCCATGGATAAAGTACTGGAGTGCATGAAGAGACCAGTTCCACAGACCCAAAACTACAGGATCTCCATGACACAGGGAAACAACAGGATATGTGAGAGAAGTCCCAGTGAGGTTCCAGTATTGGCAAAATAAGCAGAAACCAGAGGCCTCATACCAGACCAAGGAGCATTATAATGAACATTTGAAAGCAAAAATGTATGGACAAAAGGGAATATTGTGGGCTACACTGAGACACACTCCAGCTTCCACAATGAGGTTTGTGTTTTTGTTTTTGTTTTTTATGATGGGAGAGGTTTTAAGGGTGGAGGGTGGGTCTGAGGGGAGGTGGGAGATAAGAGGGAACAGGGTGCATGATGTGAAATTCACAAAATTAAAAAAAAAACAATAAAAAGAAAGAAAAAGAATGCTAGACTAGCTTCAAATTTGCCATGTAACAGAGGGAGGGATGACCTCAACTTTGTTATCCTCTTGTCTCCACCTCCTGGCTACTGGAACCAGAGGTATGCACCATCATACCTGGTTTCTGCAGTGCTGGTGAGGGAACCCTGGCGCTTTGCATTTGCCAGGCCAGTGTGGTACCTACTGAGCCACAGCCTCACCTCGCTTTGAAGTCAGCCATTGGACAGAGCAGCGTGAAAGTTGACAGACAAACAGACTGAGGTGGCAGCATTACTTGCTATGTGTGTGAGAACTGAGCTAGCTAACTGTCAGGCGCTTAGTAGATACTCAGTACATGCTAGCCACCCATCCTGTCCATTTACGAATTGCTAGGTGTTGATAAGTGACCTTCTTTGAAGCATCTCTCAAGAGACCCACGAGGGAGGGCCATCTCTGTGCTCCAGGTGCTCCTCTTATGCAAATGTTGTCAACATAGCATTTGGGAAGCTCCAGGAAGGGGCTCATTGGGTGACTGTGAAGGGTCAGCCCTGACAGGACATTCTGAAACCACATTCTTAGGCCATGGGAGGTGAGGGCCAAATGGGTTAGTTACATATGGACTCTGTCTGAAAGTCCCACTGATCATAAGCTCTATGGGAGGGAGACTTCAGGTGCCCTCACCCTAACCTGCCCCCTCCTTACAGCTTCCTGGGAGGCTGATGGCTCTCTGAAGACTACAGTATTTGTTCTGGAAGGTCCCTCTGCACAAGAAATTGTCTCCCTTCAGTTTTCTGCTAAATGCTTCCTTCTCTCTCCCTGCCATCTCAGGGTATTATGATCCCCCACTGTGGCCACCCCAGGGCACTGCATGTCTTTACATTTGCCCTACACTATTCTACTCACCCCTCCCCTTCCCGTTACACCCTTCAGATTACCCACTGTGAGGTTCCCCGGTGATTCTTGGGTTGAGACTAAAAATAAATATATAAAACGGTGTCACAAAGGGAAGCCCTCGGAGGCAGCACTTCCCCCACTTGTCCTTCTGCTCTCTCTTCTCTTGACCCTCATAATCCCCCACTGCAAGGCACAGAAACTATATTCCTCTTCCCCAAGGCAGGTCAAGGGAACCAGATCCTTTACTCCGATGCCAGCTGCTAACCCTGAGAATGAAGAGAAGAAAGGACCGAATTCACGATTGTCCAATTGAAGCAAGCTGTATTTCAGGTGCACCCGGGACTGGTCAGTCTGGTTGCCACTCTCTAAATTGGAATTTTAGAGAGCATCTCCTGCAGGCCTCTTGAAGTCCCTTTTATAGGGGAGATAAGACATTCACAGGGGTAAGAGAGTTGGCTATGATACATTGTCAGAAAGATACAGTGAAAGGGAAGGAACAAGGGTAATGGTGTACATCATGTGAACAGTTTAGTTTAGTGTAGGTTGAAAAACATGTTTTGCACTTTACATCGGATCTAAGAAACAAGAACTTAATCTTAATTGCAAATAGAAACCTTAACTTGTTAGGACTTAGCACAGGACAAATAGGAACTTATTCTTTAACTGCAAACAGAACCCTTAACCTGCAAGACGTAGTATTGTTCCCATTTTGTCTCACACTAACCACTAGCTTCAGGTGTCACTCTAACGTGCCGCCTTTCTGGGTGAGACTTTGCCATAAAGAGATCTCCTTATCTCCCTTGTTTGCTTATAAGTCATAAGACCTTTTCCAAGGGCAGCTCCCGCCCAACACCAGGAAAGAAGAAACACCATACAGACTGGAAGAATCTGGATGGGCCCTATTGGGCCCCGCCTTGGTCTGTCATGGTTAGCTCACACTTTGGGTGTCCATCGTGATTCACTAAAGCTAAGCATTCAAACAGACAGGTCATGTGGGTCACTTGGTCTCCAGTCAGAGTGCTCCCATGCTATGTGAAGCCACAGTCAAATAGATTTATTCTGTTTTCCTCTTGTTAACCTGGTTTGTATTAGAAAGTGTCACTATGCCCCCATACAATGAGCAGGAAGGGATTCCTGCTCCACCCCCACCCCCCTGCTGTTAACATCCGCAGACAAAGGTCATAGACACTCCCTCTGGGATTTTCATGCACGTTTCTGGGTACTCTGGGTGGTGTCCATGAGTTTGATGGACCTGCTCAAATGAAGTACCCCAGATCTAGGGGCTCTAATGACACAAATTTAGTGTCTCACCCTTGAGGAGGCTGGGAGTCCAAGGTCAAGGTGTTAGCAGAGTTGGCCCTTCCCAGCACAGGTGTGGAAGGAGTCATTCCAGGCCTGCCTGTCTCCTTGGCTTAAAGACGGATGGCTTTTCTTTGTATCTTCAGGGCTCCCATCACTACCGGTCGTGTTCCAATTTCCTTTTCTTGTGATATTGAATGAGGATCCACTCTAATGGCTTCATGTTAATTTAATTACCTCTTTGAACACGCTATCTCCAAGTGCTGGCATCTTCTGAGGAATTGAGGGTTATAACTTCAATGTGTGACTGGGGTGCATGGTTAATTCTTTCATGAGGCTGAGAAATGGGAAACGGAATTATCAGTCACAAAGAAGGATCCGAAGAAGACGCAAAGAAGGATGCAGCAGCACTCCGGAGGAATCGGGCCCAGCTTCCTAGGGTTTATATTCTAGTGCATTGTGATGGACCACAAACAAACAAATCAATGAAGAGTATTGCCTCAACAATGGCTGGCCCACATGAGTAACTGGGTTGGGTAGACTTTCCCTAGCAGCCTGGGATGGCCTCTTTGAGAAGGAGGTTTGAAAGCCAATACCTGGGGGGTTGGAGAGATGGTTCGGCTACTAAGAGTGCATCATGACATTCAGACTTCAGGTCCTGTTCCTATACCTGCATAACGAGTCAGGGATATTACGCGATTCCACCCATACCTGTAATCCCAGTCCTGAGGGAATACCGAGGCAGGAGGAATGCTGGGATTTGCTCGCTGACAGCCTAGATGAAAAAATGAGAGCTCTAGGTTCAAGGGAGAGACCCTGCTTCGAAGAATAAGGTGGACAGTTGAAAGACCCCTGAAATGGGGACACTGCCCCTGGGGCCCAGCGTCCAAGGACAGCGACTGAGACCACCGGATGCAAGTGCAAGAGGCAACTTTATTGTTTAC
>CAJQZJ010001750.1:21611093-21625529 GCA_907164525.1 Lophiomys imhausi
AAATGGCAACTTAACAAACAGGCATGCACTAGCCGGGGGTCTTTCACAGTGATAGGGGAGGACACCTAATGCCCTCCTCTGCCCTCCTCCCACCCGCATAAATGAATGAACACATGCACACATATGTGTACATACACCACGCAGACACAACGTGATAGCATTTGAGCATTCCACTGAGAGTCACAGAGATATCCCTGGCAGAAAAAGGGTGGACAATCAAGCCAATCATGAGATGTTTCCATCTGCAGAGCAACTTTTCATTTTCATGTAGCTGTAATGCTAGCACATGTCTCCATCGGAAGTTTGATTAAACTAGACACATGACACATGAGGGTCAGGGTCGTGTTCTGGAACTTGGTCTTTCCTGCTTCTTTCACAGCCCACTTTACCAGGCAGACACCCGGAAGAACTGAGGGTGGATGATGAGAAGCAAAGCAGAGCTCCCTTCATCCTGCTTCGACCCTGTAAAGCCTCCATGATGTACCCAGCCGTAGCTCTGTGCCTGTGTGTGGAGATGATTGGGGATCCCCCCTCCTGTCCCGCATTGCCTTACCTCCCCACCCCAACACTCACTCAGGTCAGCTTTGAGGCCCATAGGATTACTTCGGCAGAGCTACACTCATATTAAAATATTAATCTGCATTTTAAATGTTGCCGCTGAACCCGTGGGGATCTTGGTTCCATGTGTTTGCAAGCACTCTGGGGCTGGCAGTGGTTGGCTTTGAGTACTTTCTAATGCAGGCTAAAGGTGACTCATAAGAAAGCCAGTGTGCAGCCGTGCAAAGGCGAAGCTGCCTTGGTCAATATTGACTTACATGGGCTCCCTTTGCCAGGAAAAGCAGCAGAGGAGTTTGGCTTGTATGGACCCCAGAGACATCTTCTCCAATGGGCTCAGCCTCTCCCTGTCTTAAGGCATCTCTTCCCCTCTCTCTTCATCCCCCTTGTCCAAGAATGTGCTGAGTTGACCACTTATATCTGTTTCCCATTGTTGCTGTAACAAATGACCACACTCTTGTCCAAAATGGATCTCCTGCTGGCCCTCACTGAGGCGTCAGCGGGGTTGCTAGGCAGCTGGATGGAGACTCTGTGAATAGTCCACCTCATTTTCACCCCCTGCTTCTGCCGTTCTTGTATGCATGTGCATGCATGTATGTGTGTTCATGTGTGTGGAATTGGAGGTCAGAGATTAGCCCAAGGGTCATTTCTTAGCTACCATCCATTTTTTTGGGGGGTGGGGGGTGGCAGGGCCTCTCACTTGTCTGGAGCTGGTCAAACAACCTAGGCTGGCTGACCAGCAAGCCCCAGGGATTTGCATGTCTCTGCCTTTCCAACCACCAAGTATTTTGTGTGTTTTTTTTTTTAAATCTGTGTTCTGGGGGATGGAGAGATGGCTCAGTGGTTAAGAGCTCTGGCTGCTCTTCCAAAGGACTCAGGTTCAAATCCCAGCACCCACATGGACGTTCACAGCTGTCTGTAATTGAGTCTAGGACAGCCAGACCTGTTACAGAGAGAAACCCTGTCTCAAAAAAACAAAACAAAACAAAAAAAGACCAAAAACAAAAGTCATTTAAAAAAAAAGTTTTTAAAAAATGTGAGTGTTCTGGGGACTGAACTCAGGTCCTCATGCTTGCAGGCAAAGTGCCTATTGGCTGAACCATCTCTTCATGTCTCCTCCCATTTCTAGATGCTTCCCACCCTCTTTTATCACTTTCAAAGCCAGTATTCCCATTCTTGAATTGCTCATGTTTTAACATGCTGACTACAATTCTCCTGCTTCGCTCCTCCCCTCACAAGCCCCTGTGATGACATCAGGCCACCCAAGGACTCCAGGGACACCTCATCCTCGCCTCACTGCTCTAAGCTTAGTCACATCTCTCCAGTCCCTTATGCTGTGAGGATGACACCACCACAGACAGGCTGTAAGAATGATACGTGGATATCTCCGAGGCCATTGCTGTGTCTATACGCTGTACGCACTTTAATTTCTCAGTCACAATCTTTCTAACATTCACACACCTTATTCAGAGATGAGAAGCCTGGCTCAATGCTGGTCCACTTTTTGTGCCAAAAGCTCTCTGAGGGAAAAGACTGGAGATGGATAAGCAGCTCTAGCATTTTCTAAGAGCTTCCTAGCAGCCAGGGCAAGAAGTGAAGCATTTGGAGAAAGGAGGAAAGAGGGAAAGAGTAGCTGACATTGAATGAGCCCTTAGCTCTGTACCAGCAATGTCCTAAGTGCTTTAAAGCTATTGAGTCCACACTTGGTGAAAGAGCGGCTGCCATCTGACCCAAGTAGTGCCACAACTGGCCTTTGAAAACCACAGTTTTAGCTACTACGTCACAGGAGCATGTACTTTAAGTAGCACTCTGTGCTGTCATAGTGGTCTGAGAAGAAGAAACGAAGACTGGAACTGCAAAGCATCAGGCAAGACTTTGTGGAAGGGGATAACAAATGAGCAGGGGTCTTCATATTTCTGGCTATGGAAGGCAGAGGGGTGTGTCTGTGGTGGGAGTGGGCAGGAGGAATGCAGCCCTGGGTTCTAGGCAGAGGAGGCAAGCATGA
This sequence comes from Lophiomys imhausi, assembly GCA_907164525.1. NCBI lineage: Eukaryota > Metazoa > Chordata > Mammalia > Rodentia > Muridae > Lophiomys > Lophiomys imhausi. Next base: position 21,613,654 of record CAJQZJ010001750.1, read on the forward strand.
GCAAAGCCTAGGCAGGAAGTGGCTTGGTGTTTTCTAGAAACTGAAGGTAATACAATCTGCCAGTGCTTAGGTGCATTGATGGTCGGGTCGGTCGGTCTTGAGTGTCAACCTGACAGGATTTAGACCAGCTTAGAGGACACACCTCTAAGTGTGTCTCAGGATGTTTCCACAGAGGACTGACTGTGATGGAATGCCTGCCCTCAGAGTGGGTGGCATCTTCCCAAGGGCAGTTCAGACATAAAGAGATCTGAGGAAGAGTGTTTCTGCCCATCTTCCCCTCTCCCTGAGCCACTGTCTGCCCGTGCCTCCTCCACCCCATTGGCTTCCAGCTTCTTTGACTTTCCAATGTGGATTTGACACCAGAGACTCTCCAGGAAACTCCAGCCCCGCAGCACTGCCCTGGGACTACTGAGGCATGCAACTTCGTAGCCTGAGGAGCTACTGGGTTCTCAGCCTCTCTGGTGGGCAGGTAGCTATTGTTGGAGTGCCCACCAATGCCATGCCAATGCCATGCAAGACAGTCTAATACAACCTTTTTTGTTGTTGTTGTTTTGTTCTTTCGAGACAGGGTTTCTCTGTGTATCCTTGGCTGTCCTGGACTCACTTTGTAGACCAGGTTGGCCTTGAACTCAGAGATCCGCCTGCCTCAGTCTCCCGAGTGCTGGGATTAAAGGCATGCGCCACCACACCTGGCTAATACAACCCTTTAACAGCATATACATACCATGCTGGTTCTGTTCCTCTTGGCCCTGGCCAGTGCAGATGGTGAGACACAGCACAGGAGAGGAGAGGGCCTGCAGCGAGAGGTGGAGGCTCTATCTCTGGGATATTGAGGATGCTGTTTCCCGTGCCTGGACTCTGAACAAGATCCTGAGAAACACAGGGCACCACTAAGGGACTTTGAAGGGAAAGTTTCTTTTGAAATAAATTTTCTCCCAGGAAGAGGAAGTGCCGCAGATTCTGGCTGCTGAAGGCAAAGTTGACAATGGAGAGCATGTGGCCTCAGGGCTCTGGTCCAGGGCACTCTGAACTCTGCATCTGGAGACTCAAAGGTCTCCCCATAATCTACAAAGGGGGTCTGAGGACAATGGCAAACCTGCTGTTCACAATGGAGAATAGGCTCTGCTTCAGCAGAAGGGAGATGCAAGCCAGGCAGAAATGCATTTAACTCTCAACTTGCCACCCCTCCTCCAGGAATCTTGCCTTGCCTAGCTCAAACAGAACTCACTGGGCCCTCCTATGAATACCTCCTACTAATGGCCACTCACATTCATTCAGTCAGCAAGTGTTCACTGAGAACCTGCTATGTGTTCAGCGCTGTTAGGCTCCACATTAGAAAAGAGTGATCTTGATTTATCCTGTGGGTTTATTATAAAGTGGGAGAATAGAATACAATACAAATGAATGGATGTATTGAAAATGGCTTTAAATGTGGTGAGCCCCATGTAGAAGGTTAGGGTGGTCAGAGATGGTGGGACTCAAAACCTGGTGGTAAATTACATCATTGGCTCTGGTTCTGTTCCTTCTCTTCTATGCTTGGTCTTGACACATGACTGTGAAGTTTCTTCTAGAACAACAAACTATCGAGGGCTGGAGAGATGGCTCAGAGGTTGAGAGGACTGACTGCTCTTCCAGAGGTCCTGAGTTCAATTCCCAGCAAACACGTGGTGGCTCGCAACCATCTATAATGAAATTTGGTGCCCTTTTCTGACTTGCAGGCATACCTGCAGACAGAACACTATATACATAACAAAATAAAATAAATATTTAAAAAAAACCAACACCAACAACATACTTTTCCACAGCCCCTTGACTTTAAGCTTGGGCCAGCAAAGAAGCAACTCTAAGCCTAAGCTTTAAGAGATCTTGGTGTGTTCCTCTTGCATTTCTGGGCCTCTGACAGCACCTTCAGAATGCCCCTCAACCATTCTAGTTAAGAGGAGCCACAGGCCTAGGCTGTCTAAACTCTCAGTCCTTGAAGAGGGGTAAGACCACTTAGATGAGGTCAGCAGAGTGACCTAGCTGATCTCAACCCAGATCAGCTGGCTTCTGTCCTCCTGCACATCTGTAAATGCTGTAGAGACCAAGAAAATGGCTCAAATTGGCAAAATGCTTTCTGAATAGGCATAAGGATCTGAGTTCAGGTCCCCAGCATCCATGTAAAAAAGCTGGGAACACCAGTGAACACCTGTAATCTCAGTGCTCAGGGACGAAGACAAAAGGATCCCTGGGGTTTGTTGACCAGCTAGTCTAGTTGAATCTTAGGCTTCCAGGTTCACTGAGAGATCCTATCTCAAAGGAGAAGATTAAGAGCATAGATATAGGCCCATGATGTTAACTGCTGACCTCCACCCAAACATGTGTATGTGTGCATGTGCAGACACACATGCTACGGAGTTCACTGCTGAGATATTGTGGGCCTCTGCTGTGCAGCGTTGCTGTTTACTGTCACCTGGTGCCCCGACTCAGTCTGAACCTGCAATGGCAGATTCCCCAGAGGGGTAGCATCTCCATTAAGGATAAGCCAAGCTGGTAAAGGAAGCAATGGGCAGCATTTCAAGCTGAGGGAGCATAATGAACAAAGGTCCTGAGGCAGGAAGGACGTGCTCATTTGAGTCTATGAAATCAATAAGGAGCTTCTGGGGTGACCATAGAGAGAGGAAAGGGTGAGAAGCCATGAGAGAGATCCGGCAAAGAGATGGACCCCACTTTACACTTCCTTTATCTCATGTGCTGCCAAGCAGAACAAATGTGCTGGGGTGCGACACTGTGTATACTTTTATGTTCCCGTCTGTATCAGTCCCTGTGTGCTGCCATGACAAAAGGAAGGGTTTGTCTTGCCTCACTGTTGGAGAGTGCAGCCTGTCGTGGTGGGGAAGGCATGGTGACAGGAGTGTGAGGTGGCTGGTCACATCCTGTCTGCATGATGTCAGGAGGCAGGGAGAGATGGGCACTGGTGCTCAACTCCTTTCTCCTTTTTCAGTCAGTCCAGAGCCCCAGGCAGTGGGATGGTGCTGTCCACGCTCAGGCTGCCTTTCCCCTCCTCAGTTAACCTAATTTAGAAACTCCATCCCAGTCATGCCCAGAGCCTAACCTGATCCTCGATCTTTTCTTACAGCCAGACGTAGAGGCATGTCTCCTGGGTGAGTCTAGATCCTGTCAAGTTGACAAGACTAACCTCATGCTGTTTATATAGTAATCTCTTCAAGACACAGCCAAAGGCTTTATCGACTTTATCTCCTCTCACCTGGCCAGGGTGACACCCTGTATGGCCATAGTTACCCATCAGCTCTGTGGGTATCAGAAGGGGCTCAGTCTGTAAGTGGTGCTGAAAGGACAGCTCCCTGCGTCATTCTAAACTATGCAAGAGCCACATTCTTCCCATCATCCATAAGATGGTTATTTGAAATGGGAAACCTTCTTCTTCCACCACATCACTCTACTTTTCATATTGAGACTGCTTATCTGTTGCTTTGTGACTGCTTGAGGTTACATTTATACAGCTATTTGTTTTGTTGAAAGCAAACAGATCTCAGAAATCAAAGGGTTTTTTTGTTTGTTTTGTTCACTGACTTTTTTGGTACAAAGTAAGGAAGTATAGGGAGAGCCCTCACCAGAGAAATGTCGAGTGATAGCCACACCCCAGTTCCCCCAAAGGTTAAAAAAAAAATTACAGGCTTTCTTTTATATAAAACAAAGACCCATTCCCACTTTGGAAAAACACCCTGTGGTAAGCAGAATAGGAGAAATGGTAAAATATTTATGTAAAGAGAGAAGATTCTAAGAGAGGGGAGGGGAAATGTAATAACTATTCTTTAATAAGAAAAAAAAATCTACTCAAGGATAGAATTGATATTGCCCTTTCCAGTAAGGTTTTTACAATGCAACTTCACATTCACATAATGTTTACATTATATGCTAAGCACTGTTCTGGTATAGAAAATTTACATCTATGAATACGTTGAAGTCTTATATTAATCAGCACTTAATGGCATCCATGTATTAAGTTCCAGAATTGAAATTTGAGTTCAGTAAGTTAGACTCCTTGAATCTGTCTTGAAAGTGCTATCATTTTCCGTGTGTGTGTGTGTGTGTGTGTGTGTGTGTGTGTTTCTTTCCCCTAACTAGCAGTTTCGAATTTTAACCAGAAGATCTACTATGAAAAAGTTAAAGAGAATACCTGCTCTTGTCGACCTTAGAGATCCAGACACAAAGACAACGCACCGAACGACCCTAGAGCTAGCTTGTCTGCGGAACAGAAGTGCAGAACTTTGGTTCCCACCCACGCAAGAATAGACAAGACTCTCTCGCGCAGGCACAGTGCTCTAGGGCCGAGAGCTGGGTTTCGCGCAAGCGTGGAGTCGCCTGAGAGCCTGGTTAGCTGACACTCCTAGGCTTTCTCTGGCTCTGCGCATCTTAGTGTTCCTGACCTGTGCAGACCTGTGGGTCTGCAGGGGGCAGAGTGGTGAGGAGGGTGGGGGCTGAGAGCAGGCCTAGAAGTTGCTAACCCAAAAGGGACCCCATAACTCAGAGGGCATGGCAGGCACCTGACCTTTGAGAGAATCAGCCCCCACACACACTTCTCAGTTAGGTAAACTGAGCCACAGCTTCTTCCAGAGCCCTGGAGAGAGATTAGATTTTCTTCTCTGAGCCAAGTTTTTTTCATAGGCGAAATGAGATCACGAGGCCTGCTGGACTTTGTTCGTCCAGTCAATATATTGATTGCATTCTCAATAGGCCTCTCTGGGTGCTTCTTGTTCCCAAGATTATTGTGGAAGGAATCTAATGACAAGATGAGCCAGCAACCCATTGGCATGCTTTTAAACATATTGTAAATGCGAGCTTATGAAAGTGGAACCTTATATAATTGTCGTTGGTCTTTATCGAAAAAGAGGTCAAGCTTTGCAGATTTCCAGCCTCAGGTCCCACCCATTCCCCAGGGCCATATTTCTTGCAAATAGGTCCAATTAGCCACTGGAAGAGTTGAGAACAGAACTGGCCCAGTGCCAACAGATGACCATGGTATTGTTCTCGCTATGCAATGTGTCTTTAAGCTTCCTTCAGCGGGAGTGGAGTGAGCCTGTAATTTGCAACTGCTCTCTGTTCTCTGGCAGGTTCAGGTTGTATTTCAATTTGCTAATTAATTTGGAAAACTGGAAATTGCTAATGTTGAAAATGGAACACTTGGCACCCGCTTCCCTCCTCGCACCTCGCAACGATTGATAGAAACCCAGTAAGGGTAGGGAAGGAGCTTGGCGTTCACATTGCTTCCTCTCTTCATGCATATTGTTTTGGTTTTGAGCAAATGTTACAATGTGATGTTTTCTTTACTAGTAGGGTAAAACGTATGAAATAATTAACATGGGCGAGACAATCTTCCAAGGCTCTGAGTCAAGAGAAACGATTGTGGGGTTCTTCGATAGTTGCCGCATCATGGGTACCCTGTGGATCCTCTTCTCAAGGATCTTAACAGCATCGAGGGAAGAAGAACGTAGGGGCAGCCTGATACGGAAGAGTTAAATCAGGAGTAAATGAATATTTTGCAGATAATCTCCTTTATCCTATTAAAGCCAGTGGGAATTTTATTGACTTGTGACCCATGCCATGCCTTTCAGTGAATACCAAGTTACATGTTTTGCCAGACCACTCAGCTGTCATGGAGAAGACCTTAAGCGATTTACCTGTTTCTGAAGCAACATTCACTGTCACAGACAGGCCACATAATTTTAGGAACATATTCTCTGAGACTCCTACGACATACATTAAAGAATCTCTAAGGCCCAATTTACTTACATTGACACTGGCTTGGGGGTTACTGCTCTGTCCCCACAAAGTGCATTTTAAACTCTTATGCTCACTTTAATTTCAGGGTCCAGCAAATCCTCCCTGCATCCTGACTATCTGCTCATTTCGGTTGTCCATTGCTCTGCCACATTTGCAGCCGCTTTTTTTCTTTGCATGTGGTTATGAGACACCCTGAACTTACCATGTGCATGGTAAGATCATGAGTTCTTGAGGGTGATCTTAGGATGGTGTGCATTAGCTGTGAAAGTTCAGATCAGGTTCGCCGACTTCAGTTTGAGTTCTGGCCCCAGGACTTATTCCCTGCACAACTGAAATTTAAAGGACCTTAGTTTCTTCAGCTACCATATGTAAAACTTTCTTGTGGGTTTTTTTATTGATAGTCATGTGATAAGAATTTAATAAACAAGACGGGAAGCACCCTTCTGCATATCCCTTCAGATTTCTATAATTCCCCAGCCTTCAGTAGTGTTTGTGCCGACACTTTCTATAAACCACTAGTTGAATGAGTGAAGGTGGGCCTGTCATAAATTATGAACAGGGACTAAAAGTTTTCTTTTTCATCCCAAATCATAATATTTTAGAATCTATGCCTTCTAACTCTCAGCCCTATGCTTTGGCAATGTTGGGCTATAATTCACAAATATTTGTCACCTACTAAGTTTAACATTCTGTGTTATTTATCTATCCACCCATCCATCCATTATCTATCTATCATCTATCTATCTATCTATCTATCTATCTATCTATCTATCTATCTATCATCTATCTATCTATCTAGGTTTTAGAGACAGGGCTTCTCTGTGTAGCCCTGGCTGTCCTGGAACTTGGTTTGTAGACCAGGCTGGCCTCGAACTCACAGAAATCCACTACCTCTGCCTCCAAGTGCTGGGATTAAAGGTGTGCGCCACCACCACCCAGGATAGTGTGTTTTTAAAGAAATGGACAAGGCATGCTTTTTCTTCTCAGGAGGTTGCAGCCTGTCGGGAAGCAGCTGTTTCCACTTCCTTTCTGCCAACTTGATCCTATCAAGTCACCTTCTTAAATTGGAATTCTTGAAGGTTGGTCCAGTTCATCATTCTGATTTATAGTCTCCTTGGCTAGACATCCACTCCCCTGGCTTTAAATATTCTCTATGTGCCAGAGACTCCAAAATTTATATCTAAAGTCTAGACTTCCAAACTTTCAGCCCATATATCTGTCTTTGGATAAAAGCATTTCCTCTACAATGTCTTCAACCCATCTGAAGCAAGCCTCCTCAAGCCTGCTCTACCACGTAGAGTGCCCATCTGCATGGAGTGCCTGAAACCAGAGACCCAGGACTTGCTCTTGTCCCCTGTTTTTCATCCTCTGAATGCACTGCTTACACCCAGAAAATCACTGGTCATGTGGTTGCAGTGACTCTTGGATCACATCCTCAAAGGCTGAGGTCCAGGGGAAATGAGGTCTTTAGCTTTCTCAGAGGACCCAGCGGACAATCCAGAAACTAAATCTGAATGGGTGGCACAGCCTGGGTCCATTCATGTGCACATCTTAGGACTCAATAGGCCAAGTGATTAAGACCAAGTTTAAATTCACCAGGCACCCTCTGAGCTCAGCATAGAGTCAGTCCAAGTCAAGGCACTGAGGATGAGGGACAGTGGAGAGTGGCTTTCCAGATGATGGGGTTGTTGCTGGGATTGGTGCAGAGGAGCTGGAGGCTGTGTCCCAGAGAAACAAATGCCCATCTCAGAAAGGAAGGCCAGCCTGGCAGTGGGTAGAGTAGACTGGAGCTGAGGGAGACCCTGCTGGAGCCTGCCTGGGTTCTGCAGTAGCCTGAGAGGACTGGACTCTGCCACACAAGTCTTTTTTATTATCAAAGCCCCTCTCAAAGTCTTCTGGCTGCCAAAGGGTACTGTCACCTTGCTAAGTCAGCACTAGGGTGATACATGAGAAAGGGAAAATGGAACCAAGGTGGGCCCCAGATCTGGAATTCTCATCTCTCATCTCATTGTCTGTAAATTGGTCATGTTTTGTTCCAACGAGGATCCCTCACAGTTTTGTCTCAGCCTCTCCCATTACCATGTACTTGAGGACAGAGAGGCTGCCAGCAAACCCATCTAGGCCGGTGGTGATTTCATTGTTTTTGAGTTTGTGTTAGGGGAAAAAAATGAGTTTTTAAAAAGACCTGATTCTGTTTCAGCTTTCTGATTTATTTATCACACAAATTCTATCACAGGAACAATAGAAGAAGAAGGAGAAGGAAGAAGACAAAGGTGGAGGGCTGTGACTGTCTTATTAAAGAGACAGACAGCCCCTGGGATACTTGCAAATATTGTCTTCAATTTATCTTGTATCTTTTAAATGTGTTCTTGTAAAAAGAAAAATCTGTCCTTTTGAAACAGTACAGACAGGTGCACCAGTACAAGGGCTACAGGGTAGCTCTGCTGAGGTTTTAGTAAGTGTTAGCTTCGCTGTGCAGACCTTACTCTTAGAATCATGATGCAGGGGCTTTATAGATGGTGACCGTGAGAGAACAGAATCTACAGAATCTGCGTGAGATTTTATTTCCTTTTCACATTTTTTCTTCTACTGTGGGGTGTGTGTGTGTGTGTGTGTGTGTGTGTGTGTGTGTGTGTGTGTGTGCCCACGCAGGTGCACGTGTTAAGTATGGATGTGGAGGCTGGGGTCAGGGTTAGGTGTCACTCCTCAGGAATCTTCCATCTTGTTTTTTGAGGCAGGGTCTCTCTCTGCAACCCAGGGCTCACCAATTTGGCTAGACTGGCTAGCCAGTGAGCCCTGGGTCTGCTGGTTAGTTATTTTTGTCAGCTTGACAGAGGAGAGGGAACTACAACAGAGAAAATGCCTCCATTAGATTGCCCTGGGGTCAAGTCTGTAGGGTCATTTTCTTTATTGATGATTGACGTGGGAGGACCCAATCCACTGTGGGCTGAGCCATCCCTGGGCAGATGGTCCTGGAGGGTCTATAAGAAGGCAGGTTGAGAAAATCACGGCTAGCAAGCCAGTAAGCAGCACCCCTCCATGGCCTCTGCTTCAGTTTCTGTCTCCAAGTTCCTGTCTAGAGTTCCTGCCCTGATTCTCTTCATGACTATAAGCTGTAAGGTAAAACAAACCCTGTCTTCCCCAAGTTGCGCTATAGAAAAGCAAACTAGGACCCCAGGGATCTACCTGTCTCTGACTCCCCAGCACTGAGATCACAAGAATGGACCTCCATGCCTGGCTTTAAAACAATTAATTTATTTATCCAAGTTATATCCTGATTGTAGCCCCCACTCTCCTCCCCAGTGGGTTCCACCCTCCCACCCTCTTCGCCCTCTCACTCCTCTCCTCCTCAGATGAGGGGAGACTGCACCTCCATTTCAACCCACCCAGGTTCATTAAGTCACCTCAGGGCTAAGAGCATCCTCTTCCACTGACGTCAGACAAGGCAGCCCAGGTAGGGTAAGGTGTTCCACGAACAGGCAACAGAGTCCATGTCAGAGACAGCCCCTCCCCACCACACACCCTGACACACTTCACTTGCTAAGGGATCTGCAATGAAGACTAAGCTGCCTATCAGCTCTATATGTGTAGGGGACCTAGGCCCAGTCTATATTTGCTTTTTGGTTGGTGCTTCAGACTCTGTAAGCCTCCAGGGGGCTAGCTTGGTTCTTTCTGTTGGTCTTCGTGTGGAATTCTCATCCCCTCCAGATCCCTCTCTTCTTTCTCCCTCTCTTCTACAAGACTCCCGGATCTTACCTCATGTTTGACTGTGTGTCTCAGTATCTGTTTCAATCCACTGCTGGGTGCCGTCTCTCTGAGGATAGTTATGCTAGGTTCCTGTCTTCTTTGGGTCTGTGGGTTGTAGGATGGTTATTCTGTACTACACGACTAGTATCCACTTACTGGATTTTTTAAAACAAGGATTGGCGGGGGGGGGGGGATGGAAACTCAGGGCTTCATGCTTGCAAGGTGAGCACTTTACTTGCTGAGCTGTGTCCTCAACTCTGTTCCTCCACAAATGTAAAGTAAGTGCAGCTGCTAAGCCATTCTCCTTCTAGCATAGACAGTTCTCAAGGTCTAAGCATCTCAAAACCCCCATAGAAACTCAGAAGGCTTTTCATTAAGGGTGACAAATTACTTGGTTGTGGCTTTGGCTGAGGGGGACTGTCTGTGAGCGGGGTGGGGGGGGGAGCCTCAATGTCATCATGGTAAGTTTACCATCTGATTGACTGACCTACTTTGATTGGCTGTTCCTTTTCTTTTCTTTCTTTTTTAACCCGCAGCACTTTCAAGTCCTCTAAAGAACTCATGGCCTATCTATTAGTTTAATTCAGTTGAGGCAGATGTTGAATGCTACCATGTTAAGACTCTAATTGAAAGAGTGTAGCTTCTCTAGGTCTGTAGGGAAGACCAGTACGCGGAGCCTCTGGCTATCAGTAGCATCTGACAGATGCGTGGGTGGTAAATTGAATGAGCAGGATCCATCACGCGTTGGAGAGTGGGTTCTGTAAATAGGAAATTAATGTAGTCCCCAGTGAGTCAGACCTGAAATAATGGTGGCTCAGCACTGTCCACTCCCACACAGGTATTTAAGGTGGAAATCAGCCATTCTTAACCCCTTTTCCAAATGTGAGGCACTAGAGTATGACAGGTGGAGACCCTGAAGCATTATCTGTCCCCTTTGATTCATTTGCATAATACATACAGCAACCAGGACAATCAGCATTTATCAGCTCACGTCCTTGAAAGTGACAGGGGCTGGTTCATGAATGCTTATGCGCTGCTGTCTCCTTCTGTCTCTCCAACACAGAGCCATCCACCCTGTGCGGTTCTCTCTCCTCCCCAGTGAAGACACAACCCTGCCTAGAACTGCGGGGGGGGGGGGCCCCCAGGGCTTCTTGTGGGCATCCTCCTCAGTGTTCTGTCCACACTACCCGATGCCTCCCAGGCAAACCACGTTTTCCTTCTCATAGAAGACAGAAAAGTCATCCAGCACATAGAATTTTTAATACATTCCCCTTATGATTAAAAAAAAAAAAGCATTTCACCATATGATCTGTGCTGGTTACATTTTTGTCAGTTCAACACAAGCCAGGGTCACCAGGGAAGAGGAAACTTCAGTGAAAGAAAAGGCTTCCCTCAGATTGGCCTGTAGGCAAGTCTATGGGGGCGTTCCTTGATTAACAATTGATATGAGACGCCTAGCCCACTGTGGACAGTGCCACCCCTGGAAAGGTGGTCCTGGGTTGTAGAAGAGAACAGACTGAGCAAGCCATGAAAGGAAAGCCAGGAAGCAGCCCTCCTTCATGGCTTTTCCTTCAGTTCCTGCCTTCATGCGCCTGCCTTGAATTCCTGCCCTGATTTTTCTCAAAGATGGACCATAGTGAGACTAAATAAACCCTTTCCTCCCCGAGTTGCTTTTGGTTGTGGTGTTTATCAGAGCCACAGAAAGCACCCAAAGACAAGTGCTGATGTAACTGATTGAGCGGTTCAAACCCTTGAAGGGTGGGAACAGCAGCTGTGCCTCATTTTCAATTGAGTTAGGGAAACCGCTGCTTCTGTGGTTCAGGAACACAGAGTCCTCCTCCTCGTCCTCTTCAATCACCCCTCTCTGAGTTTGTCATTGTTCTTCTGGGGCAGATGACTCTAACTGCAGCCTTGGCCTGGCCTCGGCTGTGCTTCTCAGTCTCTTCCCCTACTTTTCCCTGAGGCCTGTGCTCTGCTGGTTAGTCCCTTTCCTGGGTCAGAAGTGAACGGGCTCTTCCTCTCATTTCCACTAGCCAATCCCCAGGGGGACATAGATTCCAATGCTATTGCAAGTGCTGAGAGCTGGTGTTTGCTGGCTTTATCCCTGCCCCATGGAAGCAGCTGTTAGCAACACCACCACCATCCCCCCCCCACAACCACCATCACCATCATCACCACCACCACCATCACCATCATCACCACCACCACTACCATCCCCACCACCACCATCACCACCACCACCACCACCATCATCATCCCCACCACCACCATCACCACCACCACCACCACCATCACCACCACCACCACCACTATCATCATCACCACCACCACCATCACCACCACCA
>CAJQZJ010001750.1:21636793-21658660 GCA_907164525.1 Lophiomys imhausi
CACACACACACACACACACACACACACACACACACACACACACACACTGCCCCACATACAAATACATTTGTGAACATATTCCATTTGATGATGTAGAAGACCACTCACGATATAATGCTAAAGTAGGACACAAAATTGCGAGCTGAGCCTGATTTTCTTGTAAATTAAAAAAAAAAAAATGGTAGAAGGTGAAATTGCATCAAAGTTGTCACTGGGGCGTGGGACAGGAGTTTTGTTTTATTCTTTGTATTTCTCCGTGTTTTCTGATTTTCCACAGTACACATAAATTACTTCAATTTAGGCACAAGTGTTATTTAGCAAAAAGCAAAGACATAAATCTCGTAGGATTGGAAGGTGATACAGGTAGAGGTGCTAAATTAGAAATCTGTGGTTTGAGTGGCAGCTGTTGGATATTAATGTTTAGTCTTATGTAACACGTTGTGGGAGGCTTCTGAAGCATTTTATAGCACCTGAACTCATTTTCATACCTTCCCTGTGTGGTAGGCAGCAGAATTGTAATGATTTTATATATTAAAAAAGGGGGGCCTTTTAACTTTTGGGGATTTGGGGCATGCATGTATTTACCTCCTGCCTCCAGCTGGACTGTGGCCTCCTTGGAAATAAAAAAAAAAACATATCAGAAAACTTAGACCTGAGATGAAGAGAGGTTGCAGATTATATCACCAGAAGGAACTTAAACCTTGAAAACAAAACCAGAAGGATATATAAGACAGGCTGGTATGACAGATACCCCAAGTAACTTAAAAACGTACCTTTTAAGTGAAGACTGCATCTTGCCTCGCGGATACTTTCGGGCTGTGATGTAAGATCCACGTGAGGATGTTAGGGTCGTGTCCACACTCATCACGGCCTTGGGAACTTCAGAAACTGTGTGACGTCCACTGCCACACCAAGAGGAAATAGGGACAAATCATGTGTTAACCTGCTATTTGAAAAGTCATTTCTCAAACCTTTTGTTCAAGATGGGGGACATTCGGGAGGAGAGTTTGGCTTACTGTATGTAGTCTTACTGTGAGGACCTTCAAGAAAGGGAGGAGAGACCTGAATTATTATTACACACTAGAGTAGAGCCCAGTGGGTGGGAAGGCTGATAGCACCCAGAGGAAGCAGGCCCAGCTGTGTGCTTGTTGTTCAACTAGATTGTCCGTATTTCCAGTTCTCTTTTTGGCTCCTTGTGACAGACTATCCCAGTCCCTCTCTGGGACACCCCCAACCCCAGTTCCTGGATTCTCTCACCACTTGGGCTCTCTGTCATAACAACCTGTCTTATATCATTCTGGTTTTGTTTTCAAGGTTTAAGTTCCTTCTGGTGATGTAATCTGCAACCTCTCTTCATCTCAGATCTAAGTTTTCTGATGTGTCTTCCCCTGACCCCCAAGGAGGCCACAGTCTAGCTAGAGGCAGGAGGCAAATACATGCATGCCCCCAAGTTACCATCACTGATATTATAAAAGGTGAAGGCTTTCCATGCCATGAAGAGAAGCCAAGTATGTATCATCTCAGTATTCTAATCAGTTCCCAACAGAAGTTGAACTTTTTTTTTCATAGCACCTGAGGGTTGGCCAGGATTAAAAAAAAAAACTATTAATGGATAATGTTGCAGGCATTAATAAGCGCAGTTAGGGTGTTCTCCCTGTAGCTGCTTGATCCTCATGTCTTCAAGTATGAACAGAAAGTATTAAGAATGATATTATAATAGTTATGGTAGTGATTCCAACTCCAAGAGGTCACCTGCGTGCGTGCGTGCGCGTGCGCACACACACACAAATGAATAAATGATGATGATGATGATAAAGTCCTATGTACATCTGGGCCCTCCTTCTCTGTCCAGTGATTCTGGGATGCAGGAGTCTGCCAGTAAATCATCTCTTACATAATGTCTAGGGCCACAGAGGTGGGGAAGAAAGTGCTTAAAAGGACCACACTCTGGCTCTGAAATGGTTTATCCAGAAACAATACCCATCACCTCCACTACCATGCCATTGGGTCAAGCCAACCATGTAGCTTTCCCCTACTGCAAAGGGATTGGAAGTCTAGGAGTGTACATGCACTACCAGGTAACTCCTAAGTGTCTCTGGCACATTACAACATTAACGTAGCCCTTGCTGTGTATACGCTTCTCCCAACACTTGGCAGGGGTGGTCCCATTTTATTGGAACCTTATGAAGTCATTACCAGTCCCCAGAATATAGATGACAAACAGAACCGGGTGCGGTTACTTGCCGGCATCTCACACCTCATCCATAATGGGGCCAGGATGGAAGCCTGACAGTTTTGCCTGGGTTCTCAACCCCTGTACCTGGTTGTCTCCAGAATGATTCTCTCCTAGAGGAACCTCTGTAAAATTATAGGCAACGTAAGTAAGTGACACACCCAGCAGGCAGTGTCTGACACACTCTACTTACTCACGAGGAACAGCTATTTCTACTCTTCTTCTTGTTGGCTACCTCAGACCGTGAGTCAAGGCAGGGTATAAATAGCTGATGATGTGATGAAGATTTATTAAGCAGGAACTCGTTCGTCCTGGCATCTGGGGTTGCGTGGAATGCTTCAATAGAACCTTGCTGAGAAGTATGGAGTAATAATTACCCTCCTACCAAAGTATTTCAGCAAGCCATGCCCGTTCTTACCCTGGAATCGCACGAAAGCGCTGTGTACATGCTAATTACCAGCCTGCCATGTCTCATTACTGGTATCTGTGAGGCTGCTGTGAGCAGAGTCTAAGGAACCAACAGAATTTATTTTGTGTTTGTTTTAATTAAAACATCAGCGCCGGTCTTGACTGGTTCCGTGAGGTGGTTAAAAAAGAACCACCAGTGCTGCGAAGTGGTCTGTGGACTTTGTATAGCTCACTGAAACCATTTCAGGCCTCACAGTGGCTCACCTGTCCCTCTGCCATCATGATGTGAGGGATTGCTCCCCTGCTTCTTAGAGAGCTCAGTGGCCTGAGGAGCAGGCCAGTGGGAGTCAGCAATGACCCAAGGACAGGAGCTGCCTGGGAATCTCACCAAGGGCGCAGATCAGTGAACAGTGGTGTCACTGAGCCTGGAGAAGGATTGGGGCAGCTAACAGTGTGCACGGACCTGTGTAATTACGGTGGGCAGCCGTCTCTTCTTGCTGTGTGGGAGATGGAAGACAACATTTTGGTGCTTGGGAAATATTTATCTCTTCTTGAAAGTTGGGAACTGAGGGAGTTCTTTTTTATCTCTTTTAAAAAAAGGATTTATTTTTTCTCTCTCTCTCTCTATATATATACATATATACATACATATATAATGTATATATATGCATATGTATATATAATAGATGTATGTATATACATACATATATATGTATATATATATATATATATCCCTCCCTGCAATGCTAGGTATGGAACCCTAGGCCTCATACATGCCAGGCAAGCATTCTACTACTGAGATATACCACCAGCCCCGAAAGCTCCAGTGGCAACCCACTGTCTCTGACACAAGAGGACTCACTCTTGGGAATCTCTCACTCACTAAACTGCCTAGCATAGGTGCTGGGCTCAGAGGTGAGCCGGGACAGGAAGGTTCTGGACTTTATATGTCCCACCCCCACCACACAGACAGCAAACAAGAAGCTGTGAGAGACAGAGCTTGAAAAGTATTAAACAGAGGTGCCCAGAGGAGTGGGGGAGGGAGTCATTAGCAGAGACTCAGGGAATCATTAGCAGAGACTCCGGTGTGGGTGCGGTACACCTGAACCAGTGGGAGCCTGTAGGTGTTTACTGCTTCTGAGAGTGGATCAGGTCATATTAGGGAATGCCAGAACTCAGTACCACTTTAGCTCTTAAGGAACTGAATTCTGGAGGGCCTTCCACACAATTTTAGCAGGTCTTTAACAATGACAAAAGTATTCTGAAAGACAAGAAGCACTTCGCCACTATCATTATGTAAGGATATTTGGGTAAGGCCAGTATTGAGATGAAAATATACAAAGTAGTTATTTTTAAAGCAGTAAGACAATAAATTAATTTCTATGATTTTTTTTTCAGCATTGCGTTGCCTCTAATTTAAATAGAGAAGAACAAATAATTTGCAATAGCTGTGAGGTTCACTTTCCTGTTGCTTTGACTAAATACTCTGACAAAAGCAACTTCAGGGGAAAAGGGTTTATTTGCCTCACTGTTACAGGTTCCAGCCCACCACTGTGGGGAAGTTAGGGCGGTAAGAACTTGAAGTCGTAGTCAAGGGCAACAGACTGATGTACACATGCGAGTGTTCAGACTGCTTTGTCCACTCATATACAGTCCAGGATCTTCCTTCTGCCCAGGGAGTGGTGGCACCCACGGTGGGCAGCCCTTCTCATCTCAATTAGCATCACCAAGATAATCCCCTGCAGACTAGCCTACTCTAGAGGATGCTTCAGAGGGTCCCACAATTAAAAACTGTTGCAAGAGTCAAAAAAAAAATCCAGTCAAAAAAAAAATCCCAATTTAAAAAGTCAGTTGGAAAAGCATCAGTGGTAGGGTTCAGAAAGCAACCTTTAAAATAGTTCAACCATCCACACATTTCACAGAACTCGTGGCCTTTGGAAAAGGATTCTACAGGAGAAAAATTATTTTTAGGGAACTACAGAAAGCTGCTCAGAAATAGTTATATCTCAATCACTAAGGATTTGCGATTGATATTTTTTTAAACATCATAATGAAACAACTCTAAAATTCAAGAAGAAAAATTCAACCCTTATTACACTAATGCCACAACCCAAGCTATCTTCTACTTGTTTCTCACGCTTGAGTATTTTCCCATATATACCCCCAAGCCCAACATAGCTGCCGTTGTACTTTATTATATAATAAATATCCATTCCCCACAATTCCACTATAAGAATTTTAAAACAACTATTTCAGTTATTCAAAGGAGGGCTTACCGGCTATTTGCTAAGACATGGTGTTTCTGGGACACTTATTGGTGTGCATTACTGATCTCTTTTAGAATTTATATTGTATTGAGGGTCTAGGGAGATATTTCTGTTGGCAGAGGCTCTTGCCCAGGGAGTGTGAGGACCTGAGTTTCACTCCTAGAACCCTAATTAAAGTACCAGCAAAGCCCAATGTACTTCCAGTCCTGGTGCAGGAAGGTGGAGGTGAAGCCTTGAGGCTTGTTAGACAGCCAATCCAGCCTACTCAGCACGCTCCAGACCAACCGGAGACCCTTCTCCCAAAACAAGATGGGAATCTCTTGAGGAATGATGCTCAAGGTTGGCCTCAGCACCATCTGCACGCCCTTGCACAAAGCTGCATGCGCATGTGCATGCACAAACACACTGGTGTATACACATGCATGTGCACACACACACACACACACACACACACACACACACACACACACACTCACACACACACGAGTGTGTGGCTAAGAGGAAGGCAGTGCCAGTCTTGTCATGATGTGAACTTGAGCAGAGATGAAGAAGGCACAGGTGACTTAGACTGCGGCCCGTTGAGGCTCTGAAGGGGACACATTCCATAATCTATGGCTTTTCAAGGCCGATCTCATGAAGAGCCAGTCCAGCCTGGATCAGGGTCCTCTGTGCTCTTGTTCTGGCGACACTGTATTCCACAAGCTGGTAAGGTTGTGGGATTTTTATCTGGGGCTTAGCTAAGACACACCCTTTGAAAACCAAACTGATTTGTGAGAATCTTGACTATTTCCTGTTCTGTCCTGATTCTGCCTGCAGAGCCCAATTCCACCATGTTGACCCGGTCCTGGGAGTTGCAGCCTGGTGCCTGCGGCTCCTTCTCAGCCAACTGGAACCAGTTGAGCAGCCTGGTCTGCGCTGGGCCTGACCTTGCTGCAGTTAGAGGCACAGTGCCATCTAGTGGACAGGAAGGCCTCTCTGGGCTCTGATGTTTGGGGGGTTGTGCTGTCTTTGTTTGTTTTTAATTAGTGGGGAATCGTGATGAAACAGACTGAGTGATTCGTCATCATTTGATGCCCAGGAACACCTAGTGACAGAAATGGGTTTCTTGAGTTCCACAAAGCCAGCCAGCGTCTGCACTGACTTACAGAACCCCCTGTTCTGAGCCTTGGTCTGGTGTTCTTGGGGCCTTGCCACAGAATGCAGGTGAAAATATTTCTGGCTTTGGTTGATGGCGGTTCTGACCTCTGCTGGTGGGTGCACTGGGGTTGGTCGCTGGAGAACCTCTACTGCTTTCTAGAATACCTTGGCTTGGCTCTGGACAATGGGCGCAGGGTCTGGGCAAGCTCAGTTGTCTATGTACTTCTGCCAATCCCATTTGCCCTGAGACTCAGCCACGTGAGGACCTATCCAGAGCTGGGGCGGTGGTGGGGGTGAGTGGGGTGACACCAAATGCCACAGAGGGCTCTTCTTGCCTGAGGCAGAGAAGGAAAGAGAGCGGCATTTCCTGCCCTGTCTCCTGCTTACAGGTTACCTCCAGCCTCTGGCCTCCCTCCTACTTCCTGCTCCCATTTAAAAGTGTCCTGCAGCTGTGAGGTCCTGGTCCCCAAGTGGACAGCTGTTGAGGTCCCCTGGCAAGGGGTGGAGACAGCACCCTTTCTTTCTGCTTTCTGGGAAGTACCATGAGAGACGGAGAAGCTGCACAGGACCGGGAGGTTTTCAGCCAATCCCTGTCTACAAGGCATGCACACTGAGCAGACGTCACCCACCTGGAGGGAGAGGCAAGCTGATGTTGAGCTTGCTTCCTGTGAAGGAAAATTTCAAAATTGAGTTGAAACATACAGCCATGGTTTGGCATAGCATAGCCCACTGTCTAGGTTCTTTGCCTTCTGAAGGCAGCAAAATGTTTTGTTGTCTTCAGTGGCTTGGCTTTCCCAGGACATTCAGACCATCATACCAGCAAGAAGGGTGGACAAATCCATCTTGCCTGAAGCTGATTGCTCAGAGTCTGCAAGTCAGAATATGAGTACAAAGAGGGCTGTGAGCCGTTCAAGATCTTTAATTTTTCTTTCTTTCCTACCTACCTTTTTCCTTCCTTCCTTTTTACAAGCTAATTTGAGTTTGCAGAACTTTTCATGCTCTTTGGTTTTTCTGTCTCAAGGAATCTGATGTTAGAGGGCTGGAGAGGTGGCTCAGTGGTTAAGAGCAATTATTACTCTTCCAAAGGATCCAGTTTCAAATCCTAGCACCCACATGACAGTTTATAGCTGACTGTAATTACTGGGCATGGTGGTGCGCTCCTTTAATCCCAGCACTCAGGAGACAGAGGTAGGCAGATCTCTGTGAGTTCAAGGCCAGCCTAGTCTACCAAATGAGTCCAGGACAGCCAGGGATACATAAAGAAACCCTATCTAAAAAAACAAACAAACAAAACCCAAAAAACAAACAAAAAAAGAATATGACTCTAAGACCGTTGCTGTTTGGAATGTCCTGAACTGGCCAAGACTAGACAAAACCTTTAGTGCCAGGCGCCCTGGCTGAGTCACTGTGTGACAACTCATGGCCTGGCTTGCCCTGAGTAGAACATTCTCTAAGTTCTCCAGACATCTCTAGACAGTTGAACCCACTGTTAGGTGACCCCCCTCCCCAAATGAAAGCCTGCCCCAGCTGGGCTCTGCCCCACCTGCTTCTGCACCTACCCACGGACCCCGGCCTGCTCTCTAAAATGCATTCTACTTCAGCACACACAGTCAAAACCAGGCTTGGCCATAGCATCCGGAAGTCCATCACAATGTAAACACATAGTCCTGTCTTCCAACCCCGCAAACATGTCCTGGCAGAGCAGTTATAAAGAGCATATTCACCCTGCAGATCACACTTCCCCATGGGAGCACTGTTATAATTGGGATGTCTGTCCAGCCAGTGGCCAGACACCAAATGCCTCACAGCCATCTCTAGCAGAGAGTCATAAAAGTCAACATGTCCCCAAATACCTGTGACTGCTCATCAGAACAGCTATCTGCTGCCCTCCCCCGCTTCTGGTTCCAGCAAGGCCTTCGGCTCATTATCCAGAGTTCCAAGTTGAACTGCCTGCCCTCTGCCTGCCACACTCACCAGAGCCCATCCTGCTCTCTCCTGGCCTTCTTCTTGGGGCTCTTGGACTTGTAACACCAAATTCCTTACAATCCTATTTCTTGCCCTCCTGCAAACCCCACCCCTAGGCTGCCATAATTCACACTTTGATGAACCACACACACACCCTTATATAAGGCCATCCTGTCCCACACTGGAAACCCTGCCTGATTAGCCTATAAAGAGAACCCTACAGAACCCTCACAGGCCAGAACCCTGAAACCATCCCACCATACCCCAACTCCACTCAAGGGAAAAGGGGAGCTGAGATAAGACACCATCTCTCTCTCTTTTTTTAAGATTTTATTTATTTATTTATTATGTATACAGTATTTGGTCTGCATGTATGCCTGCAGGCCAGAAGAGGGCACCAGATCTTATGATAGATTGTTGTGAGCCACCATGTGGTTGCTGGGAATTGAACTCAGGACCTCTGGAAGAGCAGCCAGTGCTCTTAACCTCTGAGCCATCTCTCCAGCCCTCGAGACACCATCTGTTGATGGGCTGTTTATGGAGCCCTTGCCCACTGTGGAGGAGCTCTGGAGGAAGCCAGGGGCTCAAAAGTCTGAAGAGCCTATTAGACATTTCCATTAATCATCCAATCACTGTTGCCTCTCTGGTCTAGTCCGCCCATCTGGAGAATGAAAACAAAACCATGACTTGATCATAGGGAAGGACTCTCAGTTGCCAAAGCAGAGTGCTTACAATCTAGACTCTGGCTTCTCAGCCCGCAGCAGAGGAGCCCCTGCCTCCCCTTAAGTGCAAACTTCAAGCCAGCTTCCCTTTCTGCCCTCACCATTCTTCCCTGCTTTGACTGCTCCTGGATCTTAAGGAAGAAGGAAGAGAGTGTCTTCAGGCTAAGGCGCCCACCTCCCCTCTAATTCCCTTAGTTGTCACTCATCTCAGTTTCTTGGTGTTTGAGAGCATTCTTTCAGAACAGACAAACGACTTTCTTTAGAATGGTTTTGTGAAGGGACTACCTCCTTGGGGTCTTTGTAAGGCTCTTGAGGGTCATCTTCTCCCTTGAGCATGCTGGGGGGGGGGGGGGTGGGGGGGGGGGGTGGTGTCAGCACAGTTGGTGCAACAGAACCACTGGAAACCAATTAACAAGCTGAAAAACCAGAGAAAGGATGCTGGCCAGAGAGCAGGCGCCCCGTGGTAGACAATTACCAGTGTGGGCAGGGACAGCAATGTAGGTCAGCTCTCAGCCAGGAAACAGTTTTACAAGTGCAAAATGTGACTCCCTTATGGAAGTAAAATCTGGGGAAAGGTTTTCTTTCTATATTTGGGCTCTTGACCACCACCAGGTCACTTGGCACACCCCCTTGTTTTCTGAGGCAGCTGGTCCTGGCTTCCAAAAAGTACCAAAAGTAAATAGCCCAGGGCCCTTCTAACTATGACCTTCTGGTAGATGGTAATGAGAGAAGGCCAGTTCCTGTTTTAGGGGCTGGTATTGGATTCTGGAGAGTGTGTTGGTGCTACACTCTCACATTTTGAGAAATTTTAGCACAAGTATGCTACATCCTTTAAAAAAAATGTTTAACTGTTTTTTTTTTTCTTTTTAAAAAGGGTTTTGTTTTTCTTTTTCATTTTGGGGTCGGGGTGCCTATGAGTGTAATGCCTGCAGAGGCCAGATGATGGTGCCAGATCCCCTGGAGCTGGAGTTGCAGGAGGTTGGGACCCACACAACATAGGTGCTGGGAACTGAACTGGAGTCCTCTGGAAGAAGAGCTAGCTAGCTCTCTTAAATGCTGAGCCTCTCTCCAGCCATTTGACTGGTTTTTGACAGCACATCTGTGAGCATCTGTAGGACATAATGAAGGTTTTTACGTATTTTAGACAGGCATCTGGGAATGTGACATCAAGAAGCACTCTAGGCTTTCAGAACTATCCCGGCAGGGAGTTGGTCTAGAAGGGTCAGGACACCTTGAAGTTCATATCTGGATGGTTGTGAAATATAACAGGCCACAAGCCTGTTAATGTCCACATGGGGGCTCGGGTCAGTAAGAGCCATGGTAACCTTGAGAACGCAGTTGTCACAGGACAGACTCTTATGTGACTGATTTCTCATTTATTCTCTCTCTTTGCTTCTCAGACAGCTTAGGCAGGTGGGCAGGGTGGGTACTAATCTTTGCTTTGAACATAGGAAAGTTGAGGCTACGAAGGGATAGAGTTTGTGCTTCCTGAGTTTGTACTCACCAGCAAAGAATGAAGCATTGGAAGTCCTTGCCTCTGTCGCTACTCTCGAAGCCTTGGTCAGGTCAGGTGTCCTTGTGAAAATGTGTTTGTGGTGTGCAGTTTGTTAACCTTATTCTGGGGCTTGATGGTAACTCCAAGGAGTCCCAGTGCCCTATTGGGTAGAGCCATTTGTCCTTCTAGATATCACCTTCCCAGAGACTGGAGCCACAGAACCACAACACACATTTTTTTCTATGTAGTTCTTATCTAACTACCCTCAGCTCTCCAGGAAATCCTCTTCA
Organism: Lophiomys imhausi; assembly: GCA_907164525.1. Taxonomy (NCBI): domain Eukaryota; kingdom Metazoa; phylum Chordata; class Mammalia; order Rodentia; family Muridae; genus Lophiomys; species Lophiomys imhausi. The sequence goes on from CAJQZJ010001750.1 coordinate 21,647,311, forward strand.
GGGCCTCTACTCTCTGGTACCCGCTTGGGTGCCCGGACCAAAGTTTGTTTTTCTTTGTTGACACATTTTGGCCACTGGGGTATATCAGTATGTTGGGTAAACCTCCAGATTGTTTTCCTAAGTACACAGCCCTAACAGCCATGACACTTTCTGTTGGACTTTTTGTAAGGGAACAAAGATCTTTCATCTTCAACTTGGCAAGATGGCCCTCTGTCCAAAAGAAAAAACAAAAACAAAACACCTGCTCCTGGCTAATGAAACCACAGTTTCTAAGAAAGGTCCTTGAGAAAGTTTGCAGGTGTGCTTTAGATTCCTGGTCATGACTTCACACAGCCTTCACAGCTGATGTGTCTTCCTAAGTGAATAAGAGAGAACCCAGCTCTGACTCACATTTTTATCATTTGGACTGGCTGTAGCACACCTCAACACACCCCCGAATATTGTTCTATGTTCGGCAAGAAACAGCCTCCAAGGCATTCTCTGGGCCTCATTACAGAAGGGTAAATGCTAGGGGTGAAGGGATTCATTGTGCGCCCGTGGGAGTCTAACGGCTTTTTAAACCAGGAATCGAGAACTGTGACTAATGAGGACACTGTGAAAGCCACAGACCACCTCATTAAATATTAGAACCATTTCCCAGGCTAGGTAGAAATGAAAACCCTCCAAGAAAGGCCACCTCATCAATTAATGAAGGACTTAAAAAAACATCCCACACACTTCCTGACTTGTTGATGTACACAGGAGAGGTGGTTGAGGAAAGGGTTTGCTCACAGTGCACTCTGTGATTGAAGAGCAGCTAGCAAGGGCTGTCAAAGCCCCAGTATTTCTCGGCTAGTTTTCCCACACCTTGCCTCTGTCCTGACATGTATTATTATTATTATTATTATTATTATTATTATTCTAGAACCCATTCCTAGGGCTCTAGGAACTCAAAGCTGGGTTTGGGGAATTCATTGTCCTGTGTGCTACAACATCACTGCTGGGAGTGATATTTCTCTTTTATAAGTAGGGGACTGGGAGCGGACGCCCTTGGCCTCTGTAGAAGGTATCATTTGCTCTGGATCTTACTTTTCCCAGGCCAACCGTACGTGGATGACGGTGTTGGAGGAAACCCAAACTGTATGTTGGTGGGCCATGGGTCAAAGACTGAGAACTTGTTCCCTAAGAATTGCAGCCTTCCCACATGCATGGCTAATCTGGGTTGTATCGAGACATCAGGGTTGAGAATGCAGAAGCTCAGGCTGTCCTAAGAATTTTAGGATTGCCTATAAGCTTTGGCTGAGGCTATATTAGTATCACAGCGGCTTTATCATCAGTGATTGTATGGTTGCTTCATCCAGGATATGACCATACCTGTCTTAAGTCAGGGAAACCATGGTCACCTGCAGAAGGGCTTCATGAGACTGAAGCCTGTCGATGCTCTCTCGTGGACGCTGTGAGGTGCTGACATGCCCTCATGGAAATGGTGAGGCTCTGACAGATATCTTCCTCGTGGACGCAGTGAGGCTTAGGTAGGTGCTCAGTGATGCTCAGCTTCCTTCAGCAGGCCCTCCCACAGCCCCTCCCCTTCCTGAAGTTAGGTAAAAGAAAAACAATTGACTGACTTAGGGGTGGGGGACCTTAGGTAGTATAGCTGCCTGTGAATTGCCTGGGGGTTCCTCAGTGGTCCACTTTTCCTGAGTCAACCATGCTCTGGGTGGGCCTGTTCAGGGATGCAGCTGAGCGTCAGCTTCCCAAAGGGGTTCCCTGGTGCTTTAGCTGCCTCGAATCTCTTATGATCCTGGAAATAATTCCAATAACCTCTCTGATTCACCAAGCTGGATTTTGGACAGACTCCTTCTTTGGTTGTTGGTGCCCTTTCTCTCTGGGGTAAATATGTTTCTTCACTTCCCCTCCAAATCTGACTCCCTGTGTCAAGCGTGTCTCACCCTCACTGACCCTCCACGGAGCTCTGGGAAATAACTTTCTCAGACCAACTTCTGGTTTGGACTGTGATGCATTGGTCTTCAATGCTGGCTCCCCTCTCCTACAGGGTCAAGTGCACATACCTTGGTCTGGCATTTGGGGGTTCTGTGACAGCACACCTACCTCTCCAGGAAGGACACCCTCCCACTACTCTGAGTTCATTGGTCCCTGGCAGGGCAGGCCGGAGCTCTCCTGCCTCAAGCTCAACACAAGCGTCTCCCTGCCTTAAATGTCCCTTATCACCTGCATCACCAGCTTTAAACTTGTGATACCCCTTTTGATTGAAACCTGTTATAGCACCTTTACACACTCAAACAAACTCCCCGTCTTCTGGAGAGCTCCCTGTAACCTAGCCTGGGGCCTAAAACAGAACAAACACATAGTGCTAGCTGAGTGTGTCTCTATATGTGAGTCTATCCTTCCAAGCTTTGTTTGCTTGTTTGGAGACAGGGTCTCACTGTGTAGCCCTGGCTGTCCTGGAACTCACTATGTAGATCAGGCTGGCCTTGAACTCACAGAAATCCATCTTGTCTCTTCCTCTCAAGTGCTAGGATTAAAGGTGTGTGCCACCACGCCCGGCTTACCACATTTCTAAAGGTCACACTTGATGGGTTTAAATGAAAGCTGCAGTTAGGTTTTTTTTTTTAATTATTTTTTTTCTTTTTTACCTATGGTCTGAAAAATAAAATCCCTGTCATAATCTCTGTAGCCTCATCCACGCTCAGCTCTGAGAGGACCCAGAATCTGTCACCTTTAAGCTTTTCCTCTGCCTCCATCTTCACAGGCTCCTGCTAGTAGCTGGTGAAAGCTGAACTGCCTCCCTGTCAATCTCAGTGCCATCGAGACCCATAACTTGACCAGCTTGGGTGCAGAAAACATTTCTAGAGACATGTCCTATGCTGTCTATTCCAGCCCACCTCCAAAACTCAGTGTGAACATGTACACCAGAAATCGTCCTTGACATGAAAATTGGGTAACTGATGATTAGGAGGTAGCACACACCATTAAATTGTCTCATTATTTTTGTAATAGCCAAATGGATACACATTAAGACTTAGAATTGAAGTGTCCACTGAGCTCTTTTGCAGGCCTCTCAGCTCTAGGTGGGAGTCAGGGATGTCTGAGCCACCTGCAGGTTCTTCCTCACACAGATTGATGGCTGATAATGATGACTCTCTGATCACAACTAAAATGTCCTCTCACCCTTCACCACTCCAGACACACTGAACCACTGACCAGGACTTGGCATGAGGCACTGGGAGAACATCCCAATGCTACTGACCATGTGACCCTGACCAAGCCACTCTTCCCTCTGAACCTCCACTTCCTCGTCTCTGAAAGGGAAATGAGATGCTTGCCTCCAGGGAATGCCCTGAAAATTAAGTAAGATTCTCTTTACAGAATTCCTAATAAGATTCTCTTTACAGAACTCCTATTAGATCCTCAAACTTGACAGTTTTAGTCATTCTAGCCCTTCCTCGGTCCAGCTAGGAATCTACCCCAGGTTCTACAGATGGAGCCACTAGGTCTGTTAGCATCTCTTTACAAGGGAGGATCAGAGCAGTAGCCTCCCTCCCTCTCTTCCCACTGCCTGTTCAAAGCTTGTGCCATAGATGCAGCATGGTGAGAAGTTCAAGGGTTGTACTTCCTGTCTGAAGGCCAGTGGCTGTTTGCAGAAGTGGGGTACATGCCCCCCAGCTTAGTTCACATTTCTACTTCTGTTTGGTGAGTGCTGGCATAGTGTCCAGGAAGAACACCAGGTGGCGCTTTAGAGTGACTGGTCCCCAGGAAGGAGGGTGCCCTGTGAGACAAAAGCAGAGAGATTTGGCACGCAGCTCTGCTGGTTGTGGACAAGTCCCTGGTGACTCACCAGGTCCAGGATTAGGCCAAGATTACCTCTCATTACATCTTAAGCACACCTCTATTTCTTTTTAAATGGGACTAAAAGCCTCCTTTGCAAGATTGTTGACAAGACAGGTGACTGAAGGCATATTTTTAGACTATTTATTCATTATTATATTAATGTCTTTATCCATCTTCCAACCCACCAACCTGAGGTATGAGAGAAAGGAATTTAATAGCGGATGTAGACCTCTTTAGTCATAGGTCCCTGGAGCGATTCGTCAGCAGTCCAGCCAAAACAGCATACACAGCTACAAGCGCAGTCAGCAATGGGAGCACAGCAATCAGTAGCAGTGGGGACACAGTTAACCAGGAGCACCAGGAAGGGCACTCGAAGCAGCAATGGCTTTCTTGGTCCCAAATGGGCCCCGACCTGGGCTCAGTCCAACCTGAACCACAATTGGCACAAGTCTTGGCAGCAGTAAGATTTGGTAAAGCATCGTCTGGAGTCTTTTGAAGTGAAGCAGCAATGAGAAGCGATGCCAAGCAAAAAGCCCCTCTGAATTTCTGGGACCTCCATAGAGGTGTGCTTAAGATGTAATGAGAGGTAATCTTGGCCTAAGAGGGCACTCCTGGACCTGGTGAGTCACCAGGGACTTGTCCACAACCAGCAGAGCTGCGTTCCAAAGCTCTCTGCTTTTGTCCTCACAAGGCACCCTTCTTGATCCCTCCTTCCTGGGGACCAGTCACTCTCTATACCTCCTCAAAATATGCACAAGGGTGATTTCCAATTGGCCAACCCCACACCCTCACACCAGGTACTTCATGTTGACCAAGACCATGCACTCTCCAAGGAGTCTGTCCATCAAAGGATGTTTTCCAGCAAAAAGGCCGTGTTCCCCACACGTGACAGTTTTCGGCTGGCAAAGCATTACTCCTCTTCCATCAGGATGTTTTTCATGCCCCTTTCAGGAGTCTGTTTTTGAGTGGTGGACAAAGCATCCCCCGCATCCCATACTTGAGACCAAAACACATTCATTCAACACAACTGTGTTTCTAAAGAAATCAAAAGTTCCACCACAGGTGACCATGGTGCTCAGTGTGCATCCCGACTCTCTGGAACTCATGCATTCCCCACTTAGCTTTCACAGTCCTGGGAGGTAGCACCCTCATTTTAAATAGTGGGAGACAAAAAGGTGAAATAACTTGTCTCAGGAGGGTGGGCACTAGATAGGGAACCTGGGAAGGAGCCTGGTGATCTGGATATGTGGGCCCCACCCTCATACCACACAAATGTCATGTCTGGAAAGTAACTATGGCACAGGCTGTTCTCCTATGGTTCAGTCTCTAGCACTAACTCAAAAGAAGGTACTTCCAGGAACCTGGGGCTCTGACCTGCTCCTCAACAGTGTCCCTTTTAGGTTACCTTTTCCTAATATCAGAAACCAATGTTGGGCTGGCGAGGTGGCTCAGTGTGTGAAGCACTTGCTGCAGAAATTTAAGGATCTGAGTTCGGATCCCCAGAACCCACATGAAGCTGGATGCAGTAGCATGCATGCCTATATCCTAACATTCCCATAGCAAGATGGAAGATGGAGATGGGAGAATCCCTGGAAGATCTTGGATCCACTACCAAGGCATACTCAGTGGTGACAGCAAGAGAATCTTGTGCCAAACAAGGTGGAGGTCAAGGACTGACGCCCAAGGTTGTCCTCCGACCTCCTCATGTGCACCACAGCCTGTGTGTGCCTGTATTCACACACACATATACATACACACATAAATAAGAGGAAAAAACCCTACAATGCTCTTGGAGTGTGCTTGAGTCTCTGGAGCCTACCTACATGTGTAAATAAGATCACGTGAGATGATAGCCAAAAATAATCCAAGCCAAGGTTGATGGGGTAGCAATGAAACATTGGTTGGATGCAGTTAAGAAGTTAGGGGGAGGTTGGGAGGAAGGACAAGCTGGTGCAGGAACCAGATCACTTGGTGTGAATTTTAACTGAATATTTCCTAAATCTGGGGTCTCCTCCAGGCAGAGAAAATGCCATTTGACTTGCACAGGGACCTCTACGCCCACCCAGCTGCACCCATCCTCCCCCATTCTGACATGCCATCATTTTGAGTGTAGGCAAAGCGTTAAATGAAGCAAGACATGTTCTCCAAATGTCAACGGTTCTCCTAGCCAGCTTGGAGCTTGGCTAGGCTGGCTGTGAGCCTCATGGGCACCCCAGGCCCCTGTGTAAAGAGTACAGATACTTAGATCTGGGCAGGCTAAGTAGCTGGCCATGTCGCAGGGCTCTACCACAATGGTGGAAGTACAGAGCTGGACATTGCAGAGAAAGCCCACTGGTGGTCACAGCTTTGCAGCAGCGCTTGCCTTTAGCAAAAAATTCAGCTACAGGCAATGAAGACTCAGCCCCTGATGGGCTATGATGTCATGGAATCGAAAGGGTCCCATGCAATTGACAGATTCTGCCTTCATCCTCGTCACAAGGCTTTCTTTCTCTTCTCAGGTAGACTCACGAACAGAGTCCCCAGAAGGACCTCCATCCTACATTTGCTAGTGTTTGCCAGGTTAGCACTCTGCCCCGGCCCTAGTCCCTGAACTAAGGTTTCAGGGTTTTGTTTAGCGATGTGGTCCTTGAAATGACCCAACAAGGGGCCATTGATTACTTGTGTGTTATTGATACTGTCTCACCTGTGTGCTGGTTTCTGTTCTTATAAAACATGAAGTACCTGGAGAAGAAGAACTTACCTGCCTGGCTCCTTGCTGCAAAGACCGTGTTGTCTTTATTAGGGTAATGAGAGGCCTGTTCTGAAACACGCAGATGAGGATCACAGCAGATGGGCTGAGTTATGTGTGTTTGCCAGCTCGCCACAGGAAGCTCGGCAATCATGCCAGGCTCTTTGGGGATGGCAACGTTACGAATCACGTAGCTGTGCACTGGCTGAAGGGCTTGGCTGACCCAAATAACCCATTAGCTTGATGCCTGTGATTCTGAGCTGGGTTTTCATGCAAAGTTCTGGGCTCTTTCAATGGTTTTATTTCAGGGAGGTTGGCACTGAAAACGTGTAGAGAGACATGACAAGGCACCAGAAAGATGTAATGATGACATTGTCACAGGCTGGTGTTCAAAGGCTTTGCAGCCTTGGGGAAGAGGCCAGCTGGGTATTGGTTCTCTCATTTTTCACCGTTTCCCTGACCAGTTTGCTCTGTGTCCTCTAAACCTTAACTCTCGTGTTAGACTGCAAGTCTTTCTGTTTTTGAATCTGCAAGTCCACACACCCTTCAATGCACCCACTCAGCCCACAGACACCACTGGGCACCTGCTATGAGCCTGGCACTGTTTGCTACTGGGCATGCATAAGGAAAACAGATGGTTGAAGGACCTCCATCCTACAATCTCTAGTGTTTGCCTGGTTAGCACTCTGCCCCGGCCCTAGTCCCTGAACCCAGGTTTCAGTGTTTAGCGATGTGGTCTTTGAAAGAATCCCAACAAGGGGCCATTGATTATTTGTGTATTCTTGATACTGTCTCACCTGTGTGCTGGGTTTCCATGTGTGAAGTTGGCAGCTTCCGGTCCTCTCTATCCTCCCACAGTGGGCAGGGTGGTCCTAGAGGACAGTGAGCCCACCTTCATTACTGTGCCAGTTCCTGGCTCCTTAAGTGTGTGGGGGAACAGGTGAGAAGAAGCAATGATGGCAATGTAAGACAGTTACTAAAATAAAAATTAGCATTTGTACATATTTCTTACAGGTGTCAAAACATCCTCCATAAAAGTGACTGCATGTGATTCCCCACAAAGCCCCAGGTGAAGCAGTTGCTTCTGTATGTGACTGGAAATGACACTGAGGCTCAGAGAAATGTTGACCCACCCAGATGTACAGCACGTGACTTTGAGGTCTTTATTCTACATACTTTCTATAGCACACAGGAGTGTTTCCTTTTTCAAAAGAATATTTTATGCATATGGGTGTTTTACCTGTGGGGCATGTATGTATAGTATCCACAAAAGTCATAGAAAGTGCTAGGTCACCCTGGAGTTGGAGTCATTTTTTTTTTTTAAATCTGCCACATGGGTGCTGGAAATAAGACCCTGGTCCTCTACAAAGAGCAGTGTGAGCTTTTAACTGCTGATCCATCTCTTCAGCCCCAGGAGTGTTTTATTTTTAATTAAAAACATATTTGGAAGTGCTAACAAACTGTAGGAACCCAGGGAAGGGCGAGAGCCCCATGGAGGCTGAACCTGAACCTACACAATAATTATCTGACTTTCTCATTTTATTGTGATAAAATATGCTGACCAGAAAAATTAAATTAAATTAAAAAAACAAATTGAGGGAGAAAGGGTTTCTTGGGACTTACAGTCCAGGGGTGTGCTGTGCATCATGACTGGGAAGACAATAGGCAAGGAAGGCATGAATGGTGGGAGCAGGAGGCTGGGTGGTCACATGGCATCTGCATTCAGGAAGCAGAAAGTGAACAGGAAGTTAGGTTGGGCTATAAAGCCTCACCACTCATCCCTGGTGACCCAATTCATCCATGAGTTTCTTCCAAAACCTTCTCAAACAGTGCCACCAGCTGATGACCAAGTGTTCAAACACATGAGCCTATGAAGGACATTTTGCAGCCAAACCACAGCAGTGATCTCCTGACAAGAGAATGCCACACAAGACCTGAGAAGCCTTGGGCAGGTCTGGAGACAGGTCACTGGTCTAACCTGGAGAGTCGGAGTCATAGATCATGACATGGACTTCAAATGATGCAGACTGGCCTAGAGGTTTCTGACCTGGTTCATCCTTGGTCTTCCCTGGGCCTCCGTTCAGCATTTTAAGACTCCCTGAACATCTCCTCTGTGGCCCCTTCTCAGTGTAATTGGCACTGAAAGGCAAATGCTCTTTGTAGAGAAGAATGACTTCCACAATCCCATGCTGGCCTTTGCCTCAATCTGCCTCTCACCTCTCTTTCCACCTTTGGAAGATGTGAACTGAAAGGCATTTGAAGCCATTGGCTTGGTAACCTGGCCCTCTGCCTGAGTGTTGATGGCTTTGTCCTGCCCTCTGTGAAGGGAACATTTGGACTCCTTCTGGAGGCTGTTACAAATGCTCAGGAATAATTTCTGCCACACTTACTGCCTAGTTGGTTTCTGACTCTCACCAAATGAGACGGAGGATGCTTGGCAAATGTGCCTGTGTCTCTATCACAAGGGTTTCCCTACTTGGTTGGAAATTCCTCCTGAACAGAGGCAGTCTGATTCACTGTCATGTTCTGTGCCTGGTGTGGTACGTACTTGCTCATTTTGTTGGCACAGTGAAAACATACAAGATTTGACTCACTGGAACCCAAGTTCAATGCCCAACATGGTGAAACATACCTGTGATCCCAGTACTGGAGAGGCTAACTTGGGGGTTGAGTCCATGAGTTCAAGACCAGCCTAAGCAACATAATGAGGCCCTGCCTTAACAATTATTAATCAGTTATACAAGAACCAGTGTTCATTTGTTCAGTACCATATATATTGCAAAGTATAAGGCATTACACAAATATGAATAGAAAGAACACAGCAATTCCTTCCTCAGCAATTGTCAACTTTCCTTATATTTCATCAGATAGAATATATTTTACTTTTAATTTTAAAAGCGTTGTTTGTTTTTTAGGCAGGGTGTTTCACTATGTAGCCCTGGCTGTCCTGGAACTTACAATGTAGATCAAGCTGGCCTTGAACTCCTAGATCCACTTGCCTCTGCCTCCTGAGTGCTGGGATAAAAGGTGTGTACCACCACCAAAATCCAAATTTTATTTTATTTGTATGGTTGTTTTGCTTGCAAATATGTATGTGTGTATGTATGTGCACACCCTGTGTGCAGTGCCCTTGGAGTCCAGAGGAGGCTTTAGATGCCCTGGAACTGGATATGGACAGTTATGAGCTGCCATGTAGGTTCTAGGCACCGAACCCTGGTCCTCCACATGAATAACAAGTGCTCCTTTTTATTAAAATGTATTTATTTGTATGTGTGTGGTGCTTTGTCTACATGTATGTCTGTGCACCACATGCATGCCTGGTGTCAAGAGAGGCCAGAAAATCCCCTAAAACTGGAGTTACACTCGTGTGGTATAGTGTGTATTCTGAGAACCGAACCCTGATCCTCTAGAACAGCAGCAAGCATTCCTGACCATTAAGACATCTCTCCAGGCCCAGGAGTGGCAGTGCTCTTAAATGCTGAACTCTCTCATGATCCTCCATTTAGTTTCAAAAAGTGCATTCTCTGCATATAGAGACGTGTTTGCAGTAGAAGTCTGAAGGCTTGGAGTCAATCCTGGAACCAATCCTAGACACACACACACACACACACACACACACACACTAAATAATTTTTATAAATGTCTTGAAATACACAGAAAATGTTAATAATCAATAGTAACCAATGATATCCAAAATTAAGAAAATGTTTACTTTCTATTTTCAATTTTAAAAAGGGGAAATTATTAAAAGCAATAGCCTAAGCTCCTGTTTGCTTTGCTCTGTAGCCACTTAAACAGTAAAGCAAAATTACTGGGCCTGAGGCTGGGGCCGTTAGTCCTGGTTCTCTCCAGTCTGCGGCAGGAAGCTCATAATCAAAAACCCTGTCTGGCCCACAGGGCCACAGAGAAAAACCAAAGTAAATTCCTTGACTGTCTCTCTGGATATTTGTTCTAAAAAAAGAAATAATATTAGAGATTTAAAAATATATTTTTAAAAAAGCTTTATAAATTAGGAGTTTTAGCTTTGACTTCTGTGGTTAAAAACAAAACTAGGAGCATGTGAATGCTTCGTAAAAAGGAAAAAGTTCAATGATGTAAGACGTCAACGTGTTGTTGAGTATTACTCAATCTTAAAATAATTATGAGTCCGTAGACACTTGGGATAAGAACATGCAAGCTTTTGCTAGGAACACAAATGTTAAAAATATTCCTGTGTGTCTATTGGCAAGAAAGCAATGCACAACATCAATTTAATGTCTGAGGATAAAAAAAATATGCAGAGACACTAACAATGGATCTTGACTAGAGGGATTGTGGATGATTTTCTTTCCCCTGTCAATCTTCTTTATACCTTCCAATTTTCACATCACCAAAACAACTTATATTTTGTTTGAGGGGCAAGCTATAATTGAGTCTATGAATGAGCCCCCACTTCTTTCTTCCCTGGAAAAATAATGTATGATAAAGATGATGCATGCTGTAGGTATGTTTTGACTTAAATATTTTGATAATAAAATTATTACTTTTATAAAAGTGAACATGGTTGGGGGATGTGGCTCAGTGGGTAGAGTGCTCACCTAGTATGCTCCAGTACCTGGGTTTGACCCCTAGCCCTGCTTAACCTGGGTGTGGTGGCACACACACCTATAATCCCAGTATTTGACAGGTAGAGACGGAAGGATCAGAAATTCCAGGACATCCTCAGCTACTGGAATTAATGTGAGATACTGCAGAAAAGGGGGGTGGGGAAGAGAGAGAGAGAGAGAGAGAGAGAGAGAGAGAGAGAGAGAGAGA
>CAJQZJ010001750.1:21658670-21675672 GCA_907164525.1 Lophiomys imhausi
AGAGAGAGAGAGAGAGAGAGAGAGAGAGAGAGAGAGAGAGAGAGATTGGCTGGAGCCCCAGATGCTGCCTACAACCCATGATCTATGTAGCCATCCACCCTGGTCCTTGGCTTGGATTCTACTGGTCTCCTTTTCTTGTCCTCTGTTCTTTCTTCTATAGCTCTGCATCATGTATTTTGGCTTTCAGTTACTTCCTGGATCCCCTCTACCAAATGTAACTTCCTTAAGTAAAGGGATTAGAGCCTGTTCCAATCCCTGATTGGTCTAACTTGTTTGGCATATAGGCACCTAATATATATTGAATGATGTATTACATTGAATTAATGTATTATCAATTTGAATTCAATGGAAGCCTGTTGGGAACTCTGTCAAGAGGAAAAGAGGGAGCAGAGGCAGAGGCCCGGATGCAGGAAATCCCTACAAAGCATCAGTGTGCAGACCCAGGGTCCATGTGACATGGTATATTTGAGTCTGGTCAGAATGGACATCACAATGTCCCATGATTGGATTTAGAGGTGGGGCATGGGTAGCAGTTTCGAGATAACACTTCCTTACTGAGAGGTGGGAGCTGCAGCCATTTCCCTAGGTTTCTCCTCAAATGTTAGATTGTTTCCTAACACGGGGCTAGAGCTCAAACAGACCCAAGCTGTCTGCTGGAGGTGCTCATGAACCAGAGTGGACACATCTTGTGCCACAAGAGATAGACATTAGAAAAGTGAGTTTTCAGCTGGTCACCAAAAGACCAAGACCCAAATCCCTTGAACCCTCATTGTCAACAGACAGTCATGAAAGTTGTAAAATTAAGAGGCTTGTTAATTATGTCACTAGACCCTCTTGAGAAGGCACGTATTCCAAATCAGCTTCAGGATTTAGATAAAAGAAATGAAGGGCAGTGAGGAAGGGAGAGACAGAAGAGCCAGGGTGCCCATATGATGCTTCCTTGTTACAGGTGTCTTCTGAAGCAACCTCCGGCAGGATTCACACCCCTGGAGGGAGATGGTAATTAGCATTAACATGGACCTGAACACTGGATGAGTCAGGAACCTTTGAAGGTTGCAGTTAATAGCCTTGTTTCCCTCCATACACTTCGTCCATAAACACTTTGCTATGAGCCGCAGCTGCTCATGGGTAGCTCCCACCCTGCAGTGAGTTTAAGTGTCCTTGTCTTTGTCTTTGCAGGAACCCTACACTGGAGATGCTGGTCAGGCCAATTCAAGGAAATCCCAACCTGTCAACTACATCCTTTTCCTCTTCTTTCCGAAGTGAAGAGATTGTGTGCCTTGAGTCTGACAACCTCCCAGAAGCATAGGCTACTGCTCCCATCCTTGGCCTAGTTACTCTCCACCTCAGGAGTTGGTCTTCCATCTTCCTCCCCAGCCTGGCCCACCCCAGTCTACTTAGCCAGCAGCCAGAGTGCCCCCAACTTCAACCACCAGCGTTTGTCAAAACAGATGTTGAGCCCTTTAGGATACAATTTAGCTGTCCAGAAATACCTTGGTTTGCTCTTCTGTGCTGACTATTCAGAAAGAACAAATGCTTCCTGGACCTCTGAATGTACAGGAAGACAGAAGGACGTCAGAGTGCGCTGGCAGGGACATCCCTAAGCAGGAAAGGAAAGCAGCATGTCCCTTGGGGCGGCGGGTTTGGTGGGGGACAGAAAGGAAAGCATCTGATTTTATTTTTGTAATGGGAACTACTGACTTGCATGTTGATGACTGACTCATCGAAAGTCCGCTCTGCTTTCCAATGCCTGAGGCCTCCACAGTAGAGCGTGGTGTGACCTGGCTGGTTTTGGTGTGGTGATTTGAATAGGACTGCAGGCTTGTCTGCTGCCACACCATTGTGACATGTGGACATGGATGAAGAAAACAAACAGCCCTGTTTGACAAAAGACTTCCAAGCCGATATCAAACAGAAGCCTATCCAGGGAGTCCACTTTAGAAGGTAGAGAAATGGATCCCACAGTGTGAAAGGCTCATCCATTTGATGCCTCAAACAACAAGAAAGTGAACGCTCTTTCATCCCAGTTTACAGTGAAGAGCAAACAAACAAGCAAAGAACATAAAGAGAAACTTCTTGGGGCTTTGACATGGAACCCACTTAAGATGGTGAGAAGCCATGAAAGCTTAGTTTCCCCAACATCTAGTTGTGCAAGGCTAGGGATCTGCTCTCCTCGAGTCACTGGTAATGACCCACAGTCTTGTTCCCAGGCTGTCTCTTTGACAGGAACACCCTGGCCTGGCTGTTGGCTGCATCCCCAGGTCCAGTCAGGGTAAGGGTTATGTCAGAGCCACCTGCCATCTGTTAGTGTAAATTTTTTTGGATATCGGGTGATGAGTCACTTACTTCTGCTGTTCTTGCTGCTGCCAAGTCTAAAGTACCCATTGGCTTTATTGGGAGATATGCTGGGATCACTTGTCATAAAGCCTTGTCCTCTGCTAAATCTATATCCATGATGAGCAAACTTCCCAGTACCACCGCTGGAAAGATGGAGATGATGTCTTTGGAAGTGGCAGGAAGATGACACAATGGGACGTAGTGTGACCCCTCTGCCAACTCTGGGCCCGTCACAAATACGCTAAACCACTTACTCAGTAGGGTTGGGTTGAGTATCCAGTTGTGGGTTTATATTCTCTTGCTAACAGTCTCTTGGGGTTTACGCATGCTGACCATTACGTTGTCCCAAGGTTGACTTAGGTGACTATTGGTTCAACAAATGACTAAGGCATCGGACCACAGAAAGGGTGAGGATGACCTACCAAAGGCCACCAAGATGAATGTGCTTACCCAGCAGGGTCTATCAGACCAGAGTGCTCCTGATACCACAGAAGAGATTGAGGGGACTCTATCTCTACCCCAGGTAACATGCTAGGTCACAAGCAGAGGCAGGTCTGATGGGGCTTCATGGTGGGTGTCTGAGTGTGTGGGGGGGCCTTGGCTGCAATGGCAGGACAAGTGATTTTCCAGGGAGACACCTGAAGATGAGACTCAGGTGCTCTGTGCACTCCTGTCTGGCGGCTCAAGACTTAGGCTAAAACGTAAGACACACTCCGCCTTTCACACAAATCAGTTTTCATTGATCGTATCATTATCTTTTGTCCAAAAAGAAAGGAGAGATTATTATGATGGCTCAAATCTACCTTTAATCATGTCTCCTAAAAGGTCCTAAAATATTCCTCTGCTTCATGCTTCCTCCCTTTTCCCCACCACCCCAAAATTCTCAGCCAAATGGCAGCAGCAAACACCTAAGTCCAGGAGTTTTTCACTCCATCAGGCATGTTACACTTCTCACTGGAGTATTCTAAAGCTTGGGATCACCAAGCTGTAGGTGGTGGGATTTTATTCTTACCATCGAGTGGGTGTGATTCTTATAGGCTCCTAGAGCAGGGGCAGAACTGCGCCCTTAGCAGGGAGTGGAATACATGTGTGGGGGAGGGGGGTTACAAGCTCAAGCCACCAGTTCCTTCTGCCATGGTCACTGTGTAGACATGGTGGCCAGCTGCATGGGCCTGCCCGCATCAAAGCCAGTCCCAGCTGACCTTCCCTATCAAAGGAGCCACTAACCTAGGCAGGATGGTGAACCTTGCAAATGTTCAGGAATATCCTAGTCTAGAGAGGTGTGTCTGCTGTGGGAGGTGGCTGGGGTAGGATAACCCTGCTCAGAGTAACCTTTGCTATCACCAAGGGGTAGCATGCTGCAAGGAACATCTGTAACTGCTGGTGGTGTCTGTGCATAAGATGCCCTGTTGCTGAGGTAGCCACACTTTGAGATGCTCCAAGAACTCCTGAACCCTGCCTTGTCTGTGTACTGAGGGTGTGGGGTCGCGTACTAGTCAGTACCCAGGCCATGTGGTACTTGTGCTCTCAGAGGGACAAAAGGCTTCAGTGTTCCTGACTCCAACTGGGACTTTGGACATAAAGGGATGCAGATAATTGTGGGTGACCGGCTGAACCTGCAATACACGAGAACTTTGGCAAATGATCTGTATCCCCAGGAAAAACAAGACTCTGCACTGGTTGCAACATCTCTGGCTAAGGCAGGCAGGGGCACTCCATGCCACTCAGCCGGCTGCACAGCATGGTCTCAACAAGGGCAAAGGAAAGAGCCACCTTCCTTCTCTCATGGAGGACCTGACACCAGACCCCAGGCTGCAATGATGTTGCACCAAAGACCTTCCATGTTTGACACTGAGACCAGGAAATAAAATCATTTACCTATGCCCGGGTAGGCCAAGGGGCTGTTAGTACAAACTTGTACAGACATGTAGCTGTGTGCATCTTAAAAACAACAGGGGATTGCACACTTTACTTCCATTTTGGAAGAATTCTGCACATAGACAGCACTAACTAGTCAGTCTATTCAAAAGTAGCCCTGGCTAGTCCATGACTATACAGGCAATATATACGGGCTAGCTCTAGGACGGTTCAGAAATGGGGGTAGGTCAGGGGATTTGTGACAGCCGAAGACGGTTCTTCCCTTGGCTGCCTCCTCACACCAACAGGGATCCCAGAGGATCTCGGCTCCTGAAGCTCGGGAGGGAGGCCGCTTCCAGACACAGGATCCACAGCCTGTGTCAGTGCTGTGATTCCTAAACCCTGGTTATTTACTAGACCAGAATCCTCTCTGGGAAGAGTTTAATCTCATGTCAGATACAGAAAGGCGAGGTATCAGCTTTGAGAGACCCAGAGTTCACTGGGATGCAGTGGTTCACCAGCAGCAGTGCTCCAGAACAAACCAGTTCTGGAAGGAGCCAGGTGGGGAATGGGAAAGTCCTGGCCGTGGCCATGTCTAGAAACAGTCGTGGGACTTCTCTGTGGCTGCAGGAGAGAATGTGGGGCTAGTAGGGAGTTTCTTAGGGACCTCAGCCCCTGTGCAGATGTGCCCCCCAGGCCTCCAGAGACACGGATTAGGCCCTGGTGTCTTAGCTGCAATGGGCTCATGTGGCACTTGAAACCAGGCTGTGTTGGAGGCTTCAGCGCACCCAATATGCTCTTTGCTCAAAGACTTGAGGCCCCACCCTGGTGCTGTGGGCTCAGGGCCACCCCTCCCCCTCTTCCTGGGAGATGCCCAGCACGGACTTATGGAGGATGCCACACTCCTGCAGGGACTTGGTGAGGTCAGAGAAACGTCTCCTGGGTACCTCCATTGTTTCGATGCTGCAGTGTTGGTAGGTGGCTTTGTTTTTCTGCTCAGCCACAGTGAGGACAGTCTGTAAGTCGTCACTGGGCCTGAAGTAGCGCACAAACCTTTGGCCTGAGGGTGACCTGACGGCCAGCAGCAGCCTCGGCTCTTGGTCTGTTGGCTCCTCTATGTTTGAGGCCCTGGAGATGCTCTGTCTCTTGGTTCGTTTGATGAATTTCTTCTCTAAGGCACAGACTTGGGCTCTGGAGTCTTCCTGACTCGACTTCACAGTGGTGTGGGCCTCCTCTTGGTAAAGGGCCTGGGCGCTGCCCAGCTGCAGAGAACTGGCCTTGCTGGCCACTGTGTCCACAGACCCATCCTCCAGGCTTCTTCTGTTGATGGACGGGAGGACTGGGTACCTATTGAGAGATGAGGCGGCCCCGATGGGCACCTGCTGCAGCAGCTCGGGCATCTCATCAGGAGCTCCCTGAGATGGAGAGACGGCTGCGCAGGCTCCTGGTTTCTGGCTGTTTGACGACCCAGAGGACCGTGGAGGCGAAGAGGACAGCACACTGGAAGAGCCATCTCCCACGCCTTGTGGTCTGTGCAGATTTGGCCGCTTCCGGCCCTTGGCAGACTTGGGCCTGATGACATGCATTCTGAGTGAGCTGGGCTGCCAGATGAAGCTGTTGGCTGCGGTACCCACCACGGTGCTGCGTTCAGGTGGTGCTCGGTTCACAGGGGCTTCTGTGGTCATTGCTTCTCAGGACCCCTAAGGGAAACAGGCAGAAACAGAAGGCCATGAGTTAGGCTTCCTGAGACACTGGGACTCACTCACTCTTCTGCCATTCACTGTCCCCTGGGAGAGTAGGTTCCAATGGGCCAGAGCATGGGACCTGTCTCTGGGTTTCCGACACGGGGGAACGGCTGTGACTCACTCACTCATTACAGGCACTTAGAACACATCAGTGGACCAAAGTCCTTGGAACTTAAATCCTTAAAGTCAGACGAGAAATGGGTGGAAGTCACAAGTCTGCGGATATTTTCAAGGAGCGACGGCAAGCGCTATGAAGGAAATGCGTGATACGGAGTGATTAATGCTCACGCTCATGGAGAAGGGCCTGTGTGCAGAGAGACCATCCTGAGAAGGAACAAGCCACGTGACAAGCCAGAGTCGGGGTTGGACAACTTTTTCCAGAGACGTGTTTGTTTACATTGACTGAGTTCTGTCTGCTTCGCTGGGGCAAAAGCACTATGGCTACATACTCAATAAAGCACACTGTGTTCTGGTGACACTTGATTGGGCCCAACCTAGGGGACAGAAGGGCCCTAGTGAAGTCCCACAGCAGGCAGAGTACAGTGAGCTCCAGAGTCCTCTCTGGCTCCCAGGGTGAGACGCTCCCTTAGGGAGCGGCCTACACAGACCTCAGATGCAGAGGTGGGAGTGTTAGGGGCTGCTCCCTTTGCTCAATGAGGAAAGGTGACCCTGTTAAGACACTCTACAGGGCAACCAGGCTCAGTTCCAGGCAACAGCAGGTCACTTCAGACATCAAGGGGTGTCTGCCTTGGTGTCATTCACTATGGACGATGCTGCCCTCCAGAATTCTCATTGTCTCTCTGTCGCAGGCCTTCCTCCGCCCCCCTTCCCTGGCTGCCCACACTTTGTCTGCCCTTTTCTCTTCCTCATCTGGCCAGGCAGCTCCGCACAAGTCACACGGACCATGGTGCCCTAGCTTGCTCAGCGGCAGCTCCCTTGCTTGGCTAGGGTTGGGAGGACAGGGGCTGCCCTGATCACATGCTGGAACTTACAGGGGATGTTCAGGTGGTGGACAAGGGGTCAGCAAGCATCCACATGAAGACCCAGAGAGCATCTGTTCTGACTTTTCGGTCTGTACTGTCTGTAGACACCAGGCAGCTCTGCCTCCGCAGTACAGTCCCGGGCAGGGTCTAATGGATGGGTGTGACTTCGTGTTGGTTGTCTGTCTGTCTTGTGCTTCTATTCTAGGCTAATGATGTACCTGTTGTTCAACAGGAGTGTTCAGCATTGGACACTCCAATATGATATCATCCACAAATATATCAGGCCACATTCATAACTAGCCTGGGACATGTGAGACCCATGGGTTCACAGACTTGCTTTAGAGCATTTCCCTAAGGTATTGGTCATGGCTCTCCTCCTATGCAGTGCTAAACAGCTGGGACATTCCAGCCCCCAAATCTACTCTGTCCACTGCCTAGAACAACCAGGAGGCTGACTTCAGAGAGCTCCCTCATCCCACACAGTTGCCTCAAAACTACAAAACGCTTCTTGAGTTGACCATTCCAACTGCACACTTTCACTCACATCAGAATTTACTTCCTCCAAACTCCTCCATCACTCAGTCCTCAACAGTGCTAGCCCAAGTCTGTGGGCTTACGTGTGACCCCTGCTGTTCTATGTTATGTTCTCTTCTTTACCAGACTACCAGGAAGCAAACCACAAGGAACTGAAATATACTACCGCTGTTCCTTCCTGGCAACCTGCTGTTCAAAATCTCAAACAAGGTTCCCTTCCTTTCCCCATTTTAATTCTCTTTTTCCATTTGTCATGTGTGTATGTATGCTTTGCATGTTTTGGGGCATACTGTGTAGGAAGGCACACATGCACATATGAAGGCCCAAGACTGATGTCAATGGAAATTACCCTCCATTGCCCTTACACCCTTTTCACTGAGGCAGGATCTCTCTATCAAACCCAAAGCTCACCCATTATGGCTAGTCTGCTATGGGATCCTGTCTCTGCCTTCCAGGACTGGGATGATAGGTGAGCTCACACACCCACCGGGCATCTCCATGGGTTTTGAGGGTTCTAAACTCTGGTCCCCAGGCAAGTCCTTTACCCACTGGGCCACCACCTTAGCCCCCTTTCACAGTTTAGAAGGCTCCGTGGCTGTCCATTCTCTACACACCCCAAGCCTTCCTGCACTCTCCTTTTCCTTTCTCCATGCCCGATCTGGCTGCAAGCAGGTCAGAGACTTCTTCCTGAGCAAAAAGTTTTGCCATCAGAATACCTGCCCATCTCCTTGATCATTTCACTTGTTTTATGATCAACCATGAAGAGTATTTTTCCCTATGAGCTTCTTGTTCAGGGTGGCAGGAGAAAGCTATAGCTGTCCAGCTGAGCCGAAGCTAAGCAAGTTCCCACCCTCCTCTCTTGGGAATGGCTATTAATTTGCCCCAGCTTCTCCAGAATTATCACAGGCTTGGCTTCCAACGCCCACACATGCCTGGGGAAGGTTTGACTGTCAGGAAGTTTGGTAACTTAGAAACCTCTCCCTAACAACTTTGATGAGGAAAGAAAGTCACGTGTTCTCACAGGCACTCTGCTGGGTTATTTTTAACAGTCAGACTTGAGTGTGTGCATGTAGTTGCTATACCTTTTGGTACTCTATATAATTAGCCATGTTCAGGGGGTGTCATATTCAAGACACCCTGGTCATAAGATAACATGACTGCAAGCTATCTCAAGAGAAAAAAAAAACCTCAATTATGACTAATTCTCATAAGCCCACTCATGGCTATTTAGAGACTAACACCTCCTTCAGGTAAAACCGTTACATCCAACCTGCTTTTATAACTCACTGCCTCCTCCCCAGTGTAGAGACCATCTGTTACACGGAGGGAACACCAGCTCCCACCCCCACCCAGTACAAGGGCAGGATGCTGCGGGAAAACAGGTGTTTGGAGAACTCATCCATGACGCCTTTATAGTCACACTCTGGGTCTCAAACTCTGCCTGTGCCCTCAGTCCAGGCTTCTGCGACAGCATAATCCTGCTTGGCTCACTTCACCACCCCTAGGCCTGGCAGACACTCAACCACAAAGTGATTTGACAAGATCCAGGCGTAGGCAACCATCAAGCTGCCAGCAGAAAAGGCAAGTGGCCTGTTTACTTAAACACAATAGCTAGGAGGCAGAGGCCTGCTAAGAAGCAGGAAACAAAACACTGGGCACCATTTCCAAGACGTTGCCAGAATTCTGGACAGGTGCCCATTCCTTAGGATTATCACCGCACGAATAGGAAGGAGGGGGCATTGGATAGAAATTAAATCAAGATTCCCGTTGTTTTCCAATGGTGCCCACAAACCATCACAGGGTCAGACCATGGTACTTCACTGCCCAAATCTAAAGTAGCAAAATATAGCCACCTACGCACCAGCTGTTGGCATATACCGGGACACATACACTTGCATTGGTCTCTTTTAAAATTGTTTATCAGTTATTACCACCTCCTGTTGCCACCCCCTAGTCCCCAGACTAGGGTTTACAAAATTAAACTATGTAAAGAAGCCAACCTCCCCGGGGGGGATGGAGAGAGAGAGAGAGAGAGAAGGTCAACACCATTCCCAGCGCTACCCTAAACCAGAGATTGGAATGAGGGAAACCACAACCTACCAGGAAGCGAAGCTTTGCGAAGGGAACCGGGGTTGATTGTGAGTGTGTGGGGGGAGGCCTCCATTATTTCCGCAGTCTGGCAGGCCTGGAAGCAAAGCTTAAAAAGTGCAGAAGGAGTGTCTTGGAATGGCAGAAAGGGCTGGAATGTGAGGGCAGACTTGGGAAAAGGGCACCGAGCTGTGGGAAGCTCCCTGTAGCTCCCGCCCCTGCACATGACCCGGGCTTCCTTTTCTCTCTTTGGATCTGAGACCGGGGACTGGCTTGTATATGCCCCTCCCACGAGACCCCTTGACAGCTGCAGACTCGGGTTCCAGCCGGGGTTGGCTCTGTCCCTGGGGAAGGCCGCTCAAAAGGCCTGACTCTCACAGTTTCTGGGGACCCACAGCAGGCCTCTCACCTCGCAGCTCAGCTCCATACGCCTCCTGTGTCTGGCAGCGACCAAGCTGGTAAACAGCCCCGTCGCCCTGGCAACCGCCAAGGGGTGGGGGGCCACGTGCTTCCGGTGGGACCGGAACCTGCCTGACCTGGACCGGCCCACCGCAAGCAGAATTGAACAAACCTCTCTACGGCTTCTGGCTCACGGATCCGCGCAGAACCTTGATGTGGCCCTGTCCCATGGGGGCCACAGGGCTCTGGGCCTGGGCTTCTGACACTTTCTCTTCTCTTCTTGACCTGGCCTGACTCTCCTGTGGAGAGTGCGTTCAGGGGAAAGGGAGCCCTGCCCTGGAGGAGTGTGGGTGGAGACCAGCATCAAAATCCCTGTCAGTCCTTGGCCTGACCCTGTCAGTGTCGTCATTTTAAAACGTTGTGGGAGGTTTAAAGGGTCGTGGGACTCATTCCTAAGACCCTTAGAATTCGAGTGGCTTTTTTTTTTTTAAGGTTGTAGTGTCATGAGGGAGTAAGAGACTCTCCACTCCCATCCTGGGGCCACTGAATCTTGTGATCACCACCTCTATCTCCTTTAGGGGCCTAATTATACAGTCAGTAACTCCAGCCACTTCACCATGTTTTCCAGCAGCTTTGAGATTTGGAGTCCTGCAGCCTGACTGCTTGGAAGTCATGGTCCACTACCTCAGCCATTCTGTTGGTAAGAGTCCTCCCTGCCCTATTGTCATCCCATCCATCGAATGGCGCCTTAGCTGGAATGGGTTCACCCACACCAAGCACCCAAGGAACCAGTGCAAGTCACAAACATGGATGGAAGGGTGCCGTGTGGTCTCCAGGGTCAATCAGACCCTCAGCCCTGCCTTGCCAGCCTTCTGTTTGCTCTCCTCGGTTTTCTGCTCTTTCCAATGGCTATTCCAAATCGTGGCCTTCCTCCAAAAACCTTCAACCTGCTGCCTTCCCTCCGCCCGGTGGGGTGATGATCTCTTGTCTTCTGCAGAGAAAAATAAGAATCATTGAATGGAGACCTTCTTAGTTGTCTGCTGTCAGACCTGGGAGCACCCAGCCTTTACATCCTTGCTCTCTTGCCTCTGATCTGTTGGAATGGAGAGAGACTGTCTTCTGATTCTGTCCAGTTAACTGCCTCTGTGATGCTCCGCTGGTTCCCAACCATGGCTGCACATATACACACCCTCCCAGACTCAACACCTTTGCCTCTGTTGAACCCTCGGCTTGAAGATTCTTCTACAGTCTAGCCCGTCCTTTCATTTGCCCAATTTCTCCCTGTCTTTGTTCCAATCTAATGAAGTCTTTCTTTCAACTGGCATTAAGATGACTCTAAAGATGGGCTGCAGTGGCACATTCTTTTAACCCCAGCACTCAGGAGGGAAAGGCAGGCAGATCTCTTGAGTTCGAGGCCAGACTGGTCTACAGAAAGTTCCAGGACAGTCGGGACTCCATAGAGAGGCCCTATCTCAGAAAACAAACAAAGAATACTTTAATAGGAGTCCCAGTTGGACTCTGCTCTAGACCTTAGGATAATTTAGTGACTGAACTGATAGAAGTTACTAATAGACAACTAAGAGTCATAGATTCATTACCTAACATCATGGCCACATATTTGTTACCTGCTTTGTCCTGAGTGTAGGGATGGGATTCTGATATAAGAACAACTCTAAACCCTTGTCAGCACTTTCACAGTTGGGTCAGCAAAAACCATTGTTCACTGATAGAGTTATAAGTAACTAACAGTGCTTTCAGTATAGTTTGAGCCAAGGGTAGGAGAACAGGCATGGGCTAGATGTGACTGCATGTTATGTGATTGGTGCCAATGGCACATTCTTTGGGAACTGGCGTGAAGGGGTTCATTTCAGTGATGGACTGCTAGCCCATCTCAGAGAGGAAGCTGCTGACCCTGGGAGAGCACCTGGCCTTGGATGGGGGCCTAATCTCGGCTGGCCTCCTTTCTGGGAATTCTGCCTCTGGATATCCAGGAGGCATTCATGGCCCCAGGATGGTCCAGCTGGTACTCTTAGAAGCTGGCTGTTTTGCATCGCAGTGTTGCTGGCTTACGTCTTGTTGGTGATGCTGTCAGAAGTCTCCAGGCGACGCTCTTCAGTCCTTCAGCGCCTACTCAGGAAAGATTAAAGTAGATCTCTCATTGACTGTTTTTATCACCTATGAATTATGCAGTCCTTAGAGAATCCCGTCAGTTTCAGTCCTTGCTCCCCCACCATGTGCGAGATTGGTGTGTGTGCCCTCGCTGGGGCATGGTGAAATGCTGGTTATGCCTGTGGTCCATTTCATGTTCAGCAGCACATGAGTCTTTATTCTCTGGTGTGGTGTGATGCAGACCCGAGGGAGAGAAGAGGCAGCCAGCTAGTCCCTGCCCTTATCTCCTGACCTGCACTACAGAGAGTACCTTCAAAGAATGTTCTCTCTGACGCTTCTGCTGAACATGCCCACACCCTCACTAGACTCTGGGGGAATGGCTGGAGGCCACTCTCCCGTGCCTCCACCCCCCAGCTCTCTCCTGGGCTCTAGCCAGCTTGCTTCCCAAATGGGCCCTTCCTGCTTTCATCACCAGATGTGTCCTGGTTCACATCTGTCTTACCTCCCTCTCCAAGGTGAATCCAACTGCTTGATTCTTCAAGGCCCTCCTTAAAAGTCACCTGCTCTGTGAAGGCCTTTCCTGACCTTGGTCAACTTTTTCCCTCTGATATCCCCCAGTGCTCCATTTCAGGTCCCTTCTGGTCTGTGATAATACACCCAAGATGGCACCATGCACCTTTCCTAGGTCAGGTCCTCGGATGTCCATGAATCTCCTCCATAGAGACACCATCCACTGGGCTTCTTTGCCTTTAAAATAACAACCAAGTTCAGGGCCTTCTGCTAATAACAAATAGAGCGGCTTTGGAACTTATAACCAGCTGGTCCCAAAGCCCACTGTGTGCCACCCCTGCTCTTACACTCCCGAGTGGCACTTCATCAGGGCATGCCTGCTATGCTGGCCATGGACTTGCAGGCCTGGGCTCTGAGTCTTAGCATCAGTTTTAGTCCTTGCTCTGCCACCTTCCAATGGGACACCTTGGGCATGTAATTAAATTCTTCTCTAGACTAGTTTTGCACATCTATAGAATGGAGATTTTAAGGCTCTGATTGCTAGGAGAGTGAATAAGTTAATCCATTAAAGGTCTTGGCATGGTGCCTGGTACATGGAAGTACTTTGTTTTCATCTTTACCCTGATATTCTACTTCAGTAGGTGATAAGTTGCCCAAGGGACAAGCAGGAACTTGCCTGTCCCTCAATCCCATGCTTAGCCCACACAACGCCTGGTTATGGAGGACACCAGTGAATGAGATATCAATTGATTCTAATGAGCCACTAGTTAGCACCCCGAGGCTAACTAGCTTGGAATGGAAATGGCCTACCTTGGGGCCAGCTGAAGGCAGTGGTCCAGTCAGTCCATCTGTCCATTAGTGTCCCCTCACCCCTACCATGGCTTGTTCCCAGAGAGTCTGTACGCTTATTTTGAACTAGTGACTTCTAGGTTTCAGAGTCTGTAGCCAGTGTTTTTCTCTGTTGACTTTGATCCTGTTAAGCCCCTAGGTTGAGAGCACAGGTATCATTTAAGAAGATAGTACATAATGTAACAACAAGGCCAACAGGCTACATGGCTACTCATAGCTCCTTAGAAACCAGCTTCCTGTGAGACCTTCAACAGAGAAGTTTGTGGATAATAAAATGGAGCCACTGAAGCAATGCAGTCTTTCATCGCTTCCTGCATGTCTCTGGAACACATCCGAAGCATGTCTCAACACTTCTGGTATCGTTAAGCAGGATATATCAGCCTGTCACTCACTCACCTTGGCTCCATGTTTACTAAGTGCTTTCACATTAGGAGTGTCTAGAATCTTGCTGGCGTCACAGAAGGAGAGGGTGATTGACTCCACTTGACAGACAGGAAGCTCGGGGTCCTGGAGCCTGGGTTCACGGACATGAAATCTTGAGACATTTCCAACTGTCTTTGACATAGACTCAGAGTTCATTGCTTCCCACTGTTGCTTCCTCTTGCACAGTGCCAAAGTCAACAACTGTGCTCGGGTGCAATGCTGTTGACAGAAGTCAAGGCCTGTAGGGGGCTCTTGGTCAATGCCTGGTCTCTGTTTATCCGTAGTCAGCTCTGCAGCCTCCTTTGGGCCATTCTTGGGAATCTTCTCATTAGCTGAATACACAATGGGTACTTCAGTTGGATTTCATGACCAGGAATGCACCCTGGGCCCCTTTGTATCTGAAGTTCCATTGCCTGCTGGTTCAAAAGATGTGAGTCCTTTCTTTGTAGCCTAAACCTGGACATGGTTTTGTCAGGTTCCCATGGAGACAGAACCTAATTAGAAAAATATACAGCTGTTGAAATGATTGGGCCAGAACCAGCCTGATCAGGGCCCTCCAGACTCTCAACTTCTACCAACATCGTACCAAAGAAGGCAAAGCAAGTAAGACACCAGGTGGGCTCTCCCAGAACTCTTGCTGTGGAACAGACATTTTGAAGCTTTCCTGAGAAAGCTCACCATAGAGTAAAAACCAATCTGAAGTTTTGGGCCTGCCAAATTCACAAGGCTCTGCTGAGCGATTGTTCCCTTTCCAAGACCTGTGGTAGTCAGATGTAGCCTGATGTCTCATGGGGCTGGTGGAGAATGCTTGGACTAAAAGCAAGCTGTGTGCTGATAGTAGGACCACTCCCTGAGGGGGCAGATGCCTACATTCTCCTCCATTGCCGCATGGAAGTGTGTCTTACAGTGTTCCCTTCCTGTTACAATTCTAACGTGAATGCAGCATCAATGTTCTTTGTGGGTGTGGTTTTGGTTTTAGTCCTGAACATCTTTGTCAGTTTTCCTATTCCAGCTGGTCCCCACCACAGTTCCATGGGAGTGGGCATCTATAGGGTTATATAGGAATGGCTCTGTTATTTCTGTCTAGCCAGCCAGCTATCCAAACATCTATTTTTTTCCTTGAGATAGGATCCCATGGATCCCAGGCTGAGTTCAAACTTCTCTGTAACCAGGGATGACGTTGAACTTCTGACCCTCCTGTCTCCTCCTCCTGAGTGCTGGGATTGTAGGCATGGGCCACCATGACTGAATGGGTTTGAGGTGTGAGGCAAGCTTTCTAACAGCTGAGCCACATCCCCAGCCCTATCCTGTCTCTTACGTGGAAATAGAAGCTGATGTGAGGGTCTCGTGATGTAATAACTGAGGCACTGTTGAGGCCTGAGTTGACATTCTTCCCCGAGATTCTGTTTTCATGTGCCAGCAGTAGAAAGCAAGCTTTAGTGGGGGTGAGTTTGCAACTCCAGTACCAGGAAATCAAAGGAGAAACACTGCAAATGGCAGAGGATGCTGACAAACCCAGCTTTCCTGAAGCATGCTGCCATGAAGGACGTCATATATGTCATTTAAGCTGCCGACTCCTCCAAAGAGGAAAAAAACAGGCAGAATGATAGTGTTGCCAGAGAAAGAAAGACTCCCTCAGCATTCACCATTTTCAAGGAGTCGAGCCCTCTTTATGTTTTTTACATCTGGGTCAAAGTGCCAGGAAGGGTGTCGTAGTCAGACATCATTAGTTCTGGCAAAGATCTCTCGGAGCCCTCTGTGCTGAGGACATCCAAAGGCTGGAGCTATATTGGTGGTCTGTGCTCAAATGGCCTCTTCCTTTACCTCTTTCCTAAACAGGAGCTGAACTGGCAGATGAAGGTAGCCCCCTGGCCCCCTGGACCTCCTGGTCTCTTTGGGAATGAAAGGCATCGGTGTTTTCATTGTCTTTGTTGTCTGCTGTAAGTGAATCCATCTGGGAGAGTGCAGGGGCCATCTTTCTGGCTGTGTCACAGGGATGGTCCCTCCAGGCTAGCACTGAGTGAAGGGAGGGTACAAGGCACTCAGGCTCTCTCCGAAGTTCTCCGACCTCTGGTTCTGCCTTCTGGTGGTCTGGTCGAAAGGCTGGGTCCTCACAGAACTCCTTGGACTCCAGGGACAATGACCACATACTGGAAAAATGATGTTTGGCTGTGGTATCAGCACACCCAGCCTGGGAGGCTTTCTTCCTTCTCATTCTGGTTGCCTTTATTTAAAGCTATGTATATTGCAGTGCAAAGCAGTAAGCATGATTCTAGCCGGCTGGAGTAATTCTGGGGAAAGTCATCCTGGTGCTGGCTAGTGGAATACTTAGAGTCACCGTTGCCCGGCTTTCAGATTGCATACCTCTGCAGACTGAAGAACTTCGTGGGGTCTATTTACATCAAACAAAACAGAGCAAAAGAAACCTCAGTGTCATTTGTAGAGTGCCTGGGTTAGCTATTTGCCCAAAACCAGTTTCCTGCCGGTTTCAGCAATGTTGTGGTAACTTTATGGTTCAGTAAGTCAGGTATATCAAAATCAGGTCTCTCTCTTTTCCCCAAGTTGCTAGCGAGCTTTGCAGTTTTCAGAATCATGCCAAGTGTAGTGGCACACGCCTGTAATCTTAGCACTTGGGAAGTGGAGGCAGGAGGATTGAAAGGCCAGGTCAAGGCATCTAACTCCGCCCTGAGGCAGGAGGGAGCTTGAGAAAACCTCGTTGTCACTCTCTTACAGTTTTCTAGATTTGAGGTCCTGCTTTTGCTGTATATCATCACAAACCAAATATAAACTTATAATTTAATAAAGCAAGTGCAGGGCTGGGGACATAGCTCATCTGATAGAGTACTTGCCAGCCACACACAAAAACCTGGGTTCAGTCCCCAGCACTGAATAGAGGCAGGCAGAATGGCACACACCTGTAATGGAGGTTGAGGCAGGAGAGCTGGAAGTTTAAGGTCATCCTTAACTACATATGAGGCCAGCTTGGGCCACATAAGACCCTGTCACAAAACAAAACTATAAAATGTGTAGTAACAAAGGTACAGCCTTCTCAGAGACCAGTACTTTTCTACACCTAGATGAAACTGCTGTAGAGACTGTGGAGGACATTCCTCTAGTCCTTCACACACACACACACACACACACACACACACACACACACACACACAC
>CAJQZJ010001750.1:21679195-21714202 GCA_907164525.1 Lophiomys imhausi
GGGGCCCCCCAAATGCTTTCACCACTGAGTTATCACCCCAGCCCCGACAACATTCCTTTTTATTTGTCACGTGTTAACAGAGCATTTTGGCTTCCTTCAGTTGAAGAAATATTTGTTAAGGGTGACTGCACACTGTGTACAATGACCAATGTGGGTAGGACAGAAAAGTAACCAGGAGTGGGGCACTGCACAGGAGGGAGGGGAGGGGGAACTAGGAGGATAGATACACAGCATGTCTACTCGGGAGGAATATATATGTCCTGAAGCTGAGGGTATGGGCAGGTGGAGGGAAAGTCTGGCCTAAAAAGCTTGAAGGTTGTGAGCATGAACCTTGTCCAACATTGTATCCCAGCCCAGTAGAGGGTTTCTTTCTCCGCAGAGGGCACAGTTCAACTCCTGCCAGGCCTTAGGGCATAGTGAGGCGCTTCCTTCCAGGTGTATGCACAGCTGTGTTTCTGGGCATCCATCTGCCTCCTCCAAGGTCAGAGAACTACCACTTGCCCCAAACTCATCCCCCAAGATAGGGGACTTACAGCTCCATGCTAGGTGCCCAGTCCCCTAGCAGAACTGTAGTATCACACGCAGGAAAACCCAGACTCAGGACTATGATTTCTCCCTGTGACCCACTAGGAGATTGGAAATGTGGTGGGCTGGAGGCTCAGACCACCACAATAGAAGATTGCCTTCAGTTCAGTCTGCCTAATATACAGCCCTGCACAGCTGGCAGAGAGACATAGTGAGACTTCCCCAGCTACCCTGTGGCATCAGTGCCACCCTCCAGGGGGCCGCCTATATGGCCCAAGTTCTGATGTCAAGCCTGCTGCTGCTGTGGACTGACATGCAAGCACATCTTCCCTGTACCCTTTCCTGGCTGGGCACCTGCCGCCACTGTAGCCCCAAAGCCAGGCACAAAATGAGGTAGCCACACTGCTCTCCTAACATCGCTAGCTTAGGAAACATCCAGAGCAGAAAACACCCTTGGAGATCATCCCCAGCCAACCTCTCACTAATGCTCTGGGGGGACTGAGGCCCACAGAGGGGAAGGGCTTCATCCAGATGAGTGACAAGCAGGCAAGGCTTCCATGCTGAGCCTTTCCTGTGCTCTGGAACTTCCGCTTAAGACGCCTTGGTTTTGAGGATCTCGGTTTTCTCACCTGAGAAGCAAGGGCAGCAGCTACACCAGCATAAAGCTGATGAAAATTCCTTGCACACCTTGGCCCCCCAGGACAGACCGCTAGGTAGGCACCTTTCTCCCCACTATTGCATAGGATGTCAAGGCTCAGAGAGGTTAAGTGGGATGTCCAAGGTCACATAGCCGGGGAAAGGATGGAAATTTGGGTCCAGGTGGTTCTGCCTCCCTACTATCCTGCCTACAGGGAAGGTATCTGCTTGATGGGAGGGTTATTATCCAAATGCAAGTCTCATGGGCTCTAAACTGGTGAGATGCTTTATCCTGGCTATGGGGAGCACGGTGGGTGAATGGACCTTGGTCTAACCTAATACGCCAGGTCTTTTCACTCGATCCTGCTGAGCGGCCTCAGCTTTTCAATCCAGCCTCACCCTCCCAGCCAAGCCTTAGTCTCCTCATCCATGGAAAGAGGTAAAATCACCCATGCTTCACTAGGTTGCTGAGTAATGGTCAAGAGTGACATCTCTTGTGATCCCCTGGAGAGGCTAACCCACTGCAGGTGTTTAGTTAGTGCCTGCTATTTGGATGTGGGAATTTCTGGTTTGACCCAACTGTGCTTTTTATTTTGTAGGAGAGCATCGAGACTGTTTATATCTATATATATCTGTATCTGTATCTATATGTATGTGTGTATGTGTTTTGCCTGCATGTATGTCTGTCCACTATGTGCATGCAGTGCTAGCAGAAGCCAGAAGAGGGCATCAGATCTCCTGAAACTGGAGTTACAGACAGTTGTGAGTGGCCTTGTGGGTGGTAGAAATTGGTTCCAGGTCCTCTGGAAGAGCATCAGGTGCTCATAATCACCTATCTCTCCAGCCCACCCTCCCCTCGTTGTCTTAATTACAGTTCCTTTGAAGTCTGCCCTGTACTTGCCCCCTCTGGAGCTAAAGTCATTACTGTGACCCTCATGGAATTAAGCCTCTTTCCTGCCCAGGCCACACTGCAGTTCAAAGAGCAGCATTGGAAGAGTTAATGCCTCTAGTAGTTTTGAAATCCTGTACCCAAACCTAGTCCCAGGTTGCCTAGCAACCAGTGTGGGAAGGTATGGTAGGTGAAGGGTGGGAAAAGAGCTTGGCATCCACAGCTTGAAATGCCACCCAGAGATCAGTACACAACAAAGTCTTTGAAGGAGCCCAGGGATCAGTTTTCTTAAAGGGGACAACTGTCTTGGCTTGGCTGACGAGGTGGCTGCTCCTCCTATGAGAAGGTTTATATAAGCGCTTGGCATTCACAAGGGGCTTTAAGATCAGCACAGTGACACCCCCTTCCACCCACACATCCATGTGTCTGTGTAGGATGGAGCCTGGCCGTGGCGGGTAGAGACCATTCTAACCACCTGTACCACTGTCACCTGCAAAGGTGTCTGCAAGCCTTTGACTCCTCCCTCCCTCTGGGAGGTGGGTGGGGGAGCAGAAGTGGTGACTTCTAGAAGTTCAGTTTGCAGACGCACTAGCCTCTACTGCCTGAAGGATAGCCCATTCCTCTCCCAGCAGTCATCTCACCCGGCCCCCACATCCCAGCTAGATTGTAAGTTCCCCCGAGAGCCATAGCATGTTCATTACTTTACCAATACCCGTTGTTACCAACTTGAAGGATGAAAGGTTTAACTTGACTCAGTTCCTGGGAGCTGAGCCATTACTTGGCCCCACGCCTCCGAGCAGAAGACATACACAGGACCCGCAGCCCCCAAAGACTTGCTAACAGGGACCTGCTTCATTCATACACTGCCCCTCCCCCAGCTAAAGCCTTCATCGCTTCCCAAAATGGCACTGCCAGCCAAAGACCTGGACCTTCAACACACAGGCCTATGGGGGGCATTTCATACTCAGTCCATAACAATATACCGCTGTCCGCCGTGCCTCCTGGCCATCTTATATTGTAAAATGCTTTTAGTTCATATCCAAGGGCCCTCAAGGGTCCTCAAGGTCGTTTTCTGTACTGATCAGGTTTTCCCACTGATATGTCCTAAGAGAACAACTTCAAAGCTAGCAAGGATTGATTTTTTTTCGGCTCACAGTTTCACAGATCTGAGTCCATTGTCCTGGCTCTATTGTTTGTGGGCTGGTGGTGAAGTGGATTGTCATGGTGATGAGAACACGTGACAGAGACAACTCATCTTAGGGCAGACACGGAGCCATGTGGGAAGCCCAGGACCAAAAGCAAGTCATGTGCTCATAGTTTAATACCTGTTTGTTTATTGAGTGGCTGGATGAAAGCTCTCATTCAGTAGGCGACGCCAGCATATTTATCCCATTTCAAAGCTGAGGAGAGAAGCTTTGGGAGAAGCGGTAACTTGCCTAAGATCATAAAGTGTGTGTGTGAGAGTCACAGACTTGGGTCCAGAACTTGACTTCCAGGGTCCCGGGAAGGGTCCCTTTCTGTGGTCACAGGTCACATAAATGCAGCTGCTAAAGACTCCAGCAAATGGCAGTGGAGCTTTGACCAACACTAGGGCTGGAGATGAACAGTGAGCAAGACACTGTCTCTGACTTGAAGGAGTTTTTGTTCAGTAAGAGGGAGCCCACGATAGAGCCACAAGTCAAGCCAGATATAGTCAGATAGGGATGTGTCCTTTGCTTCTGCTCAAGCAGATTTGGGGATGCTGGCATCCAAAGAGAGGAAAGAGAAGGGCAGCTTTGCAAAGAGGTTCCAAGACCTAAGGGTGAGTGTGGAAGGAGTTTGGAGCCTGGGAAAGGGGTTGATATATGCCTGGGTGTCTGCCAAGATGCTGACTGAAGAGATAGTGGCCAGGGTTGGGTGACAGGACCTACAGGTGAATTAGATTTGGGGTTGAAGGAGAGGGAGGTTGAGTGGCAGCTCCTGCCCTCAGCAGCCATAGATCATGGCACCAACCACTGAACTTGGGAAGATGTGGGAAGAGTGGACCATGAAGACACAGCAGGGAATTGTCATGAATCATGTGGATCGTAAGATGTGTAAGAAAAGATTCCAGTATCTTTTAAGTGTGTTCCCAAAGGGTTTTTTGGTGGGAAGATGGGTTGCCCAGGTAATGATGTTAAAAAGTGGGGGAGTAGGACTTTGAAGATGGCTCAGCTGGTACGTTCCCTGCTGTACAGAGAGCTGAGTTCCAATCTCTAGCACCCATGTGGGGTCTAGTTCGTGGCAGCATATATAACCCTATAACCCAGCACCAGGAACAGGGGTGGAGACAGGTGGAGCCCTGGGGCTAGTGTTTAGCATCCCAGCTAATTGGTCAGCTGTAGGTTCAGTGGGAGATCCAGTCTCCAAATTAAGGTGTGGGGTGAGGAAATGGCTCAGTAGTTAAAAGATTCCTCCATGCGAAGATGAAGGCCTAAGTGTGGATACTAGGAAATCACATAAATGCTCAGTGGGCATTGTTGAAAAAAAATAGCTAATGAAACTATTTACCCAGTATTTATATTATCTTTAATTGTTTTGGTGGTGTAAATCCTTAACCTGCCATTATAAAAGAGCACACAGACACCGGGTGGATCTTAACAAGCCTAGACCTGGGTTGTGCAATCTTAGCCCATCTAAGCTAGCTCATAACTCTATTACCCAAATATAACCCCATATATACATATATCCCTTTGGACTATTATTCTCCACGCTAAGCTGATGTTTCAAGCCACGTGGAAGGATCTTCTTTAATCTAACCCATGACGTGTCCTCCTTGTTTGCTCCTGGCTTCTTCTCCAGTCTTCTTGTTCCCAAGATGCTCTGTATCTCTCTAAAAGCCCGTGAATCTTAGCCCTGCCTACCTCTGTCTTTGCCCAATCTCCAGGCCTCAGCATTTATTTAACCAATCAGAGTCAATTAAGTAACAGACAGCAAACAGGACCAATTAACATTTAGAATGCTTAACATCAACCACCCCATCAGGGCATGGTGGCCTTCCTGAAACTCCAGCACTTGGAAGGCACAGACGGGAGATCTGCAGAGCAGGCTGGATAACAAGACTAAACTATATTGGTGAGCACTGGGTTAAACTGAGAGACCCTGCCTCAGTGAATAAGGTGGAAAATAACCAAGGAAGACTCCCATCATCAATCTTGGACCTCTATACACATGCACACATGCGCACATGCACCCCTACACATTCATATCCTCATACATATATGAACACATACATGTATTCACACCACATACACATATACACATGAAAAAAATTTAAAAATAAAGTGTAGAGGAATCAAGGAAGATGTCCAGCATTAATCTCTGGCTTCCACGTGCATGGACACACACATACACTGAATCAGTATACACATGTGCACATACCACCCATAAACACATACATACACCATACACACAAGCACACAAGACACGTTGGGACCTTTAAGATGTGCAGCCGGATGGGTGGCTGTTAGAACACTGCAGGTGCTACCCTCTGCAGAGATTACTGTAGTCTTCCTGGGACACTGGTTAATTCCCAATAGAGGAACTTGTTCTATAACAGCAAGCAAGACTGGCCCTTTCCCAGTCTCTCTGGCTTCCTGTTGTCTTGTATGACCTCTCCCTCTTGCATGCACACTCATTATGATGCTGTATGTCATGCTGTAGTGTGCCTACGGGAGCCCTGCCAGAGCCAGCAACGTGCTGTCCGGACCTGTAGCCCCAAAATTGTGAGTGAAATGAACTGCTCTATTTACCAATTACACAATGCCATGTATTTTAACAGAAAATGGACTAGCACAAGTTACATATTAGACAGATACTTGTGTTGACATCTAGAGCTCAAGGTAGAGGTCTGGGCTGGAGCTGAGAACCCAGGAGGATGTCCGGTCCTGACACTGAGCATGAGCAAGAACAGTGAAAATCTGGAATAAAACTGGTGCCAAGACAAGCTGTGTGGGAGCTTGGGTTAGCCATGAGGCAGGAGGCTATACCTGTCACCTTGTCTCATTTGTGGAGATGTATTTCTCAGAATGAGAAAGAGCTTTGTGAAGCTGTCATTTCCTTTCCTCATGTCTCTGTTTCTCTTTTGGCTTATTGAAAGATGCAAGACCTGGAGCCTGATGTTTTGAAATGGTGACTTGCAAAGGTGGCATTATTTATTTATTTATTTTTTATTTCTTTGCCTTAGGACTGTGTTTTCTTCCAGGTCATGGCAAATCTAATCTTACTATAATGAGCTGCCAAAATGACCATCCTTGATACAAAATCACTGCTGAGGACCAGTCCTGAAGATCTAGGGACTGGGAGAGCTCTTGGAGGGGACCTGTACATCAGGAGAGGAGTTAATTACACAGTAGAAAAGATTCAAAGAAAGCTGGGGGTGTAGCTCATTTGGTAGAATGCTTGACTAGCATGCATGAAGCCCTGGGTTCAATCCCCATCACAGCATAAAACAGTATGGCAGTCCATGTCTACAATCTCAGCACTGAGAAGATGGAGGCAGAAGGATTAGGAGTTCAAGGTCATCTTTGAGTGACCTCAGGAGTGAGTTAAGGCCAGCCTGTGCTACATGAGACCATGTCTCAAGAAAGAAAATAATAAAAGTGGTTGGGGAAGATGGCTCCATGGTTAAGAACACTTGCTGCTTTGGTAGAGGACCTGTGTTCGGTTCCCAGCACTCACATGGCAGCTCACAACCATCAGTGACTGTAATTCTAGGAGATCTGATGCCTTCTTCCTACTGCTGTGAGCACCAGGCACACACATGGTGTGCATACATACAAGCAGACAAAATCACTCGAATACGCAATCGGAGAGGAAGGACAAGCCAAGAAAATTGAGTAGTGAGGGAAAAGTAATAAGAGATAAACAGGAGAGGGGAGAAGGAGGGAAGGGAAGACAGAGGGGATAACATCTTGCTTCAGGGTTCAGATTTCCTGAGTAGCAGCTCCAGGTCCCCAGAGGCCCGAATTCAGGCAGCACATGCAGGGACAGAGGTACATGTATGGGGCAGAGATGAGGAAAGAGCCGTAAGGGGCTGCAACTTAATGGGTCTGTGCAGACCTCCACAGACGGAGAAGGGGGTGTGAGAGGGCCAAAGCATGCGAGCGTGAGGAAGAGTGGGAGTGGCCTGAGCATCCCTGGCACCTTTCTATGGGTGTGTCTGTGGTGAGGGGCAGGCAAGGCGTGGGGTGTTGGTGCCTGCCCTGAGAAATCAAGTCTCCAGATAGGAGTGGGAGGACAGCTCCAGTGGGAATGTGGGCTGCAGGGAGGGAGGACAGCAGAGAAACAGCCTGCGCTGGTCCAGGAGACAGAGGCTTGCTTCTTTGCATGTGTGGAGCCAAGGGTGCCACCACCAGTGCAGCGGGTCCAAGGCACACACTCTGTCCCGTGAGCTACAGCCATGGTGACCAACATTCTAGCTGGGGGCATTACAGCGCTGATCATTCTTGACCACGGTCAACATCACTTTACTCAGGGAGACTCTCAGATTAACCAGAAACAACACAAGCCCCGGAGTCTTGCAGTCTCCTTCCTGGCTCAGAGAGCAGATCTGGGTGGATTTCAATAGAAATTGTACTTTCAACGACCCCGGTATGTGCTCATGCATGCACATGTGTACACACACACACAAAGCATTAGGCCTGTGACTGCTCAACAAAAGGCCCCAATCTACTTGCCCCTCAGCTCAAGGGTAGACACCAGATCCCAAAGTCCTCAGGGCTTCATTTGCTTTTTCAAAACACTATCGTGAAGTGGCTCCCATGGGCTGGCCTCTGTTGGGCAAGGTGGAGACCCTGTGCTGCAGCAGAGTCCCAGCCTCATGGAGCCTCACTCTGAAGGGCATGGGAGGGTACAGCAAGTCAGTATGCAAATGAATTCAGCAAGGGGACCTGAGAGGGAGAGTCTGGGGAGAGCTGTAGACCGGGTGGTTTGGATAAGCCTCTCTGATGAACTTGGATTCCGTCTAGACCCAAATGGCCTATGGATCTCACCACTGGAAGACCCTGGAAAGGAGAGATCATGAGAAAAGCATGTGCAGAAAAGGCCAAGGCAGCTTGGGGTACCTGAACTCAGAGAAGCCCCTGTGCCTGGAGCAGGCTCGGGGTGGCAGGGTAGCAGTTGTATGAGGAAGGAGAGGCTGGCACACTCATGCTGTGGCAAGTGAGCTGTGGAATGCCACAAGGGGATGGTCACCTCTGGGAAAACCACAGTGCGGCTTTAAACAGGAGAGTGAATGTGGTTCAGGTGACATTTTGAGACCACCTGATTATTTCCTCTGGTGGTGATGACAAGAGTGTGGGGAGGGGCAGGAATGTGGGTAGAGGCCAGGATGATGGACAAAAGAGGGCAGAGCGTGACGTGGTTTAAACATGACATCCATGGGACTTGCCACCAGATGGGAAACAGGAAGTGAAAGCTCCTAGAGAGCTGCTGGTGTCACTCAGAAGGGTGGAGAAGTGACAGGCTCAGGGGCCACAGCACATAGGTGCAGGGTGGCTTCAGACATCTGCAGCTGGAGATGTTGCAGACAGCACCTGGGGTATCAAGCCAGTGTCTGGATAGGAGATGGTCCAGGGGTCGGGGGGCAGGGGTGAGTCCTGCCTGTTGCCTTGGCCGGTGTGCTGCCTGGGTGCAGGAACTCACACCCCAACATGCAGCCCCATCCTCTGCACCTCATTTACCTCCTTCTAGGCATGTGTGTTCATTGTGACATGGTAGGATGTGTGAGTGTGATTGGAGGAGGGCTTGGACAAAGAAAAAGCACTCCCATTTCTTCCCTTCTTGCCCTCCACCCTTGGCCCTTCCCTCACCTTAGGACCCAGCTTTGGAGTGGGCAATGAGCCCCAGTGACTCTGTGTGTTTCTGCAGGTGGATGCACCCTGGGTGGCAGTTGCCCCTGCGGACAGAAGGCCTGTGAGTGTGACAAGCAGTCTGTGTACTGCTTCAAGGAGAACTTGGCCACCTACGAGAAAGCCTTTAAGCAGATCTTCCTCAGCAGACCCCAGTGCAGCAGGCACAAACTCCTGTGCTAGGGAGGCCACTGTCCCTCTGTCACATAGCATCTGCTCGAGCCACGGTCTTTCTGGAAAGCTATCTCCGACAGCACTCAGGCTCCTGAAGCTCAGCATGGCTGTCTAGGGAGTGTCTTCTCAGGCCCAGGACTGGAGGTGAGAAATGGAGACTGCGTGCCCTGGAAACACCGCCCCAAGAGCCTCACCTGGGGGCTGGCCCTCCCTTGCTCCAGGTCCATCCTCTGTAAACCCTCCACCAGGAAGCAGGCTGTTCTCCTGTCCCAGGAGGCGGCACACCGTTAGAATGATGGTGTGCACCACTGCCACCAGGATGTCACAGTGAAGTTGACCTCAAGATGCAGACACGATGTGGGACAGTGGCTCCAAAGGCACCCCAAGTCCCCCAGCCAATTCAGAGGCCCGTGGTCCTGTAGGACTTAAATCTCATAGACAAGGAAGGTCTAATAGGAGTGGAGTCTGAAGTTTGTGGTGCCAGACTGGAACGGTGGATGGCAGACATGGTGTGACCATGCTTGCCTCCCTGCATGGTGGCACTTGCTTCTCATGCCCTAGCGTTCAGCACACCTGTCAAGGGTCCAGTCTCCTTTCCATCCCTTGAATCTGAGACTGCCGAGCAACATAGCAAAAGCAAAGGTCTAATGTGCAGGCATCAGCCTCCGAGGCAGGTCTGCTGTCAAGACACCTGCATCCACCAGGAAGCAGCCCGGGCTCAACCTCCTGGATGATTAGAGCTTGCTGGGTCAGCATCAGTATCAGTGGATCCCTGGGCTCAGCAGAGCCCAGGCCAAGCCGCAGCATACAGGACCATGAGCCTCATACAGGAAGCTGCATTGTCGTAACACTTCCATCTGGCTGGCTACACAGCTGTACCCAGCTGATGATGCTGGTCTTTATTCATCAATACGCCAGGTTCTCAGCCCTTGGAGGCCATGGGAATGTGGTCACTTAGGGAGATGGTTGGATGTGTGTTAGTGGTAGAGATCACACGGGGCTGGCTTCACTTAGTAGCTCACCCAACATACGTGTATTGAGCCTACATTGTGTACCAGGTGCAGTGCCGAGCAGGGGGGATTCGGAGATTTAAAGAAACATGCACAGACTCATTCCAGGGAGAATGCTAAGAGCCGTAGCAGCATCTGCCAAGGCCGGAGGTTAAATCCTGGATTGAAAAAGCCGAGCACATGAAGACAGAAGGGTCAGCAGAGGACCTGGGAACCAGGACCCTGAGCTCTACCTAGTTCATCCCACTTAGTCAGCTTTCTTCCCCCCCAACTGGCCCATGTAAAGAAAGTAGACTTGTGGGAGGAGGAGCAGGAATCTGATAGTTAGAGACATCAAGGAGTGTCTCAGGCATGATGCCAGTGTGGCTAGGCTAAGCCAGAGCACATCACCTTCTGGAAGGTCCCGTCCTATCAGAGACTGGTTCCAACCTGGAGAGGCATCTGGACAACAGCTGTGGTAGAAGAAGAGGGTCCAGGACGACACTCAGCATGGAAGATGAGGTTGCTGTGTGAGAACCTGGTCTTTCCCGCCTCTGAGGCCAGTTTCTGCACTAGAAGTGGATGGGATAAGTTATGGATGGCATGTGAGTCCCAGTCAGTGTTGTGCCTGGGTTCAGAGCAGAGAACATTGGAGCTGTAAAAGGATTTTGTTGGTGCTTTTGGGAAATATTGCTCTCTTGGAAGGGCAGTCATTCACCTACATTGGGGGCTGCCTTTATGTGAGGCCTATGATGACAGTAGAGAAGTATTAATTCTGTCCACTTCAAGGAGCTGTCAGAATGGGGAGGAAGCACACAAGGGCCAAATAGCTTGGGAGGTGCTGAGATGGTTGTCTGCTTGGGGAGCAATGGCCACTGTCTGGGAAGAAGGCTCCTTCAAGGAATGCAGGAGGGGGCGGGCTGGCATCTTGTCTGAAACCCCCAAATGAGAGAAGTTGAGAGGGCTGAGTGTGGAGTGCAGAGTCCCCTCCCCCAGGTAGCCAGATTGAGGATAATACAGGGTCAGACTCTTCTCAAATCTGTCATCCCACTGTGAAGCTGTTGGCATGGCCTTGCCAGCACATCTCAATTCTGTATTTATAAAGCACTTTAGTGAAATGATTACATAAAAATAAAATACAAGAGGAAAAATCTAGAGTCAGCCTCCTGCTTTATTCAAAGGTGATCACACTTGCTCCTCAGGGTCATCTTCACATCTTCCCACACTGCAGCTTGTCAACAGGATACCTAGATCACCCTTCCCCACCTTCCAGCAGTTCCCCATCAGCCCATGTCTGTAATATGCTACCTATCTACTGTACCATCCCTGCCCCTGGGCTCCCTCCAGGATTTTCTCCTTCTCCAAATGCACCATGCCCATCTTTGTTTGTAGTCTTTGCCATATTAGAAGTTCATCTTGTTCCCCTTGCTGTCACTGTGTATGTGAAGTTGGGTGGAGGGAAGAGGGCATGTTGAAAGGCTGGAGAGGTAGCATGTGGTTAAGAGCACTTGTTGCTCTTGCAGGGTACCTGGTTTTGCTTCCAGCATTCACATAGCGTGGTAGTTTGAATAGGTATGGTCCCATAAACTCCTGTGTTTGAATGCTTGGCCCCTAGGGAGTGGCACTGTTAGGAGGTGTGGTCTTGCCAGAGTAGGTGTGGCTTGTTGGAGGAAGTATGATCACTGTGGAGGTGGGCTTTGAGGTCTCATCTATGCTCAAGCCACACTTCCTGCATACAAATCGAGATGTAGAACTCTTGGCTCCTTCAGCACCATGTCTGCCTGCAGGCTGCCATGCTTCCTGCCATGATGATAATGGACTAAACCTCTGAAACTGTAAACCAGTCTCAATGAAATGTTTTCCTTTATAGGAGTTGCCGTGGTCACATTGTCTCTTCACAGCACTAGAACACTGACAAAGACACATGCAACTCACAACCATCAGTAGCTCAATTCCAGGGGATCCAGAGCCCTCTTCTTTGCCCTTGGGTATCAGATCTGGTACATATACACGCCGGCAAATTTTAATTTAAAGCGAACACGTGGAATCTGAAAGAGTTCACAAGTCGTTCTGAGGCAGGAGGGGGATGGAAGGAGGTGGTATTTAGAGGGCATAATAGAGATCTCTGTCAGGTCAAATCCAGGAGAGCCTGGGGTCAGTGAGAAGTCCGATCCTGATCCTGGGAGCTGAATGTCAGATGTTGGGAGCTCCCATCCTCTCCACCTGGGCTCGCTGCCTACAAATCACGATGTAGAACTCCCTAGGGCCCTGGGTTCCTCTGGAGCAAAATGGGCACCTGGGACCATGATGGCACTGGCACCCCAGGGAGGACACAGTGGGGACACCATGCGGAGACAGCTGTTAGAGCTCACACACAGGTTCCAGACACTGATGGAGCTTTGCAACTCTGTTGTAGCCAGCTGCATTTCTCGAGGTCTGCCTGAAGCCATCCCATGTTGAGGTGGTAGAGTAGGCTTTCCATGGAGGGTGGGAGCCCCGGGGAGTGGCTGTCTCCCTTTGAGGTCTGATTGTACTCAAGGGACCAGAGGTCAAATTGCTACTGTGCCATTCCTAGCACCACTCCAGGGTGTCTGAGAAGCTTGGAAGGAAATGGCACTAGAAGGTGGCCACATAGGCATGGCTGTACATAGGTCATGCAAGAGAACAGCCAGCTGGAAAAGAGTGGATGGCTGGGACTCTGGATTCCCGAGCACTTGCTGGTGACTCAGGTGGCAGGGGCCCCTCCAGAGCATAGTGTGGCAACAAGAGAGTCAGGACATGACCCCAGGCCCTGCTGCTGGGACAGGTAGCATCTGAATGCTTATCTAGTACCAGCATCAGCAACTCCTGACCCATCCCAAGGCAGGCGTCGTCAAATTCCCTATCTGCATCACCTAGCTGCTGTGCTGCCCAACAAGTGCTTGAACCTGACAGTCCACCAAGAACTCCCCTTCTCAGGATGGTCCCAGGAGAAACCAGAACTGGGGAAGGGGGAGAGCTCAGAGGCCACTCTTCGGTTCAATACTGTCCCCCAAGAAGTCTTGTTCCTTGTTCTGGCTGTATCCCAGGAACACAAAGGAAGTGGCCTGTGATCCAGAGGCTGAAATGAGGGGGATGTCCCCCAGCCTCCTCCTTGGCTTTAGTTACATCACTGCTTTGAGTAGCTGGTGTTTGTGCAACCCCATCCCTTCCTAGGGCTTTTTCATGAGTGGTCTTATTTATTGATCGTTGGGGAGATCCTAGGAATCAATTATTCACATTCATGTCACTGATGAAAATGAAGGGCTGTGTGTGCAGAGCGCTGAAGGCAAGCCTCCTCTTCCGATCTGACATCTTTCTCACTTCTCAGGATGTCCACTTCTTTATCAACTATCTGGCCTTGGAGTCACCTAGGAGGCACACCTCTGGGTGCTCCTTTGAGGGTGTTTCTGGGGGTCGTTTAACTGAGGAGATAAGACCAATATGAATATGGGAGACACCAGTCCATGGCTAGGGCTCCAGATTGAGTAAAAAGGGGCATAGAAGAAAGCTACCTAGACACTAACATTTCTCCCTCCCCTCCCCCCCCCCCCTCCTCCCCTCCCCTCCCCTCCCCCCCTCCCCCCCTCCCAGTCACACTCCCTCTCCTTCCTCTTCTTACAGGGAAATTTGATTTGGTTTTTTCAAGATCCTGCTTCCTGGCATTTCTCTCTAGAACCTTGCTTGTCACAGTTGGTGGCATCAGCTACTTGTTAGGAAGCCACAACTGGGGAACCTGACAGCTGGTGTGCCAGGTTGTGCCAGCCTCTAGGGAGGAAGGGCTGTGCTCATACTCAAGGCCTGGCTGAGTGAATGGCCCTGCTCCAGCCCAGTCCCACTCCACTCAACCCAGGGTCAGGCGTGCATGGAGAAGGGACCTGTGGGCTTGGGAAATAGGTATCTTCAGGTTCTCCATTTTCCCTCCCCTCTCCCACCTCCTTCATCTCCCTCTAACTCCCCCACTCTTTGTGCAGGGACCAGACTGGCTCGCTAAGCCATAGCTTTGGTTATGTTAGGTTTCTGTTTGTGGGAAAGGTTGTGAGCAATCGACAATACCAATTCCATCCTCTTCCTGCTCCTAGTTGCCTACCTGACTTAAGGACCTTCTGATCAGCACGCAAGCCAGGGTACCCATCACCAGCTCTGACACTTTCTGTCCTCCATGACAGACCCTGTATTAGGACATGTGTGCTCTTGACCTCAGTCACCCCCACTCCCAGACCTTTGCTGTGAATTCACCAGCCACAGAGTGAAGAGAGGTGAGATCCAGAGGGTGATGTGACTTGCCCAGGGCCATGTGGCCAGCCAGTGGACTACTAGGACTACTACCTACTCTACAGACTTTGCCTGAAGGTCTGGTGTTTGTGAGAGGTTGTATTGGTGGCCATGACAAGATCCCTGAGGACACACTGGTAATAAATCTTGTTTTTTTTGCTCCAGGGGAACATTGGCTACTGGGGTGAGATCTGACTGTGGGGTAGGGACTCCACTGTGATTCCACAGCAGAGGGGCTGGAGATGTGGGTGAGTACTACCAGACGTAAGCCATAAGTGTCCACCAGGTGTCACCCAAATTGTAGAAAACAGTCATTAAAAACTAAGGGTCCCAAAACCATGACTAGGGGAAGGGGAAGGAGTGACAAGAGCTAGCTAGAGAAGGACAGATCAGTGAGGGGGCAAAGACAACACCCTCCTCAAGCTTCAGCAGATCAGGGCTCGGAAAGACTGAGCAGAAGTAACAAAGAAGGACAGACCCTGTGGGAGGAGGAGCCCCCTGGAGGTCATGGCTTTCTTTCTCCTCCTTTCACCCCAGCCCTACCCTAATGACCTCAGAGCACACTAGGGACTTCCACAGGCTTGGAATGTCCTCATCTGTACTGGCATGCCACGGAGCACCATGTGTGATGGTTAGGGTCTCACGGTCCTGGGCTCTTGGGAAACAGAAGCCAACCCTGAGGACACAGACAATACAGTCTCTGTCTTCTTCCAGAATCTCATAATGAGCTGGCTGGGTCTGTGATGCAGAAAGGCTGCTTCTCTGAGGACTGAGGCAGGGGGACAGAGCCCATGTGCATCAATCAGCCTTGCCTCCCTTGGGAACTTCCTCCCCCATGCCCTCAGGAACTCTGGGCTGGTTAGTTTTTGTCCACTTTATACATACTACAGTTGGGAAGAGGGAGCCTCAACTGAGAAATTGCCTCCATCAGATTGACCTGTAGTTGTATCTGTGGGGCATTTTCTTGACTAATGATTGGTGTGGGAGAGTCCAGCCGTTGTGAGTGGTACCATCCTTAGGCAGGGGTGGGTTGTGTAAGAAAGAAAGCTGAGCAAGCCATGGAGGGCAACCCAGTAAGCTGCTTTCTTCTGTTTTGTAAGGCAAATAAACCCTATCCTCTCCAAGTTGAGTTGCTTATTGGTCATGGTGTTTATCTCAGCAAGAGAAATCAAAGTAGGACAAGCATCCATGGCTCTGGACATTGCACACATGAGGAAACAGACATGAACACGTGAAGGAGGCCTCAGTGTGAGAAGAGGTGGGGGTTGGGACCCAGATGGGTTGCTCTGTGGCTCCCTGTGGCCGCCATAACCAGGAGGACACTGATCTCTCTCTGACCCTCCCACTCTCATTCATTTCACTAAAGCATCCACCATTTCCCTGGCTCCCCTATCAAGTTGTGACCTTTAGGCCAGAGGTTCCATCACAGAAGGGACAACCAGAGACACAACACTGGACAAGGACAGTGTCTGGACCTCAGCCACTCCTTTTTGCTGAACATCAGTGTGGAGGCACAAGGAGGTGGTGGTTGAACATCATTCTCACAATTCAGAGCACAGCTACGGCTTTGGAGACTTTGAGACAGTTGCTGTCCCTCTCTGAACCTCATCTCATCATCAAAAAAGGGCAAGGTTGGTGTGTGGAACATCCTGAGTCCACACTGTGGTAGGTCCCTTGCCTGTGGCCTGGGTGTTACTTTCCTATCTTCTCAGTCCTTTAGCTTCACAGGAGCACGTCTCCC
This sequence comes from Lophiomys imhausi, assembly GCA_907164525.1. NCBI lineage: Eukaryota > Metazoa > Chordata > Mammalia > Rodentia > Muridae > Lophiomys > Lophiomys imhausi. The sequence continues at coordinate 21,695,312 of CAJQZJ010001750.1, forward strand.
CACCAGCAGGGGGCAAGGGGAAGAATGGACCCATGCCACCTGGGGGGGATGTCAAGGGACCCGCCTTCCCCAGAGCTTGAGACCTAGATGCATCCCTATCCCTACCATGACCCTGACTAAGAAGGATCCAGCAGTGGCACCCAGGACTGGAGGGCTTTTATTAGTCTGAGGAGGGGATGTTGCATTCTGTAGAGACTGGGGCAGGAGGGGAGGAGGGACCAGGTACAGGTGAGCTGGATCCCACAACAGTAGAGTCTCATTGGCCCAGCCTTCTCTATAGGAGTATGCCCATGGAGGAGCCCACAACCCTGGGGTCAAAACACAGCAGGAAGCTCTCTGAGTGCCCATCCCAGCTCCACCCCTGGCTTGGTGGGGCCAGTGAGGCAAGGGAGAGAGGGGAGGCTTGTAGGCTGAGCTTCTAAGAAGGTAGATGAGGAAGATCACAAGGCCAGTACAAGTTGGGTCAGTGCACACAAATGACCACTGTGGCACACCCCAACCAGCATGAGGCAAGCTTCAGAAGGGTCTCTCATGCACACAGTGATCCCTTTAGTCCCAACGCTGCCATTCTAGACACTGCCATCTGCATAAACATTCTTCCCTGTCTCTACCACCATCCTGCTAGGCTCTCTCCCCCCAGTGACAATGTCCCATGTAGGCACACAAGCTGAGCTTCCTGGTGAATGGTCTTGGTGTCCAGCCAGGGCTGGCATCCATAGATCCTCAGAGTGAACACTGGACAAAGGCAGAAGGCAGATATGAGGCAGAGCAAGACTGCTGGCCCTGAGATGGAAAGTGAGGCAGGGGACGGAGGAGGCACACTTAAAGAAACACGAGGCTGGGGACAGCAGAGAAGGTGACCTGCCAGCAGGAGCCCTCACCTCTGCCCAAGATTCCCCAGACCCATGGGGCCCAGCATCCTCAGTTACACTAGCCTGTCTATTCCCTGCTGTTCCCATCTACACATGTGGCAATTGGCCTGGCCTTCTTACATCTAGCTCCCACCTCCCCACCACTCCCTTCGCCGTCCCACTCCCTCCCTACTGCAGTGTCTTCCCCAGAAACAGTCTGATCTGGCCTCTCTCTCTGCATAGAGGGGAGAGAGAGCTCCAGGTACCCCTAGCTTGCCACTCTGAATTTGTGTGGGATAAGGGCACAGTGGGGTACACATCACTTTGATACAGGAGTCAGAGAGGCAAGAACTGTGGGCATGTGACCACCCTCTGCCAGTCTCTGTATGTGCAGCTACTATGTATAGGGGGTCCCTGTGCTCTTGGAGCCTGCCCACAGGCACTCTGGGAAACAGAAGTCAGACTTTGGGCCTAGACACAGCCTGTTGGCTGAGGGATGGGTGAAGTCACCTACTAGAGAGCCACAAATCCTCAAAGAAGAGGTGACTAAGTTATCTTGTGGGACTCCAGGAGCCCCCAGAACCCAAGCATCAACCTAGCACTCTGCCTGCCATGAAGTATAGTTCCAGGCCCATGATGAGTCCCAAAGGTTCTTGGAGTTGAGCCAGGGCCACATAGTTTCCTTCCATATCCAGGAGAAACCCCAGCAAGTAATGTGTTTTCTGTAATACCTGACCCAGAGGCTGAGTGTGATGCTGACAGTAATGGCCACTGACAAGCTCAGGCTTTCCAGAGACTTCTAGTACTGAGCTCACTACAGGAGTGGGAGGGAGGCCCAGGACAGCCCTGGGTCCCCTATGGCCCCATACATCAGATATAGACCCCAGCCAGACTCCACCTTCTTTTTTCTTGGACCTCAGTCAGGCTAGGTTGAGGCAGGGGTGGCTGGGAAGCCCTGTCCACAGGTGACTTCCTCTGGATATGGGTCGTAGATGCTGCAGTTGGGCGTGGGGCCCTGGCAGTAGACATTGAGGTAACCTTGGTACTTATCCCTGTATGGCTGATCCTTGAGACACAGAGTCAAGTTCTTGTCACACTCGCATGTCTGCTTGTCACACTCGGTCTCATTGAGTTCACCTGTCATGGAAAGGAGGCTTGGGCTGTAGGCAATGCCAAGACAAGAGGGAAAGGGAAGGAAACAAACTCTCTGAGAAGCCAGTGGCCTTTGAGGTCTGACTTAAAATCACTAGGTCTTTCTTGTGCCACCCTGTCCTTTAGGGTGCCCTGCTCTGGGCTGGGACCCCCATAGCCTCGTGAGGGACTGTAGCACAGGGTGAAACTGGGGAAGCCTCTGAAGCCTAATATGGCCATTGCATAGTTGGGACAACTGAGGCTAAGAAAGAGGCATGGGGTTCCTGGAGAGATTGGTCAGCAGTTAAGAGCACTGGAGGCTCTTGCAAAGAACCCACGTTTGGTTCTCAGTACCCACATCAAGTGGCTCATCAACTGCCTGTTACTCTAATTACAGGGTATCCGACACCCTCTTCTGGCTTCTATGAGCACATGCACGTACATGGTGCACATACAACACACCCATACACATAAAAAGAGAAGTGGGTTGAGGGGTGGGTTTACCCACCCCTACCAGTTACTTCCTACTCCCCCAAACTTCTCCCTGCAGTGGAAGAGTCAGGCAAGCCCCCACTTTCCTAGAGAGCGATTGGTGAGGTCCAAATAACAAAAGGTAGCTATTACCCAAATTCATGCTGCTTATTCTAATTCTTCATTTTATGCTAATGCTAATTTGAAACCAACAAAGTTACTTTTTAGTGTTGGTGTGTCTCATTTGATATATTCTTATCCCAAAAGTGTTTTTCATTGTTTACCTGAAATCCAGATTTAATGGGCATTCTGGGTTTGTCTTTGGATCCCAACCCTCACCCCCGAGTCCCCATTCCAAGCCAAGGTGTCAGGGGCAGGACTCACTGCAGACAATCTCAGTGTCATTCTCAATCCTGTGGTCATAGTGGTCCACGTAGGGGCGGCAGCCCTGGTCGAACAGCTTCTGATAGCAACAGTCATGGGCGTGACAGCACCTGGGGGGGGGGGGTAGAGGTGAGCAGACAGGTGTGGGCAGCTCACCTGTGTCCCCACCACCACCCCAAGCAGAGACCTCAGATCATCTGCTTCAGTCCCTCATGATCAGTCCTTTCAGACTGCAGTCCAGAGAGGGGGAGCTACATGCCCAAGGTTACACGGTAAAACAGAGCTGGCACTGGCACCCTCATTTCCTGTCCTTGATCCTGCCTATTTGTCCTATTGCCAAGGCTCTTAGGAAAGAAGCCTTGGCTTTAAAACTCCCACATGAAGTAGCTTAGACTCCATGGAGAGGCCCTGCCTGATTGTACTGGACGGCCAGGGGGAGGACAGAGTCTGGGGAAGGGGAGTGTCAACCGGCAGTGGGAGGAGGATGAAGGAGGGGAGACAAAGGTAGAGTAGTCATCCCCCCCTTTTCCAAAAGAGTGAAGCTGACTTCTAGCTCCCTGTGGTACCAGACTTGGTGCTGGCAGCTGCTGGGGAAGTGAGAGCAGAAGCCGTGGCTTCCAGTGTCTTTTAGTCTGAGGGGAGGAAACATTGTCTGATGGGGGGTGGGGTGTCATAGGCCTTGCCATTGTGGCACATCATCCTCCTCTGTGAATAAAATGCTGTTCTTTCCTAGAGTGGGAAAGAAATCATCTAAGAGGTCAAAGATGGAGCTCCTGGCCCTTCCTCCTAAGCCTGTCCATCAGCTGCCTCCCTCTCTCCCCGCAAGTGGCCTCCAGAACCTACCAGTCCACCTCATCCATGGGATGGCCATGTCCCCCCCAGCCCGCAGTAGCAGCCGTAGCCCACAAAGGACAGGATGGCGTTTTTGTGTGTGATGCCCTCCACCATGAACTTCAGGTTCAGCAGGCTGCTGTGGGCAGTGGATACAACTGGAAGAGAACTGGGAGTGTAAGTCTAGCCTGGTGGCTCCTCAGAGTCAAGATTCAGAGAATGAGAATGAGATGGAAAAGGGAGGAGGAAGGATGGGATGGGAGGATAGGGGTGGGAGGGAAACATACAAATCCTGTAAGCTGAGGTGTTACTCACTCCAGCCCTGCAGCCTAGAGGATCAAATATGGTTCATATTAGCTGCAGGCCAGGCAGGGTCCTAAGCTCTTGCATTCATTAACTCATTGGGTATTCACTGCAATCCCTGAGGCTGTTATCTCATTTTTACAGATAAGAAAATTGAGACTGGAGCCCTGAGTAACTTGCCTAGGGTCACACTGTCACATGATGTTAGAGCTGGACCCAGGCAGGGAGGAACCTCAGCCACACCCTCTGCCTCAGATGCTTAACTTCTGAAGGAGCCATATCCTGATAAACTCAGAGTAACTTGAAAATGCTAAAAGCCAGAATTACATTTTAGCCGTGGTTGGTGGAGCACATTCCAGCTACTCAGGAAATAGTCTGAGGCAGGAGGATTGAACATCCAAAGGCTGCCTGGCCTGTAGACTGGGTTCAAGGCTAGCCTGGGCAACTTAATGAGATCAGAGAGACCACTCCCGGAAGAGGTCATCCAGAGTGTCTGGGTCACTAGAGAGGGTTTCACAAATGCCACATACTGTTATGAGTTACAAGGATTTGACTCTGGGTCTTTGCACTCCCTTTCCAACCTCTGGTGTCTCTACAGCTCAAGGGGTCACTGCCAGTGTCCTTGAGTTGGTATGTCTCAGTACAGTGAACACTCAGAGGAAGCAATAATACAAAGGCACTTTTGTCAGCAAAAATCAGCTTCCTGGCAGCGGCCAGGCCCTCCCAGCCATTCAGCCTTCCTTCTGTCAGCTGCTTCCCTCTCTTGTGGTCCCCTGTAGGGTGTGGGGCCCACTGAGTTATCTGTGCTGAGCCTGGGGCCTGTGGTCCCTATCTGGGACCCACCACCAGGAGGGAAGTTTTATCCTCATTCACAGGGTGAACAAACTAAGGCTCAGAAAGTCTAAGGCTTGCCCATGTGGCACAGGCTGGGAGTAGCAGAGTTCAGGCAGGAAGTGGTCTGTTGTCCTTAGCTGGATGCTAAGACAGAGTGGAGCCTGTATGCATTCCACCTCCACTCTGGCCTGCTCCAGTGGCACCTGGAGTTAGGCATCCAGATCAGTACCTGCCCCTTGCCCTCTCCACATCCTCCCTACATGGACAAGAAAACGTTCTGAGAGAGAGGAAGCCCAGGATTGGAAAGCTGGTGGATGCATGGACCCCAAAGGGCCTTGAGGCACATGGTGCAGCTGTGAGGCCCAGGCTGCCTCCTCCCCTGGCTCAGAAGCTCCATCTCCTACTCTAGCCACAGGCATTTTACCCTGGGGGTTAGGGTATATGCAATACCAGGCTCCTAGACCCCAATTGCCAGCTCTCACTATGAGAGGTGAGAGGAAGAAACACACACTCCTTACACTCCCCACTTCACACACAGACACACGTTCTCTGTGGACCCATACCTTGCCTTTACACACAATCACATCCTCACAATCCACACATCCTTATTAAACTTTCTCTCTCTCTCTCTCTCTCTCTCTCTCTCTCTCACACACACACACACACACACACACATATACACATGCATAATCATACTTGCTGTACTTCACAAATATCACATGTGACACATCAGGGGAGAATCAGTAGCCAGAACTAAGGCCATGTCCACAGGCAGAAGAAATAGCTTGTGCTTAGTCTCCTGGGACCAGTGGTTTGGGAGAGACATGAGGGATTGTTTTCTAAATGACAGGTCATCTTGTGTGGCCACAATGAACCCCTGTCCTTGGGGATGCAAGGTCAGGCTTGTGTCTGGAGCCTGACTCAGGCATGCTTCTTATCCACAAAGCCCTGGGTATCAGCCGTTGCAAAGAAGTTCACAGGCAGACATTCACACACACACACACACACACTCTCTCTCTCTCTCTCTCTCTCTCTCACGCAGAGGTATGCCCCCATGATCACTCATACACCGTGGATACATACATCACATTAAACACAGATGTACCCCTAGGTGCCAGCCATGAGCCATATTTTACTGAAGCGTGGGGTATGCAGACATCTTGAGTTCTCAGACACACCTACATTCATGCACCTAGCTGCACACAAACTCATTAACTCCTGCCAGCACGGAAGGTCGCTAATACATATGCTCAGGTCCACGATGATGGCAAACACCCCCGGTTTACAAGGCTTGCTCAGCTCTCCCCGCCTGCCCAGAATAGCTCGTAAAGGAAGGCTCCTGGCTTGTTTACAGGTGTCCAGAGATAACCGGCCCCAGAAGAGAGGATGAAGCCTGACAGGGAAGTGGAGGCCCAGAGACAAGAAGAAGCAGCCTGTCAGTAGAATAACACAGGCACCCTCAGGCTGGGCGTGGGGGGGAGCGGGTAATCAGAAAGCTCTCCTGGGAGCCATGCTCACCACTGCCAGCCAGGACTGCGATGGCGAAGAATTTCTTCATACCCAGGCTGGACCTGAGAGAGAGGAAAACCCAGCAGCCTGAACCCTCCTCTCCAGCTGCCCGTAGTCAGTCTCATCCGAGGCGTCACCCATGCTATCTCTTGCCCTAGTTGCTGGCACCCAGCCCTGTGATCAGCACCTCCTAACCTGGCCTGCTTCTCCTGGGAGGGACACACCCCAGGGTAGCAAAGCCACCAGATCCAATCCACCTCCATTCTCAGCTCCAAGATAGGAAGCCATTGTCCCACACCAGATTCAGCTCTCTTGAGCCCACACCCCAAGGAGTCCTAGGACCCGAATCATGGGACCCCCCTCCCAACCTGGCAACTGGATCTTAAAACCTAAAACCAAGAAACCTGGGTCACTGGATTCTAGTTTCAGCCTTGCAAATGCTAAGCGACCACAAACAGATCTCTCAGCCTCTCTTGGCTTCAAGAACAGAATAAAGTCAACTAAATGGTCCCAAAGGTCCTTCTGGCACTGGAATGCAGTTGGCACACCTCCACTCAGCATGCAGAAACTCAGAGATCTCCTCCCTGGAGAACAGACTCTAGAAGTAGATCCCATCCCCTCCCTGCCCCTCTCCTTGCAATGGTCCCCTTGCAGGGCAGCAAGCACCTACCTGGATGTTTTGGAAGAGGAGGCCCTGAGGTTTGGGCTCTTCCATCCAGTAGAGTGTTTAACCAGCACCTTCTTCCTGAACTCTTTGGGGTTGGCCTGCACCCCATCTGCCATGTCTTGGATCTTGGGAGGCCAGCGACATAGAGCTTGAGAGGTCCTCAATATGCCCGGAAATATCTGGAGAGCAGGCCCCAGCTTCACGCTGTCACGCACACTAGCAGGATAGTGCTGGGGCACTGCCCCTGGGCAGGAGGCAGGTGACAGATGTCCTAGAAAAAAAAAAGCTGGCTCCACCTCTCCCACCCACTGCCACAGCCCTTCCCACACCTGGCTGGTAAAATCTCCACCCCGTATCAGCCTTCCCACCCCCTTGGGCTTGGGAGTGGGCAGCTGCATGGACCAAGAATTAGCCCCACCTCCTGTACCTGAAGCAACTGCTGAAGCTCTCTCCATCCCCAGATGCTAAGGAGTACTTGTCAAAGAAAAGCAAGAGGCACTTTCCTCAAGGTACCTTCCCGTAGGTACTAAGCTAGGGCCTTGCAGTGAGCAAAAGAGACTGGGCTCACCTCCAAATACAAGGCCAAGAGATTTAAGTTCCTAGAATGTGCAAGGGTCTGGATGGAGCCACAGCAGAAACCCAGCTGTGGCAGCACATGCCTGAAATCCTGGCACGTGGGAGATGGAGGCAGGAGAAGGAGTTCGAGCCCACTCTCAGCTACATAGCAAGTTCTAGGCTATGTAAAACTACCCTGGCCAGCGTAAGACCCTGACTCAAAGGTGGAGAATTGCCTCAGTGGTTAAGAGCACTTGGTGCCCTTACAGAGGACCTGGGCTCAGTTCCCAGCACCCACTTTGCAGCTCGCAGCTGCCTGCAACTCCAGTTTCATGGGATCTGGTACCCTTACCCTGCTTCCCCAGGCACCAGGCATGGATGCAAGTGGTACAGGTGCATACACGCAGCCAAAGCATTCATGTACATAAAATAAAAACAAACAGGGGCTGGAGAGATAGTTAAAAATACTTATTGCTCTTGCAGAGGGCACGGATTCAGTCTCCAGCACCCACATAGTGGCTGACGACTCCAGTTCCCGGGGATTTTGACCTTTGCAGGCTCCCAAATGCATGCAGTACACATACATACACTCAGGCTCATACACATAAAATAAAATATATTTTAAAAATAAAAATAAAAACCAAAACAAAACAAAAAACCTGGACATGGTGGCACACACCTTTAATCCCAATACTCAGGAGGCAGAGGCAGGCAGATCTCTGAGTTCAAGACCAGCCTGGTCTACAAAGTGAGTTCCAGAACAGCCAGAGCTACATAGAGAAACCATATATCAAAAAGGGGGGGGGATAAATATTTTTTTAAAAAATGAAAGGAAGTAAATAAAACCAGGCAAAGAGAAGTGTGAGTGGATATGAAACCATGGAGAAGATCCAGCAAGATCAGCAGCTCTAGCTAAGCTGACTGGACTGGGGAAAAAAAAGTGGGGTGATCAAGCATTACCCCAAGGGATGGCAGAGGCTGAGGAGCTTCTCAGGTATGGAAGATATCAGAGAGGGATGACAGAGATTCCCAGCTGAGCCACCTTAGCAGGACTGTAGCTAGACGTATACACCAAGGATACCTACAAAGAAGCCTGAACACCAGAGCCCAGCAGAGAAGACAGTCCAGAAGAGCTCAAGTCTGGGCCAGTGAAGGCGGTTTTTGTTGGTGAGGGGGCTTTGGGTGGACACATACCTGTCCCCTGTCCATATGGACAGAACTCCCCCTAACATCTGAAGGGGGCTCCCGTCATCCTTAAGCATGTTGGTGCCCATCTCTCCCAGGCTGCGACTGGGGGGGGCTCAAACACTTGCATCTGGCAGAAGCCCCCAATTCACTCACGTGCATCATCAGGAGCAAGGCCTCTCAGGTTTTTTTTTTTAAACCTGTCCTAGTAGGTAGAGACCACACTCAATGCGGTCATCTAGTACACCCCAGAGTTTCAAACAGCACCCCTTGCCTCCAGCAACACCTCTCCTACCTCACTTCCGAATTGTCAACCCCCCCCCCAAATGTCTTTGGAAATCACCATCGGTGCCCCAAGTGGTACCGCTGTCTCTGGTGGCACCATTGTCTCTCTGGTAGGGGCCTGGTGAGTCTGGGTGTTGGCATTGCTTGTTTTTAGGGGGTGTGGTGTGCCTGACTGGTCTCTGTCATTACTGTGTACTGTGTGAGGTTGGGGGCGGGGGGGGGGTTGGGTCTGATATTTGGGAGCTGCCTAAGCTGATGGAGCAGGGACCTTGGCCAGGGGGCTTCCATCCCTGTTCTGCGCCCCTCTCAGCTGTGGAGCTCGGGTACCAAGGCCCTCCTTCCACAAAGAGGGATTATAACTGCCAATTGCTTGTGAGACAGGCACAGGGCTCAGTTTTAAAGACTGGATTGTGACAAGAGCCTGGAATGAGTTGAGCTGGGGGCTAGAGGGTGGGGATGATGGGGAAAGAGTCCTGTTGGAAACTGGTACTCCAAATGATCTCCTCATCCTCACATCTCTCCTCATCCAGTGTTTCCCATCCTGTTAACAAGGGTCCCCCAAAGCTTCTCTTCCTTCTCAGGGCTTTCAGATTTCCTCTTCCAGCCATTCCAAGCCAATGGGCCTGTCTCAGGTGTCGTTCCTCACAGCCTCCAGCCACAGACTCTAATTTGTACTTGCAGGTACCTGTATGTTTTGGTTTGTGGATCTTGACACTGACTGGGGATCCTGGAGAGCAGGGGCCCTTATTTTCTCAAAGAGCCCCAGGGTTTCCCCGTGTGACAACAGCTTGCTCTACAATCTCAGACTGGCAGTGGCAAGGCTGGTATTGCTGTCATGTGTCTGCCGGGAGCTGGGTTTTTCCACATTTGCATCCACCTCTCACGAAGATCCTTGAACTTCAAAGAAGAGACAGCTGCCGGTCTGCAGGATCTGGGAGTGCCTGCATTTAGGGTTAGGCCAAGAGCTGGGACCCCAGAAAGCCACTTTGTGCCCCACAGTTCCAGTGGAGGTGCAAGTCAGGCAGGTCTTCAGACAGGCCCGATCCTCCCTTGGAGGGGCAGGCTCTTCCACTCCTACCTTCCCCAAACTCCAAGTGCTCAATAGTGAGTAATAAACCGGTCGACCCAGAAATTCAACTTGCGGGACATCACCCCAGACACAAATCCAAGCTGCTCCCAAAGACCGATGCAAAGTGACTTTATGACTTTGGCTTTTAGGGACAATCAAGTGGGTCAGGGTCCACTCTTGTTTTCATTTAGTCGCCTCTTTGAAGGCACTCTTTGCAGATGCAGACACATTCTGAAGCACTGGGCTAACGTATTCAAGAAGCTTGCCTCACCGTGTGAATTTTGAGGGAACACAATTCTGTCCAGAGCAAGGATTGATAGGAGTCCCCGCATGACACTTAAGTGAGGCCACATCTACTCTGGTGTCAAAGCTGCTAACACCACATCAGGAAGGAAGAGCCCAACGACCCTCCTGAACATAGACATGGAACCTCCTAAAAACTGCTGACAGACAGAACCTATAGTAAACAAGAATATAAGTATATGAACAAGTACATCAGAACCTATAGTAAACAAGAATATAAGTATATAAACAAGTGCATAAACAAGAAAGTAAACCATAACCAACTCGGCTTCATTCCAGGAATGAGAGGTTGATTCTTCCACTGAGAACACAACCCATGTGTATTATACCACATCAACAAATTTTAGAAAGAAAAGTGTTAAGATATCTCAGATGTAAATAAACCAAGCAGGAAACACCATGTGGCAAAATTCAGATTCATTTTGGCAAATAAACAAATACACAAACAAACAAGTAAATCAGTCAGAAATTTGAGATCTAAGTTCAACTTGAACTATAAATCACAGGCAGCATCATGTCTGAGGCTGAAAAACTGATCGCCCCCTGCTGGGAAGGAGGCAGAGATGTCTACCCACTGTCTCTGTACAGTACTGCACTGGGGGTGGAGGGGTGGGAGGGAGCATTTAGTACAGTCAGATTTAAAAAAAAAAGGAAGAAGACACAAAAAGAAATAGAACACACTAAGACTAGAAAGGATCCAACTGTCTCTGGACCTGGTGACACATGGGCCCAATCCCAGTACTCAGGAGGCAGAAGCAAGCAGATCCCCCACAAGTTTGAGGCCAGTCTGGGCTACACAAAGAGACACTGTGTCAAACAATAAGCAACCACCACCAACAACAAAAGAATGCTTTCTTAGCATCAGCGAATAGTCCACAGAACTCCTGCCTGGCCACTGCCACTGCCAGTCATGAACTCCCAATCCTGCCCTGCCACAATACTGTCTTCACTTGGCTGAGCTTGTTGCCTGACGACAGGAAGGCGCAGGGTTAGAAACTGGCTAAGGAGGGCCGGACTCCCACCCCAACCCATGTGACCTCAAAGGACCCACAGGGCATAGCACAGTGTGCGTTGTGTAAAGTTAAAGAAACCTGGGTCCAGCCAGGCATGTTGATCAGTGTCTCAGCCTGAGGTCCCAACACTCAGGAAGCAGAGACAGGACAATCACACGTTCAAGGTTCAGCCTGAGCTACACAGAAAGACCAGGTCTCAAAAACCAAAAACATTCCCAAGTCCGAGGACCTCCTGCCATTAGGATGAGGGCACTAAGTTCTAGATGGTTCTGATACAGAGATGAACCCATCCACTGACCCAGTATCACCTGAGTCCTCCCTCATCCCCAGGAAGATGAATCACCTACAGCTTTGTCCCAGTTGTTCAAACTCATGTCTGTGCTCAGGCAATGAAATCACCATTTAACATTTTAAAAGAACACTCACACTGTGACCTCAGCACTTAGGAAGGAGAAGCAGGAGGATGGCTGAGTATTCAGGGCTAGCCTGCACTGGTGCAGAGTTCCCAAACAGTCAGGGAATGTAAGACCCTGTCTCAAAAAACAAACAAAAAAACAGAAACAAACAAACAAACAAAAAACAACCTTGTAGAATCTACACAGATTGAATTTATACACTGAATTTCACCAGGTTGCAGAATAGAACATGAACATTGAAAATAATAGCAGTGGTTATTTCTAGATATGCTGGAAATGAATGTTTAAGAAACTGAAAACCTAAAAACACATTTATAAAAATATCCCGAATATCAAATATCTATGGATGAAACTGTTAAAGAAATGGAAAATGTGCACACTGAAAACTAAAATAATGTTCAGAGGAATCAGGAATCAAAGAAGACTAGATTAACCCAAAATAAGCCATGGGGTGGTGGGTCAGAAGGCACAGTGTCACTGAAAGGCCAGCTTCTCCTGGGCTCTACGGAGCCTGTATCAGTTACTTTCAACCAAAATTTTAGCAGACTTTTCTTATAGGGTTTGGGAAGCTCCTCCTAAAGTTCATAAGGAAATCACAAGGACCGAGAACATTCCTGTCAGCTATGAAAAGGAAAATAAGGGAAAGAGAGGTATAAGTAGAAAAAGAATTTTAATCTTTGCCAAAGGCTTCTCATCAAATAAGTCACCAGATTTAAATAGAATAGGGGGACCGGTGTAATTCAGTTGCTAGAGCGCTTGCTGAGTGTGTGGGAAGGCCTGGGTTTGATTCTCAGCATCACATAAACCTGGTACAGTGACATATACCTGTAACTCCAGCATGAGGGGGTATTAGATCATTACTTCAAGGCCATCCTCAGCAACATGCTGAATTCGAGGCAAGCCTGGGCTATATGAGACCTTGCCTCAAAAAACAGAATAAACAGAATGGATCATAATTCAACAGGGTGTGATACAATAAACAGAGAAGAAGCACTCTTTTCAATAAGTCTAGAAGAGATATCTATCCACCACCAACAACAAAAAAATGAGCCTGAACCTCCTTCTTCATGCCACCCACAAAAGTTACCTCAGAATGGGTGCTGGAGAGATGGTTCAGCAGCAAAGAGTGCTTGATGCTCTTTCGAAGGAACCTAAGTTTGATTCTCAGTCCCTGAGTCTATTAAGTTAGGAGCTAGGGCTGAAGAGAGCCAGGGTGTGCAGAGAAGATCAATGAGCAGCTGTTGTTGGTAGAGTTTCATTTGGGGTGTATAAAATTAGATCACGGTCACAGTTAACATAAATGTGAAGTTTTACAAATCGAAGCTGGGTTTGGTAATGCTCGCCTACCATCCCAAACACTTGATCAATGGTTTGAGCCCTGGCCTACACGAGGCCCTGGTCAGAAAACAAAAGTAAAATTGAGTTAAGGGCTAGAGACATAGCTCAGTTGCTAGAGTGTTTGCCCAGCATCCATGAAACCCTGTGTTTGGCTCACCACACGAACTGAGGATGGTGGTACCCATCTGCAGTCTTAGAGGTGGAGACAGTTACAGCTGCTTGTAGTATAACTCTAGCTCCCGGGTATCAGATGCCCTCTTCTGGCATTGGAGGGCATTCCACTTGTATGTACGCACCCACACACAGATACCCACACATACACACAATTGAAAATAAATCTTTTCTTTTTTTTAAGTTAGCTCAAAATGAGTCAGAAACCTAAATGTAAAGGATAAGACAGCCAGGTATGGCGGTATATGATTGTGATCCCAGCACTGGGAAACCAAAGGCAGGAGCTCACCAATGAGTAGAGGCCAGCCTGAGCTGCATGGCAAGACCCTGACTCAACCAAGCAAGCAAACCAAACCAAAACAAAACAAAAAGCCTCTTAGAAGGAAGGGTAGTGTAGGAGTTAGATAAATTAGATTTAGGAAATATATAGGAGTTTCTGATACTGTCTCTTAATTCGGGGCCTGAAGAGCATTATCAACATGAAGTCAACAAAAACAGGAAAGACTCAATAGACTAAAAAACAAATTTGAAGTCAGGAAAAACAGAAAAGACTCAAGACTTGAAGAAACAAAGTATCTGGCCTGACATTGTTTTCAGCTGCTAAGTGGGCGGAGCCCAAATTAAGCTGAAACAGAGTTCCTCCTATTTGAGGACAGTGCGTGGAGCCCAGAGGAGAAGAGGCCCCTGATGCTAGAGCGCTCCAAGAGTCCTGCTGAAAAAAGGGCTGGCCATTGATGGCCAGCTCTCTCCCTGAAGCAGAAAGAAGCCGGTGAGCAAAGAAAGCCTGAGCAAGACACCAAAAGGCCAAGGACTGGACCCTATGGCTCAGCTTTTGCCTAGAGGGGTTTGATCTGTCCAAACAATGGCCTAAAGGAAACGGTGCCTGGCTTTAAGGACTGAGGCAGAGCAGCTGAGTTCCTGATTCAAAAGAAGTTGGCCTGCAGACGGCTGGGGTCTCCCACAGAGAAGAAAGCATGAAGCCTTATTTAAGGTGAGACTGCAATAACCAACTTACCCTGACGAACCTACATCTGAGAGATCCAGAAAAAGGACTGCTAAGTGTATTAAAGAATCTACAACAAATACTATGTTCCTGACGACTGAGGACCTGCCCCAGAGACTGTATCATTCTAAAAGGTTATAAAAGTAGTTGTTATGATTATCAATAGGTTTAATGGATAGGTTAAAGGGGTTGTAGGAATTTATAGGATTAATAGTTAAGAAATTATTGGTGTTTGTTATAAGTGAATTTAGTTATAACTAAATAAGTGTTAAATAATAATTTAAAAGTTCGGTTTCAGGGTAGGAGTAAATCTCTGTGGTATTGGGTTAAGCAATGGTTTCCTAAATAGTGTAACAATAACACAAGGACATAAAAATAAAGTTGATTTTTTTATCAGAATTTAAGGCCCTATGCTGCAAACTATACCATCAAAAAAGTAAAATAAATAAATAATTAAATAGCCCACAGAGTGGGAGAAAATCATGTGTCTCATAAGGAATATACCTTGAATATGCGAAGGACTCTCACAAGTAAATAGTAAAGCAATAACCCAATTGCAAAATGACAAAGAACTTGAACAGTAATTTCTGTAAATAAGTTAAACCAATGACCAATAAGTACATGGAAAGGTGTTTAACACCATTAGTCATTAGAGAAATACAAATCAAAGCCACCATGAGAAAACACTTCACACCCACTAAGACAACTATAACGAAAAATACTGATCAGTGAGTCTATCTAAGTTCCAGGTTCATTGAGAGATCTTCTCTTGAAAAGTAAATGCAGAGAGGATGAGGAGGCCATAATGTTGACCTCTAATCAATACACACACACACTTGCATACATACACACACTTACACACATGTGAATACACACATATGCAGACACACACACAGATGTATATATGCATACAAGTACACAGACACAACAACCAACCCCCCCTCCCTGAAAAAAGGAATCTAGTGTCAGTAAATGCCACAATGCAGGTGAAACTAACGACAGGCAGGGGAAGCAGTCCCTGAGGCTGTTCCCATACTTGTGGGACTCATTCAGACACAGACCTGAAACAGGCTAACAGAGCTAGAAAATAGGTTAGTTAACTAGACCTGAGGGGAGGGAGTGTGTGCAGAGCAGATCAGGGAGTGGCTGCTATTGGTAGAGTTTCATTGAGGGTGTCTAAAAACCTGACCATGGCTATGGTTACATAAATATGATTGTAAACAAAATCAAAGCTGGGCATGGCAGTACACATCTACAACCCCAAACACTTGGGAAGTACAGGTGAGAGGATCAAGGATTTGAGTCTAGCCTGGGCTACAAGAGGCCTTGCTTAGAAAACAAAATTAAAATTGACTGAAGGGCTTGGAAGTGTAGCTGAGTTGGCAGAGCACTTATCTTGCATGCATGAAGCTCCAGGTTCAGTTCCCATAAACCAAGGATGGTGGCACCCAGCTGAAATCTTGGTACTGGAGATGTGGACACAGGAGAATCAGAATTTCAGGGGCATCCTCACCTACATCTTGAGTTTGAGGCCAATCGGGGCCATCTGACAGCTTGTCTCAAAATAATAACAACAAATTATATACTTGAAAGGACATTACATATACTCGACAAGATCCCTTTGAAGATGGGTCATTTTGTTTGGCCTCAAGGAAGGAAGTCCCAACACATCTCACAACATGAACAAACATAAGGATATTAATCTCACAATGGAATGGTTGAGCTGTCAGTCATAGAGACAAACACCATAGAGTCTGGCTTCCATGAGTTTTCACATAATCTGAGGTTCCCTAAGGTTCTGAGAGTGTTCAAATCCACAGAAGCCAAAGAGCAGAGGTGCTTTCTGTGGGGTGGGAGGAGAGCGGAAACTCTCACTGCTCACTGGGAGCAGAGTTTCAGTTTTGCAAGATGGAAAGTTCTGTGGGTGGATGGAGGGAACAGTTTAGCAACACCACACCATGAGTATGCTGATGGCCAGGGTCCTGCACAGTTGAAATGGTTATGATAGGAGATTTGATGCTGTATGCATTTTTCATATGTTAAAAAAAAGTAGATTTTTTTTTTTTTTTTGGAAAATGATGCATGGGCCTATGTGTAAGATTTGAGCTCAGGGAATTTCTAAAGGAAAACAGGAGCTGGGCATGTGGGCATGGTGATGCATGTCTGTAATCTCAGGATCTGGGGGTTTGAGGCTCAAGAATCAAGAGCTCATGGCCAGCCTGGGTTACATGACACTCTGTCTTGAAACAAAACAAAAACAAAAGTAGGGGCTGGAGACATGGCTCGGTGGTTAAGCGCACTGGTTGATCTTGCAGAAGACCCAGGTTTGATTCCCAACACCCACATGGCAGCTCACAACCCTCTGTAACTCCAGTTCCAGGGGCATCTAATGCCCTCTACTGGCCACATGGGCACTATACACACATGGTACACAGACATAAATGAAAAATCAAGAAGAAGAAAAAAGAAACACAGTTCTTGTAGAGGCTCTGGGATTGGGTCCCAACACCCATGTCAGATGTCTCATGATCACCTGTAGCTCCAGTTCCAGGGGATTTGATGAGATGCACATGTATACTCGTGAGCATCATAAAACACATCTTTAAGACGAACATGCACACTAGAGAAAATACCCAGCATATACGACTTCAGGAGCCTTCAATTTCTTGTTCTTTCCAAGATCCTCTCAAGAAATTGGAAGAGCTTGGGGTTTAGCTGGGTAGTGGAGCAATTGCCTGGCTCACATGCTTGGTGCCTGGACTCAATCTCCAGCATGGAGAAAGAAAAAGAGGAGAAGAGGAGAGAGGGGGGAAGGAAGTGGAGGAGAGAAGAGACCATTAAAAATGAACAAAACCTTTGAGCAGGCTCTTCACTGAAGAAGATCTAGACTAGTAGTAAATCAGCATGTGGGAAGGTGCTGAGAGTTGTTTGACATGCCTGTCTACTCCTCTTCCTCCTCTCCCATCTCCTCTTCTTCAGCCTCTTCTTTTCCCTCTCTGTTCTTCGAGAGGCCCCACACATGCAAGGCATTTCTAAGTAACATATCCAGCCCAGATATTTTGTTGAAATGGCAATAACCCAGCCATTCCATTCCTAGATGCTTTCCCAAAAGAAATGAAAACATTTGTCCACACAACCAAATGTCTACAGACTGGTAAACAGATAAGGAAATCCATATATCTTCACCGTGGAGTGAAACCAAACTTTTTAAATTATCCAATGTATACATTCTACTTTATTTTACTATACTCAGTACCTCTACCTCCCTTCCACCCCTCGTTCCTTCAACCCCCCAACCCTAGGTGGAAGAGAAAGAAGGTTAGAGGGAGAAGGGATGAGGGTTTCTTTGAGCTACTTCCTGTTGATTAGGGTCATTGGATTCTTTGGGGGTAATACCAGCCTCATTAGAAGTCCAGCAAACCAGGATACAGCAGCAGGAAGAACAAGCAGCAGTTTGGGGGAGCACCAGCAACTGGGAGAGCAGCAACCACTTTCTACCTTGTAGCCCTTTCTCTCTGTAGAGCCCTTTCTCTTCTTTGTAGTGCCCCTTCTCCTTGGGTCTCTGGCTTTTTACTCCTCTCTCCCAAGTCCTCAGAGCTAAACTTACTCAGCTGGTTAAGCCACGCCCCTGTTAGCTCATGAGACCCTTAATACTCTATACCTGTGTCTTAAGCAGCCCACCTGGGATTAAACAAAAACATTCTCACAATTGGTTTTAATAAACTCCTACCACAGTGGAGTATTACACAGCTGTGAAAAGTAGCATGCAGCAGCAAGATGAGTCTGCAGATAATTATACAGAGTAAAACCAGACAAAACATGCAAATGCTGTGTGATTCCATTTCCATGAGACTCCCCAGAAAATGCAAATCATCTGTACTAATGAGCAAATGAGCAGCTGGCTGGAAACCAAATGTGAGAATGAGGAGTTTTCATTGTCATCAGCACAGTGACCATTTCACAGGGGCATGCAGGCATCACTTAGCAAACTGCACACTTTCAAAAATTCATTTGAATTATGTGTATGGGTGGCGGGTGCGTGTGAGTGCGGTGCTCACAGAGGCTAGAAGAGGATCCCCTGGAGCTGGAGTTACAGGTTGTGGTGAGCCACCTGACATGGATGCTGGGACCCTAACTCATGTCCTCTATAGGAGCCGAAAACACTCTTAACCACTGAGCCATCCCCCTAGCCCTAAATTGGATGTTTTAAATATAGCCAGGCCTTATGATCCATGGGGGGGATTGGGTCAAAACCCATTGCCAAGGTCAAAACCTGTAGATACTCAAGTCCACTTAATTTACACAATGGCTGAGTGTTTGCATATGATCTGCACCCATCTGCCCGGCTTCTTTAAATTGCTTTAAGCCACTCCAGAGGCTGGGCATGGTGATGCACGTCTACAATTCTCACATTCAGAAGGCACAGGCAGGAGGATCACAGCCAGTTCAAACATCCAAAATAAATACACCACTTAATAGACCACCTTTAGATCACATATAATGTAAATAGCTTTGTGTGTGAGATACACACACACACACACACACACACACACACACACACACACACACACA
>CAJQZJ010001750.1:21716026-21727782 GCA_907164525.1 Lophiomys imhausi
ACACACACACACACACACACACACACACACACACACACACACACACACGAGGATTTTAGAACTCAGCAATTTAGGCAAACTGGCTGGCCAGCAAGCTATCTCCTGTCCCATAGTTCCTAGATCTGCCTCCTCGAGCTAAGGTTATAAACACACTCCCAGAAATTCACAAAACAACTCCGCCAGTAAAGATGGGATGGATGGGTTGGTTGGTAGTTGTCTTGGACTGGAGGAGGGAGTGAAACCGACTTCTCTCAGGAAGAGGAGTGTGTCTTTGGCAGGGGTGTGTTGAGGGGAAGTAGGGGTGGGCAGGGAGGAGTGAATGTGGGGAAAGGTTAATGATTAAAGAAGTTCTCTAGGTGTGTGTCTTCATCTGAATTAGCCAAACTACTAGTGGGTACATTTTATTTTATACAAACTATACTTCAAAAAGGGTCTGGGTGGGTGTGACTCTGTAAATCACATGCACCATGCAAAAGGCTCAAAATTCAATACACAGCACTACATGAAACTAGCATGGTGATCCATTCCTGTAGTACCAGTACATGGGAGGTGGAGGCAGGAGGTCATCCTCAGCTACTTAACAAGTTTGAGGTCAAGCAGGAGTGAATAAATAAAAGCTCATCTCAAAAAAAAAAAAAACCTTTTAAAGAATAAATGAAAGAAAGGAAACTATACCTCAAAAAAACTGATTTTCAAAAACCATTCTGTATTTCTATAACTGACTAAATTATTTCTAGTTATTAACTCTGGAGGAAGACAGTTTCAAAGGTCACCATTCCCATTTTGTGGAGATAGAAACTGAGGCAGTGAGCTATGTGGGCATCTCAGCCCTGCACAGGCAATTCTCTGAGGGCCAGGCACCCTTGGACCTGACTGCCACTCTGCAGGGAATATGTTGTGCCTTGTGATGGGGTTCAGATGAAAAAAGACAACAATCTCCCAGAGCCAAACTCCTCCAGTAGGTCTCCTTACATTGACACTGTTTTCTTGGGGATTCCCAATGCCTGTATGAGTTTTCTAGGGCTACCATTACAACATATCACCAGACTAAACAGGAAGAGAGAGAGAAAGAGAGAAAGAGAGTTCACACATGTGCGTATACATGCATGCATGTGTGTGCATGCAGAGGCCAGAGGTTGCTTTCCCCCTTTAGCTTTTGAGATAGGGTCCCTCACTGAACCCTACAGTTCACCACTTCCTCTACCCCATTTGGCCAGCAAGCCCCTGGGATCCTCTCTGCCCTCCCCGCAACGTCCCAGTGCTGGATTATGTGGGTACTACTTTGATGACCTTTTATGTGGGTGCTGGGGATCCCAACACAGGATTTCTCTAGAGCTTATACAAGCAAACACTTTACTCAGCAGATCATCTCTCCAAACCTAGGAATTTCTTTTTTTCACAGTTGAGCAAGCTGGAAGTCTGAGCTAAAAGGAAGGTAGAGATTGGTTCCTTCCGAGGTCTCTCCCAGGGCTTGCTTCCTCCCTGGGTCCTTGCATGTTCATTTTTCTGTGTCCTTTTGGGTGTTTTTGTTTTGAGGAAGGGTCTAGCTGCTGCTCTGGGACTTGCTAGGCTAGCCTGAAACTTGCAATCTTCCTGCCTCAGTCCCTCAGGTGCTCACACCGTCATACCCACTTCCTATTAATCCCTCTTCTAGCAGGACACAGCCAGCAGGCCAGCCTTCCTATGAGAAGGTATGAGTGATGCCCAAGAAAGCAATAAAAACACAGCCGGGCTGCGTGGGGGAAGGGGAAGTTTGTGCACGCCAGAGGGCTGTCATTTCCTATAGACTTAATAGCATGACCCTCTGCACGAACCTTGCCTCTGGGTCACAGGTCTCTGGGAGATTTAAATAATGATTTTAAACTATTGCCTCTGCCTTCTTGTCCTGTGTAAGTTGGCACCCTCTCTGTATCCTCAGAATAAATAAATAAATAAACAAGGAACGCCTCGACATTATTTCTTTAAGAAGTCACCATCTGTCTGCACGTAGTACAGGTCCAAGTTTGACAGTCTAGTAACTCTGGGGACACTGTGAAGCCCTAGCAGACAGGGACTTTCCCTGCTCTTCCCTCTCTCCCTCCTGAGCAGAGGAGGTGTATCTGCTGAACAGATTTTCATTTGCTTGGCTCCTGTGAAATTTCTTGAATGTATTCTCTTGGCTTCCCACAAGCCAAGACTAACAACTACTTTAGCAACTCTGCCCTCAGGCACGTGGCTCACTGTCCCCAGCCTGTGACATGGAATCCTGAGAAGGGCTTCCCCAGGTGACCGCTGTCATTTCCCAGTGCCCCACTTTACAAATGAGCAGGCAGAAAGGAGTCAGGGGTTTGTGGCTTTGAAAGTCAGACTGAGTAGCCCAGGGACCTCCTGCTGAAGGTCAGGCCCTGAGGGAGGCGTTGGGGGCTGGGCAGGGGCTGCAAAAAAGTGAGAACCTCCCAGTGAAGACCACTTTCCAGTTTCTGGCTATGGGGAGAGCTAGGAATTTTGAAAGAACTTGGGTTTGTTTTGTTTTGTTTTGTTTTTTTCATTAATCTTTTGTGTGTGGGGTGGGCACACATGTCTCAGCACATACATGTGGGGATCTAACGACATCTCTCAGAAGACAGTTCTCATCTCCACCTTTTTGAGACAGGATCTCTCTTCTTGTTTCTTCTGTTGCTCAATGAACCCACGCTTACTGGCCTGCAAGCTTCCAAGTGATTCTCCTGTTTCCATCTCCCATCTTGGTGTAAGAGTGCCGGGATTGCAGATGACACTGAGCCTGGCTTTTTATGTGGTTTCTGGGAACCAAGCTCACGTTACCAGGTTTGCATGGCTAGAAAGTTTGCCCACTAAGCCAACCCTGAAAAGCATCTTGGGTCACCCAAGATGAACCTAGAACTTCCAGTGGAAATCCCCTCGCATGTGACCAATTCTCATCTAGAAATGAGGATCTCTGAGCCTGGATGTCACAACCCTCTCCTTGGGTCAGTTTCAAGCCTAATTCCTGGAAGGCAGGGGGTTACCCACTATTGGGTGCCAATCATTCCACCTGTAACCTTTTCTACAGAGCCTCTTGGGCCCCGTTTTTCACACAGAAAATTGTAGGCTCTGAGAAATAAAGGAGCAGCATCAAGATGGTGGTCCTAGGAGCCTGTCTAATGGGGGAGAAGCAACTGTACATAAGCTAAGGTCTCTGGCCATGTAGAAGTCCTTCCTGCTAAGTTTGAGTCCATTGCTTCTCTCTCTCTCCCTCTCCCCTTCCCTCTCTCCCTCTCTCTCTCTCTCTCTCTGTGTAGGCACACCCATTAGGCTAGGCTGTCTGTCCTATTGAGCCCCAGGGAGCTACCCGTCTCTGCCTTCCCAGTGCTGGGATAACAAATACAGCTACCACACTTGGGTTTTGTGCAGATGCTGGGAACCCAAACTCAGACCTTTGTGTTTGTACAAGAACTGCTGACTGAGCCCATCTCCTTCCCCAGATAGCTTCTCATTTGTTTTTCAGTTATTCTATTATTCAGATGCACAGGGAATACAAACCATTCCTGTTTTATGAATTTTGACAATGTGAACACCCACATAACCAAGCACTAAAGAGACAACACCCGCAGCACCTCCTCTGGTAACCCCTTGGGAAGTCACCACACATACCTGTGTGCCACTGTCATCTTGATCCCTGCAAGTGCAGATTACCTGGACAGTTCTGGAACACCATAGAGATGGAGTCCCTCCCCTGAGCTGACCCCTTGCCTGTCCTTACATTTGGGAGGCTCATCCGGTCCCGTGTGTCATGGTCCACTGACGTGGTATCTCAGTGAATGGCTGGGCTGATATGCGTCTATGCAGTGGT
Organism: Lophiomys imhausi; assembly: GCA_907164525.1. NCBI lineage: Eukaryota > Metazoa > Chordata > Mammalia > Rodentia > Muridae > Lophiomys > Lophiomys imhausi. The sequence goes on from CAJQZJ010001750.1 coordinate 21,719,856, forward strand.
GACAGCCATGAGACTGGCTCCTGCATGTTGGCCGACTTCCTTGGGTTCTGCTTGGTATGGATGGATGCCGCCACATTCCCACCAAAGGCAAACTCAGCCTCCTTCATCTGAGCTCCCGCCCAGCCTGGGGAGCCCAGCTGCATTGCCCTTCTGCGGTGTCTCTGAGTGGCACCTCTGATGTCCTACCAGAGGCTTTTGTTGGGGACAGATCTACTCAGTGGGACTGTCTGGCAAATGGAGCTGCACAGGGAGTTCCTGGAGGGGAAGAGACTCTGACCCTGGCTGGGAGGTCCCCTTACTTTGCTGTGGTGGATGGAGATTGCATCCAGACTGCTGGCTCTTCCTGGTTCCACCCCTGTGCATGCTGGGAGGGTCTGGAAGCTCCTGTTTGCCTTGATGCGTGCCTACCTGCATCAGACTCCTATGAAACATGTTGAACCGTGCTCTAGTCATATCGTCAGAGGGCCCTAGAAGACGGGGTGCTAACCCTAACCCTGCATGTACTTTCTGGGGGACTGTGCTATGTTCCCAGGGTCTCCGAGCCTCAGTTTCCCTGTTTGTGAAGGGGAAGTAATAGTCTCTCGTTCTTGGTGTGGTTGTGAGAGTTATATTAGGTAACAATACAGTGCTTGGTGAAAAGGAAGGCCTGAACAATGGTAATTTTTTTCTATTCTTTTTTTTCTGTTTTGTATGTGCATATGTGTGTACATGCTCATGTATGTGTGTACATACCCATGCATGTGTGTGGAAGCTGGCAGTTGACATTGGGTGCCTTCCTTAATTCTCTCTACCTTTTCTTTGGAGACAGCACCTCTCACTGAACCTGGAGCTCTCCATTTTGTGCTAGATTGGAAGGCCAACATCCGAGGGTTCCTCCTGTCTCTATCTCCCCAGTGCTGATAATACAGGTGCGCACCTCTATACCTGGCTTTTTTTTTTTTTTTTTTTTTTGGCGTGGGTATTTGGGGATTAAACTCAAACCCCCATGCTTGCATGATAAGCCCTTTACTGAAGTTGTCTCACAGCCCCCAGTGGTAACTATTCTAGTAGGATCTTCCCTCTGACATCCACCCTCCTTCCTCTTCCCTTCCTCCCACCAACCGGAGATTATGCTGGGATGTAGTGTAACAGTCTTAGCAAGGGTCTTCCCAGCTGTGACTAGGAAAGCAAGCTATGGACTTTCTGACAGTGTCAGGAAACACCCAAGGGCACTTCAGCAGAACAGAAGTGGTGGGAGGGGTTGCTAAGAGCACACAGATTTTTATGGAAACCTTTGTACCTTTTCATTCAACCAACTCACTTCTAAAAATCTTCTTTAAAGAAGCCATCGAACAACAGAAAAAGCCACTGAAACGACCCAGATGGTAGGATAGAAGTTTATAACTAAACCCTGTCTACTTCTAAAGATAAAAGAAAGCTTAAGCACTGTGAAAAACATAGAAGGTATAAAAAAATAGACCCAAATCAATTTATATATAGGGAAAATATATATTGAACTAAGACAGACATCTCATAAGATTAACAACAGATTAGACAATGCAGAAGAGAGGGTTAGCTTTTATTCTGGATACCATAAGCAGGGAGGATGAAGAAGGTGATACTGATAAGGGGGATAGCCTCAGTTAACATTTATCTACCTTTAGCTATACCAGACTAGTTTATTTGTTGTGACTGTAATGAAAGACCTGAGGCTGAACCCTTTATAAAGAAAACAGATGAATGTAGCTCACGCTTTAGAAAACTAAAGGTGCAAGATTGGGTGTCTATGTGGATTCTGTTTATGGCAAAGGCCTTCTTGGGTGGGTCACACCTCAGTCATTGATACCTCAGTCATTGATACCATGGAGGAGTGTGGAGGAGTACCTGTGAGAGGGAGAGATAACTTGGCAAGATAGGCAGCCAGAAACAGGGAGGAGTAACAATGACCTCCCACTAGGCTTCACCTCTTTTTTTGTTGTTGTTTGTTTTTTAAATAGGTCTTGCTAATATAGCCTGGTGCCAGCCTAGATCTTGTTGTATAGACTAGGCTGGCCTCAAACTTCTATTAAGGCACCTGCCTCTGCCTCCTTAATACTAAGGTTACAGGTGTGCGCCACAATGCCCTGCCCCACCTCTTAAAGGCTCCCCCGTTTCTCAATATCTCCACATGGAGGACCAAGCATGAGCTGATGGGGTGCACTCAAATCTTCCCAGACTCTAGCATATACACATGGACCCTAGGCCTTACTGCTCCTATTCTGTGGGGATCATCCTCAGGCTGTCGCACGCAGGAGTAAGTGGAAGGGGCTGAGTGACTCAACCTGCTCCAGGTTGAGCTGCTGGGATGATGGGAAGCCCAGGCTCTTGAACCCAGGTAGCCTGAGTTTGAACCCATCCCATTTCCTGCGCCCTCTCCCGTTCCCAGGTAGCACAACACCCACGCAAGGCTTGCTATCCAGGCAACCTTCACTGCATGGCTAAGTGTGCTGTGCCTCAGACTCACCCAGCAATCATAACCCGAAGGAAGCCCTTGGGCCTGGTTTGCGAATGAAGACACCAAGCCTCATAGTGGCAAAATCTTTTCCCAGGGCCCCAGAATTGGTAAAAGGAAGAGGTACAGAGTCAGGCCTGTCTGCCAGGTATTCCGGGCCCTGCTAAATGTCTCAGGAGCAACAGGGAAGCAGGAGTTTGTTTTTTTTTTTTTTTTTTTTTTTTTTTAGAGGTCTGTGTGTGGTCTCCTGGAACCAACAGAGAGTTGTTGGGCCCAGCTACTGCGCCTCCCGCCCAAGATGGGTCATATGGGGGAGGAGGCCACTATCAAGAACCACGATCTGAAAGGCTGCTATCAGTTAAAGAAGCACGCAGGCAGGAACACAGGCCTAGTATTGAACACATGGTGACCTGACAAGAGCCAGCCAATCACAAGAAATGCTAGAGGCCATGGCATGTCAGCAGCCTCCTCAGGGGTGATGGTTTCACAGGAGTTCTCATACCCACGCCCACCAAGTTTCTTATAATTTACAGAATGCCAATCGCCCCTCTGCTAACTGACTCATACAAGTAAAAATGTGCCAGAGGCCTCTAGTGTTTGTTTGCTATTGAATATTCTTATCCTTTTTAAAAATTATTATTGGGTGGGGGACATTTTCATCTTACTGTGTTCAGCTTTTGAGATAAAGTTTGATAGCCCCAAAGCCTTGAACTTGTTTTGCAGCCCAGAATGTGTTTGAACTCGCAGCCACCCTCCTGCCTCAGCCTCCCGAGTGCTGGATGGTGCTCTGTAAGCCACCATGCCTGGCGAGTTACTTTGCACATGCATGCATGGATTTCTCACAAACCAGTATTATCTGGTCAATTGAGTTGAGAAACAAAGGGCAACAGGCGTGGTGGTTTGTAATCTTAGCACTGGTGAGGCTGAGGCCGAAGGACGACAACTTTGAAACCCAACTGGGCCACAGAGTGAGAATAACAGAAAGGAAGGAAAGAAAGAGAGAGGAGGAGGAGAAAAGAAGAGAAGGCAGGAGGGAGGGAGGGGGGGTGACAACTGTAATGACACAAGTGTCCCTGGCAGTAACTTCTGCTTTTCCCACACTTTTTGGATGAACTGACTGGCCTGGAGCAAGGAGGACTACCAGCCATTATGTCCCCAGCATGGAAGAACCCATCTCTGCTGTTGATGGACAAGGTCCCTGGGTGTGTAGGGCAGGCAGCAGCTCCACCCCTATCGGCTAGGTCCCAGCCATCTCTCACATCGGGATCCTCTCAAGTAAACTGGGGCAGATCATCTACAGGCAGAGTTGTCAACACAGGTCAATTACCTCCTAATCGTAGGTGTTCTTTGAGTCAGCAAGCCCACATGAGGCAAGAGTTGCGAATGTGCTTGGCTATCCGGACATCTCTTTCACTGAACCTGAATGGTAAAAAATGGTCAGCAACCTATGTGTCTGTCTGCAAGAGACTCATTGTACAGTCAGTACAGTGGCAAAGTAGGCTGCCAAGCTGTTTTCCCAACTCCTGCTAGAGAACATTGAACAACATAGAAACATGCTCAACTAACATCAATAAGTTAAGAAAAGACTGAAGCTATGGCGTGGCTCAGTTGGTGGAGCGTTGGGCCTGGGTGTCAAGCCTGGCACCACACAAACTGGGCATAATGGCAACAGCCGTAGTTCTAGAACTTGGGAGGTGGAGGAGGACTGGAAGTTCAAGGTCATCTTTGACTAATTGAGGCCAGCCTGGGTTACACGAGACCTTGTCTGCGGTAGGGTGGGGGACCAACTACAAGTACTGCATATAACATTTTCCTAGTTTGCTAGAGTGAGGATACAGAGACAGAAAGATAAAAGGTAAATACATAGGCATGTGATAGACTGATAGTAGGTAATGATAAATAGAATAATAGATGTTAGATAGATGATAGATTAGAAAGATGACAAATGTTAGATTGATTGGCAATACACAGACAGACAGACAGACAAATTAAAAATAGTATCCTAAGAACATAAACCAAAATGTTAATCATGTTTCCTGTCTTTGCAGATGATTCTAGATTTCAAATTGCGTGTTTTTCAAGTCTTCCACTTGTCGAGCTGGGGTTGTGGTTCAGTGACAGAGTTCTTGCCTAGCTTGCCAGAGCCCTTGGGTTCTATCCCCTAGACCTGGAAGGTGCTTGCCAAATTACCCATTCTAGATACATTTTCCTTTAATCAAAAATTTGTGGGGTAGGGCCAATGTTTCAAATAAAAGTCAATAAACCCAGAGTCCTAGAAAAGGGGAAGCAAGAGGCATGTGAGTTGCTTCCGAAGGGGCTGGGAAAGGTTGGGTAGGATGGGTGGAGGACCTCATATAAGGGGCTGCCTATGTGACAGGGGACTTCTAACAGCTGCCTGCCTTGCTCTGTGCTGGAACCATGAGACTTGCCTTGCTGTGTGGATTGCTGCTGCTGCTGCTGCTGCTGGCTGGTGAGTGGGGACAGATGTGAGGCTGGGGAGGAAGTGTGATTGAGGTGGATCCTGACTTTTCCACCCTAGACTGGGCTGCTCTGATCCTGGGGACACTAGAACTCCAGTCCCCAACACTTCTACCACCAGCAAGGAGTCATCAGTGGCTTCCAGGCACCTAGGACACTGGCTTCAGTCAGAGAGCTGAGGAAGATTGGACTGTAAAGCATTCTGGGATAAGGATCCCTCTCCCATTGGCAAGAGAAGGGATCTGGGGACAGTTTCAACTCTTTAGAAGATCAGACGTAAAAATATAGCTGCTTGGAAATTGACTTTCATTTTCTTTATCTACCTCAAAATAAGATTTTATAAAGATCTTTCCATTTTTAAAAGTGATTTTATACCTGTGCAGTGGTGGTGCACACTTTCAATCCTAGCACCCAGGAGACAGAGAGAGGTGGATCTCTAAGTCTTATGCCAGACTAGTCTACAGAGTGAGTGCCAGGACTGCCAGGGCTACACAGAGAAACCCTGTCCCTGTGCTCAAAGGGGAAAAAGAAGTGACTCCCACACTCTTGAGAGGAACATGTCTCATTGTTATAGTGAAGCCAATCAGCAAATATGCAATGGAGCGACAGAAATTCATCCTTCAGGGCTGGAGAGATGGCTCAGCTGTTAAGAACACTGACTGCTCTTCCAAAGGACCTGGGTTCAAATCTCAGCACTCACATGGCAGTTAAAAACTGTAATGGCCAAGTGTGGTGGCACACGCCTTTAATTCCAGCACTCAGGAGGCAGAAGCTGGTGGGTCTCTGTGAGTTCAAGGCCAGCCTGGTCAACAGAGTGAGTTCCAGGATAGCCACGGCTACACAGAGAAACCCTGTCTTGAAAAACCTAAAAAAAAAAAAAGGAGGAGGAGGAGGAGAAATTCATCTCTTCAACATAGAGACAATGTAATATGGAGGCACATCTTAGATGGATCTGCATTCGCCCGCCACCTCCTGGCAACACATCCTAGGCCAAGCCACCCAACCTCCTCATGTCCTCACCTGCTTGCTTGACCACAGCATCGTCTGTACCACTGAAGAACCCCTAGTGAGAAAATAGTTACCAGGTGTTACGTGACCAGTGAGCATCAACATGGTAGCTGTGTCTCTTCTGGCCACTTATTCCTTACCCCTGGACATGGAGGGATGGGGGGAAGCCAAGGCTGGGAAAGAGCTATTGGAATAGGAGTTGCTGACAAGCTTCGGTACACGACTTGGCCTTATCTCCTCAGATTCCATGTGCCTCACTGCTGAATGATAAACAGCAAAACCACACGAGGCATGCAGAATCTAAACTGAATGCATGCCATTTCTTGTATGCCAGGAGAGGAAGAGCTGCCCGCTTCAGGCAGTTGAGTGGCTCTTTCTGAGTTGAAATCGGAAGGGCTAACTTCGAAGCAAAGAAATAGAGGGCAAGCCTGGCATGGTGGCTCGCAACTGTAATCCCAGCACTTGGGAGACTGAGACAGGAGGACAGCCCTGAGTTCAAGGCTAGCTTGAGTTTCAGAGAGCAAAATTATCTGGGGGGGAAGGGGGCATGGAGAGACAGGAAGGCCAAAAAAGACAAGATTCTGAATTCAGATCTCCAGTTGGTGCCCAAGGTGGATTCTGTCTTTGCGGTTAATTGCTTTGGAGTTCCTCATGGTATCTGAGGCTTTCTCTAATTCCAGATGGGAATCCTAGATGATTCCCAGGGGGCTGGGGTCACTTATCAAGGATTAACAAGGCCTCTCTTTCACATCCTCAGCCAGGAGCACTGTGTCAAACAGGAATATGCACACAGACTCCCACACAGAGGGGACAACCCCACCCACACGACAGCCAGCTCAAGGCCACCTGATTACAACCTCCCCTCTGTCCTCTGCACTAGTACCTTCCAGTGCCCATTTTTCACACCAGAGTCCTCTAGCATGGGCCTCTCCTCTCCTTAATATTTACTATGTCTGCCTGAGGTAGCTCACTCTGATGCCAGGCCAGGAACCGACTGCTTAGTCCCATCTCCCCTAGGCCTTCTGGCTGCCCTAGACCTGCGCTCCCTGCTTGACACGTTGTCCTCGTCTTGTCTGTTTCTCCCAACTTTCCCCTGAATTCATGGATTCCGTGTGTGTTTTACTTCTCCTAATTTAACATAATGTGTTCCTCTCTCCCAATAAAACAGATTTCCCTTAAGATCAATTCTAGCCAGCAGCTACGAGGCCTGAAGTGAGCAGCATTGATTTCTAAATCACATCACCTCCCTGGAGACCTACCAGACTGCTGTAAAGCACAGATTTCTCTAGAGAGGAAGGGCAGGCTGCGGGAGGGAGGGTGAGTCAGGCCTCCTCTTCCTGTTCCTCCAAGTGGGAAATTAGTGCTCAGAGACAGAGGAAAACCAGTTGGCATCCACTTTGATTCTGGCTCGATTTTCTTCCTTCTATGACCTTGAGTTAAGTCAGGGAGCCTCCATTTGCTCACTTGTAAAATGGGGGTTACAAATGGAATTCCTAGGCTTGGGGGACAGCCCCGTTGCAAACATGAGAACCTGAGTTTGACCCTCAGAACCCAAGTGGAAAATGCCAAATGTGGTGGCATGTGCTTGTTATCCCAGTACCAGACAGAGACAGACAGAAACAGGAAGATCCCTAGGCTCACTAGTTAGCCAGTCTAGCCTAGTTGGTAAGCTTCAGGCTAATGACAGACCTTGTTTCTGAACACACTTGCACTCATGTACACACAAATGCACACACACACACACACACACACACACACACAATTTTAAATTTTAAAAGGAATGGAATCAGGAAATTAATATATGAAAGACCTGTACTAAGGACTCAGTTCCAGTTGCTGTATTTTTTTACTTTACTTTCTTATTTCTTGGCACAGAACTCAAGGCTGACACATGCTAAGCCTGTGCGCTATCACTAAGTCACAAATGTTAAGCATGTACTCTATCACTAACCTACACATGTTAAGCATGTA
>CAJQZJ010001750.1:21737782-21749453 GCA_907164525.1 Lophiomys imhausi
CTTAACTATTAATCCTATAAATTCCTACAACCCCTTTAACCTATCCATTAAACCTATTGATAATCATAACAACTACTTTTATAACCTTTTAGAATGATACAGTCTCTGAGGCAGAGCAGCTGAGTTCCTGATTCAAAAGAAGTAAGTTGGCCTGCAGACGGCTGGGGTCTCCCACAGAGAAGAAAGCATGAAGCCTTATTTAAGGTGAGACTGCAATAACCAACTTACCCTGACAAACCTGCATCTGAGAGATCCAGAAAAAGGACTGCTAAGTGCGTTAAAGAATCTACAACAAAGACTGTATTCCTGACGACTGAGGACCTGCCCCAGAGACTGTATCATTCTAAAAGGTTAGAAAAATAATTATCAATAGGTTTAGTGGATAGGTTAAAGGGGTTGTAGGAATTTATAGGATTAATAGTTAAGAAATTGTTGGTGTTTGTTATAAGTGAATTTAGTAATAAATAAATGTGTTAAATAATAATTTAAAAGTTCGGTTACAGGATACAGAGCCCTGTTCCACCCTTCCTCCTACTCTCTTAACTGGGACAGCTTCTGACTCAGCTCAAATATCCCTACAGGGGATCAGCCATGAGAGTGGGATGGAGTAACCCAAAGGCATCAGGGGAAATGATTATAATCACACGATGGCATTAATGGTACTCAAGCTGAGCCTGGTGCTGATGGGCCTGTAATCCAGGTTACTAAGAAGAGTCCCCAGTCTTCTCAGTAAGATCCCATCAAGGTCAGTTGGGGATACAGAGTGAGTTCAAAGCCAGGCTGAGAAATATAGTGAGACCCTGTCTCACAATTAAAAGTTCAGCAGTTGGAAAGACAGCTCAGCAGCTAAAAGCACTTGTTGCGTATCCATGAGGCCTATAGTTAGGGTCCCAGAAACCGCATAACAAGCAAATGTCCTGTGCATGCCTAGAATCCCAACTCTGAGAGCGATGGAGACAAGAGAATCCCTGTAGCTTTCCAGACCAGCAGAGAAAAAACTTGAGTGCCTGGTTCAGGAAGAGACCCTGCCTCAAAGGAATATTAGATTGATAGAGGGCACCTGAGACCCTCTTCTGGCCTCTGCCTGCACTCTCAGACATACGTGCTCGTGTGTGTGTGTGTGTGTGTGTGTGACAGAGAGAGAGAGAGACAGTGAGAGAGGGAGGGAGAGAGAGAGAGAGAGAGAGAGAGAGGAGAGAGAAATATCTTTTAGGCTAGGGATCAGAGGTAAACTGTTTCCCTAATGTGAGCAAGGCCCTGAATTCCATCCCCCACCCTGCCAAACACAAGAAGGAGACTTTCAAATGGGGCTCTGCTTTGTCTCATACTCAGCCCCTTCACAGTCCTTGGCAGTCCTCTGGCCTTGTGGATTCAGGGTTCTACCTCCATGGGCTAGTTCAACATGAGATAACTGACAATGACCTTGACCTGTCTCTGCCTGTTTTGCTAGCTGGGTCCAAATACCTGTGTTCCCTTCCATCCATCTTCCCCTCCTTACGAAGACTTGCTTCTGTGTGGCTGGTCTCCCGCTATCCCACACTCTGCTATAGTGTCCCCTTGAGGAAGACTGGAGTACAGAAGCATTTTGACTTGGGATTTCTGACATCCACTCTCATTCCTGAGAGGTGGCAAACACCACCACCATCTCCCAGACTGCCTGGACAGGCAGAGTCAGGGCCTGGCTGTAGGGTGGCCCAGCTTGCTCTCTTTAGAGTCCTGTGGGTTATTCACTTGTTAGTTTCTTTGTGACAGGGTTTCAGGGAGCCTCCACTGGCCTTGAAGTTGCTGTGTAGTTGAAGATAACCTTCTGAGTGCTGGGATTACTGTGTGTACCACCACACCAGCTTCTATCTAAGTTGATGGAATCTATCTAGGGGCTTCCTGTGTGCTGGGCAATCACTCTACCAACTGACCTGCATCCCCAGCCCTTCCTCTGAGTTTTTTGTTTTGTTTTGTTTTTTGAGAGATGAAAATTGAAGGAGGTATTTTGAGAAAGCTCACAGCTGGCCAGGGGCAGCAGACTGAGCCTTCCTCTTGGTTCCTTTCCAGTTTCTGCTTCCTCTGTGAGGGCTAAAGTTACGTTTTAAGTTTAAATTACTGTGTTCAAGAGATCTATAAAACAAAAATGCCTCTAATCTGTAAGCCCCACTTGCCGAAGGGCAGAAAACTTCCTGGAATGTTGGGGGCTGTTCATGTAAAATAATATCAGAGAAATCAGGCCCAAGAACTCATTTGACATGTCAAACTGGGGGAAGGATGTAAGTCTGTCTCCTGTACCCCATAAAGTGGTGGACACCTAGCACTGCCAACCTGTCTTCTGATACTTGTTGTATATGTCAAAGGACCAACAGGCAAAGAACTCTCCATTGTCCCTGGGGCTTCAGCTTAGCTTGGCCCTGACCTTACCTCCAAAGTATTGACAAGGCCTATTCAACTGCAGTGCACATACACCTGCTCGCCCACCCAGACCTGGACCCTCTGGCCACACTCCTCCTCTGTGGATACTTTGAGGTTCATTATCTTATCAGTACAGACTCTACTTGCATTTTGTCAGCCCACGTCTGAGTCCCCTAAACTCTGTTGTGGTCTCTCAAAGTTGTATTCAATCTGTAAACCACATATATCCAGATAAATAGCTAGACAGACAGAAGGATGATAGATAATAGAGAAAGAAAGAAAGGAAGGAAGGAAGGAAGGAAGGAAGGAAGGAAGGAAGGAAGGAAGGAAGGAAGAAAGATAAATAGATAGATAGATAGACAGATAGATAAATTTTGGATATCAGCCCTCTGTTAGATGTGGGGTTGGTGAAGATTTTTTTCCCATTCTGTAGGCTGCCATTTTGTTTGAATGACAGTGTCTTTTGCCTTTCAGTTTCTTTTGCTTTTCAGTTTCATGAGGTCCCATTTATTGATTGTTGGTCTTAGAGCCTGAGCTGTTGGTGTTCTGTCCAGGAGGTTGTCACCTGTGCCAATGAGTTCAAGGGTTTTCCCCACTTTCTCTTCTGATAGATTTAGTGTGTCCAGCCTTATGTTAAGGTCTTTGATCCACTTGGACTTAAGTTTTGTGCAAGGTGATAAGTATGGGTCTAATTTTATTCTTTTACATGTCAACATCCAGTTAGACCAACATCATTTGTTGAAGATGCTGTCCTTTTTCCATTGTATGGTTTTGGCTTCTTTATCAAAAATTAAGTGACCATAGGTGTGTGGGTTTATTTCTGGGTCTTCAATTCAATTCCATTGATCCACTGCTCTGTTTCTATACCAGTACCATGATGTCTTTATTACTATTGTTTTGTAGTACAGCTTGAAATCTGGGATGGTGATACCTCCAGATGTTTTTTTTTTTTAATTGTACAGGATTGATTTAGCTATTCTGGGTTTTTTGTTATTCCATAGGAAGTTGAGAATTGCTTTTTCCAGGTCTATAAAGAATTATAGTGTTATTTTGATAGGAATTGCATTGAATCTGTATATTGCTTTTGGCGGGATGCCCATTTTTATTATGTTGATCCTACCTATCCACGAGCATGGGAGATCTTTCCATTTTCTGATGTCCTCTTCAATTTCTTTCTTCAAGGACTTGAAGTTCGTGTCATACAGGTCTTTCACTTGCTTGGTTAGAGTTACCCCCAGGTATTTTATATTGTTTGTGGCATTGTGAAGGGTGTTTCCCTAATTTCTTTCTCAGCCCATTTATTTTTTGTATGAAGAAGGGCTTCTAGATAGAGATAGATAGATAGATAGATAGATAGATAGATAGATAGATAGATGATAGACTCACTGAGCACTGTGCAGTGTGTGATTTGAGACAATATTAATCATTAAAATTGGAGTGAAGACACATGCATTTGCTTCAACCAGATTACCAGAGTAGGTGGGGATTATATGACAGATTGGTGTCACTGAAACCTCTGCACCTTGTGAATTCATTGTTGATCAATAAATTCCGGGGTTGTGGCAAGACACAAATGTGCCTGTCCTGTATTCCTGACAAATGCATTCATCACATGCAGGATGACAGAGGTGGGTAAACTGGGAAGGGGTGTCTCTTATAACCTCCCAGGGTCCTCACTTTGCTGATGGACAGACGGAGTGGCCACTGCACTTCCCCTGGGAAGTGTGGAGGGAGACTGAAGCTTTCTTAAAATCTCCAGCCTCAAGATGCATTTTCAAAAACCTCTTTCCAGGCTGGTGAGATGGCTCAGCACATAAAGGTGATTGCCATCAAGGCTGAGGACCTGAGTTCAGTCTCTGGAACCTACAGGGTAGAAAAAGAAAATCGACTTCTGCAAATTGTCCTACATGTGTCATGGCATGCAAGTATCCCGATAATTAATCAATCAATTAATTACCTAACAAAGCCTCTTCCTATATTGCTTCTGTTAGGATTGCCCCTTTGATGGGGGGGGGTGTTAAACATTCTAAATGTTAATTGGTCCTGTTTGCTCTCTGTTACTTAATTGACTCTGATTGGTTAAATAAATGCTGAGGCCTAGAGATTGGGCAAAGACAGAGGTAGGCAGGACTAAGTTACACCCGGGTTTTTTTTTTTGAAAGATAGCATCTTGGGAAGAAGAGAAGGCCGGAGAAGAAGCCAGGAGTAAACAAGGAAGACATGCCATGGGGTAGATTAAAGAAGATCCTTCTACATGGCCTAGAACATCGGCTTAGCGTGGAGAATAATAGTCCAAAGGGGCATATGTATATATGGGGTCATATTGGGGCAATAGAATTATGAGCTAGCTTAGATGGGCTAGGATTGCACAACCCAGGCCTAGGCTTGTTAAGATCCACCTGGTGTCTGTGTGTATTCATTTATAATGGTGGGTTAAGGATTAACACCGCTGCAAAAACAATTAAAATATAATATAAATACTGGTTAAATCATTTAATTAGCCATATTTTTTTCAATACCCCTTGAAGGGGTGGTGTTAAGCATTCTAAATGTTAATTGGTCCTGCTTGCTATCTGTTACTTACATTGTCTCTGATTGGTTAAATAAATGCTGAGGCCTGGAGATTGGGAAAAGACAGAGGTAGGCAGGACTAAAGTGTGCAGGCTGCAGAGACAGAGAGCATCTTGGGAGAGAAGCCAGGAGCAGGAAGAAGGAGGAACACACGCCATGGGGTAGATTAAAAAAGATCATTTCACGTGGCCTAGAACATCAGCATAGTGTGGAGAATAGCAGTCCAAAGGGACGTATGTATATATGGGGTAATATTTGGGTAATAGAATTATGAGCTAGCTTAGATGGGTTAGGATTGCACAATTCAGGACAAGGCTTGTTAAAATCCATCTGGTGTCTGTGTGTATTTATTTATAATGACAGATTAAGGATTAACACCGCCGACCAATTAATGATAATATAAACATTGGTTAAATCATTTAATTAGCCATTTTTCTATAGCCCCTTCTATATCTACAACCTCAGAATCCTCATCCCCTAGATCTGAAGTAGATGACAAGAAATTCCCTCCCTCCCTTTCTCCTTCCCTCCCTCCCTCCCTTTCTCCTTCCCTCCTTCCCTCCCTCCCTCCGTCCCTCCCTCCCTTTCTCCTTCCCTCCTTCCCTCCCTCCCTTTGTCCCTCCCTCCCTTTGTCCCTCCCTCCCTCCTCCCTTCCTGGTTTATGCTTGCTCTCCTGTACTTGGAATCAAACAAAGCCTCATATGCACTAGACAACCACTTTACCACGGGGTTATACCGCATCCTTCACCTTTGAGGGGGTGTGTGTGTGTCAAGACAGGGTCCCAGACAGCCCAAGCCTTGAGCTTGATATGTAGTTGAGGCAGGCCTTGAATTCCTGAACCTTCTACCTCCACCTCCTGTGTGCTGAGATTTCAGGAATATACCATCATGCCTAGCTTCCTAGCCCTTTCTGTAAGTTTTAAGTTTTGTAAATTGCTCAGCTGTGTCTTGAACTTGGGATCCTCCTGCCTCAGCCTTCCAAATGACTGGGATCACACATGTGTGCCACTGTGCTGAGTCCAGGAAGCTGCAGTTCGTGTGTGTGTATGTGTGTGTGTGTGTGTGTGTGTGTGTGTGTGTGTGTGTGTGTGTTATATGTATATGTGTGGTGGATGTGTGCATTCCTGTGTGTATATATGTGTGAGAGTACACAGATGTGCACGTACACATGGAGACCAGAGGCCAATGTTGACAGTCTTCCTTGATTGGTCTGTCCCTTATCTTTTGAGACACAGTCTGCTACTGGCCCTGGAGGTCCCCTCTTTGACTAGACTGGCTGACTGGCAAGCCCCAAAGATCCTCCCATCTCTCCCTCCTTGATGCTGGGATTACAGGCACTACTGTGCCTGGCTCTTTACATGGCTGCTGGGCTCCGAACTCTACTCTTTGTATTTGTATGGCAGGCACTTTGGCAACAGAGACATCTTGGCCCCAGGAGTTACACTTTGCACAAGTGATAGTGGAGATTCGGTTGTGCCTGGCCCGGGCTCACCTCTCCTCTAGCACTGAACCTTAACCAGCACTAACCCCACCTTCTTCCACTGGACATCTACAATAGATCCACCCTCCCACCAGTCCAAGACTAAGGACATCTATCCCTCAAGCCAAGGCATAGCCACTGAGCCAAAAGACAAGACACGTTCTAAACTAAACTCTAGCCCAGTGGACTCTATGCGCCTCTACCTCTCACCAACAGTTCATCTGGCTAGCCTCAGGCTATTGTAGGACCTTCACAGGGGCCACTGAATATTTCTTTCCTTTATTTTATTTAGAGCTTCTTGTGCATGCAAAGACCAGTAATCTACACTGAGCTGTAGCCAAACTCTCTTCCTTTTCCCATTTTTGCTGATCTAAATCTGTTTAAGAAGGAAATTTCTATCCCTTTCTGGTTCAACCCGTCTCTGGTTCCTTGATTTGAAGTCTCCAGGAAACATTCCGCGCTCACTAGTCACCCTTGTCTCCTTTGCTGCTGCTGTGATTGAATACAGAGATAGAGCTAACTTCTAGGGGAAAGGATTTGTTTTAATATATATTTCCCCTGCTAATCTGCCCTTTGCTAGTACAATTTGCTGGCCCCTCAGTGACCGAACATACGAGGGTAGAGAACATTTTTTCTCCAACAGTGGCCTGAAAATTCCCATCAACATTCAAGTGAATAAGAAAAAAAAAAACAAAAAAACCTCATACTAATGGAAAAATGACTAGATAATCCCAAACAAACACACTACATGATACTGGGGAGATATGTTGCATGAAAGTCGGGCCAATAACACCAATGCCATGGCCATGTATGGGGGCTCTGAGTCCCATTGTCAGTCCTGGGGTCTCCTGACTTCCAGTCTATAGAATCTTGAGTGCAAGTCGCTGGCACTCTCCAAGCCATGAAGAGGAATTACAGGCCTGTCCCCACCAGTTTTGAAGCGTGATGATGAAATGTAGTATGCTTTATAGCACAGAGATCTGTGAAGAACCCAGCATCTCCAGCCATCATTGCTATTGGAGGCGATGCGTGTTGTGTTTTATTGACACTTTTTATGGCTGTGTTCTTCTGCCCCTCCCCAGGGCTCATCGTCACCCAGGGCAGCTTATTTGAAGAGCTCTATGAAACGTACACAGCAAACCACGGAGAAGTGATCTCTCCGCTGTCACTGTGACTTGGGGAGCCCAAGGTAGCTCATGGATGCCACCAGCATGTAACTCTCCTGGGACAGCACTGGGGAACTGTCCTGGTCCCTTGAGTTGCCCTGTAAGTTGGCCACAGGGAGCCGGCTTAAATTGCGTGGGCTGACCCCAACCCGAGGGACAGAGAGCCTGTTTTGAGTCCTACTTCCATGGCAAACTCAAGTGCAACATTCCCCTTTCATCTCTCAAGTTCCCTCTCAGTCAAGTGGGCTCCTGGGAGATTCAGCCTGGGTCAGAACACTTGGAAAAGGACAATCCTAAGATCTGAGGCATTCCACACTGGAAGGAATCTTTGGAATTCCCTATGTTCCACAAAGTGGCAGGCCTGCCTGTCTGGACGTAATGACAGGCTCACAGTTTACAGCCCATAGGTTCATTGGAAACCTGAGTAAGCTTTGCATCCAGCAGCTGGCTTGCTTTGGTTCATGGGAAACCAGTTGTGCAACATTCTGAACCTACCCGATCAGCAGTTCACGATTGATGACTCCGTGAATTTTAGACATTGAGAAAAACAATCCTCAGAGTCTCCGAGCTGGGTGCTGAGACTTGACAAATGGGTTGCCTCATTCCCAGACTCTGCCTCTTTACACAGATGAATACGTGGCTGGAGTACAATCTTTCTCCCTCTAAGAGTCATCTCAAGTTCTCCTAAGCTCCTTGCTGGGCTTGAAAAAGATCAGTAGGTCAGTAGCTGTAGACCAGTGCAGGGGGATTGATTTGATGACCCAGAACCATTTAGAAAGGGTAAGAAAGGGCTAATGAGAAGACTTAGTCCGCAAATCACTTGCTGTATGTGAAGGACATACATGAGGACTTAAGTTTGATACCTATGTAAAATATCCTTCACAGCAGTGAACAGCTGTGACCCTGGCAGAGGAGGTAGGGGATAGATAGATACCTGGTGCTGGCTGACTAGTTGGTATAGTTGAATTGATGAGCTCCAAATTCAATGAGAGCCTCCCAGTATTACCCTCTGACCTGATATATATATGCACATATAGGGATATGTACACACACATGATAGATAGACAGACAGACAGATGATAGATAGATAGATAGATAGATAGATAGATAGATAGATAGATAGGCAGATAGGCAGATAGAAAGAGAGAGGGGGTAAGGCAGTTACAGGCATGTACTCTGTTTAAAGCCAGAGAAGTGAGGACCATGTTGTAAGAAATTGTTCTGTCATAACAGATGAAGAAATCTATAACTGAACTCTTAAAGGTAAGGTGACAAGATGTATGTACCTGTGGGGTGGATGCTGGTCACAGTGTCTTCCGTATGCACAGTTAGGATATCCCTCCTACACCTTGACCTCTGGGCCACTGTCCCAGCTTCAGAGATCAGTGCCAGGATCACAAGCTGATCTAGACTCTAGATGTCTTCAGTATACCCGGGAGTATATGTTAGCATCAGACGAGTTCTGCCCATCTTTTTGACTGGGAGTCACGAAATAGTATGTCATGTGTGTGACCTGTTTCGATTTCTAGGTCTTGTCCATCCCCCGCGTCTCCGCACCTGACCATGGATTTCCAGGATGCAGATCTCATAGGTATATTGTCAATCTGAAATGGCCGTTCTGCCTGCGCATCCCTTGGCGGCCTTAGGACCTCCCAGGCTCCATGTGGGCTCAGCTTTTTCCTCTCTACTAGGTCAAGGAGGCTGAGCTGTGCCCCCAAACAAGGTGGTTTCGTGATCCAGAGTCATGGGCTCCATGCTGGAGGCTGGTGCTGGGAGACATAAACCAAATCCTTCATAGTCTCTGGATGCGGCTCTGCTTCGGTGGACATGGGGCCCAGGGCTCCTTGGCAAGCCCCTACCTTCCGGCTCAGTCTCTTGTCTCAAGGCAGATCTTGGCTCAGCCTCTTGTTTCCTCACAAAGGGAGTATTTGTCTGTTGCCAGTCACTCCCTGCCCTAGCACGACTCTCCTGAGGGACACACTGGCAGGTTTCTGAGTCCAGCCAAGCCTGGGACAGGAAAGTGCTTAGTGGGCATGTGTTATAGGATTAGCCATGGGTGCTCGGGATGGAGAGAGAGAGAGAGAGATAGTGGAAGACCAGAAGAGGAAGGAGGACCCCTGCTGGGCAAAATGGAGATGACGTGCTTTTCTGGGGGAAGCATCGTTGTAGAGCCTTGGTGCAGAGGACTTTGGCTCTTAAGGTGAAGCTGGTGCATCAGGCCTGGCGCACCACACAGGCGAAGGGTGGATGGAGTGCAGGAATGGGCTGCCTCCGGGACTAACTGCAGGCCTGTCTGCCCCGTGCTCAACCAGAGTCTCCCTGCCGGTGCTGCCTCACTCCCAGCTGTGGTTTCTTCCCCCTGGAAGCTCACCAGCGCCCCCTAAGGGAGGATTATCCCATTTGAGCGTCATCACCTCCACTGAGGGGCTCCATGAGGATGAGGGCTGGAGGAGGAGAGGGGCTCCTCCTCACCTCTGGCTCGCAGCTGTCCCAGCCCTCCTTTCTTGCGTTCAGGGTCTGACATTGCAGTGCCGTTGCAGAGTGCTCAAGCTCGGTTTGGTGGCCCACTCCCATGACACGCACCATTTATCAAGTTCCCACTGCATGCCAGGCAATACAATATACACTTTGTACCCCACTTCATCAGATAGACACTCCCAGCAAGCTAATGAAGAAGGTGTATATTAGCCCACTGGACAGCCACAGGAGTTAGTGATAGAGAGCAGAAATCAAAGGCCTGGGGTCATCTGGGGAAGATGGGAGCCGCATTCTGTTTTTGTTTTTCCTGTGGGGTTTTTGTTGGTTTGTTTTTAAGGTTGATTTTTTTTGTTAAGTATGTGCATATGTGTGTGTCTGTGTGTATGTGCACATGAGTGTGGCACCTGAGGAGTCAAGAGGAGGGCAGGCATTGGATCTCCTAGAGTTGGAGTTACAGGCAATTGTGAGCTGCCCATTGTGGATGCTGGGGACAGAACACAGATCATCTGAAGAGCACTGGGTTTGCTTAATGGCAGAGCCATCTCTCTAGCCTTTTTTTTTTTTGAGGTAGAGACTCAAGTAGCCCAGGTCATCATTGAACTCTGTCACTAAACGATGAACTCAAGGTCAGCAGAGGATGACCTTGAACTCCTGGCTCCACATCCCAAGTCCTGGAACTGAATTACAGACATGTGCCATCGTGCCGACAACTGTCCACTTTTGGTAACTTCCCACTGAAAAACTAAGACTGAATGGAGGCCAACCACATTAACACATCCTACCCAAATGGCCAGGCACTTTCAAGTAACAATGGTTCACTTGCAAAGAGTGTGAGTGAATATCGGCAAGACAGGCCTGGACCTTCTCACACAGTCCACTGGTCCTTAAGTACTGTGGCAAATGTGGGGGTCAAGGCATCTGTACTCTCTGCCTACACTCCCAGCCCTATGTCCTATGTACCACTGCCCTTTGATGGTGGAATTTCACATGGCTTTATGACTTGGTAGGCACAACAACAAATCAGCAATGCCTATCAAAAAGAAGTATATGGGGGCTGGAGAGATGGCTCAACGGTTAAGAGCACTGGCTGCTCTTCCAGAAGTCCTGAGTTCAATTCCCAGCAACCACATGCTGGCTCCCAACCATCCATAATGAAATCTGGTGCCCTCCTCTGGCCTGCAAGCATACCTGCAGACAGAGCACTGGATACATAATAAATAAATAAAATCTTAAAAAAAAAAAAAAAAAAAAAGAAGTATAGCAACAGACTCCAGGCCACAAGCCCCTGCTTGAGACGTAGCTGAGACAGCAGACCCTGTGTTGCTGTGGGGTTTGCTGTTTTCTCAGGCATCCTTTTGTCTTAGTGTAAAGTACATTTCAGTTGGATGTAGTGGTTCACACCTGTAATCCCAATCTGGTCTACATAGTGAATTCCAGGCCAGCTGGAGCTGTGTATCAAGACCCTGTCCTCCCAACTCCCTAAGACAGAAAGGAAGAGATTAGAAAGAAAGGAAGGAAGGAAGGAAGGAAGAAAGAAAGGAAGAAAGGAAGAAAGGAAGAAAGGAAGAAAGGAAGAAAG
>CAJQZJ010001750.1:21752533-21777715 GCA_907164525.1 Lophiomys imhausi
TGTGTGTGTGTGTGTGTGTGTGTGTGTGTGTGTGTGTGTGTGTGTGTTTGTGTGTGTGTAATGACTTGAGGGGTCCTTCCTCAGGGGCAGCCCTTCTTCTTGTTTGGGATTTTTGTTGTTGTTTTGTTTGAGACAGGGTCTCTTACTGGCTTGGAACTCTCTGAACAGGTAAGCCTGGCTGGCTACTGAGCCCAGGAATCTGCCTGTCTTACTTCCCCACTACTGAGATTACAAGCACACACCACCATGCCCAGCTGTTTTTTCTGTGAGTTCTGGTGATCCAATCCAGGTTCTCATGCTTGCTCTGAGCAGGTTCTTGACCAACTGAGCCATCTCCTGGGCCCCCCCGGGTTTGAAATTTTCATGTGTGAAACCAGCATGTGAGGCCCACTCTGGTATTGTTTAAATATAGTTGGTAGTGTACGCCAAAAACATGTGAATTTGGGGTATTCTCATATAATTCACTTCACTGAGAAAACAAATACTAAAGGCCTCTAAATATAGATCTCTTGTGTCCTGTGCATATTTTGGAGAAGCCTAGAGCCTTCCTTGAGAAGGGCACTCCTTGACTGCTGAATACATCTCTTCTTCCTGTCATATTGGTATAAGAAAGCTCTATCTTTTATATAATGATAGATAAGTTGGGATTTTCAATGTCCCTAACTTGGTGAAAAATAAATAGGCAATAACTCTGCCATTAATCTGTATTACCGCCCCCCCCCCCCGAATCTTATTTAAAGCATTCCTCCCACACAGTGACATCTCAGAACCCCAGCATCCCGGTATCTGCACCAGGTGAATGTTAGGAACCTCATTTTAATTAGTTAATTGGTCCTTTTTGAGACAAAGCCTCATGTAGTCTGGCCTACCCTTCTTGCCAGGGAGCAGAGGCTGGCCTTGAACTCCTGATTCTCCTGCCTCCAGCTCCCAGGTGCTAGGATTAGGGGTGTGCATCAGCATGCTCCTGGAAGGAGTCTTGTTTTATATTTTGAGGACAGTCAGAGAGATTCAGGCTATCTAGAGGTTCGAGACCACACAGCTGCAGAAGCCGGGGCTGGGAGCCCGTTCTAGCTGGAAACCCAAGGCGGCCCAGGGCTGAATCTCATCTTCCTCTGGAATAGGGCATGAGCCCCAGGTATGCCTTGAAGGACCCTAAGGTTTAAGAAAATGAACTCAAGACAAAACTTGTAAGGCAGCTAAGAAGGCTCCCCACTGGTTCCTGACCTCCATGCCTGAGGGCGTGCAGATGCCTCAGTCGTTAGAAAGGCACAGGCAATCCTACCCCAGCCCTGATGAAGGAAATGCTGGGGTGGTGTTTTACTAGCCTTGATAATGGGTTTTATTTAATATCTACATAGCAGATTTATAGAGTTAATTTGGCTTCTCCTCAGTAAAAGGTCTCCGGAGGGTGGTGATGGCAGTTCAGTTCCAGAAATTGGAAGAAAAGTTCACAGGCACTGGCCTGGAGCTGCGGGAGCCTCGGGCTCCAGGGCCGACTTCACAAGGGCAAACTCCTGGGAGTTGGCCAAGCCTAGATCAGAGTCCCTCTCTAGGACTCTGGAGGGAAGGAGATAGCCTTGTGGCTCTGTCCAGCCCAATGGAGCACAGAGGAAGACACATCCACGACCTTGGGGGATGCATCAGGAATACAGCAGAGGGTGACTTCCTCTGTGGGAGGTGCCCCCCAGGACAGAGTCCACAGATGGCATTAGCAGGGGTGGCGGTTTAAGTAATACCAAAACCGGTAATCAGGGTTGTAGCTCCAGAGGTTTCTCTCCAGGCAGTAGGCCAGGTCCCGGTCACAGTAACAAAGGTTCACTGGACAGAAGGACTTGAGTTCTGAAAAAGGGATACCAAGTGCCGAGTGAGCATGGGAAACAGTGTCCCACCCGATGCTGACTTGTTCAAAATCATATTGTAGGATGGCTTCTTCTAGTCGGCACTAAGCGGCCCATCTGTGTCCTACTCTGAGGGATCTATAATGGGTTGGAGGAGGAATCTGAACAAGAGTGGGTGATACGGTCTGCTGGAAGAGCTTCAGGTCCTGAACTAGGGAGATGCGTAATCCGAAGGAGGACACTTGGCTGCTGAACTAGAGGCCAGCTCTTGATCATGACCAGGGTTCTAATCAGGGAGTCCCCAGTCTGGTAGAGTAGACACACCCACTTGGGGTGGAGTGTCTAGCTTGAGAGTGAAGCCAGTGTCTGTGTGTGAGTGGGGGGGATGTTAAGTAGACATGTACCTGGAGACCAGCTTTGAACTTGGAGGTCTGGGTATGAATCCCACTGCACCCTGACGAAGGTTGGAGCTTTCATTGTACCTGCGAACAGAAGGGAGATGAAACCTATTCTATCCAGCGAGAGGAAGTCTGTAAGTCCACAATACCAGTGAATATTGGGTCTAAACTGTGCCCTCCCTTCCCTGGAAGTCTAAAGGGACTGCAACAGTCCCATGCCCCTCAACCTTATTTTGCCTCACAAGATAGAGGCTGGCCCACCTCTTGGGCAGCAGAACTCCCCGCCTAATCAGAGGCCACCCTTACCGCAGAAGACTAGGCCATTTCTAAATTCGTAGTTGTAGGACTGGGTGCGAATGCTGCAGCCTAGCTCCTTCAATTTATCGTAGCAGAGGTCATGCATCCTACAGCACCTATCAAAGTGAGAGATGGAGATGCTGAGTGGAGAGGCACCTCCTGACCCCATACCCATGGGAGATTCCAAGGTGAGAGAGTTCAAGTCAAATGTAAACAAAATTAGAGCCAAAGGTGGCTGGGGGACATTGTACTTGGATGTTTAGGCCAAGTTCGCTCTGAAGAACTTTCTAACCCCACACCTTGTTGAGAGATTCTCTCCCTGTCCTACATGCACTCCAAGCTTTAAGCAGCTTGCCTGTGAGCAAAGGGACAAAATTTGATTTTCTCTAAGACCGAGGCAGCTCAGACAAGATGCTCTACATAGAAGGCTCGCCTAAGCAACAGCAACTCCACCAATGAGCTGATGGCAACTATTACATCTGGTCTCCGCAGCCAATGAGCTTGGTATCTAAGCAGCTTATGTAAAAGTTTTGGCTCTCCTGCTAATTAAAACTTCCCCTTAGCTCACCCTCCTTGAATAGGCCCATGGTTTCTATGGCATTCATACTCTCATTGCAATGCCCCACTGTTCCCAAATCAATAGCCATTCTTTGGAGATTCTCTTTGGGTGTTATTAAGGCTGACATCTCTAGCAGATATGGAACATAGCCACATCCCTATGGCAGAAGCTGTGGCAAGTGGGTGTGAGCTGGCAGGGACGGTGCCTGGCAAGTTAGCTCCTCTCACCCACTAGAACTGGTCAGAAGTTCATTGGCATGCTTTTGTCTCCTAATGGCTAGATGGAGTGTAGGTTTGGTGGTTTTAATGAAAATGGCTCCCATAAGGCTCATAGGGACTGGCACAATTAGGAGGTTTGTTCTTGTTGGAGGAAGTATGTCATTGAGGGTGGGCTTTGAGATCTCAGATGTTCAAGCCAGGCCCAGTGTGGCATTCTCTTCCTGCTTCCTGCTGATCCAGATGTAGAACTCTCAGCTACCTCTCCAGCTCCATGTCTGTTTGCATGCCACCATGCTTCCTGCCATGACAATAATGGACTAAACCTTTGAACTGTAAGCCAGACTCAATTAAATGTTGTTGTTGGTTGTTTTTAATAAGAGTTGCTGGGGTCATGGTGTCTTTTCACAGCAATAGAATACTTACTAAGACAGAAGTTGGCACCATGGACTTGGGTATTGCTGTGATAAACCAGTTCATGATTTTGGTTGGAGGAATATGGAACATATTGGAACTTCAGACTAGAAGAGTGACTGGACACTTTAAGTGCAGCTTATGGGCCATACTAGCAGGAGCATGGAAGACAGTGGTGCTGAGGGTGACTTGAACTGTAGGGGCCTGGATCAATAGGCTTCAGAGGAGAAGAATTTTAGTATGTGGCCTAGAGACAATTCATGTGATTTTTTTTTTCCAAAAAAAAAAAAAATGTGGCTACTTCCTGCCCTTGTCCAAAAAAAAAACCTGCCTGAAGCTAAATTGAAGAGCTATGGATTAACAGCTTTGGCAGAGGACCCTTCAAAACAACCTAGTATTGCTTCATATTAGTGGCCAGTCTTGTGCAGATCAATAATGAAAAGGAGCAAGCTGAGCAAGAAAAAATAGAAAACATAAAGTTTGAGGAGGAAAAAAAAGCACCAAGAAGTTTAATGGAGCTAAGTCCTGTGTTCAAGGAGATTAAAAAGAGTTCATGGTGTGAGATGGAAAAAAGGGAGTGGTGACCTCAGAGCAAGATCCCACCCAGCTAAGCTTCCAGTCTGTGAAAAGGAATTAAGCAAAAGCTTAGGATCAGGCATGGCAGAGCACACCTTTAATCCCAGCAATGGGGAGGCAGAGGGAGTTCAAGGTCAGACTGGGCTACAGAGCAAGTTACAGGACATATTAGCTTAGGCAGTGAAGGAAGCAATCAAACCAGAAAAATGGCGAAAATGTATTTGAATGAGGGCCTATTATATGTCAGGGGTGTCTCTACATGAAGGCCTAGGGAAGCCATTGCCTGAAGCTGTAAAGGTGAAGTCTGGATTGCCTCGGGGACCCCAAGATGTTGGAGATGCCAGAGCTGTGGGATACCTACCAAGGAAAGATGCTCACAGGGAGTGGAACCAGCCCAAGAGAGAGAAGTTGTTGCAGTCAACAAAGCTGAAAGGAATTGGAGATCTGAAGAACGTTTTTGACATCAGACATGGAGATACAGAGTTTGAAGTTTTCCCAGTTGGTTTTTGGTCTTGCTTTGGTCCAGTACTTCCTCACTATGCTCCCTTTCCTTCCTTTTGGAAAGGTAATGGATATCCTGTGCCACTGTGTGTGGAAGCATATGATTTGCTTTTTTTTTGTTGTTTTTTCGAGACAGGGTTTCTCTGTGTAACAGCCTGGCTGTCCTGGACTCGCTTTGTAGACCAGGCTGGCCTCGAACTCACAGAGATCCGCCTGCCTCTGCCTCCCGAGTGCTGGGATTAAAGGCGTGTGCCACCAACGCCCGGCTTATGATTTGCTTTTTTTATTTTGAGTTTATAGGGAGTTATAGTTTGCTTTGAGGTCTCACAAGACACTTTGATCTTTGGACTTTTAAACAGTGTTGAGACTGTGATAGACTATGGGGACTTTTGAAGTTACACTGAATGCATTTTTGCATTATGATTTGGCTATAAGTCTATGAGGACCAGAAATTGGAATATGGTGGCTTGAATGAATATGGCCCTCATAAGCTCATAGGGACTGGTACTATTAGGAGGTGTGGTCTTTTTGGAGGAAGTGTGTCACTGGGGGTAGGCTTTGAGGTTTCAAATGCTCAAGCCAGGTCCAGTGTCACTCTCTGCCTGCTATGCTGCCTGACGAACTGGATGTAGAATTCTCAGTTACCCCTTCAGCACCATGTCTGCCTGCATGCCACCATGATTCCTGTTAAGATGATAATGAACTAAAGTTCTGAACTGTACACCAGCCCCAACTAAATGTTTTCTTTATTAGAGTTGCCATGATCATGGTGTTTCTTCCCAGCAATAAAACCCTAACTAAGACAGTAAGCTAATGTTTAGACTACTTTTCCTAGTCTCCCTTGCAGGTGGGCATGGCTGCATGCCTTTCACAGCTACCATGAAAGCCTCCTATGTATCTTCTGCTTCTCTTTATCTTTAGCTGGTAGAGATGACCCAGCAGAGGTCACAGTGGACAGCTGAACCACAAGAGGGGATGGACTTCAGGTTTGTTAATCAATACAAGTTACATGGAGCTGTTACCTGAACAAAAACGTGACTTCTAGTGTGCCATATGTGGTTGCTCCATCTGAATATTTTTTTTTTTTTTTGGTTTTTCGAGACAGGGTTTCTCTGTACAACAGCTCTGGCTGTCCTAGACTCACTTTGTAGATCAGTCTGGCCTCGAACTCACAGAGATCTGCCTGCCTCTGCCTCCCAAGTGCTGGGATTAAAGGCGTGCGCCACCACCGCCTGGCTCCATCTGAATATTTTTAATTTTATTATTTTATATGTGAAAGTACTTGTACCACACGTGTGTCTGAGGACCAAGAAGACCGAAGAGGCCAGAAGTATCCCCTGGAACTGAAGTTACAGACAATTGTATGACATCATGTGGATGCTGGGAATTGAACCCAAGCCCTCTGAAAAAATGAAACAAAACCAATGCTCCTAACTGCTGAGCCACCTCCCCAGCTCTGGTTTTTTTTTTTTTGATCGAAATCTTGAGGCCATACAGGGAAACTCCTAGTTTCTTCTATTACTAACACCTGATTTATATCATGCATTTGTTATAATTAATGGGTTGATATAGATATATTCTAAACTAAGTAACTAATTCTGTAATTGATAGTATATTATAAGTTTCATTAATTGTAAAAAAAATCCATAGTCTATTTTAATTTCCTCAGTGTATTAGTTACTTTTCTCATTGCTGTCAAGCCTGACAAGGCACAGCTTCAGGGAGGAGAGGCATACTTTGTCTTGCAGTTTGATAGTCCATCATAATGAGGAAGGTGCTCACACTGCATCTATAGTCAGGAAGCAGAGTGGAAATAGAAAGTGGATTTGGCTAAGACACTTCAAGGCCTACCCTAAGTGACCCACTTCTTCCAGGTAAGCCTCACTTCCAGGTCTACCCCAAAGTGTTCAAACAATGAGCTTATGGGGACATTTCCCATTCAAACTCAGTGTGTGTGGTATGTGTTGTGTGTGATGTGTGTATGTATGTGTGTGTGGTATGTGTGTGTATGTGTGTATGTGACAACATGCACGTGAAGGCCAGAGATCAATGTCTTGTGTCTCCATCAACCACTCTCCACCTTATTTTTTGAGAAACGGTCTCTTACTGGAACCTGATACTCAGTGATTCAGCTAGACTGACTGACCATCAAGCTCCAGGGATCTTCCTGTCTCTGCCTCCTCCACCTTCAGTAGCACCCAGCTTTTTTATGTGGATTCTGGAGAACTGAACTCAGTTCCTCATGACTGTACAGCAAGAACTTCACTGACTGAATCATTGCTCCAGCCCCATCCTACAAATTTCTATATACTCCTACATATTAAGTTAAACAGGCGTTTATAATGATGTGTTCAACTACAACCCATTATCACATAGGTCATCCCATTCCTCCTCTTGTTCATCCATGGAGTCCTGCTTCAACTTCACCCCAACTCCCTGATGTCCATTTGCCGCCATCCAACTGGCATCAGACCTGTTACCTCTGTACACTGAGCTTTCCAAAAAACAACATCTCCTAGTGAAGTTTCACACAGTCTTCTAGAATGGCCACCCCCCCCCCATCAAAAATCCAGATCCTCTTTCTCTTTGAAGATTGACACACATTGACTAGACATATTGATGGGCACACTGTGGTACTATGTGTGTGTGTGTGTACCATTGAGGATGTTAATCCTGGCCATCAACTTGACTGGGTTAATAGCTGCCTAGGAAATTATAGAATTGGATGTGCCTGTGAGGGCTTTTCCAGAGATTTAGATCATGATGGCTAATGAGTGGCTTCATCAATTGATGGATTCATAATATGATGGCATTATTTGGAAGTGGTAAAAGGTGGAAGTGTGATCTACTTGGAGGAAGTGGACCACTGAAGTGCATCCCTCAGTGATGATGTCATCTTTTTGCATCTCTCTTCCTGCTTCCTGTTCACAATGAAGGAGCTCCTGTGCCACACACTCCTGCCATCATGATAACCAGACACAGAAACGGGGACCCAAGTGGCCAAGAACTGAGCCCTTTGAAGTTGTGAGCCAAAGTAATTGATTACTCCCTTAAATTGTTCTGACAGTTATTTTGTCACAGTGAGAGAGGGAAAAGTAACCAAGGCAACCATGATAATTATGCAACTATTGTAGGGATACAAATCACTTATCCATCACTTCAAACATGCATTTCGTTGTGGTGAAACCACTAGAAATCTCTTGAGATGCTCACTGCACCATCAACTGCAGTCATACAACATCCAAGCCTATTCCTCCTCTGATTGTAGCTGTGTACTCGTTCACTAACCTAGGTCTCTTCTCTCTTAAGCTTTTGTAGCTGGACCAACTAAGAGGGCCATGCAAGCAACACTGTAGAGTTTCTGAGGTCTATGATGAAAATACCATCTTTTATTGTTGTCGTTGAGACAGGGTCTTGCCATGTCACGGAGGCTGACCTAGAACTTGCTACACAGCCCACATCAACCTCAAACTCTTACTCTTCCTGCCTCCACCTTCCCAGTACTGGGATTTCAGGCTCACAATCCTCTTCTGCCTTGTAGTTTGTGACCATTTGTCCCTAACCCCCAAGTTTCACCATGCTGTGAGAAGGTCTAGACAGCTCCAGAAGGGACCCATAGAAAGGGCCCGAGGCTCTACCCACAGCCATGAGCCACCTGTGGTATGGACCATCCCACTTCAGCCAGGCTTTGCAAAAGGAAACTGAACAAATAAGAGTCATTATGTCATGGCCTCCTCAGATGGCAGGTTTATGAGCACAGTAAACTGTCATGGTTACATTAATGCAACATGTAAGGATCACTTGTTACATTTCCATAAACCAAGGTGACACATTGGTCCACTGAGATCTTGGGACTCTTGCGAGTCATGTGGCATACCTTTCAAAGCTGCCTACTTCCTCTGAGCCTTAGTTTTACTTATTTTAAAGATTTATTTTAGAGGCCGGTTGCAGTGGCACACACCTTTAATCCCAGCACTCGGGAGGCAGAGGCAGGTGGATCTCTGTGGGTTTTGAGGCCAGCCTAGTCTAACAGAGTGAGTCCAGGACAGCCAGAGCTACACAGTGAGACCTTGTCTCAAACAAAGTTAAATAAAAATAAATAAAATTTTGTTTTAGTTTTAATTGTGTGTGCGTGTGCATGCACACACACACGTGTGAGCACTGGTGCCCAAAGGAGACCTGAGCCATCAGGTCCCCTGGAGCTGGAATCACTGGTGGTTGTGAGCTCACCAACATGGGTGCTGAGACCCGAACACAGGTCCCCTGCAAGAGCAGTGTGCACCCTAACTACTGAGCCACCTCCCCAGTCCTGAGCCTCAGTTGTAATTCTCATCTTTTAGGATAGACATGGAAGGAGAGAAAGTTATGAGGACAGAGCCCAGAGCATTAAAGGTGATGATGATGATGTCAGCTCACCGATCAGTGCCATCCTTGGGGGTCCCTCTGCCGCCAAAGCCACAGTAGCAGCCATAGAAGGCATAGTTCCTGAGGGCATTCTTCCCCGTCACTTCCTTAATCATGGACCTCAGTTCTAGAATGCTGCCTGGCACTGCAGGCACACCTGAAAAACATCCCAAGCCCTGAGGTGACAACACTAGGCACTCTGTTATAGACCCACTTGCCCCCCCTTATTCTCCCTCTCTTATTAATGGGAGGAGGGCGAGGCAGATAACAGCAAGCAACCCAGAATAGAATTTAAGAGTTCGCACCTGGGAGCTGGGGGAAGTGGTTCACCTGTCAGAAGGCTCACCTCACACATGTGAAGCTCTGGCTTTGATTATCAGCACTGTGTAAACTGGATGCGTGGCAAGCCTGTAATCCTAGCACTCAGAAGGAGGACACAGGAGGTTAAAAGTTCATGGTCATCTTCAGCTACACACGTTCAAGGCCAGCCTGAGCTACATGAGATGCTATCTATAAAATCAGTTTTTTTTTTTTAATTGAATTTAGAAGCAGAGTAAGCCATACCTTGGAGCCAGCTCCCTCATATCACATATTGAGAAATTGAGGCTCTGGTAAGTTCAGAAAGAAGTATCTTGCCTACGACTTTCAATGCAAGGAGCCAGGGGTTCTTTCCCTGTGTTGGGTCTCAAGTTACTCCTAGGATCTCCAGAGAACTGACAAGATGTCAAAGAGAGGAGTAGCCCACCAGGGGCTTGCATGAGGGGGTGGGGGCTGCAGTGAAGCCTAAAGCCAGATGTGTTGTCACAGGCTCCCAGCCCTTAGTAGGACCCCTGCCCTTAGCACAACTGACTCCATGATGGAAGTACCTTTGAAACCATAAAACTCAGCATGTAGACGGCAGCACCAGCCATAATGAAAACAAAGACATAATCCATCAAAGTCTGTAATTCTGGGAAACTCTCTAAACATACTAACCTTGTTTATGGGCTGCAGTTGTTTCACTTCTGGCTGACTGCTCTTGTTAACTGAAGCATGTCTACCCAGAACATACTTTTTTTGTGTTTAAAAGCTCACCCTGAGAATGGCTCAAGGCCACACTGCAATCACCCAGCCAGCTAATAAAGACTTTTCTATTGGCTTAAACCCAACTCTGCAGTCTTCTCTGATGGCTACCCACAAGTTTACAGATACCTCCCAGATGGGGTGGTATGCAGTACTGAGAAGAGAATGACTCCAACCATCTATTGGAGTCTATCTGTCTGTCAATCTATCTACCTACCTACTATCTGCCTATCTACCTACCTACCTATCTACCAATCTATCTGCCTATCTGTCTGTCTATCCATCTACCTACCTACCTACTATCTGTCTATCTACCTAACTATCTATATCTATCTATCTATCTATCTGTATGTGTGTATATATATATATCCCTGCTTCCATCTTTCATTAAACCTAACAAATCTCCATTCTGTAAACGCTCTACTCCTGAGGTGTGCCCCCAGTCCTGAGCTGGGATATTTCCTAAGGGTTTTGTGTTCTACTTTGTTCTCACTGTTTGTCCTCATTCTATTTTTACACATCAGGGAAATATCTGCCTCCCACATTCACAAGGTACACATCTTTCACACCCTGACCTACAGTATTCAAATCCTGCTATGGCACCCTCAAAAGCAGGGGCCCAGGGAGACCAAAGCCTGTACTGATATCTTTGTCTACACAGTAAGAGACTCAGGCACAAGTCTCCACACCTCAGAGACTGATAATCGCCTTCCTTTCCAGTTCCCAGTTACTCCCAAGGTGGGGGGGGGGGGGGGGCAGGGGACAGCATTCAGAGGTCAAGGATCCAACACTTACTGCAAACCAGGAGCCAGGCTAGCATGAGAAGGCCCTTCATCTCTTGGATTCTGGAAAACAAAACACATCCCATGACATCTTTTAAGTCTTCACTGCCAAGGCCTGTTCAGACCCCACCCTGCAACTAACTAGGTCTGCCCATGCCTTCCCTTGTTGGGTAACCCATGGACTGTTCCAGCCAGAAAAGATGAGGCAAGAGGCAGAGCCTCCAGGGCTTGATCCATAGGATTCCCTGAGATTCCCTGGAGACTGAGAGTCTTTATAGTCTCTACCAGAAACAGCAGTGACAAATGCCCTCTACATCTGTCCCCTCGGCAGATGCGTAGATGAATATTGCTGGCACAAGATTATGATCAAGAATCGATAGGCCCTAGACACAGCTAAGCGTCAATGTAGAGAGATGCTGGTGAGACGCTCAGTGGGTAGAGGTGCCTGCCACCGAGCCTGATGACCTGAGTCTGATCCCTGGAACCTACATGGTAGAAGGAGAGAACTGATTTCTGTAACCGAACTTTTAAATTATTATTTAACACTTATTTATTTATTACTAAATTCACTTATAACAAACACCAACAATTTCTTAACTATTAATCCTATAAAATCCTACAACCCCTTTAACCTATCCACTAAACCTATTGATAATTATAACAACTATTTTCATAACCTTTTAGAATGATACAGTCTCTGGGGCAGGTCCTCAGTCGTCAGGAACACAGTCTTTGTTGTAGATTCTTTAACACACTTAGCAGTCCTTCTTCTGGATCTCTCAGATGCAGGTTCGTCAGGGTCGTTGGTTATTGCAGTCTCACCTTAAATAAGGCTTTATGCTTTCTTCTCTGTGGGAGACCCCAGCCGTCTGCAGGCCAACTTACTTCTTTTGAATCAGGAACTCAGCTGCTCTGCCTCAGTCCTTAAAGCCAGGCACCGTTTCCTTTAGGCCATTGTTTGGACAGATCAAACCCCTCTAGGCAAAAGCTGAGCCACAGGGTCCAGTCCTTGGCCTTTTGGTGTCTTGCTCAGGCTTTCTTTGCTCACCGGCTTCTTTCTGCTTCAGGGAGAGAGCTGGCCATCAATGGCCAGCCCTTTTTTCAGCAGGACTCTTGGAGCTCTCTAGCATCAGGGGCCTCTTCTCTTTCTGGGCTCCATGCACTGTCCTTAGATAGGAGGAACTCTGTTTCAGCTTAATTTGGGCTCCGCCCACTTAGCAGCTGAAAACAATGTCAGGCCAGATACTTTGTTTCTTCAATTCTATTGAGTCTTTCCTGTTTTCCTGACTTCAAACTTGTTTTTCAGTCTATTGAGTCTTTCCTGTTTTTGCTGACTTCATGCTGATAATGCTCTTCAGGCCCCGAATTAAGAGACAGTATCAGAAACTCCTATATATTTTCTAAATCTAATTTATCTAACCCCTACAGATTTCCACAAGTTGTCCTCTGATCTTCAGGTTGACACCCATACATATGTATAACATAAATTAAATAAAAGCAAAAGGTGGAGGGGAGAGAGAAGGAGAGCACAGCACAGAGAATCTAGAACAGAGTAGTGGGCACTGAGGGTGGAGGGAGCTGGAGCTTGTATCTTGCTCCTGTGGTTCATGGGGCAGATGACTCTGGGTTCCCTGATAGTTATTTATGGGCTAGAGCTGTTGGTCTCCCCACTGTTCCTGCACTGAGGATAGTGGCTTGCCAAAACAGGTGCTCTGGAATGGAGTCCAGCATCCATAGTGAGTAATGGACATTGGGGACTTCACTATGGCTTTGTGGCCCCCGGGCACACTGCAGGCCTTTTGACAGTCCTACAGGTGTCACTGTCCCCATTTACCAATGGGAAAGATGAGGCTCAGAAACTGCCCAGAATATGCCAGAGATCGCTGAACCAATAGTGTGGAATCAGGATGTGAACCCAGGTCTTTGACCCCTCACTGCACTGTGCCACGCCTCCTGGAGGGGAAAATTCTTTCAACCCTGGGGTTCTGCCCTCCATGAAGTTCATCTTCTAGTGCTCCCATCTTAGTATCTGTCTTTAGCAAACACAGACACCAGGCTGGAAGCTTGGAAGCAGTTGTGGCCATAGGCAGAGGAAATGCAAGGTTTCCAATGTGGCCTCTAAGAGGCTCCTTTGCTGGTAGCTGCCCTCTCTTCTCCCCTCCCAGGATCCCCATATCCCTGCATATCCATAGCTTTTTCTGCTGACCTGTGGTCAGCTAGGATTTTCTCTTTGGTGCCACACTGTCTCCAAGCTCTGGAATAGATGGGTCTCTGTGTCCGTGCTCGCTGCCCAGGTCCCTGGCACCCCCAAGGGCCTGGTCTCCAAACATAGAATTTCAGATTCCTGGCATTCCTGGGTACTGAGATGGCCTTAGTCTAGGAGCACCTCTGAGTTCCAAGGACATTTCTTAGAGTTCTGTCCCCACACAGCCTCTGCTCTGAGGGAATCTAAGCATCCAGGTTAAATGGCCTTAGATGTTACTTTCCACACCAGTCCCTCTCTGCTGCTTTTCCAGGGCTATTCTGAAGCAGAGACACCAGAGACTACACACTGGGCATCTTCAGTGTGCCAGACACCATCCACGTCATTCCCAAACCACCCGTGGCCTTCCTTGACAGTTACACACTGGCAAGCCACTGTATGTCCCCTTCAGTGGAGATTTATCAGCTGAATGGATAACTGGTGCTAAGTTTACAGATTGAGGAACTAACTGTAAGGCTCAGGCAAGAGGCTGGGGAGGTGGTTCAGTGAGTTAAAGCCTTCGCTTTACAAGCATGAGAATCTGAGTGTGGGTTCTAGAGCCCACAAAGAGCAAGCTGAGTGTGTTTGCCTCTGCATCTAACCCAGTGCTGTGGGGCACGGACAGGAGGGTCACTGGGATCGGCTGGCTGTCAGCCTGACTCCAGATTCAGTGACAGAGTGGGTCATCCGATGTTCTTCTCAGATTTCTGTGCATCCATATAGAACACACACACACACACACACACACACACACACACACACAGAGAGAGAGAGAGAGAGAGAGAGACAGAGACACAGAGAGAAACAGAGATAGAGACAGAAAAGAGAGTATGCACAAGCCCTCATGTGGGTGAAACGGTTGTGCAAAGGTTTAGCCTACACTAGTGAGTCCCCTCCTTCAATTGACTTTCCTCTGATTCACTGAACTACCCTTGTGCTTACTTCTGCTGTTCTTTTCCTGTTTCCTTTTCATCTTTCTTTTCCTCTTTTTTCTTCTTTTCTTTCTTTCTGTCTTTCTTTCCTTTTCTTTTATACAGGGTGTCATGGAGCCCAGACTGACCTTGAACTATGTAGTCAAGGATGACTTTCAATTCCTAATCCTACTGCCTCCACCCCTCAAGAGCCCAGATTACAGGCATGCACCACCATGACCAGTTTATACGGTGCTGGGTAAAACCCGGGACCTCAGGCATGCTACGCAAATGCTCTGCCAACTGAGCCACACTCCCAGCCCATATATCTCATTGCATAAAAGCTTTGACACCTCAAGGACCTTGATAAAGAGAATGTTCCCCTTGTAGGCTAGCCAATGCCTACGGCTAGGACCTGGCTCTCCTGCGGACATGCTTTTCACTTACCAGTCCAGCAAATCAAAGCCTGCAACCCTGGCGCCCACATACTTACCTCTTTCGAGTCAAGCCAGTCAATGTTAGTCCAACTGCCCCTCAAGGGAAGCCTAGAGCTAATGATGCTCATCTCAATAGCCAACCCATTCTCCTCCCTTTCTCACCCTGCAGACTCATTCACTCCTGTGACAACCCCACCCTGTGTGACTCAGCTTGGCACTGTCCACCCTCTTTTCCTGTGGACTGTAAGCAGGGCACTCTTAAACAGGCATCATTTTTCTAGCCTGCTCTCATAACATAGGACCCTGCAGAGCTCCCTGGGCTGCGCCGTTGCTGTGTGGGTACAGCAGGAGTCCCTACAAAAGGAGTTGCAAAGATAAGGCAAGTTCGAGGGAAGAGCTGGCAGTGGCTGGGCCTGGAAACAACTATCTGGGACTCCAGACCATCACTGCAGTCCGAGGCTGAGACAAGGCTAAGGCTTGTCTGTTTTTATAGAATGACCACAGGGCCACAGAGACATTGCAAGATAATTTCAGACTGGAGCAGGCCTGTAATAATGAAAGGTAGAGAGGGCCGAGACAGACAAGCATAGAGGAAGATGTGGAATTCAAGATGCTGTGAGGTCATGTGAGGAACAGGCTCTTTAATGCCACATGAGGTAGCCCGTGTGCCCAGGACAGCCATTCCTATCTTTTCCTGCCTGGAAAAGAACTCAATGGTCTAGTCTTTTTTTTGAGATATCCTCACTGCTGCCTCTGCTCTCCGACAAAGGGTCAGGGTCCCCACTCGTCCCCACTGGGCAGCCGCAAGAATGAGAGTCTCACCTGAGTGCCCTTCTCTCCCCTCAGTCCCGGAGAAGAGGCAGCATCTGGGTCTGCTTGGCTTTAAACCCGTCTTGTCACCTCTCACACCGCTGCCTGGGCCGCCTCCAAGATTCCTGGGAACTCAGGGAGGCCCACTTCAAGACCCCCTGTTGTTTTTCCCTCTCCAGATTCTTGATACAGATCTCAGGGCCTGGGAGCTCTCAGGACAGATATCCAGAAGGGGCTAGCTGAAGCTGACTATTCCCACAACAGAACCAGAGCCTTGAAATACCATCCCAAGCACAGTCTCTCTTCCTCTGCTACAGTGGGCCTTTGTGGAATGAGCCAGTCTTTGGTTCCTTGTGGTTTCCCAGCCCACAGCAACAGCTTCTATTTTGTTCTGACTTCTTCAGCCTTAGCTCAGGAGCAGCTTTGGAAGAAAGGTGGTACTCACAGCCCTATCTTCTTCCTCCCCTTTCCAACTTGCTCCCCCCAGCCCCGCCTCAACTTTCTCAGAAGCCTGTAAAGCCCCCTCTGGGGACATTGCAAGATGTCACCTCCTAAGTCCAGCTGGTACCTCCTGTTGAGATCTGACTCACTACTGCATCTCTACACCCTGTTTGTCCCCAGGAGCCACTTGGTAGCTGTGTGATCCTGGGCAAAAAGCTATGTCTCTCTGTTGCTTCATGTGAAACGTGAACACCCCCATAAGCCCTGTGAGCAGAGTACCTGAGAAACTATAAAATGTCACATTCAAGAGTGTGTAACGAAGTGGGGATCGTCACAGAATCTACATCCTGGGTTCAAATCTAGATGTCCTCACTAATGATGAAAAACATCATCTCAGGTAGTTCACGTGCTTTAAAGAGCTGTCACGAGCTTTAATGAATCAGTACTAACACTTAGATCGATGGTAAAGGCTGAACTATGTTAATAAATGAATGATGGAATGTTCTAGAAATAGGATGTTGTGCACTCATATGAATCCTCAAACTCCTCCTTTATACAGAAGCCTTGGAATGAGTTACTGCCCCTCTTCACACCCAGAGCTCTCTCTCTCTCTCTCTCTCTCTCTCTCTCTCTCTCTCTCTCTCTCCTCATGCCCTCGTGCACTACTCTCTTTGGGTTTTGGAGTGGGTTTTTGACTTGGCCTGGAGCTCCCAAACTGGCTGGCCATCCAGCCCCAGAGACACCTAGGATTATCAGTGTGCGCCAATGTGCCTGGCTTTATTTTAATTCTGAGGATCAAAGCCAGAGCCTCATATCTGTGTGGCAAGCACCCTGCTGCCTGAGATATCTCACTGCACTCCTGACTTTCTAACCCTGCTCCCTCCCATCTCTCCCAGCAACAGGAGCAGCAAGAATCCCTCATGACCACTTCTCTCCTTAGGATCTAACCATGGAGTCTTCCACAGAGCCCTGGGAAACTCAACTCAATACAAAAATACTTGCCTGCTGTGTGCCAGACACTGAAGGGGAACCAGCAGCGAAAGAGGCAGAGCCCATGCCTTCTGTCTGAAAAGGGGAGGCAGCTAGTAAAGGCACATACACTCTGATCTGCAGCCAGAACCATCTATTCTACATTCCCATCTCTCCCTCTTGACCAGTTGTGTGGTGAGCCGAAACCCTAAGATGACACCTGGCTTATTGCCAGAAAGCTCAAGCTTAGCTGTAAACAAGCCTTAGTTGGTAGCAGCTGCCTAGCCCGGTGTGCTTCCTCCTTTTGTGAGCCTATCTTGGATCGCTAGGTGACATGATCTGATTGGGTTTGAGTAGACATATAAGGGCTTGGGGGAGGAGAAACAGAGACACAAACAAGGATTCGGAAGACTGTTTTCAAGGGACCTAAATAAACTGCTTAAAAAGAGCTTTTGCGAGTTGCGTCGTCCTTGCTGGTCGAGGGGGATGCGACAAGTGGTGGCCCGTACGGGGAACCAGAAAAGACTCAGAACTCCTACAGTCAGGGACAGTACACTGGTAAGTTCCCGGGATAAATTGGGACAATAAAGTTTCACGGAAATAACAAACAAAAGGTAAAGTTTCGCGGAAATAGCGAAATAAAAGGTAAAGTTTCGCAGAAATAGCGAACAAAAGGTAAAGTTTCGTGGGAAGTTGCGAACTATAAGGTCTCCGGGAGGGAACAATAAGGACCTCGGTAAAGAGACAATAAGGTCTCTGGGAGGGAACAATAAAGTTCCGGGATTCGGACGAGTAAAAGACACAACTGGCAGAGCAAGGTAAAAAAAACAAAAAGTGCCTCACAAAAATAAAACAAATACTGGCCTTGCTGGCCTTTATCAGTTGCTGGGATAAGCTTGAGAGAGATCTAGATTTTGCCTGGGAACAAGGTACATTACAGAAAAAAAACACGGCCTATTTAGAGATTTGTTCGTAGTTGTTTAGGAGATCAGAGATATTACAAGGCCGTAAAAAAAGAACAAGAGACATTAGAACAGTTAAAAGAAGAGCACTTGGTCAAATCTAAAAAAGATACTTTAAAAGAGGATAACTCAAAGTCTAAAAAAAAACTTAAAATGTTAAAAAAAAATAAAAAGTCATCTTTAAAAAAAAGTTCTAACTACACCCAGATAAAACCCTCAAGTCCGGGGCCTCCTATGTTGGCGCCGCCTTCACATAATGAGACTTCCCCTCCAAGTGGTCCTAGTGGACAGTCATTCTGTCCAAATGTCTAGAAAACAAAAAGGGGGATCTGTGGTGAGCCGAAACCCTAAGATGACGCCTGGCTTATTGCCAGAAAGCTCAAGCTTAGCTGTAAACAAGCCTTAGTTGGTAACAGCTGCCTAGCCCGGTGTGCTTCCTCCTTTTGTGAGCCTATCTTGGATCGCTAGGTGACATGATCTGATTGGGTTTGAGTAGACATATAAGGGCTTGGGGGAGGAGAAACAGAGACACAAACAAGGATTCGGAAGACTGTTTTCAAGGGACCTAAATAAACTACTTAAAAAGAGCTTTTGCGAGTTGCGTCGTCCTTGCTGGTCGAGGGGGACGCAACACAGTTGTCCTCTCCTTAGAGAAGGCCAGGGGTGTGGGTGGGGGTGGGAGTGGGCATGTTACATGTGGAGGTCAGAGGACAACTCACAGGAGGTGGTTCTCTCCTTCTCCCAGATGGGCTCGGAGACAGAGCTCATGGAAACAGACTCTGCCGTGGGTGTCTTTAGCTGCTAAGCCAACTTGCCAGCCCCTCAAATTACTTCCTCTGTCAGAAACACCTGCTGGCTTAGCCATCTTAAACAGGACAAAACTGACTGAATAATGGGAAACAAGGAGCTGTGGATATGGGCTCAGTTAGTAGAGGGCTTGCCTGGCATGCAGGAAACTCTAGGTTCAATCCCCAGCACCAGCATAAATCAGGTGCGGTGATATATACCTGTAATCCCAGCACTCAGGAGGTAGAGCCAAGGAGGGCCATCCTCAGCTATGTATCAAGCTCAAGACCAGCCTGGGTTACATGAAACTCTGTCTCAAAAACCAAAAACAAAAACAAAAAAAAGTCCTGCCTTCCATTTTTGCCCTCAAAGGTCTCTCTAGCTTTCATTTTCCTCTAAAAGTCATATTTCTGTGTAGAAACCTCCATGTCATCTGACCTTCACCCCTCCTGGCCTGG
Source organism: Lophiomys imhausi (assembly GCA_907164525.1). NCBI lineage: Eukaryota > Metazoa > Chordata > Mammalia > Rodentia > Muridae > Lophiomys > Lophiomys imhausi. The sequence continues at coordinate 21,771,596 of CAJQZJ010001750.1, forward strand.
ATTCTGCTGTGTCACAAGCCTGGCAGCCATACTTGGAGTTCGCCCTGAGTTTCTCATAGTATTTCTCTCCTTCTCTAGGCACTCCCTCTGCAGGGACAAGTCCCACCGGGTAAGTTCCCTTTCCAGCCCCTCCCGTGACCGTGTGGTTGCCCACCCCTAATCCCCAGACACAAGTGGATTCCCACCACACACACACACACACACACACACACACACACACACTGCCCTCAGGAGTGTTTCTCTCTGCCTATCTCTGTGTGAATCCATTGGTGTTCAGGGATTCGCTCTTAGTTGTGAGCACATATCTAGGCGGGTGTGGAGACTTTGAAGAGTTTGGTAGGAGTTTTTGACCAGGCAAGACAGGCTTAATGACAAAATGACTAACTGTACGGATGAGAAGGCACAGCCTGGGAACTCAAGCTTCCAGTCACACACCCTGATACGAATCGGCACGTCCTCACCCTAGCAGGGGTTTTAATTTCCTGGGAGCATCTCACATCAACTGCAGTGGGGGCTACAGCTGTCTCCAGCCTGGTGAGATAGTTTGGAAAAGCTCATGAGGGCAGAATTCCTGTGAGATCCTGTTTAATCTCAGTTCCGAGAACAGCTTCTCACATTAAAAGGGCCTCAGGAAATACCCGTGGAAGGAATTAAGTAAGCATCCCAAAACATATTTTCTTTCTGGAACTTTCTGGGTATAAGAGGAGCAGGCTGGTGCCTAAGCCAAAACAAGGATGCCTGGCCACTCCTGCTCCAAAAACCCAAGCTTTCATAATACCTCTGGCCTTGGAATATGGTTTTGTGGCCCCAGGAGGCTGGCATCTAGAACAGCTCATCCAGGGATCCCTGGTTTAAGAAAAAAAAATCTGCTTGGAGCCCTCCTTCTGCAGAGTGTCTTCCAGAATTGCTCCTTCGCAGGGAGCTGGTAGATCCCAGGAACATACTGGATGTCAGCATATACAACTGTCCTCTTGGGGCTTCCCATTAGAGGAGTTCCTGCAGATGGTGTCTCAGGAAGGAAGAGTCGAATTCTGAACTCACTAAGTACCCATTGGGTCCGAGGCAATAACAGCATCCATCTAATCTTAAACTTCCTCAGAGTATTGGGCTGCATGGTGAATCCACTCTATAAGTAAGGACACTGAGGGGCAAGTGTTAGAGTTTGTGGAGGTCACATGGCTAGTGAAAGGCTTCAGAGCCATCAGTCTGACCTGCCACTCAAATACCCACAGCTTTCCTCAAGGCAAATGGGGACGGCAAAGCTCAACCCCAGTTAGCCACATGAGCTCACGAGCACAGAGTTGCTGAGTAACTGACCCAGGGCCTTTGTCGATCACTTTCAGCCAAGGGGTATTGTGGAAGCTTGGGTTCTTGTGGCGGAAGGAGTGGCCAGGCATCCTTGCTTTGGCACCAGCCTGTTCCTTTTAGACCCAGCAAGTTCCAGAGAGCAAACACATTGTGTGTTCTCCTACAAGAGGCCTGGCTTAGCCCACATGGTGCTTTTTCAAACACATAAGCAGAACAGGAAGATAGCTCAGTCGGTAAAATGCTGGCAATGAAGCCATAAGGACATGAGTTCAATCCTCAGAACCCACATTAAAAAAAAAAAATGGACACAGTGGCAGGTCCTTGCCATCCAAGTGTCAGATGAAACCTAGGAGACCAAGCAAAGAAGCTCAGTCTGGCATCTTTCCTGTGGAAGACCTTGATCAATGTTCAGGTGATCCAACTCAGTAGGAAGAGACTCTGATTGTTCTGGGGTTGAAATGCACAAAGGGAGGGAGGTGACAGCTCACCCATCAAAGGTGTGACACTACCTCCAAGCCAATTACCATGACATCCCCTGCAGGGGGTACCTTGAACATGGTGACAGAGGACATGCCTGCAGGAACTCCAATAGACCACAGACCACTCCTGTAAGGCAGTAGGGAACCCAGGGCCCAGCCTTGGGCTGACTGTACAGGCTTCTGGAAGAGCAGGGAACATCTGGGTCACAGGACATGGGTTAGAGGAAGTGGCTTTGTGAAGGTGGCTCAGGGAACCACTGTCTCCAAATCTCTGAAGGGCTAAGGGAGTCAAGGAGATCACAGAGACACCACTCCATGGGGCTCAGATGGACAGGCCAACATCAGGTCCCCAGATCTAAGGAGTTGGAGTTTGGCTTAGGCCAAGACATCTCACATGTCCTGGGAAAAGAATGAACTGTTGTTGCAGGAGACCTTCTTGTCCCTATGGGATGCTTTCTATCTGCCAATTTGTCAGGAAAAGCTATACCATGAAGAATATAGGGATAGAGCAGGTGGAACACACCCCACTTCACCTTTCAGACCAAGGAAGTTTTTCTTTGAGGGTTAGAAACTCAGTGCAGATCAATCATTGCAAGGCTTCCATGCTACTCTGTAAAACTGTAAAACAGAGACCCAGGGGTGTGGCTCGGCTGGCAGAGCCTCACCCCCAGCACTGCCTTAATGAGATGTGGTGGTGCACACGTATGATCCCAGCACTCGGGAGGTAGAGGCAGGGGCAGGCATCTTGGAGTTTAAGTTGATTGGCCAATAGATCTCAAATTGAAGTCCAGCATGGGATATAGGAGGCAATGTGTTGAACACAAAAGAGGGGGATGATAAAACAAAGCACATTTTAGTGTTTTTGTTATTGTTTTTTGTTTGGTTGGTTTGCTTTGGTGTTTTGTTGTTGTTGCTGCTGCTGCTATTGTTTTGATTTTTGTTTTTGTAGCTAAGGCTGGCCTTCTCACTATGTAGCTCAGACTGGCACTGGACTCACTGAGTGTTGGGAACACTAGCTGGGCCACCACACCTGGTGTCAGTATATTTTTATTATTATTTTATTTTAAATGTATGGGTATTTTGCCTGCACGTGTAGCATGTACAGTGCCCATGAAGGCCATTAAGAAGATATCTGGTCTCCTAGAACTGGAGTTACAGGTGATTGTGAGCTGCCATGCGGGTGCTGGGAATTGAACCTAGGTCCTCTAGAAGAGCAGCCAGTGCTCTAAACCAAGAGCCATCTCTCCAGCCTCAAGATTTCTCTATTTAAGAAGAAAAAAATCATGCAGCTGTCAGTAGCCATGCGGCCCAGAGAGGGTCATTGAATGTTTCATTCCCTCTGTACCCGGGAACCCCTTCCCTACTTTTTTTTCAGGCCAGAGTCTTGTTTGGCGATATGGTGAAGGATGGCAAAGCAACACCCATGAGAGGGAGCCAGATGGGGCAGCAGGTGCCCACCAGGTTTGCTGCTCCACCAGCAGGGTGTCTGGTTTGCTCTAGAACTTTGGAGGACTTTCTACTCAGATTTCTCCACAGACTGCCCTCTGTAAAGCTCTTGATTTATCAACCTCTAGGCCTCACCTTAAATGCCACCTCTTCCAGGCTGCCTTCTCTGACTTCCTGCCTGAATTCATCATGCTTTTTCCTTTCACAGCCTCCTTGGTCAGGACATTGCCAGAGAACCCCTCCCTCCAGAATAGGAGTATCAGAGGACAAAGGCATATCTGTCTTCTTTACTGTGGTGGATAAAATCTTGGAGTCTGGAGGGAACAGCGGCTCCACCTGGCTGGAGCCCAGTGCGGGCCTGGCAGCCGCTCTTGCAGATATACGGGGGCTAGTCCTCCCTCCCCAGTTGTTCATGAGGTGCCAAGGCCACCGACCAATCATTGACTCAAGTACACCTTTGTAACTGTAACTCTGGAGGAGTGTGTGTCCACTCATACCCCTCCCTTTGGCTATCAGACTGCTGAAGCAATGGATCCCACAAAATTGAAATTTCCCCAGAAATCTTATACTAGAAGAAAGAAAAGACTGGGAGTAGTGGGGGTTGCTTAGCTCTAGCTAAGGAGAAAGGAGGTTATGACAGAAGCCCAGACAGCGGTGAGGGGGTGGGGCTGCTCTTTGGTCAGGACTGCTTGGCTAAGCACATGTGTGTCCTCCACTTAAAGCTAAACCTCATGTAAGGACCCTGAACGTGGAAACAGAGGGCACTCACTGGGCCTCTTTGCTCTTCTTTTGCTGATTTCCATTATCAATAACTGGACTAGTGAGGGAGGAGGACTGGTGAACCTGGCTTGCAGCAGAAGGAGACTGTCAGGGTCTAGGTTCTGACCCTAAACACAGTAACTTTAACTAACAGCTTGGCCAGAATGGCCGGCTGACTTCAATGTCAACACGTATTTTATCTCTGAGAAGCCTATTAGTGGAGACATCTACAAGAAATATACTGGGAATGAGCCCTATCTATAGTGTTTCCCTCCCTCCCTGGTTCCCTCCCCCCTCCCTTCCTCCCTCCCTCCCCCCCCATCTCTACCTCTGTCTGTCTCTTTCTGTCTCTCTCTCCCCCCCCCCCCCCGCAGGGTTTTGCTATATAGCCTCAGCTGCTCTGGAATTCACTATGCAGCCCAGACAGGCTTTTCAAACTCACAGAGATGAGCCTACCTCCACCTCTCCCAGTGCTGGGATTAAAGGGGTGCGCCACTACTGTGGGCTTATGTTGTTTTATTTCTACCAATATTTTTTTGACAAAGCTCACTTCTTTTCCCTCTTCAGAGGAGGGAAAGTCTCAAGAGTGAGCTTCTGTTCTCACTGCTGAGGTTCTAGACAGCACCTAGGGTTCTGGATCCCTGAGCCTGTAGGCTTGAGGTACTCACAGCTTCAGTCCATACCAGTCAGCTCTGGGGGTCAGCTCCATCCAGCTTGGGCAACAAGCTGTTCTTGAGAGATCCCCTCAGAAGCGGCTGCAGCCAAGCCCTCTCCAGATCCTACATCCTGAATCACATTTATAAAGCAGTAGGCATTTCTCCTTGGGAAGAGCCCTTCAGAATGCCCACAGCACCTGGAATGACATTGATTCCTCCCAGCGCCCCTGCTCTTCAGACAGTCCTACCTGGCAGCCCAAGAAGAACTGACCATCCTTCAACCTCTTTTGCCTCCATGTCCGCACACAGCATGTCCTGCCTCCATTTTTTTTCTTTTCCTACTTCTCATCCTTTCTTTTTGCCTCTCTCCCCTCGACTACTCTTCACCTGTTTGATTCTTTCCTGTCTTCTACTTGCTGTCTTCTTTGAGCTCCTGCTCATCTTTCTAGACACGACATGCTTGTCCTTCAATAACTACTTAGCGAACACTAAAACACAGTTATGAGGAAGCAAGCACAGGGCTATCTTATGAATGTTCCAGGCGTGGAGAACAAGTGCAAAGGCCCTGGGGTAGGAACCTGCCTGAAAACTGGAGAAACGAGCAAGCCAGTCTCCGCCTTACCCTTGACTGTAAAGTCCTCAGCTCTGAGCCCTCTGAGCACCCCAGAGCCTCATTATATTGTGCTGTGATGCGCCCTCCACCAGAATCCTTGAGACCGGGATTGTGTGTTGTTTTGATATCTTTGTGCCCAGTGTGGGGCATATCCTTTTCTCAGTAGGGTAGATTCTATTGTATTATAAATCAAGTGTTTTGTCCAAGGCCACCTCCATAAAGTTTAGTTCAAAGACTTCTCTGTAAATAGTAAACTAAAGCGTAACTTGACACATAAATAAGACATGTTTACAAAGAATAGTAGCCCACCCAACAAGACAACAAGATGCCCATCAATAGAAGAATGACAGACATGCACAATGAAAATTTATTCAGTCATAAAGAAGGACAGTACATCATCTGCAGGAAAATTGACAGAATTGGAGATTATCATGTTAAGCGAAATACCAGGGACACAAAGATAAATATCCCATTTCCTCTTGTATATGGATTCTATCTATCTATCAATCTATCCATCTATCAATCAGTATTTATCAATGATTAACTATGTTACATGAAAGAAGAAGGGGGGGGCTATTTGAGACAAGATAAAGGACCAGTAGAGGAGGGAAGAGAGACAAGAACAGCTAATGGGTAGTAAATATATGATACACATCTATAAAAATGTCATAGTGAGGACTGGCTTAACGGCTCAGTGGATGAGGGTGCTTGTGACTAAATCTGATGACCTGAGTTCAATCCCCAGGATCCACATGGTGGAAGGAGAGAACCGACTACCACACGTTGTCCTCTGATCTACACACATACACACATACACACACACACACACACACACACACACACACACACACACACACAC
>CAJQZJ010001750.1:21777725-21788073 GCA_907164525.1 Lophiomys imhausi
ACACACACACACACACACACACACACACACACACACACACACACACTATAGCTTGTGCAAGTCTCCACACTCCCACAAAATAAATAAATAAGGAAATAAAGATGTTATTACAAAATCCATCATTTTGTACAATGAATACATGATAGTGAAAAAAAAAAGTAAGAGATATTCTCCATGCAAGAAGCCAAAAGACAATGCCTAGGTGAACATTTGGGCTGAAGGTTTAGGGTTTTTGTCCTGTTTTGTTTGTTTGTTTGTTCTGTTTTTAATATCCAGTAGTTGAGCCATCACAAGCTCCCTACTATTAAACCTAGCGCTCAAAACACAGTGAGTTCTAGCCAGTTAGGCTGTGTCTATCACTATCCACACCACTTCCTTTCCTCTGGCTATAAATACTACAACCTGCCCTTGAGAAGGTGGGGCAATCTGAATCACTTCTCCTCTGGAGGGTTGCCTGACTCAAATCACCACCACAATGAAGGCCCGTGGCAGGCTGTTAAACCAGGCTTGTCATTTTCTCCGCTAGCAGTGCAGTCCTCTGCAGATCAGAACTAGCTCCTCGGAAATACACAGCACTTAAGCTCTGAGCTGAACCAAAGTGACCCCAAGGCCAAGGCCAAATACCTTCCAGAGAGAAGTGCTCAGGGAATGGAGGGAGAGGCCTGGAGGATGCTGGAGGGAGGAGAAAGAGCTCCTTGTATGGTCCAGCAATGGCATGGCGCCCTTCTCTGGATTGCTTGGTTTGTGCCCTAGGTGGCTGGCACACAACAGTTAAGGGGGGCAAGGTTTAGATTTAAAAACAAAACAAACCCCATGGGCTGAGGAGATGGCTTATCAGTAGAAGCATGGAAGCTTATAGACCTAAGCTTGCTCCTCAGAACCCATGTAGATACAGAACAAAACAAAACCCAGGCACAGGGGGCATGCCTGCCATCCCAGCACAGAGGAGACAAGGAGTTTGCTTGCTAGATGGCCAGTGTGTTCAGTCAGTAAGCTCCAGGCTCAATGAAAGCCCTGGCCTCAAAAAATGAGTTGGGAAATTGATGGAATAAGGCACCTGAGGTAAAATAAATAAATAAATAACCTCTAGCCTCCACATGTGTGCACATACATGTGCATGTATGCCTATACATGTGTGTGTGTATATATATATACATACAAATATGTACATAGACATGCACATATGAGAAAGTGGGCAAGCCTTCAGATGAAATGTAAGCATGAGTATAACCCACCCTGTTCATAACCCCGCCCTGGCTTTGTTCATTTTAGGAATGACCATATGAGCATCCGTACTTTAGACATGGCCTGTCCAGCCCTGGTCCGACAAAAGACTTGTAAGGTATCCTGAAGCCTTAGAAGAATCCTCTGGCACAAACTGTGCCCACTGCTCCCCAACCCCTTCTCAGGTTCTCCAGACCCCTCCTGCCAGATTCTCTTTCCTCAGCTCCATTGCCCCTCCCTGTTTTGGGCTCTTCCCTCCCCATAACTGACCTCTTGGGTCTGGCCTCAGCTCCTGTTCCCAGGGCCTGTCCCCATGAACATCTTCAGTAGACAGTAGAGTCTGGATCCCCAACTTTATAGCCTTCATAGCCTTGGGCTCAAGTATGACAGCCTACGAGTTGTAGAAGAGTGAGGGACAGACTCTGGGCCTGAAGCTGTTTGTGGGAACGCACAATGAAGCTGCCCTGCAAGCATCCCGCTCAGCCCACAGCGGCCTTCATGATGGCAGAAAATCCAGCAAAAGTGGAGACTGGCACAGTGCTGGCTTTTCTGCCACTGGGCCCTGAGCAGTTATCCAGCGCATTCTGGTGGGAGGGGCGTGGAAGAGTGGCAAGTTATCCAGGTCACTGCCTTATCTACTTCCCAAGCCTTCACTAATCCCTTTCGCCCTAACTAACCCCCATGGGGCCTGCATTGGAACTTTCTTAATTATCTAAGAGGCTGCTAGATGTCTTGACTATCTAAGACCCAGGTGCATTAGTATTGTCCCAGCCAGGAGCTTGAGCACAGAGACCATGGTTGGGATGGTCCAGGCCGGTAGAGGAGAAGTGGGTACTGCTGAAGCCACTGGAGATGATGCCACTGGAGAGGTGAGTGTCTCCAGATGCCAGGTCTAAGCCTGGAGAGCAGTGGTAGAGAACCACCAGTTTTGATCAGTCCCAAGTTCTTTTCTGAATAATAAGGAAAGGGTTCTGTGTGAGTCTTTGGCTGGAGGATCAGATTCACAAGGCAAAGCCATGGACCCTGGGGAACCCAGAGTTCAATCCTGGACACTGTGCACAAGCAAGCATGTCACCAAAGACATCACCCAAGAGAGTGACAGATAGGCTTAGAGCAACAGAGGGAGCAGACAGACACTCCTTGCCCAGCCAGAACAGCCACAAAGAAAGGAAGGACGGAAGGAATGAATGAGCAAATGGAAATACTGGATCATCAAGTAGTCATGTTTCTCCCAAAACTTCATTTTGAAAATTTTGAAATCTGCTGAAAGTTAGGAGACTTATCCATAAATCCTTAATTAATATTTTGCTGTTCTCTCTCACACACATGCACACACACGTGTGCACACCCATACACATATTTGAGGGAAAACTGCAGAAACTTACACTTTCATCATTTCCAGACTCTCCCGCAATGAGAAAATGGCATTTTACCCAAACAAGCAAAATTATGACTGTGAAGACCTGCCCACCACGTGGCCCAACCACAGTAGGCACCACTATGATGTGTAAGTATGTGGTGGAGAGATGGGAGAGAAAGAGAAGTGGAACGGTTTGAGCACTATGAAGAGGCAGAACTGGAGACTAGAGGATGGAGAGGAACTGCCTGTCATGAGTAGTTGCTGATGCTGCCTGGTGAAGTCCTGGCTTGTGCTCCCACTGAGGACCATGTCTGGGTCCATGGCCATGCAGCAGCAGGGGTCTGTGCCAATGTCCATGGCTTGTATGGACATGTAGATTTCCCTGGTCTGGGCTGCCACCTGGGACCATGTTGATGTCTAAGGGCTGTGCAGAGCTGGCCCCACCCCTCACCGGCTGCAGCACCGGAGAGAACGGCATGACAGCAGGAGAGCTGGCCCTACCCCTCGCTGGCTGTGGCATTGGGTGAGGCAGCTGGGGTAGTGTTGGAGAGCTTGCCCTTTTATTGTGGGTACAGGAGAGCTGGTGGGCTGACCAACTGAACTACCACCCAGGCCCAGATCCAGGACTCTGAGTAGGCCCACCCCTACATCTACCCCATCTATGAACTTCTAGAAGGGGCTGGTCCTGCAGATCCAAAGCTGTAGGATCTCCATGACAAAGGGCAACAACAAGATATCTGAGAGGAGTCCCAGTATTGATAGTGTAGCAGAAGCCCAGAGGCCTCACACCAGACCAATTACTCACTACAATGAACATTTTGCAAATGAAGATGTGTGGACAAAAGAGTATACTATGGGACACACTGTGACACACTACAGCTTCTATGACAAGATTTTTTTGTTTTGTTTTGTTTTGTTTTGTTTTTATTTTTGTTTTCTTTGGAGGGGTGAGGTTATAAGGGCAGAAGATAAATACAAAGGGATAAGGAGATGAGTGGTATTTGGGTACATGATGTGAAATTCACAAAGAACCAATAAAAAGTTTTTTAAAAAAGAAATTTAACATGATATTGTTATCTGATATCCATTAACAATCAAAGTTTCCTATTGTAAAGATAGTAATGCCCTTAATATCATTTTGCTTCATTTTGTCTTTGGGTTTTTTTCCCCCATAGAATTCACACACAGGGCATTCATCCAGTAGTTGTGACTTGCTGGTCTCCTTTAAGCTGGAACTTCTCCTTAGTTCTATCTATGACACTGGTGTTTGAAGCCAGGACATTTGTCTGCGGAATCCCCTCAACTTGAATTTGTCTGTTTCCTCATAAGAATAGTGCTAACTTTTTTTTTTTTTTTTTTTTTTTTTTTTTTAGTAAGACTATCACATAGGCCAAGGTCGGAGGACCTGTGTATTTTCATTCTCTGACTTAGTTGTTTTCCATCACTGTGATAAAAATACATGGCAGAACCAACTTAAGGGAGGAAGTTTAGCCCATCATGGAAGGAGAGGCATAGCGAGGCAGTTTCATGGTGGCTGGAGTGCATCTCAGCCACTTCCTAGGTCTTGGTGAATCAGGAAACAAAACTCTCAGACAAGAACCAGAAATTTGCAGCCTACTTTTAACTAGGCTGCTATAATCTTAAAAGTACCACAAACTCCACCTAACAGTGCCACCATGTGGAGACCAAGTGTTCAGACACATGAGCCTGTGGGGAACTTTTCAGACTCAAACCATGATATTCTTCCAGTATTTTTCTCAAGGGACCTGATTATTTTCTGTTGCTGTGATATGAACTCCAAGACCAAAAAACTGACTTGGGGAGGAATATGTTTATTTTATCTCACAACTTACAGTCCGTTATGGAAAGGAAATGAGGGAAGGAACTCAAAGCAGGAACCAAGAGACAGAAACTGAAGCAGAGGCCATGGAGGGGTGCTGCTTACTGGCTTATCCTCCTGACTTGTTCAGCTCACTTTCTTCTGTTACCCAAGCCCACCTGCCCAGGGTGGCACCATCCACAGTGGGCTAGGCCTCCTGTATCAATTACTTATCAAAAAGAAAATCTCACTGATATGCTCATGGCCAATCTGGTGAAGACAACAGCACCTCAGTTGACATTCTCTCTTTCCCAGGTGACTCTAGTTTGTGTTGAGTTGACAGAAACTAGCCAGTGCCCCCTCCAAGCTTATACTCCCAGCACCAGGAAGTGTAGCAGTTACTCTTCTCAGTTCTATGACTGACCATATACTGACAAATGCAACGTAAGGGGGGGAAGGATTTAGTTTGGCTCCTGGTATGAGGGAATACAGTTTATTATGGCAGAGAAAAGGGGGACAGCACTGTGCCACAGAGGGTTGGGGGATCTGATGCTGCTCACTCACATCCCAGAAGATCAAGAGCCAGAAGAGGGAGCATATCAACAACTCAGCTGATTTCTTTCCTTCCCCCTTTTTATTCAGTCTGGGATCTCAGCCTATGGAATCTTCCCCACTCTCAGTCAATCCTCTTTTAATTTTATTTATTTATTGTGTGTGTGTGTGTGTGTGTGTGTGTCTGCACATGTGTCTGTGTATGTGTCTCTGTGTGTATCTCTGTGTGTCTGTGTCTGAGTGTCTGTGTGTGTGTGTATGTGTGTATGTGTCTGTCTGTCTGTCTGTCTGTGTCTGTGTAGGTGTTGGGTACCAAGGCACACACATGGAGGTCAAAGAACAACTTGGAGTTGGTCCTCTCCTTTCCCCATCTAGGGATTGAGCACAGGTCATCAGGTTTGGCTGCAAGCGCTGTAAGGAGTAGAGGCAGTCCCTAGGGATAAAGCGCTCAGACCCATGAGGAACCAGGAAAGCTTCCCTTGCCATGCGCTGTGCAGGTCAGAGGGAAATGGGACAGCCTTCCTCTGGTCCATGACATAACTAAGAAGAGGGAATCTCAGTGGAGGAATTGCCTCCATCAGACTGGCCTGTGAGCAAGGCTGTAGGGGCATTTTCATGATGAATGGTTGATGTGGGAGGGCCCACACAGCCCACTGTGGGTAGTGACACTCCTGTGCAGGTGGTCCAGTATAAGAAAACAGAGTGAGCAAGCCATGGAGAGCAAACAAGTAAGCAGCACTCCTCCATGGTCCCTGCTTCAGTTCCTGCCTCCAGGTTCCTGGCTTTGAGCTCTGGCTTCCCTCACTGATGGACTGTGACTTATAAACCAATTAAATCTATTCCTCAAGTTGCTTTTGGTCAGTGTTTTATCACAGCAAAGAAGAAACAAACTAGGTAACTCATATGCATCAAACCCTGTTACACTACCGTATATAAAGAGAGAGATGAATCAGGATCCAATACTAGCAGGAGATTCAATATCCTGATCCCATCAATGCACAGATCACTCAGGAAAAAGAAAACCAGCGGGCTGGAGAGGTGGCTCAGCGGTTAAGAGCACTGGGTGTTCTTCCAAAGGTCCTGAGTTCAATTCCCAGCAACCACATGGTGGCTCACAGCCATCTACATTGAGATCTGCTGCCCGGGCATTTATGTAGAGCAAATACTGTATACATAATAAACAAACAAACAAACAAACAAACAAACAAACAAATAAATGTTTTTTTTTTAAAGGTGTGCAGTACCACTACCCGGCTTATTTTAAAAAAAAAGAAAAAAGAAAAAAGAAAACCAGCAAAGACATTCCAGACTTAACCTGATAAAAGCTATTAGTGCAGTCTCCGCTGAAATTCCAGAGGCAGTCTCTACCAAAATAGAAAACAAAATCCAGAGCTTCATGTGGAAGCAACAAAGTCCAAAAACTGCCAAGGCCAGAAGGACCTTCAGAACATACTAGGTTGTGTGACGCCAACAACTCCAAAATTCTTAACATTCTGGAAAAGGTGAGATCCTGCAGACAGTGAAAGAGGGTAATTAGCCGGTATAATGGTTTGGATTGTAACTGTCCCTTAAAAGCCATAATGATAAAGGCTTGGTCCCCAGCCTATGAGATATTGAGAAGAAATGGAAACTTAAGGTAGTGGACAGAGCCAAACACTAGGTGGAGCCAGGGGAACCCCACAGAAGAGGGGAAGGAAGGACTGTAGGACCCACAGAATCAACTAAGCAGGGCTCATCAGGGCTCACAGAGACTGAAGCAACAAACACGGACCCTGTGTGCATCTGAGCTAGGTCCTCTGCATATAATCTTACAGTTGAATAACCTGGTGTTCTTGAGGGACTCCTAACAATGTGTGTGTGTGTGGGGGGGTGTATCTCTGACTCTTTCGCTTGCTTTTGGGACCCTTTTCCTCTTACTGGGTTGCACCATCCAGCCTTGATATAAGGGTTTTCCCCAGTCTTATTAGGACATCTTGGGTGAATATGCCTGGGAGGCCTGCTTTTTTTTTTTAAAGGGAAATGGAGGTGGAGTGGATCTGGGGGACAGGGTAGGCACTGGGAAGAATGGAGTGAGGGAAAACTGTGGTCGGGTTGTAATGTATGAGAGAAGAATAAAAAAAGAGAAAAGGAAAGCTTATTTTCAGTCATAAACAGAAAGGAATAGTTAAACAGCTGAAGGTATAGCCCAGTGGGAGAACGTTAGCCTACCATGTTGAAGGCCCTGGATTTGGTCCTCAGCACTAAATTAATGAAGAAACAGCTATTCTTTTTTTAAATATTTTATTTATTATATATAAAGTGTCCTGTCTGCATGTATGCCTGCATGCCAGAAGAGGGGATCAGATCATATTATAGGTGGTTTGAGGACACCATGTGGTTGCTGGGAATTGAACTCAGGACCTCTGGAAGAGCAGCCAGTGCTCTTAACCTCTGAGCCATCTCTCCAGTCCGAAACAGCTATTCTTACAGTTAATATAGCTTAATTGGATCAATATCTGAAGTCATATAAAAATAAAATAATTCAACAAAACCAAGAAAGAGAAAGAGAGAAAGGTAGTGGATAAAAGGGAGCTCACTGGGGCCATGCCCTGGAAGGGGATATCCGAATCTTTACTATTTTAATTCTCTCTCTCTCTCTCTCTCTCTCTCTCTCTCTCTCTCTCTCTCTTGCTTTGTACTTCTTATCTCTTGCATTTATATTCTGGGAATGGCAGCCTAGCTTAGCCAGGCTTTTGTTTTCTGACACACTAACACATATATCACCATATTAAGTGAGTGGTTTCACACAGCCGCCGCCTGCAGCCTAAGGCATTCCTTTCCTCCCCGGTGACTTCCACTCAAGTAAAACAATATTCCTGGCTACATGATGGAAAGGAATTTAACAATAATGTAGAGTTGGAGTTCGTTAAAAGGCATTTTTGGCATAGATTTAAGCACAGAGAGGGGCCCAGGAGAACAGTGAGACACACCCAAGTACCGGTATGGGCTTCTCAAGGGAGAGGCACTCCCTGTCTTGGTAGTGGCTGTGCGTATGATCCCGCCACTCAGAGAATGTCATTTCCAGCAAGTTGAAACCTTAAAGAGTTTCCTTTTACAGGCCAGGCTGTAAAGTGGATTTATGAGGAGTGTTGTCAGAGGTCAGAGTTAAAGTTGCCTGAGTCCTGAGTAGGCACCGTTTACTTATTGTCCTTAATGGTTTTTTCGTTTGAGATGTCTTAAGGACAACACCCATCATCTCTGAGGGCAAGTCTGGCCTTATCAGCAGTGTGTGGAGTTCCCTGATTCTGCCAGCAGGAAAGACAAACCAACCAGATCTCAGAGCAAAGGATTTCCTTCTCCTCTCCTATCTCCTCAATTTTCTTTCTATTCTGCCTCATTATGAGTAGCAAACCCTTGTCTTGTCTTATAAACAGTTTTAGCTTCCCATGGTCAGGACATTAGCTAAGGGTTCTTTGCACATAGCCTTTAGGATTTTGAGGTATGTTCTTTTTTATATCTGATTTGTGAAGAGGTTTTTTTTATTTTAAATCATAAACATAGATGAGCCAGGTGTGGTGGCACATGCCTTTAATCCCAGCACTTGGGAGGTAGAGGCAGGCGGATCTCTGTGAGTTCAAGACCAGCCTGGTCTACAAAGTGAGTCCAGGATAGCATGGATACACAGAGAGACCCTGTCTTGAAAAAACAAAAACAAAACAAATAAACATAGATAATATGTTATGAAATGCCAGTTCTACATCTGTTGAGATGACTGAATGGCTTTTGCTACTCTGTTGGCACACAATGTATTCTTTCTCAGTTTGCAAATGCCAAACCATCCTTGCATACTGGGGATGAATACCACTTGATCCTGGTGTGTGTGACCTTCTTAACCTACTGCTGCATCTGGTGTGGAATGATGCTGTTGAGAATTTTTGAGTCTGTTCATCAGAGGACACATTTTGGTCTTCATCACATTCAACCAGCACATGATTCCCATGTGAGCAGACATCTTGTCTTGTTCAATTACATCCAAGGGCTTAGGTTAGACATTGATGGAAGGAACATAACCAAGTGACCAGAATTTTTGAGGAAAAAAAATCCTGAAGAAATGAGAAATGAAGAAGTCCTGTTTGGTGTCACCAGGGTCCTTTGAATTGGTGCAATCTTAAATTCTGGACTTGATGGGGCCACCAGAATATATGACAGCGAGAGGAGGCAGTTTTTGTCTATTGCACAGTAAGTACTCCAGAAGCTGAAAGGTTGAACCAAAGGGGGATGGTCTATCCCAGAGGATGAGATCTTTGAAGGGGACAAGATCTCACTGAACCTTGGAGGAGTTCACAGACAACTTTAGAGTCTACATTACTATTCTGTGGTTTTTCTTTTCTTTTCTTTCTTTCTTTCTTTTTTTTTTTTTTTTTTTTGGTTTTTCGAGATAGGGTTTCTCTGTGTAACAGCTCTGGCTGTCCTGGACTCGCTTTGTAGACCAGGTTGGCTTCGAACTCACAGTGATCCACCTGCCTCTGCCTCCCGAGTGCTGGGATTAAAGGCGTGCACCACCACGCCCGGCCCTCTAATTTTTTTAAGGGGAGAGCACAAATGTTCCACCTCTACCACAAAGTATAGTCAAGTTTCCCATGTTTGGGGAAATCACAGGGATCAACCAATCCACAGTACAGTAGATAAGTCTCACCCTGGGAAAACCACTTTTATGATCCTGGTATCTCCATTTTGGCTTTCTAATAAAACAGCAAAACTCAAAATAAGTAGTCTAAAGGAGGCAAGATTAAAAAGACCAAAAACTGGGGTGACATAAGAAGGAAACCCTTCATTCTGAGATCTGGTCAGTTTGTCTTTACTTCTGGAACAGCCAGGAAGCTCCACACCCCTGATAAAGTCAAAATTGCCTGCAGAGATGATGAGCATTTTCCTAAAGATATCCCAACAGGAAAAAAAATGTTAAAAGCAAATTAACCCATGCTTACTTAGGGCCAAAATGATTTCTAACCTTGATTTTTTTTTTTTAGCACTTCTTATTCCTGGAAACACCCCTCATAAATCTGCTTTACAACTTTGTTTATAAAAGGAAATTCTATAACCTCTCAAATTGCTGTGAATTAACACTGAGTGATGTAAATTATAAAGCCACAGGACCAAGGAGCGACTCTCCCTTGAGACACCCATACCCACACTGGGGGATATCTTGCTCTTTTCCAGACACCTCTCTATTAAAGCTCTGTGCTCAAGGTCTATGTGTTAAAAAGTTCTTTAGTGGGGCTGGGCGTGGTGGCGCACGCCTTTAAACCCAGCACTTGGGAGACAGAGGCAGGTGGATCACTGTGAGTTCGAGGCCAGCCTGGTCTACAAAGTGAGTCCAGGACAGCCAGGGCTACACAAAGAAACCCTGTCTC
>CAJQZJ010001750.1:21804060-21822117 GCA_907164525.1 Lophiomys imhausi
GGACTTGAGTTCCGTCCCCAGAACCCATGTTTAAAAAAAAAAAAAAAAAGCAAAGTGTATAAAAAACACAAACTTGGGGAGGTCAAGATGGTCAGTTCGTTGGGACTCACTGGGCAGCCAGCTCAGCTTACTTTGTGAGCTCCAGGTCAATGGGAGGCCCTGTCTCAAAACACAGAGCAGACAGCTCCTGAAGAACAATACCCAAGGTTCACCTCTGAACTCCACATGCATGCATGGCACACACAGGAAAAACCACAGACACATAAAGGCACACAGAAGAAAATTATGGTATGAGAGAGGAGGAGGAGGAGAGTGAAGAGGAGGAAGGACAGAATATGGAGGTGCTGGCCTTTGGGTGACAGAGAATCAACCTCATCCAATCCTTCCCATGCTGGAATGGACTATGAAGGCCCCAAGAACTCATCCTAATCACCTCCCAAGAAGTTTGTGTGACCTTGGAACTTCACAGAGACTTAGAATGTCCCTTCTGTGGTCGAATGAAGGATGGATGGTTGAAAGGAACAAACCTTACAGAATCAGTGTTCTCTTTCCTATTCCCAAATGTCACAATTTATCAGGAACATTCCAGGCTTACACTTTCATGCACCACACTGTACACAGTCCTTGCCTACTCTTGTAAGTGGCTGCTGGGGAGATAGGTGATCACTCCTGGATTGGGAAATTATGGAAATTTCCCCAATCAGGAGCTGAACCCTCTTTCTCAGCAGCCAAGAGAGGTTTCAGAATCAGCTAAAATTTATTATGGCATCAACCTATGGTATGAAGGATATTCCAGCCCTCAATGCTATCTTGCCAGCTGATGGGGGAGGAGAAACGGAGGAATTACCCAGGATGTTGGGTATGCCTATCTGTGAATCCACAATTTGGACACACCCACCTCCCCATCCCCGTGCCTCACCAACTCCCCAATCCTACAGAAGGGAGATCTATTTAAGGGCAGTTGGAATTCAGGACAAGCAAGACAGGCTCTTAAACAAGAAACTTCAGCATCATCCAAGAGGTAAATGCCCAGAAACTCCTGACCTTGGGCTGTATGTGAGTGGTTGTACAGGTGCATGTGCGCATGTGTGTGCATATGGACACAACTATGGATGTGATCCCTCATCAGAAAAACATGTACAAGACAGTATTTATGGGCAAGAAAGTCATATGGATTTGTGAGAGTGCTGAGGGAGAATTTGAGCATGTGTGTATACTTCTAAGTAGTACAGGTTTAAAAGGCAACATATATGTATACATGTAATCTGCACAGTTAGAAAGGCAGCATGTATGTATACATATAATTGGCACAGGGTTAGAGAAACTTGCAAAGAGAATGTGCAGGTTTAGTTGGGGAGGAGAACTCTGATGATCAGACTCCATAGATGAATTCCCAAGTCTTCAATCTAACACAAGGATACAGGTGGAGTATCTGGAGAAAGGGGGCCTTGCCTTCACCCTCCCGATTCTGTGGACTGAGTCCAGTCTCCCAGAAGGAATGAAGGAGGGTCAAGAGTGGTCCCATCACTACATCATTCCTGTATGAGGAACCTTTCCACAGAGCCAGGAAAGGACAAGAGGTGACATGTGTGATGCACCATCGGAAGTCATTCTGTGCTTACTCTATGACTTAGCCCCATGCAAGAGCATGTCTATGCTCCAGGGCTGCTGAGAAGGTCAGCAGAGCAGGGGCTGGGGCAGTGGCTGAGATGTCCTGGGAGGAAATGCCCAGGCTGGTCCCTCTGCACTTGTCCTTCACAGAGCTGACAGCATGAAGGTCCTCCTGTTGCTAGCAGCTGCAATCATGGCCTTTGGTAAGAGTTGACCTTGAATTCAGCATGATGGGAGGTAACCTGAAGAGGGAGACATCCTATCCCTCAGCTTCCCTTCCTGTTGCCCTAGCCCTCTCTTGGTGGGAGGAGGAAGGAAATTACTTGTGAGAAGAGAAGGTAGCAGAGAGATGCCATGCAGAGATGGGGCATGGGGGGTTCACCATTTCTCCATTTCTCTATTTCCTTTCAGGCCCAATGCAGATCCAGGGGAGTCTTGTGGATTTTTGGCAAATGATCCTGTTTAAGACAGGAAAGAAAGCTGAGACTAGCTATGCCTTCTACGGTTGCCACTGTGGTCTGGGTGGCAAAGGATCCCCCAAGGATGCAACAGACTGGTGAGGCCATCCCAGTCCTCCCTATCACCTGTCACTTTGGCTGGGATGGGACTAAGTCAGAGCTGGTACCCACTGCCTCAGTGTCCTGGTGGATCTTGGGCAGCAAAAGTCAGCACATTTGGAAAGTGTGTGGTCTGTAACACTCCAAAGTTTGAGTCTCTGCTCAGGGCCAAAGTTCAAGAGAAATGCTGGGGCACCCGGACTCCAGGGCTGTGAGAAGACTGACTCAACAGGACATGTCCCCCAACCAGGTGCTGTGTTGCTCATGACTGCTGTTACTACCGTCTAGAGAAACGTGGATGTGGCACAAAATTTCTGTCCTACAAGTTCACCTACCGAAGCGGAAAACTCACCTGCAATGGTATAAAAGACCCTGAGATGCTAACAAGCTTCCCTCATGTGTTTGTTGAGCACATGCATTCTGGGGGGCACTTTGCTGATACAGAAAGCAAATTTATCCCTGCTTTAAGATCCTCACAGTTGAGTAGGAAGCAAGAAAAATGGTGATGAGGGTGGTGGAGACTCCAAAGGAAGGCAGAAAAAGCCTTCACCCAGCCTGAGGCTAGAGGTGGTCCTGCAAGCAGTGGTGTTTAAGCTGACTCTTACAAGACTCCAAGAGTCAGTGAAGCACACATCCCCTAAAACAGGGTACACACATCCGTCCCCCAAACAGGGTAGAGCATGGCCAAAGGGTCAAAGAGGACTGTGGGCCACTCTGTGCCGCCCAGTGGACATGTGAGGGTGAGTCTGGGTAGAGGGACAAGGAAAGGACAAGGTCAAGCCAGGTCTTCCTGGCCATTGTCTTGAGGTTTGTGTGCTCCAGCAACAGGGACATGGTGTTTAGCAAAGCAGCAAGAAGCTCATTTGCAAGAAAGAGGACTAGGCCTGGCTGCAGAGGGGAAGGGCAGCAGGAAGGGAGCCAGTGAGCCATGCTGCCTGCAGGAGAGAATGGCACATGGTCTGAAACAACCATGGTCAGATTGGAAAGACCTGACCCTGTGAGAATTCCAGAGACATGTGGCACCAGGTCTGGATAACTTCTCCAGCAGGACCAGCCCTGCTGCTCAGCTCTGGCATGATGCTAACATCTGTGCTTATACTACAAGATGCACAAAAGCTCCAATAACCCTGGCCTCTGATGACAGGAGGCTTTCCTTTCTATGACTCTTTGGAGAAGGGAATGAACATGTCCCAGAAGCCCCTGTTGAGTCCCTCCTTTGGCACTTCAGCCAGTATAAAGCTGCGTGGTACCTTAAGAACATTCGCAGCCAAGGAGGAGGGTGGATCATACAGTCTTCCAGTTCCATCCATCCTGAGGCCTCTGAGGCTGGGGCTTGCTAACACAAGCAGTCCTGTTAGCAAGAAGGCAGGATCAGAGATGTAGCTGAGCTGGAAGAGTGTTAGCCTAGCATACATGAGGGCCTGGGTTCCATCCCCAGCATTGTTTACATTGGGCAAGATTTAGCATGTCTGGAACCCCAGAGCTCAATATGTGGAGGCAGGAGGAACAGAACTTCAAGGTCATCCTCAGCTACTTAGAGAATTCAAGGCCAGCCTAGGTTATATGAGACCCTGTCTGGGTGGCTAGGAAGTTAGGCCACTATGACAGTGCCATGTGTAGCCATTGTGTGTCACCATCATCCCTTCTGCCTTTCTCGGTGGCCCTACTACTTGTCTTGGGAGAGACAGGTCCCCAGAAGAAGCCATAAGATAGTAACAACCTTCAGCTCGGTGTCTGTTTTCCCCTAATTTCAGCAAACCAGGACTCCTGTAAGAGACAGCTGTGCCAGTGTGATAAAGCTGCTGCTGAATGTTTTGCCCGGAACCGGAGAAGCTACAGTATAAAGTACCAATTCTACCCCAACCAGTTTTGCAGAGGAAAGTCGCCCAGTTGCTGAGAGAGCCACCTTCTGAGACACCTCAACACATGTCTCCTCTAACACCTCTCCCAGTCAACTAATTTCCCCAGTGATAAAGAAAACACCCCTCTCTACCCTTGAAGCAAGGTGGGAGCCTTCTGTCTTCACCCAGAATGAGACACAAAAGCCTGCTGAATTAGACTTAGCCACCACTCCACTACCATGGACCAACAGATTTCCACACTTCCACCTTCCCCTTCCCATCCAACTTCCTGCCTTGCAGTACCTAAGAGTCCTGGGAGGCTCTTACAAATAAAGTAATTGATCAACAACCATGTGTGTTCTCTTAATTCAAAATGAGACAGATATGAAGTATGCATGCTAAAAGTATAGGCCTTGAGACTAAGGCAGTAGCTCGGTCTGTAAAGAGCTTACCATGAAAACATGAGGACCTATGTTCAACCCCCAGAACCCACATTCATAAAGCTCACACCTCCTTACAGTCCTAGAGTTAGGGAAACAAAAGGCAGGTGGATCCCTGGGGCTCAATGGCCAGACAGGCTAGGTGAATTGGCAAGTTCCAGGCCAGTGAGACACCTTGCCTCCAAAAACAAGGTAGATGCTGTCTCCTGAGAAACAACACCTGAGCTTCACCTTATGGCCTCCACACACACATGCACACATTTGTATGTACGCATGGGCACACACAAAGACACACAAACATATACACACACAAAAGAACAAGCTTCCCTAGTCAGTCTAGTTGGGTCAAACCCTCAGTACCCACCACCCTAAGCCTTGACTCTCTTATTCAAATGGAGATGTCTGTCAGAACCTCTTGCCAAGACTTGTTTGAGAATCAAGAGAGGGAAAACGATGTCAAGCAGTAGTGTCACACTTGCCTTCAGCTGCCATCCCTGTTAAAGGCAGACCACCCTCTCCCTGCCCCCAGTCCAGAGCCATTTCTCCTGGCCTCTAGGAGGATGCAGAAGCCATCAGAATAAAGTGGAGTTGCCTCATCAAGGCTCCACCACATTGTACTTAAAGAAAACAGAAGATTGTGGAGGACAGACTTTCGGGCTCACATGCCTAACACAGACCTACTCCCAGAGGACTGAAAGAGCTACAGTGTGTACAAAGCTGGCCACAGAGCAAAAATAGAATCCTGTGCCAGGTGCACTTGTCAAACCCAGATCCTTAAAATGCCCAGACAGCTCAGAGGATTCTCTACACCTGAGAAAGAGCAATCAGAAATCAGCGAGATCATCTCCCCAATTCTGGGTACAGGCCAACAAGTAAATGCTTCCTGTTGTCTGTCACTGTGGTTTCCCTCTGCCTATTTTGTATCTGCTAACTTTTTCACTTATATAAAGATAAAGACAAACTTCAATTAAAAACAAAACACAAACAAAAAACCATATCGACCCCCAGATAAGAGTTTTTCTTTTGATATTTTGACCAATAGAAAAAAAAGATTTTTATTTCCTCCCACCCCCAAATAGTGATTTTGCAACTTACAGCAACTCCTTGATAACCCAAGTACCTAAGGCACCCTTCTCAGAAATGAAAACTCAGGATTCAAGGCTTTGAACAACAAGCTTCATAAAGTTGTTCTGCACTTTCAAATCACCCTGCTGCCAGAGTCTTAGCCTTGCGCAATAATAAGATCTCCGTCTGGCATGAAAAATCAGTTTTGTGTGCCACACCTCCACAATACTGCCAAGGACCTTTCAAAATACTCATTCCCAAAAATGCTTCCTGCCCTAACTTATGAGTCAAATAAACCGTCCAAGCAAAAGAAGAAAAAAGAAGGTGCAGGGTTGCTGGCGGGCCAACAAGATGGCTTAGAGGGTAAAAATCCTGCCAACCCGAGTTTGATCTCTGGAATCCCCGTGGTAGAAGGGGAGAAAGTTGTCCTCTGATCCACACGTGTGTGCAGTAGCAGGCACCTGTGTGTTTACCCTCACGTGCATCATATATACACAGAGTAATGCAAATAATTTTTAAAAGACAATTTCATTATTATTATTATTAAATTCAGGATATTTGGCAGTGTGTTATGTTCTCTGTTGTTAGCTAACATGGAAACACCTGAGAGTTCATGCCTAAACCCATTTAAGACTGAGCAGGCTCCAGGAAAGGAGGCTTGCTTTAGCATCGGCTGTTATGGATGCAGCTTTACCTGAAAGTTGGTCCACGAACTTCAGAAGACTCCCAGTGGGAACAAATACAATGTTTTGTGTGTGTATTCTTAAGGGTGTGCACGTGTGTACAGGTGTGCTCATCCATGTGTGTACCTGGAGAAGCCAGAGGCTGATATTCTTAGTCAGTCTCCACCTTATTTTCTGAGACAGGGTTTCTCACTGAACCTGGAGTTCACAGAACTTCAGCTCGACTAGGCAGAGTCCCACAGAATCCTCCTATACCCCCGAGTTGGAATTATAGGTGTGTGCCGTTGGCACCCAGCACTTACATGGGTGCTGAGAATTTGAACTCTGGTCCTCAAGGTTGCACAGAAAGACATTTCCTCACCACAGATGTAAGATCTTTGTATATGTGTTTAGATGTCACCACATACATACATGTTACATGTTGGGCCTACATACTAACACAGTAATTTTCTAATTGGCTTATATATAAGTAATCATTCACTTAGACTGAGACTATGTGAATCAAAATAGTTAACACAAATTTTTTTAACTCACATGATTTTAGCAAATTATTGAAAAAATATTTTGGTGAAATAAAAGCATCACCACCTTGGTAATTGTGAGCATGTATTTTTGCCTGGGTTTGCTGGCAAAAGTATTCATATTTCTCTGTTAGATATTTAAGATCATAAGCATGTAAGTTGGACCTAAATACAGCATCAGTTGCTTCCCATGTGACAAGCCCAGCAATTTAACTCTTCATGTTTTTCCTTGACCTGGGAATAACTGTGAATGGTGTTGCTTGTCTGCTGTCTCTGTTTTCAGGGAGGAAAAAAATAGCCTAGTTATAACTGTTAAAAAAAAAAGAAAAGTTAAAAGTCAGTCCGGCATAGTAACCCACACTTTTAATCCCAGCACTCAGGAGGCAGAGGCAGGTGCATCTCTGAATTAGAGGCCACCCTGGTCTACGGAGTGAGTTCCGGGACAGACAGTGAAAGCCTGTCTCAGGGGAGGGGGTTGGGAGGGTCATCCTCACAGTGTCAACTGGACAGAATGGCCTGGAAGAAGGGCCTCTGGGAATGTCTGTGTAGATTATCTTGAGATTCTGTGTTAGTTGACGTGGCAAAACCTTCTTCACAGTGGCTGGCATGTTCCCTGGACTCTATAGGACAGAGAACGTGAACTGGGGAGCATTCTTTACTCTCTTCTTTTGACTGTGGATGTGACACCACCAGCGACCTCACATTCTTGATACCCTTACGTCCCCACCATCATCGGCTTACCTTGAACTGTGAGCCAGAACAATCGCTTTCTCTCCTTGGTTGCTTTTGTTGAGGTGTTTTGTCACAGCAAAAGGAAAAGGAACTAAGACCGCCACCAAGATGTTAACCTGCCAAGTTCTGTTACACTGGGATTACAGGCGAGCTCCCTCAAGCCCGGCAAGCTGGCCTGTGTCAGTAGTTACGTTCTTTATAATTAGCATTTATACTCATGGGTCTTCAGGTGGATTCCTGCCCTTGCCTTGTACGGCTGACACCTTTCCTTATCTAGCAGGACTGAATCTGTGCTGTCCAGTAAATAAATATCCTGTCTTCTGGTGACTGTCACTCTGGGTAGGAGACAGAGAGGTGATAAACCCTCCCATTTCATCATCCCCTTTGCTGCCACCATAAACTGGTACTCTGCTCAGTGCCTTGTCACCAAGAGCCTGAAGAGGCAGCACTAGCTGAAACCCTCATTCTGAGGTGTGACTTGCCATCCAGGTATCAGGATACAAGAAGAAGAAGAAGAAGAAGGAAGGAAGTCTGAGGGCAGGGGACAGCCTGCACTGCTTTTCATCATTTCTCATGAGAGAGTGGTTAGGGACAACCGTGACTGTGACAGAAATGAAGATGTCCCAGACAGACACTTGTGTCCCGCCCTTCAACGAAATTGCAAGTTTCCCCAGGAGTCTCACACTGAGAGAAGGAAAAAGCTAAAGCCTGGTGCTAGCCAGAGGAAGAATCTGACCGTCAAAGGTCTGATAGCTCACCAGAGTGACTAGAGCAGAGGGGACGGTAGGTGAGTGATGGGCAGGACCAGGCCTTGACCAGGGCTGCTTATTTATGGGTGTCTCTTGCCCTCTTCACGTCAAGACCCATGTCATGTCAAGGAGATGGATTTGGGGTTTATGGGACCTCTTTGTTCCTCTCTCCACTGCATTGAATATATATCTCTCTGCTTTTCTCTGTTGCTTCCTTTTAACTGGCCTGTTGAGGTTGGGTGGCTGAGCCTGGCTTGTTAGAGCTGCCTGGGCCCAGCATCTGACCTTAATGGCTCTGGTGACATCATCTCGTCTCTGGGGCTTCATCATCTCAAAGAGCAAACAGAAGAAAAACACAGCCTAGAAAGTCTCCTAGTTAGATGTAGTAGTTTAAGCCTGTAATTCCAGCATCCCGGAGGCTGGAGCCTGAATTTGAGACCAGCCTAGGCTATGCAACGAGAGAAAAGAAAAGGAGAAGTTTCCTCCACCCACGCCCACTGTCTGACCTTGCTCATCCTCTGCTCCAGGACCCCCCCCTTCCTCCACGCAACCCCCTGTTGGGGCTCAGCTCCCCTCAACTACTCCACCCTGCCCTCCAGGTTGCCCTGGCTTCCTACAAAGCTTGCCATAGGCTCTTTTGTCATTTGCTAAGATCCAAGCTTCACTCTCAGGTCTGTCATTCTGCCAGACTGGTTTTGGCAAAGGAGCCAGGAGCCTCTGCTAACTTGTAGTCTTGCCACAAAAAAGGGGGTGGGGGTGGGGGAATGTACCGTGCAGGATCCTGTGTATAATTTAAAAGCACACACAGAGTTACATAAACACTGGGTCCTTTTCAAGGAACCATACATCTAAATAAACATAAAGAGTGGCTCCAATGGTGGATGGAGGACAAGAGAAGAAAGTCAATGCAATAAAACAAAACAGTGTTTTCCTCCAGCAAGTGATAACGGTATCTGCCGAGAGAGACCACTGGCGGGGGATGGGGGGGTTTAAGAATTGGTCAGTTAGGTGCTTAGGGGCCAGCTAGATGGCTCACTAGGTAAAGGTGTCTGCCGCCAAGTCTGGACCTGAGCTCAATCCCTGGGACTCACATAGTAGAAGAGAAACAACTTTTGCAAACTAGTCTCTGGCTTCCACACCCATGCCAGGGCTCAGGGACACACATGCTCACATGAATAAATAATAAATAAATAAATTCAGTTTTTTTTTTTTTTAAAGAAAGTCATTTATCCCTGGACTCGGCAACCTTCCTTGTTGAAAATGGCTCTAGACAGGCAGTCAGTCACACAACACACAAACACCTGGGGTATTCCGGGAAGAGTGAGAGTCAAAACAGGAGTCATCAGAGTGATGGCTGATCTTTAAATGTCCCCTCCCAAAGCAGCCAGCTGGGCCAATAAGGAGTTCATACCACCTAGCCAGAGGGAAATGCTGATTTCTCACTTACCACTCTCTTAGCCTTGAGCTGAGTAACTCATGTTACTGGTAACACATGGACCTGTTTTATTTCACTCCTGTGCCCAGTTTTAGGAAGAAGGCAACCTAGTCACAGGTGGAATCAAGTCAGGTTTATCTCATTCATGGCAATACACACTAGAGGCTTTCCCACCGGAAGGCTTTCTCTGTAACTGCCAAGGAGCACGTGAGGCTGGAAGAACCTGTGTGACAGACATGAACTTTGTACCCAACAGAGACCAACCTTGAGCCCCTCAGACCTACTCCCACCCCTCCCCTCCCCTCCACCCAGCATCTGTGACATGTGCTACCCACAGAGGTGTCCCACTGACTGGCACCAAGAAACAGGATGGTGATGTACTAATCTTGGACTAACCGTGTTCATAGCTGTCCAGGGACACACGTGGCCACAGGTGGGGTGTACCTGTAACAGCTTTTGAGGTTTCTGGGGATGCTGAGAGGAAGGCACATGGCCAGTTGGTAGAACCAAGCCCCAGGACAGATCTGGAATAGTTTAAAAGATAAACTTAGGCAATTAAAATCTAGCAATTTTAAGCCAGGTGGTGGTGGCACACTCCTTTAATCCCAGCACTTAGGAGGCAGAGGCAGAGGCAGAGGCAGGGGGATCTCTGAGTTCGAGGCCAGCTTGTTCTACAGAGTGAGTTCCAGGACAGCCAGGACTAAACAGAGAAACCCTGTCTTGAAAAACACAAAAAGTAAATAGAATAAAATCTAGCAAATTTGATTTGTGCACAAATTAGGCAGCTCATGTGAGAGATTTAAAACATCACTGAGGAAGATGTCTTAGGGTTCTTGCTGTGAAGAGATACCATGATGGTGGCAACTCTTCCAAAGGAAAACATTTCACTGGGGCGGCTTACAGTTTCAGAGGTTTAGTCCATTATCATCATGATGGGGAGCACGGCAGTGTGCAGACAGACATGGTGCTGGACAAGGAGCTGAGAGCTCTACATCTTGATCTGCAGGCAACAGAAGACTGTGTTCCATACTGGGCAGAGCTTGAGTATAGGAGACCTCAAAGCCGGCCCCCACAATGACACACTTCCTCCAACAAGGCCACACCTCCTAATGGGCCTAATGCCACTCCCCATGGGCCTCTGGGAGCCAATTACAAATGACCACAGGGGGCAAGAGAGAAAAAAATTGATAAAATATTTGAAGAAGTCAGAAATGAAAATATATTGGTTAAAATGAAAAGCCACAGTAAGAGATTGAATAAACTTAGGGGTCTCTTTACTATTTATTTGGGGCTTCTTTTTGTTTATAGAGGATCTCAAAGTCCTGGCATTAATCTCGGCCTCCCAAGTGCTGGGTTTAAAGGCATATGCCACAACGCCCGGCTATTTCCTCTTTTTTTATCTGTGCTCTGTTACTATCATTCCAAACTAGTTTGTTCAGATCAAAAGAAGATTTTGCAAGCCCTGTGGTAATCACTGGGTAAAATATATTATAGGCAAAATACAAAACAATAAGCAAAAAAAGAAAAAAACAAAAAATCTCCCAGGTAACTACAAAGGCATCCAAACCAGGACAGAAAAGGTGTTATGGTCAAATTATCAGTATGAACACATCATGCTCTTCCAGATGGCAAACTCCAAAGACTCTACCAAAAAATTAAAAAGTTTCAAGATATAAAATTAAGAGAGAAAAACCATAGTTTCAAAAACACCAGAAGTGATTTATTCCAGCTAGAAATCAAGGAAGCAATCATTTGTTGTAGTGAGAAAACCTAAATCCCCAGGAATGACTCGGTGAGAGCTCCAAAACAGAAGCAATAAGGCACTGAAGCCCTGAAGAGATTGTGGAGGGCATGGGAGCAGGAAAGCTGCCCCATGAACGCGCCCTAGCAGCCCAAAGGGACCCTTGAGTCTCTGTGGTCACTGGCAGATACCAACTTCAGGGCTGGGAGCTGGTCCTGTGGTCAAAGGCTGTTCAAGTGTGAGGACCTGAGACTGGATCCCAGCACCCACATAATGTCTGTAACCCCAACATCTGAGGATGTGGGGGGCAGAGACAAGAGGATCCTGGGGCCAGCCAGTCCAACTGAATTGGTGAGTTCCACGTTCAGTAAGAGACCCAGACTGAAAAAGCAAAAAAAGTCAAGAATAATTGAGGAAGTTGCCTGATGTCAACCTCTGGCCCCGACTTGCATGTGTGCACACATATGTACAAACACACAGAAACACACACAAACACTTACAAATACACATGTACACCTGCAAACAAAAACACATGCACGAGTAGACAAAGCACATAAATGAGCAGACGACACAAACTAACCACCAGTATAAACACAGAAACACACATGCACATTCTAACACCAACACACAGATACATGCACAAACAAACAAAGCACAAATACACAGGCATATAAAAACATGCACATAGACATGTATACATACAGAAGCATACACAAAGAACTCACAAGTACAAATACAAAAATCACACAAACACACATGATATATCCAAAAGCACACACACACACACACACACACATACAAATGCATAGAAACCAACATGCAGATGTTAACAAAAACCACAAACACAGATGCATGCAGAAGAAACCCACAAATGCACACAAGACACATGCACATGTATACACACACATCAAGTACACACAAGCATACAAACAAATGTACACATGCAAACACATATATGCATGTATACACACAAACATATGGGCCTACACATGTGCACAAACATAAACTCACACACAAATACATTAGTGCACACAGAGACACACACAACACACAAAAGTAATGTGCACACGTGCAAATACAGCACACAGTATTCACACATATATATGCACACATGCAAATGTAGAGACATCAACACACACAGGCACACATGAACAAACAAGTGCAAATCCACAAACACACATACAGTCACATACACAAACAAACACACAGATGCATACACACATAAAATACATGTAAATGAAAATGCACACACAGAGACGGAAATGTGAAAGCATACACATGCACGCATACACACACAGACAAATGCACATACATGCACACAAGCACACAAGAGGCACACACAAATACCAAACAGCGAAAGTCATCTCAGGCAGAAAGAGTGAAGCACGATGCATCACTCTGCCTATCAAAAATGCATTCCGGTGCTGCAATGAGGACACGGTGCCGGCATCAGAGCAGACACACACACACACACACACACACACACACACACACACACACCAGTGAGGCAGAACAGACAGCCTTCTGTTTCTAAAGGCTTTGGTTTGTTTTTTTGTTTTTTTGTTTTTTTCACATAAAGGCTAAGAGCCTGTGTTGGAAGGTTGGAAACCGCGTGTGTCTGGTCACAGTGCTGCTGTCTAACGGATGGACCACGTAACCCTCAGTCTCCATCCCCTGACAGGCTCCCTGCAGTGCCTGCTGGAACTCTGACCTCTTCTCCTCCTCTCCCTCATAGAGTGGGCTGCTCCCCCTACCATTCTTGAATCTGAAGCCCCTGACTCAGGCACACAGTGCTGCCATTTGCTAGCTAAGTCTGCTGTTTCCTGGTGCAGGATCCACCCTTTCTCTCAGAATCCTTTAAGAATTATGCCTCATTGTGTCTGAGTGAAGGTGCTCTCTCTCTCTCTCTCTCTCTCTCTCTCTCTCTCTCTCTCTCTCTCTCTCTTCCTCCTTCCCTCCCTCTCTTTCTTTAGACCCTAGCTGCACTATGCTTCTGTCTGCCTATGGCATTAATAATTCTCCTAATAAAACAAATAAATAAAAAATAAAAAATGAAAGATAATTTCTCTCTCCTCCTCCTCCTCCTCCTCCTCCTCCTTCTCTCTCTCTCTCTCTCAGCAAAATCCCACTCTGCAGTCCAGGCTGACCTGGAATTTACCAGGTAGACCAGTTGGCCATGATTCTCCTGCCTCAGCTTTCTGAGGCCTGGAATTACAGACATGAGCCACTAAATCTGGATTTCTATTTTTCTCTGACCAACAAATGAAAATCAACTTGTGTATTAATTGCTTGGTTTGGACCAGGTGTGGTGGTGTACACTTTTAATCTCAGCATCCAGGAAGCAGAGGCGGGCAATGCGAACTGTCTCAAAAAACAACAAACAAAAAAGGAGCCAAGCAACATAACAGCAGATTCCTTTACAAATAAAAATGTACTTTTTCGTGAGCTGTTTTAAACTGAAGAGGGACATGTGCTCTTTCTGATCCCTTTGTTATTCCCCACTTTCTGAAAGAGCAGAAAGTTCCTGACCTAAGAACTGAAGCAACATACATGGCTGCAGTTCTCAGACCTCAGTAGACAACCAATTCACACTGGCCAGAGAACGCATAGGCATTCCAGTGCATCCAATCCTGCCTGACTCTCCATCTTTGGATCTGCTACAGTAACGTTGAATATCTGAAGCACAGAACCCCAGACCACTGCCCTTTGCAAAATAAACCTAACTGTGGAATTGCGTTGTGGTTTACGCTTCCACGGTTGAGATAAAATTCTTCTCTTCCTCTCTGCGCAGGGGATGAATGTCATTATCATATAAACTGATTAGCTGGTTTGTTCTCGAGAAAAGATGTTTGGTCACTCGTCGTTTTGAACTATCCCTCTGTTGTTGGCTTGTGTAAGTTTAAAAATAAACAAACAACAAAAAGGGGGTAGAGGGGTTGAGAGGAAAGACAATGCCAAAGCAACCCAGGATCTTCACCCCAGTCCTATGCTGCCATCTACCGGGCCCTGGGCATCCCTGCAGCTGGGGGTGGGGGATATAAATTATCTCAGGGGCCCTTGAGACTCTCCAAGAGTACAAAACATATCGTGTCTCCTTCTGATAATTTCTAGTTCCTGGAGTCTGGACTGTGGAAGAAAAACCAATGGGCTGAGGTATATCAGCAACTAAAGGCTTCACTGGGCCTGTTCAGATGCTAGCCAGAAAAAGGACCAACGCCTAGGTCCTAGGTTTTCAACCTGTGAGTTGTGACCCCTTTGAGGGTCGAACGACCCTTTCACAGGGATTGCATGTACTGCATATCAGATATGGACATTACAATCCATAACAGTAGCAAAATCACTACTAGCTATGAAGTAGCAACAAAAATAATTTTACGGTTGGGGGGTCACTACAACACAAGGAATTGTATTAAAGGGTTGCAGCATTAGGAAGGTTGAAAACTACTGAAGCAGAAATCTTTACAAACTACCATCAACAGAGAACTGTCCACTAGACCCAGAGAGAGTTTGAATAGGTTTGGTGTTAAGATGTTGTTTACAATGAACTTTCATTGACTGTAGATAAGAGAGGCAGACACCCGGCTTGGAGGCCAAGGCCTGTAATCCCAGGATGCTGAGGCTTGCAGGTTGCCAGTCTGGGACACAAAGTGAGCTCTCACTTCAAAGGGGAAGTAGAAGAAAAGATGGAAAAGAGGAATAATGGGAAGGGGAAAGCTTTAGGATGGAAGTGTTGGGTCAGGAGCAAAGGTCCCACAGATCAAGTCACATCCCAGCAGCTGATACATCCTGGAGGAGCATACAGGTGGGCTCCTCTGTGTGTGACCTTGCACAATGGGCTAAACTTGTGTTCCCCAAAAGCAGTGACAGTCCTGGTTATGAGCGGGTACTCTGTGCTCACTACATGGTATAGGCTTCTCCTCTGCTTTCTGAAACCATCAGAAGGGAACCCCACTTAGCTTTGTGGGGCCAAATGCTTTCTCTAGAATTCCTCCCATGCTGTCTGTAGCATTAAATAGCTTCTAATAAATCTGTTACCCAAATGAGCAGTCTGAGTCTGGTGAGATGGCTCGGTGGGTACAGGTGCTTGCCAGTAAGCATGATTTAGACCTGCCTCTCTTATCTACAGTCAATGAAAGATCATTGTAAACAACATCTTAACACCAAACCTATTCAAACCTCGCTCTGGGTCTAGTGGACAGTTCTCTGTTGATGGTAGTTTGTAAAGATTTCTGCTTCAGTAGTTTTCAACCTTCCTAATGCTACAACTCTTTAATATAATTCCTTGTGTTGTAGTGACCCCCCAACCGTAAAATTATTTTTGTTGCTACTTCATAGCTAGTAGTGATTTTGCTACTGTTATGGATTGTAATGTCCATATCTATATCTAATCTAGATCCCAAGGACCTACAAGATAGGGGAACTGACTCCCACAGGTTGTCCCCTGAGCTCTATAAACACATGTACACACAAAAATAATTGTCAAGTTTTTTAGGGTCAGTCTGACTCAGTGTCCCTCTTAAAGCCAGGTGGAAAAGCAACTGCTGATTGTGGACTTGCTGGAGTTAACAGTTCAGAGTTCACAAGTAGACAGGGTTCAGTGGCCCTGGCAGTCAGCCATGATAGAACTGAAGTCAAAATTGTCACTATACACTCAGAAGCATGAAACATTTGGTTTTTGTCTGCATAGTTCATTGGCAAACTTCCCTCTTCTTCCCTCTGTCCTCTGGCCATTAAAATCACATTTAAGATGTCTTAGAATTCTTTCCCTAATCAATATGGAAATAAGAGGCTGTTATTATACTTAAATATTTCATATTTATTTATTGTGAGTGTGTGTCTGTGTACAGACTGCATGTGGAGGTTAGAGGACAGCCATGGGAATCAGTTCTCTCCTTCCATCATGTGGGTTCCAGGAATCAAACTCAGCTTGCCAAGCACCCTTACCCCATGAGAGATCTCACCAGTCCCACAAACTGTTTTAAATAGTACTAATTTTGTCTTTTACATAGACACTTATTCATCATTTTTCTGTTTACAAGATTGGAATCCTTCCATCCATGAGCTGCCTGGCTTTCATTCTCTGTCTTGTAAGGAGTCTTTTAGAGGCAATATTTTCAATCCTGCAATATTTTTAGAAGCTTCTGCATTCAAATGAAAAGTACATCTCATTGTTTCTAAGGTGTAGGATTCCCCTATACACACCTCCAAAAGTGACACTAACGGGTGAGTAGTCTGGTCCTTCTGGAATGTTCCATATTGCAGCTACAAGAACGCCTGAACCAGCTCTCTAACTAAATTCACTTGGTTTCAGCTACATGCTGTTATCACCAATCTTAGGGTCACATTTTAGGTCTGGGCTGGTGCCCACTCAGGCCACACTCACCACCAGTGGCCTCTTTCTTTCCTTACTGCTCCAGGGAAATGGCAGGCTTCCTGTTGAGACCCTGCCTGTGAACTCAGAACCTCCTGTCCCCAGAGGAAACTTCCCAACCAACCCATTTATCCAGGCCCCTAAGCAATCAGGAGGTAGAGGTGGAATGTATGACGAACATACATTAACTAAAAGACAGTGTGATGGACACGCATTAACTAAAGGACAGTCTTTGCCCCTTCCCCTGTATTCTAGTTTCCTTTCTGTTGCTATGATACAACACTCTGACCTAAAAGCAGCTCAGAGGAGAAAAGGATTTACTTAGTTTACACTTCCATGGCCTCCGTCCAATATTGGGAGAAGTCGGGGCAGGACTCTGAGGGAACACTGTTTGCTGGCTCACTTTCTGGCTTAACTGGAAGGTTTGTGTTTAGCTAGCTTTCTTATACAGTCCAGGACCATCTGCCTAGGGAACAGCGCCACCCACATCGGGTGACGCCCTCCTGCGCCAGTTAATAAACAAGACAATCTCCCACAGACTAAATCTGATCTAGGTGATTCATCCATCTAGGCTTTCCTCTCAGTGGCCAGCTCCCCTAAACCCTGGTGACCCCTGGGTTTGCTGCTTCCTGAGAATTTTTTGTTAATTAATGTAAGTAAAAAGTAAGTATACCAGAAAGTGGACCACTCATTCCCTTTCAGAATGTAAAACCTCAGACTTTGTGTGGGTGGGTATTCGATCTCATGTGGTTGCATAGTGTTCCTCAGTGTGCAGACATTTTTCCTTGAGGATGATGGGTAATATGGCCACCAGTTCTAATACCAACTTAATTTAAGGATCTTCTCTAAGTAACCAAATGTGGTCTGTCACAGTTTCAGCTGTTAATCTGACGAAAACCTAGAGTCGCCTCAGAAGAGGGAATGTCAGCTGCAAAACTGTGTTAGCAAGCAACAAGCATGTCTGTAGAGCATTTTCTTGATTGTGGGTTGACATGGGAGGATCCAACCCCTTGTGGGCCCTCCTTCTCTAGGCAGGTGGGCTTGGGCTATATAAGAAAAGCAGCTGTAGTGGGGGCATGGTGGTGCACTCCTTTAATCCCAGAACTCGGAAGGCAGAGGCAGGCGGACAGCTCTCTGAGTTCGATGCCAGCCAGGTCTACAAATATGAGTCCAGGACAGTCAGGACTACAATGAGAAACCCTGTCTCAAAAGAACCAAAAAGAAAAGAGAGAGGAGAGAGGAGAGAGGAGAGAGGAGAGAGAGAGAGAGAGAGAGAGAGAGAGAGTTAGAGAGAGAGAGAGAGAGAGAGAG
>CAJQZJ010001750.1:21822217-21869098 GCA_907164525.1 Lophiomys imhausi
GAGAGAGAGAGAGAGAGAGAGAGAGAGAGAGAGAGAGAGAGAGAAAGCCGAGTAAGCCATAGGGAGCAAGCTAGAAAGCAATGTCCCTCCATGGTTTCTGCTTCAGGATCCTACTTTGGACTTCCCTCAGTGCTGGACTACAGCCTGTAAGCTAACATAAGCCCTTATCTTGCCCGAATTGCCTTTGGTCATGATGTTCATCGCAGCAACAGAGAAGCAAACTAAGATGCTCATCCTTGTCATCAGCACTCGGGAGGTTTATCTGTGTGGCTCATATAGGCTGAGGGGAAAGAGAGGGGCGAGTCAGAAAAGCGAGGAGATGGCCATTAGGAGGAAGAGACTGAAGGCAGATATTTAACTGACCATTTGGGAAACTGGAGGAGGTATTAACTGGAGACTGGCTGTGCACTGAACCTGCGCAAATCCAACTTTAATTTTAAAACGGTTGCCAGAGCAACACAAAAGTATAAGATTCTCCCGGAGGCTGCCAAAACAAAGTATCACAAACTCGAGAGCTTAAGAAACAGAAATAGGTCCTATCTGGAAAACAGGAAGGCTGAATATGGGGTCTGAGATGAATGCACTGGCAATGCACTCTCCCGAGGGGGGTCTCTGGGGAACTTGTAGATGACCACTTTCTCTCTGTGTCCTCCAACTGTCTTCCCTCTGTGTCCTGATCTCTTCATATGAGGACAGTAGCCATGCTGGTAGAGGCTTCCCCCTAATGGTCTCATTTTAACTCAATCACCATTTAAATCCTCCCAAACAGCATCTCGTGTTTTTTTGAGAGAAGACCTCAAGTAGCTTAGGCTGCCTCCAAAGTCGCCATATAGCCAAGGGCGACCCTGAACTCCTGATCCCCCTGCCTCCACCTCCCGATTGCTGGTATCTCGTGGACATAGTCACATTCTGAAACAGTAGGGGTGAGGACTTGAACATATAAATTGAGGGGTGGGGCACAAT
Organism: Lophiomys imhausi; assembly: GCA_907164525.1. NCBI lineage: Eukaryota > Metazoa > Chordata > Mammalia > Rodentia > Muridae > Lophiomys > Lophiomys imhausi. The sequence goes on from CAJQZJ010001750.1 coordinate 21,823,181, forward strand.
TAAGCTCTTAACATACAGAAAGGCACTGTCTCTAGAATATCCATCATGTTAGTTTGCCTGCTTTAGAGTTGCCCATATAAAATAATACACTAAGAGACTCATCACGGCTGAGTTCTACCATTTGGTGTAAAGAAATTAACTCATGCTCTGTACAAATCAGGAATATGTTCTTTGCATTGTTTTTAAAATGTAATTGTTTTATGTAGATACTGCTTTGCTTGCATGTGTGCACCACAGGCACACCTGATGGCCCAGGACTCCAGAAACCAGCATCAGGCTCCAGGACTACAGCTTCAGACAGTGGTGGGCCACCTGATGGCCAAGGACTCCAGAAACCAGCATCAGGCTCCAGGACTACAGCATCAGACAGTGGTGGGCCACCTGATGGCCAAGGACTCCAGAAACCAGCATCAGGCTCCAGGACTACAGCTTCAGACAGTGGTGGCACACCTGATGGCCCAGGACTCCAGAAACCAGCATCAGGCTCCAGGACTACAGCTTCAGACAGTGGTGGGCCACCATGTGGCCTGGGAATTGAACCTAGGGTTCCCTAGAAGAGTAGCCTGTAGGGAGTTAGTAAATATCTAGGGGTTTCTGATACAGTCTTAATTCAGGGCATGAAGATCAACTTGGATGTGACCAATTACCAGCTTGTGGACTAAAAACAGGAAACAGGAAAGACTTAATGGACTAAAAAACAAGGTTGAAGCCAGGAAATACAAAAAAGACTTAATGGACTAGAAACAAAGTATTTGGCCTGGCATTGTTTTCAGCTGCTTAAGCTGAAATTAAGCTGAAACAGAGTCCCACCTATTTAAGGACAAGTGGATGAGCCCCAGGGAGCCCCATCCTAGAGGCCCCCATGCTAGAGAGCTCCGATGCTAATGAGTCCTGATGGAGAAAGTGCTGGTGGACTGATGGCCAGATCTCCCTGAGGCAGAAGGAAGCTGGTGAGCAGAGAAAGCCTCAGCAAGACAGCAAAAGGCCAAGGACTAAACCCTGTGGCTCAGCTTTTGCCTAGAGGGGTTTGACCTGTCCGAACAGTGGCCTAAACAAAACTGTGGCCAGCTTTAAAGACTGAGGCAGAGAGGCAAAGTTGTTGATACAAAGGAAATAAGTTGGCCTACAGACGGCTGAGGTCTCCCAGAGAGCAGAAAGCCTCAAGCCTTATTTAAAGTGAGACTGCCATAGCCAATTAACCCTGATGAATCTACATCTGAGATATTTCAGAAGAAAGACTGCTAAGTGGATTAAAGGGTCTACCTCAGAGACTGTGTTCCTTGATGACTGAGGACCTGCCCCAGAGACTGTATCCTTCTAAAAGGTTATGAAAATAGTTGTAATAGTTATCAATAGGTTTAGTGGTTAGGTTAAAGGGGTTGTAGGAATTTGTAGGATTAGTAGTTAAATGTTTATATTTTTTATAAGTGAATATAGTTATCAATAAATAAATATTGAATAATTTTTAAAAGTTCGGTTTCAGTAGCCAGTTCTTACCCACTGAGCCATCTCTCCACTACTCTATGTGTCTTTAATTCCATAAAACATCATGATCAAAAGCAAGTTAAGAATGAAAGATCTTATTTTGATTTACAGTTGCAGAGGGAAAGAGTCCATTGTGGCAGAAAAAACATGGCGGGGGAGGGGGGAGAGAAGAGAATAGGAAGTTTGGTGAAGCTATCAGTCCTCAAAGCCTGCCCCCAGTGACATACTTCCTCCAGCATGGTGGCTCACCTCCCATGGGTTCCATAACCTCCCCAAAACACCATCAACAGGGAACCAAGTGTTCAAAAACATGAGCCTATGGGAGACATTCTTCATTCAAAACACATAGAAAGTATGATGTGTATTTTTTTTTTTTTGAGGGAAAACATGACTTGGCATTGGGAGACCAGCTTTTCACCCAGGAGCTGAGGTGGCTACACAATGTCTTTGTATTGTTTCCATGTCTCTGAGGCAGACAGACTGCCTGACGTGCATGGCTTCAAAGGAGGAAAGATTTATCTTGGCTCATGGTTTTGAAGGATGTGGGTCCCTCATGGGGGGAATCTCAGCTCTCACAAAGGCAGGAATGTAAGGTGAATACTGTTCACTCCATAGCAAGCTTAATTATGAGTTCTATCATCAGACGCCCACAATTATTCGCATCAGACTAAAATCAGTAACCTTCTATTCTCTCTTCTAGTCATAACAGAACTTCCTCAAAAATAAGTATCTTTGTTCACAGCCTACCCTTCGCCTGCTCTCTCCCAAGCTCAGCAGCTGGCTCCATCACACCAACCCACAAGCACCACCTTTACCAAAGCTTCTACGGACTCAGATCCAGTAGCCAGATCCCCATAAGATCCAGCTCTAGCCCTTGGTGATTTCTCACAGTATCATGCACGTGAAATGAAGTGTTCCTAAGGGGCTGTAGTGTGAGCTTGGGGGCTTGAAGCGTGTTTGATCCGAGCCCATTGGAGTTCTGTGACTCTCTGGAGAGATCCAGAAGCCAAAGTCATCTTGGGTTATTTCGGGGAGGGGAGATGGCTCAGTTGGTAAGGAACCTGCTATGCAAGCACAAGAACCTGAGTTCATTTCCAGAACCCCAAGACGATGATGGATGTTTGCCTGCTGCAGGCCAGTTGTTTTATCCACCCTCCCAAGTGCTGATCCTGTACTCAAAAATAATCTTGAGCTTGTCTGTTTGCCGGTGTAGGTCTGCCCACGCAGTATTCGATGATCATCTGGGCTGAGAATGGTTTTTAGTTTCCCATATAACAAAATTAATCATTTAAAACAAAACAAACAAAAAAAGACATAGCTGATTTGGAGGGTAGGGGCAGGAATCTGAAGTGGTGTCACATGCCTGTAATCCCAGTCTTAGGGAAAGTATAGACAGCCAAAGTCCTTGAAGGAGACCCCCCCATACAGCAGAGGTCCCCCCCATACAGCGGAGGTTCCCCCCAACCCCCAGATTAGGCTAAACCACACCCAAACACCTGCTTTCACTGAGAGATCCTTTAGTAAGTGGGAAGAAAAGTTAAAGTGGCTGCTCTCCGACTCAGACAGGGACATAGCAGCCGTAATTTTGGCAGGTATAACTTTTTTTTTTTAATAATTTATTTTTTTATTTTATGTACATTGGTGTTTTGGCTACATGTGTTTCATCAGATTGTTTGGGACAGGAGTTATAGACAGTTGTGAGCTGCCATGTGGGTGCTGGGATTTGAACCCGGGTCCTCTGGAAGAGCAGTCAGTGCTCTTAACCACTAAGCCATCTCTCCAGCCCCGGTATAACTTTTAAGAAGAGAAAAAGGGGAGGTCTTTGTGAGAATGGGCTAGGATGTTGTGGCATATTTCGATTGGGTGTGCTAGTTAGATGAACCAAAGGGGGCTTTTGATTGCTGGGCTTCAACGCTTGATAGTTGGACCTTGGTGGTCACCCTCAGGAGGAGGAAGTGGCCAAATAAAGGAACAGACCTTGGTGGCTAGCTTTAGGAATGTAATCTAATGGTTTTTAGCAAGACAGAGGGACTGGGAGAGAAGGGCAAAGCCTGGTAGAGACTTCTTTGTCATGCTCGAGCTGGCCAGAGTCCCTTTAGCCCTAGGGCTGCAGATCAGTGAAAGACTTCATCTCAAAAGAAAGGTAGATAGTGCCTCAAGAGTGACCCTCGAGGTCTCTGGCCTCCACACACACCTGCACACACGTGTACTGACGTCCACATGCAGCCTGGGCTACATGTAAACACACACACACACACACACACACACACACACACTGACAACTGGACAGAATTCTTAGAATGTATATCAAGCTTGACACTTCTCTAGCTTGTAGCAAACCTCAGGCTAAGAAGATGACAGCATGTGACTCTTGGCAGAGATTTTCTTGCCTCGTGAGAGATAACATGTGAGCTGGAAGAATGTCCATGCCTATGCAGTCAGCTTGCCCATGACCCACCTGCTGCTGTGTGACCAGCCAAGCTCATGTAAGGTAGTCTCTCTGTGAGGAGAAGAGTTTGCCATTCGGGGTAACTTGAATCTGTGTTCCCAAGGCCAAGCTCACTTGTATTTGGCTCAGAAAACCATAATTGTTATTGTATGCCAGCCATCATCTGGGTCTCTTCATGGTCTCCTAACCTACAATTATAGTCATAAAAAAACATAAAGCCAGATAACTAACTAACTTGCTGGTCACCTTTCCAAGGACATTTTAGACATCTAACAGGTTCTCATGGATCGACCCCAGAACTAGAGAAGATTTTTGAAGCCCTTAACCCATATCCCCAATCACCACCTTACCTCCCCATCACGGCCTCCTAGCAAGGATCTAGCTGTGGAGAGGAACAGAAGTCATGGGTGGGTCCTTATCACAAGTCATGAGCACTGACTGTGACAGGAGCATTGTCCTGATGTCAGGGGCCCTGAGAGCCCCAAGCTGAGCTAGCCTTGGAGAAAGGTTCCCCAAGAGCGGTGTTTGCAGAGGAAGTGAGGTAGATTTAGGGCTCCACCACTCCCTCAGATCTCCAGGAAGAAGTTAAGCATTGGGAATTGGGCCACTTAATGTCAATGATGTCTTTATTGTAAGCGCTCTTTTTTTTTTTCTATGTTTCTTTAAATAAGCTATGATTCTGGCGGTTTGAGGTGGCTTGATCCCGTAATTGACAGCTGTTAAGACTATTCCCCAGTGCTCTGGGTGCCTTGAGCAAAATATGAAGCACCCAGCTGCTTTGAACACTCCACCTAGACCCTGAAGAAGCCAAACAGCTACTTGCTGCCAAAGCACAACTCTGGGATCTGACGGCCTCTTCTGGCCTCTGTAAGCACTCACTCACACACACACTCACACACACACACACACACACACACACACACACACACACACGTGCACATACAGAGGCACAGACAGACACATGCATGAATATGCAGAGAAATAAAATAAATCTTTCTTTAAAAAAAAAATACTGCAGAACAGGTTACTTATCGTCTCTGAGCCTGGGTTCTCTTCTCAGAATAAAAATGTAACAACGCCTCATCGACTTTGTGAGAACCATCTCCCATCCTGCTGCTCCCTGGGATGGGGCACCATCAGAAAACCAAGCCTGAGAATTCACTGATAGAAAACTAACTTCTCTGCCCCTCCTTGTTCTGGGGCTTTATGAGGAAAGAAGATGAAACGAATGTCATTTGTGCTAGGAGAGGACGTCAACAGCTCCACAAAAGGGATTTATTTACTCCATAAGTGCTCTGCTCTGAGAGGAGTGGACAGGCACCGCCCTCCCAAGATGGCTGCTGCCTTCCTGGTGATGCTCCTGAGGAGGGAGCAGTGCATGTGGTGTTCCGGCTTCTCCCACAGGGGGGCGGTGGAGAGTTGGACCTGGGTCTGTGGAAAGGCTGAGAGGAGGTGTCAATGAGAGAACTTGCTGAAGGGCTGAATCGACCTCCACAACGCTCAAATAGAAAATCAGTCTCAGAAATGGGCCACGGGGTCCCTAACACAGTGACCAATCTGTAAGCAGAAGGCCAAGGTTGGCCCCTCAGTCACTCGAGAAGCCTTTTCAGGGGGCCTGGGGGGAAGAAACAGTGGGGAGCCAGATGTGTGGCGAAGATTTCAAGATAGATGGTTTAACCAGCGGGGACAAAATCCCTGTGTTATGGCTGAACTGAAGAAGATGAAGGCTTCAAGGAGGAATATTTATTAAACAGGATGTCACAGGGTGTGGGAGGACCACAATGGAGACAAGACTCCCATTCCTCGGGGGCCCTGGAACTCTCAGCCCCTCATAGGAAGACTACCAGCAAGTACAGCCTCCCTGCCACCCCTAGGATCGTGAGAAATGTGGGGAAGGGGCAAGGTTGTAGAGAAACCTGCTTTCTTGGGTGCCAAAGGCCCTGGGGAAGAGGTTACAAGGATGGAGCTGTAATACTCTGAAGATGCCTAAGTGGTACCTAAGATGTCCAGGACCTGTAAATGTGGCCTCCCAGGGAAGTAGGCAGGAGTGAAGAAATTAAGGGAAGGCACAATGAAGAGATTATCCGGGATTAGCAAGGTGGGTCCTAAATGGAGCCTCAAAGTGTCTATTACTATAGGATGGAGACAAAGGGAGATTTGCTACAGGGGAAGAAAGTGTCATTGCCACTGAAGCAAGACGCCACATGTCTGACTCTGCAGACAGAGGACACCAGAGAGACAAGGGTATGGATTCTCCCCAAGGACCTCCTGAGGAGGTGGGGCCCTGCCTGCACCTTGGTTTGTAAACAGCAAAACTGATCTTGGACCCTGGCCTCCTCTGCTGTGAGAGAATTAATGGGTGTTTTTTTAAGCCATCAAGTTTGTAATAGTTTGTTAATATGTCACAGGAAACGAAGACAGACAGATACAGTGGTGGTTGGGGAGGCCTGATAGACCAGGAAGACAAGGGATGTGCCTGAACTTGATTGACAGCAGATGCTGGAACAGGTCATGGGTAGAAAAGCTGCCAAAAGAGAAGAAGCTGGTTTCTGACCTCCCAGTGAAGGAACACAGGGGATGAGCAAGTGGGCAATGGTCAGGGAGGCAAACAGATCCCAGGACCAGGAATGTCCTTGATCCACTCAAAAGAGCCTAGGAGACTCACGGTTCCCAGAAACCTAAATGTTTTGGTAGTTACTTTGAGTGAAGAGGAGAAGCAGAAGAGCAAACGTAGGAGCAAAGCAGTTAAGGGGCCGGTGACATGGCTCATCAGTTAAAAGAATTGCCACCATGCCTGATAATCTGAGTTCAGTCCACCCACATGGTACAAGAAGGAAATGATTCCTGAATGTGTCCTCTGACCTCCACACGCCTGCTGTGCCATGCACAACACACACACACACACACACACACACACACACACACACACACACACATCCAATCTTTTTTTGTTTGTTTTGTGTTGTGTTGGACAAGAACTCACTATGTAGCTCTGGCTGTCCTAGAACTCACTCTTATAGACTGGGTTGGGCTGGAACTCAGAGAGTAAATAAATGTAACCTTTTTAAAAGGAAACTAGGAAAAAAACAGCATGGCCCTGGCCAGCACCCTCCAATTCATCTTTTGAGACAGTCTCTCACCTGGTCTGGGATGCCTGGTTAGGCTGGCAGGCTAGCGGGCCCCGAGGGCCATCTTGACTTCAGCCCCCAGTCCCAGGATTGTAAATATGCCACCACACCCAGTCCGTGTTTATAAGGCAGGCACTTTATTGTATGGAGTTATCGCCCCAGCCTTACTATTGTTTACTAAACCATGTCCATTTCTACTGTGAGTCACACATCTTGATCATCCTTGTTTTGAGACCCAAAAACCTCAAATCCTGGCAAGAAAAAAAAAATGGCCCAACAGTTAGGAGAATTTGCTGTTCTTGAAGAGGACCTGGGTTCGGGTTCCACCATTCACATCAAGAGGCTCAAATTGCCTATTAACTCCAACTCCAGAGGAGCCTACACTCTCTTCTGGCCTCCAAGGACACTGCACTTGTGCATATAAACACAGCCACACATATGTATACATGATTACAAATTTAAAATTCAGTCAATTAATTAAAAAAGGAATGAGACAGAAATGCCAGCCAAATCTTCCAAACAGACCAGACTAGCCAGCATAAATATACAACTCCCTTTACTTTCATCCTCAACAATAAAACTAACTTAACATCGCCTGGCGTCAACCAATCAGTTAATTTTTCTTTGGTCACCCTGTCCCCTTTCCACCATCCCAAATCCTCTTCTGTCTACAGACCTGGCCTCCTCAGTTCAGCCTGTGGGACCCTCATTCTGTTTTCTAGAACAATCTGGTATCTGGTTCTAAGTGGAACTAGAATCCCTAATAGTGCCAATTAAGAGCTTTAAATTAAAGTGCTGTCCCTTTGACATTTGACCACACCAATGGGACCTGCTGACAGACTGAATATGGGCCATGAGGGTGAGAGGGGTGCTCAGGATGGTTACAAGGTTTGCAGCCTAAGCAACTGGGAGTGGGTGGTGTTGCCAGCAGGGAGGGTCAGGAGGATGGCTTAATCGTGTTAAGTGAGATGCTTACTAGACAGGTAAAAACATCTCCGGTTGCCTGGGCTGCTGCTGAGTTGACAGTTGCCAGACCTCTGCTGGTATTTAAAGCCAGGAGATATGGATGTCTTCCAAGAGGCTACCGATGAGGAGAGGGGACCCAAAGATAGCCCAGAGAATCCTAGTGGGCAGTGACTGGGAAGAGGAGGAAGGTTGGAGGAGCTGGAGGCCCACCAGTCAAGGAGCCTGAGGGTGAACAGCTAGGGAGCCAGGAAGGCATCTCTAGGGGGTGGAGGAGTGTGAGGTCCTATAAGGAAAGAACTGAGCAGAACCCCCATCTCCTCCCTTTTGAGCCAGTCTTTTTTCCTACCTCACTGACTACTCTGTCCTCTCTACCGCAGGCTTCCTCCCCTACCTAACACCAGTTCCCCTAAGCTTGGCCCTAGATCTTATTCTCTCCCAATATCTTTTTCTAAGATGGACTGTGGGCACAATGGCTGACTCTCAGGCAATCATACTGAGCCAGGAGGTATTGTATTTTTGGTGGTAGAGCAGGAAAAGAAAGGAGACTGTCCTTCACGAGTTCTGTAAACTCACCTTTGTATTCAAGACCTTCTTCCCAGATTTTTCTCTCTTTTCAATTATGTTTTTTTTATTTATGTGTGTGTGTGTGTGTGTGTGTGTGTGTGTGTGTGTGTGTGTGTATGCAATGGGTGTGTGCATGGCACAGCACATGTATGAAGGCGGAGAACAATTTACCGGAGTTGGTTCTCTCCCTCACCCTGTGGGACCCAAGATGGAATGGGTCATCAGGCTTGGCAGCAAGTACTCTTATCCGGTACTCTTGTCCACTGAGAGGGATACATATATTTATGTATTGTTTAAGTCACCATTAGCTGGGATTTCCATTATTCATAGCTTGAGTGTGATCAAGATAAGTCACCCTGATCTGGAAGCTGAAGATGCCAGTCATATATTATTGCTAATTCCCAGCATTTCCTCTCTATTTCCCAGTACAACTAATTCACAGTCTGTCTGCAATCACTTCAAGTAATATGAGACAGGTACACCAGGAGCAAACCCACTTTACAACAAGAGAGTAAAGTCTGGAGAGTTGCCTAATTCATATATTATTATGAAAGAAACATCTTCCCCTTGACTTTCACATCTCTACTATCTGGATGTGTTTTAAAACGGTATCCTACTGTTTTGTCTGACATTCACTCATGACCAGGCTATGTGAAACCTTCAAACATACATACAGAGCCAGCAGCTGCTGGGCAATGGTGGCACACACCTTTAATCCCAGCACTCAGGAGGCAGAGGCAGGTAGATCTCTGAGTTTGAGGTCAACCCTGGTCTTCAGAGTGAGTTCCAGGACAGCCAGGGCTACACAGAGAAACCCTTTCTCGAAAAACCAAAACAACAACAACAAAGTAAGATATTGAAGCAATTGAGGGAGATAGCTCATTATCAAGTACTTGCTTCTATACAGGCCCACAAGGGTGGGCATACACACAACCTCACTTCCTCTTGTTTCTTGTCACTCTTAGTACATTGACCTTTCTCTTAAGGCAATGGTCTTGACATTTGAGCGAACATCAGCATTACCAAAAGGAGCCCCGTAAGTTTTACTTCCAGGACCCAATCCACAGAGCTTCTGATCCAGCAGGTCTGGGTGGGGCCTAAGAATCTGCATTTCTCCTAGGTCCCTGGCCTTTGACAAAATGCATGACGTAAGCAAGTTACAGAAGGAGGGTTTACTCTGGCTCACAGTTCCAGGGGACACAGCCCACCACGGTGAGGAAAGCATGGCCACGGGAGCATGAGGCAGCCAGTCACCTCAGGTCCATCATCAGGAAGCAGAAGGACGAACAGTGGCGCTCAGCTGACTTCCTCCTCTGCATCCAGTCAAGACCCTAGCCTAGGGAATGGCATCACCCACACGGAGGGTGGTCCTTCTCAACTCAATCAGTAGAGATAATCTCTCAGAACACTCCCAAAGATTTGCTTGCGTGGTTATCAAATAGACAGGATACAGCAGCTGGTGCTGGTTCCACTGGTAGGCTGCCCTGTGAGTCTCTTTTCCTGTCTTCCTGTATTTATTTCATTTTCCTTCATTCATTCCTTGTTCCTGCTCAGATTCTTTTTTAGAAAGAAACAAAATTAAGTATGTTGAGTCATGCTTCTCAAGTAAATCTGGTCTCTTTTTACTTGCAAACTCCCCATGCAATCTGGATCCTAGAGACAGACTATTATGATACTGGCTCTTTTTACTTCCTGAGCCTCAAGTCAACAGGAACCTAACATAATGGCATTAATTTCCACGACTTAATATATGTAAGATGACATACAATATATATGCAAAGAGCATCCATGACTTTTTCTAACCTTCCATGGCAGAATCTGGCAATTAGTTGTGACCCACCTTCTGTAATCAAGTTATCCAGAACTAGCCTTTTAAAAATTTATTTATGTAGGAGGCTGGAGATATAACTCAGCAGTTAATATAGCACTGGTTGCCTTTCAAGAAGACCTGTGTTCAATTCCCAGCACCCACATGGCACCTCACAACTGTCTGTAACTCCAATTCCAGGGGATCCAGAACCCTCACACAGACACACATGCGGGCAAAACATCAAAACATCAATGCATATAAAATAAAAATAAATACTTACAAAAAATTATTTATGTAGCTGGGTGATAGTGGCGCACACCTTTAATCCCAGTACTCAGGAGGCAGAGGCAGACGGATCTGTGTGAATTTGAGTCCAGACTGGTCTACAGAGTGAGTTCCAGGACAGACAAGACTACACAGAGAAACTTTGTCTCAAAAAAACCAAAGCAAAAGCAAAACAAACAAACAACTATATCTATATCTATCTATGTATATAGATATTGATATAGTGTATGTATATACAAATAAGATATGTATTATATGTGTATGTATGTATGTATGTATGGGTGAGGTTGTATGTGCACATGTACACATGGGTGCCCAGGAAGGCCATAGGAAGGTGTTGGGTGGGTCCCTTGGAACCAGAGTCACAGGTATTTGTGAAGTGCCAGCCCATGTCCTTGTGATTGAACCGTAAGCACTCTGCCTGCTGAGCCATCTCTTCAGCCCCAAGGCTAGCCTCTGATATCTAGTAGACTTGATCAGAGGCATAGATGGCTCCCTGGATGCTGATTCATTCCCACTGGGTTGAGTGGGCTCCAAGATCAGGAAACTTTAGAATATTGTTCTCAACCAGGGGTGACTAGCTGCCCTGGGACACTCAGAAACATTGGGAGGGCATGTATATGGCAACTGAGAGGTTGGTGTTGGTGTTGACATGACTGGGTGCAGGCTGGGGGCAATGGGAAGCATCCCATGAATTTCAGGAGCCTATACACCAACAATGAGTCAGTCACTGCAAAAGGTCACTTGGTAGTGAGGATGAAAAACTACCTCAGAGAGGTCAGACTTTTTTTTTTTTTTGAGGTCTTCAGGTGAGAGGTGCTACCTTGGTACCCATAGTACGCTTGTACTTGGCTTCTCCAGTCCACCCTCTTGTTTATTATGCTCCTGGCTCAATCATCGGCATAGGGACTTTGGAGACAAGGTCAGTGAAGAAAACCCTCCTTCCCTGTCTAGATTTGGACCAATTAAGAGCCAAGTGAGTCAGTCAGGTAGAGTTCAAATTACTCCCAACTTCAAAAAGTATTGACTGAAATTAAATTGGAGGAGGAAGCTGATGGCTGTGGAAGCAGAAAACTTCCTAATCCCACTTCCTTAAAATTAGATGACTAACTGACCTGGCCACAGTACTGCTGAGCAACCAGAGTGTGAGAGAACTCTCCGGTTAAGCTGGCCACCACGCCACCTGAAGAGACCTCGGGAAGCCCTGGGTTTGATTCCCAGAGCCCTATAAAACTGGAGAAAGTGGCATACAGCTGTGATCTCAGGCAGGACTCAGGAGGTAGAGGCAGGAGGCTCAGAAGTTCAAAGTTATCTTTGTTGACATATTGAGTTCTAGGAAGGTCTAGGATACATGAGACACTGACCCAAAACAACACAAACAGACAAAATTTAAACAAACAAGCAAAAAAAAAACCCACCCATCTCTTGCTACAACATGAAAAAGTCTACTTCGAGTTTACCTCTCTTCCCAACGTTTGAAAAAAATTCCAGTGAAGTCATAAGGGCCGTGTGCCTTTTAAAAATAAAAGTACTTGGCAATTTTCTCCCCCCCCCCCCCGCTAACGTGTTTGGGATCCCATTTCTGTATCGTTGGTGAGGTGTCCTTTCTCCCGTGGCCATCCTTCATAAGCACAGTTGAGTTCCGGGCCGTGGGGTACCCTATGGAGCCGCCATATGTCTTTCACCGCTGCAGTGACTGAGGTTTGGGGGTTTGTTCCTGCAGAGTTTTGACAAATGGGAGCCATCCTTCCATCTCTGTTTATGGAGGCTTTGTTCACCGTGGATGCAGCTCTCTATCTGTGGCCTTCAAAGCAATACTTAGATTTTATTTTCAATGTAGTAAGTGCCAACACCTCTTGGTTCCAAGGAGTTTGGTTTACTTTCAAAGCTGTAACATGTGGAGTTAAGTTATACTGCATTGCTGTGGAAGATTATATTGTGTCTCCTATCTCTCAGCCCACTTCTGGAGTTTATTTTGTCCTTTTTTTTTTCTTTCCATTTATGAAGCTTCTGTAGTGAAGGTCACAAACTATCTCCTGTTAACACAGATATCTGAAAGAGCATGTCACCTCACCCAACTAATTTATTCTTTATCTTTATTATATACGTGTGTGTGCTAGCCTGAGTGGGTGTATGTGCACCACCTACATGCAGTACCTGAAATGACCAGATGAGGGCATCAGATCTCCAGGAAACTGAAGTTACAGCCGGTGTGGGTGCTGGGAACTGAACCCGGGTCCTCTGCAAGAACAGCTGGTGCTCTTTGCTGCCGAGCCCAGCCCCATCACCCAACTAATTTTAAACGTCACTTTAATATACAGACTATAAAATTTCAGTACTACCTGTCTGTCTCAAACACACCAGAAACCTCTCTTATGATTTCAGAGAGGGTGGACGTAAGAATTAGGCAGGAGACGAGTGAGCTTAAAAGTTTTAGCTTTTTACTGAAATCAAACATATATATCAACACCAAATAACTAGGGCAAGTGCAATCACAGAGCCCAAGCCTGTCCGATACATGGCCTCACACTAAACCTGTCCAGTGAGCGGTGATGACGCAGGGAGGGGCTCGAGATCTGGTTGTCCACGCAGAGCAGCTGCTCACGGACAGCGACTTGACCATGAAGTGGCTGTCTGGTTCTCAGTCTTACTAGGACGTTCCTGGATGCCCAGGGTTTGAGCAATTTGGGCTTTTCTCTGGCGTTTGGGGATCGTCAGTACAGGCAGATGCTTGTGGCCAGTGCAGTTCAGGCTGCGGTCGACAAAGCACCCGCATCTAGCTCGGCTTGGTGCCTTCATTTATACTTAGCTTTAGGGGGTGCCTCCTTTAAAAGTTCCAGGCACTTTTTGATAATCAGGTGTCACTTAGTCCCTGCCAGCCTTCTGGTCATCACGACACTTCAAAAAACACTTCCAAATCCTTACTTCAAGACAAGTTTCAAAACAAATTTCACTTCAAAAACAAGTTGTTCTTCTAAGCTCCTGGCAGCCATTTTGTATGGCTGCTTACACTCTCACAACATCTTTTCACTGGCTAGTTAGTTGAAAATGAGCAGGGTTAAGGATCCTTGAGGAAGACTCCCTCCTTCATAACCACCCTCAGGCCCCAACTCCCTGTGTCTTGCTGCCACTGATCTCAATGGGAAATGCTGTAATTGCTTTTCCTCAGACTTTGGCCTGTCATGGGAAACGAGGGAGGATACGTCACTGTTGCCCTCTGTGGAGACACAGCTGGGCCCTGTTCTAAGTTCCTCCATCCCGGGTGAAATGGCAACTGCCCGAGTATATTTTGCCCTGTGTGACTCTGTTCTGCAGAGCAGCATTTAGTTCCATTTTGAGAGAGAACGCAGAGGCAGGCGAACATATCCTGTGCATACAGACACCACCCAGGAGACGTGAACAGATAACAAGTTATTCCCAAAAGCTGAAAAAGCCCCACCTCTATACTCGCTAATGTATATTGAGAACATGACGGTGCATGAACGTGTTAAATGTGTACAAGAAACTGACCAAACATACCAGACCAAAAGAGGGCAGGGTGCCCTCCTCTGGGCCCCATAAAAAGAGCACATAATACTAAAATATCAACGGCCCTGAAAACCTGTCACCCAGCTACCTAGTATGTGTGTCAAAGAGCCAATAGACAGGGAACCCCAACCATCTCAGGAGTGGGTCCCCATGCTTGACGTGGCCCGATCCAGCTGTTGTCTATACGCCCACCCATCTACCCACTCAGACAGTCAGGGTCTCCTCTGTAGGTAGGACCAACCACACCCTGTGGTTTTGTCAGACCCAGCAACTCGGGGCCCACAGGTCACCTCTGCCTATCTCCCAACAGTTCGCCACTTAAGTGTCTTAGTAACTATCATCCACCTGTGGTAACACTGCATCTCTGTAAGATTTCTGCCTCTGCCTCTGCCTCCAGTAAGGCTCCTTAACCCTGTCTGTAGCCATTTGTAACATATATGCATATGTGCATTATAAATGCTGGGTGCCAACTATAGCCAGAATTTCTTGGATGTCAGCTCTCAATAATCACACGGAGATCTTGTACTAATTATGACAGCTTGGCCTTAGCTTAGGCTTCCCCAACTATCCCTTAAATTATGCCGTTTATATTAATCTACGTCATGCCACATGGCTGTTACTTCTCAATCTTAGTCCTGGCACTGTTTTTTCCTGTGTGTCTGGCTAGCGAATCTTCCTGCCTCTGATTCTTTCCAGAGTTCCTATCTCTCCCCGGAAGTCCCACCTTCCTTTCCTGCCTTTGCTATTGGCCTTTCAGCTCTTTATTAAACCAATCAGAAGGTGTTGGAGGGAGTGTGTACAAAATATGATGCAGCCAAATAGCAACACCAAAGCCCCGCCTGCACTCAGCTCTCTGCTGGCACAGAAATCAGCATTTGGACCTACAAAGACTACCGTCACACAGTGCACAAAGAGGTCACCCCAACAGTATTTTATATATATATATATATATATATATATATATAATGTAATATATCTACTTGTACACACATGTGAACACACATATTCAACTGTGTAGCATGTACAGTGTGTTCTGAGTTGATTCTACTAACTGGGGTTGTAATAAAATCAGCTGTGATTGCCGACAGCCATGCTTTCCAGGAAAATCAGGGCTACTTGGTAAACTGCAGCCAATGAAACCAACACAGCCTGTGAATTTATTGTGATCTAATAAATTCAGACATTGTGAAAAGATTCAGACGTGTCCATCTGTTTCTACAGACTGAACAAGGAGGAGGAAAATAGAGGCAGTGGGGCTTTTTTGAGACCCATGAAGGGAAAAACATATCATCTTAGCAAAGCCTAACTCTGTGTGCATGAACACACATGAACATGCACACACACACATATACACATATGCACACACATACATATACACACACATGAAGCACACAAACATTCACGCACACATACCAGCACTTGCACACACATGTTTAACTCTGCTGGCACATGTAGAGGCCAGAGCTGATGTCAATATGTTGTCTTCAATAGCTCTTTTGCCTTAATTTTTGAGACACAGTCTCCCACTGAATCTGCAGCTCACCAGTTCAGCTAGACTGGCTACCCAGCCAGCCCTGGAGTCCACCTGATTCCCCACCCCCATCCCTAGTGCTGGGGTTGCAGACACACACGTCCACACTTGCTTATAGGGCAGTGCTGGGAATCTGGTCCTCATGCTTGCTCGGCAATCAGCTTACCCTCGCCCAGCTGCACACATGGCTGTTTTTTTAAGTGCTTATTTAACTTTTGTCTTTCTTTAATTCACTTATATCTGATACATGACATGATTTTTTTTTTAATTAGAAGAATGGGATCTGATCTGTATGCATCTCTGGCCCTGGGTGGAGACATGATTTCCTGAACTGTCAGGAAGATCATAAGATTGCCATCTGGCAGGAGGCTTTTAAATTAAGAACGGGGACAGGTCATTATCCCTCCCTTAAGAATTAACCCAAACAGGCCTGTCAATCACCAAGACAGAAAAACACTGCTCATGAAGGAGGCCTGTGCTAGTTACTTTGGGCCAGAGGTTAAGAGAGTCTGAGTTCGGTTCCCAGCACCCACATCAAGTAGTTCACAACCTCCCTTAATTCTAGTCCCAGGGGACCTGATGCCCTCTTCTGTCCTCCATGGGCACTGCATCAATGTACATAAATCCCACAGGCATACACATACATTTACATGTGCATATAATTAAAAATAAACTCCCTAAGGAAAATAAAATAGTGTAAAATCTACCTAAACAGGTAGGTCAGGGCAGTGCTCTCTCTGACCATTGTCCACTGTCCAGAACAGTGTCAGTCTCTTCGGTGACCCTTTGGTCATTGTCCTTTCTTACTCTTTTGCCCTCAAGGAATTCATATTCCACTAGGGGAAAAAAACAGAATGCATAAGTAAATGTTACATATAGCATATTAGGCATATGGCCATAGTAAAATTCTCCCTGTGCAGACCTCAGCCATCCTACCATGGTGCCTCTCTATAGCTGTCCACTTGTAACTACCAACTCCCTCAAGATTTAGCCCTGGGTGAGCAGGTGACTATTTTGCAGCTGTGGGTACCGTTAGTAGCCAATGTGAAAACTTCCTGTAACGTCTCTGCACAGTAATGTATTGCAGATCTGCTGTCTCCCTCAGAGCCTATTGTCTGCAGCCCTCCTCCTGGTATCAATTTCAATATCAACTGACCTTCTTTGATGGACAGTTATGGCAGCTTATTCTGATTAACTTAACCTAAAAGGAACTTTGTTGAAAGTAAATTGGAAGGAGGAGCTAATCCCCTAGGCCTTGTGCAAGAAGGACCCAGGCAGTCTCTGATGAATTCAGGGACAGCCTCATTAGGGAACCAAGGGCAGAGTGGCTGTGCACTATCTGCCTTTCAGGAGGTTGTACAACTTTTAGAAGGTTGAGCCTACCTGGAGGGAGTGGGTAATATAGAAGAATAGGCTCGTGAGTTAAAGCCCTTTTCTGCTTCTAGCCCCATTGTTCTCTGCTTCTCTAGTCATCCAAGATACAACAGGCTATGTGATAAACACACACCATTATGAATGCAACTGCCCACCACCATGCCTTCCCCGCCATGACTCCATCCTCTCAAACCATGAACTAAATTAAACCCTTCCTTCTCTAGGTTGCTTCATATCAGGCATTCGGTCGCAACAGTGAGAACATTAATAAATACAGCATCCAAGGATAATTAATTGTCCCCTCCTCTGTGACTATCAAATGGATCTGGACCACACCTCTATCATGGACGCACCCACATTTCCCGGTCTGTACCCCCAAGATTACCAGGAAACCTTTTCATGTTCTCAATCAATAGTGTTTGAATGAAATATAAATGAAGTGAATACACTGAATCATTTTCTGTTTATAAATAAGGGGTTGGTAACCGGGCATTGGAACCTATTCTGAACATCTCCAGGAAACTCTAGGGTGGTTCCTACTGCTTTGGAACTTCTTTATGCATGTTGGAAACTTTCCTGGGAGCTCCTGGACTGGTTGGTTTTCATCTTGAGGCATTGTCTTTTGTATTTCCAGCCTTCTCATACTTTTAAAGGGTTTATTTTATTTTTTATGGCATATATCTGTGTGTATGTGTGTGTGTGTGTGTGTGTGTGTGTGTGGTGTGTGTGCAAATGCATACAGGGACCAGAAGAGGGTGTCATATCCCATGGACCTGGAGTTACAGATGGTTGTGAGCCACTCAACATGAGTGCTGGGAACAAACTTTGGATTCTCTAAAAGAACAGCAAATTATCTAAACCCCAGGGCAATATCTCCAGCCCCCCACATGCTGTTTTTGTTTGAGGTGTGGGAATTCTAAAGCCCAGGACTGTTTACCTGCTGTGTAAGTGCTCTCCCACTGAGCTGCACCACTAGCCCAGTGTTTGCATCTTCTGTTGCTAGCCCCTCTTCCCATGCTTGTCATTTCTCTTTGGATAAAAAAAAAAATTCAGAATTTTAGGGGCTTGATTAGCAAGGGCCATCCTTGGTATGTGATAACAGTGGTACAAGGGTTGAAACCTGGGCTTACAATGTCTCCTGAGGGGCCGGAGAGTTGGCTCAGTGGTTGAATGGTTCCCAACACTCACATTGGATAGCTCACAATCACATATAACTCAGTTGGATCCTGAAGGATGAGTCACCCAGCTTCCACCTAGCATCCTCTGCTACGAAGATGGGGTCAGGTTGAGCCCATAGAACAAAGCCAAAGACTTCTGAAGACTGGAGAAGCTCAGCGTTTTCTGCTCTTCCCAGTGGAGAGGAGGAAGCAGGAGGGAGGCCCTTTGACACATGTGAGCATCTTCTAACCAGAGAAGAAGTCAGCTGAGACACAAAAATGATACTGGGAAGGAACAGGGGAGAAAAGGACCAAAGGGTATACAGAACCTGTATTATGTTCCAACCAGACCTGAAGGCTCCCCATACTTTCAGAATCTTTACTGGTTGTAACAACTAGTAGGAAACTCATCCTGCTTTTGCTTTCCAGTATATCCTCAGTAAAGAATAGGTCCCCAGCACAGAGTAGGTCCCCAGCACAGAGTAGGTCCCCAGTACCGAGTAGGTTCTCAGTTTAGTTTCTTGACTGAAGTAGCATTAATGAGGTCACTGCCCCCTGATGGTTCATCTTCATCATGACCCTGACAGGATTTACAGTCACCATGGAAACACACTTCTGGGTTTGTGTCTCTGAAGAAACTTTCAGAAAGCTTTAACGGAGGAGACAAGACCCATCCTGAATGTGGCTGACACCATCCTAAGGGCTGGAATGAATAAAAAGGAAACAGCATGCTGAGCACCAGCCTCCATTTCTGTTTCTGCCTCCTGACTGAAGAAGTGATGTGCGCAGCTGCTTCATTCCCCTGCCCCACGACCTCCCGCCATGATAGACTGTGAACCCTTGAACCATGAGCCAGAATAAACCTTCCCCACTTAAATTACTTTTGTCAGGTATTTTGTCATAGCAACCAGGAGAGTGACTAACACAGCTACTTTGTTCAGAAATCAAGCACCACAGGGTCCTTAAGACTCTAGGAAACATCAGAAGCCTATGACAGGAAGTGAAGGGTGACAGTGGGCTTGCAGCACAGAGCTCACAGCTCTATAAGAAATTAGTAAACCATAGCCTCTGATTGGATGATGATGATTGTATTGACTTCTGAATTAACAGAGGTGTGTGTGTGTGTGTGTGTGTGTGTGTGTGTGTGAAGTTGTACTTTTTAAACTATTTATTTATTGTTAAAATTTCTACCTCCCTTTCAACCCACTGACCCGAGGTACGGGAGAAAGGATAGTAAAAGAGACAGAGACTATAGACCTCTTTAGACGTAGGTCCTTGGGGTGATTCGTCAGGATTCCAGCAGTCCAGCAAAACAGCATACACAGGAACCTGTGCCAGCAGTATCGGGAACAAACACCAATCAGAAGCAGTGACAGTGGCTACCTGGATCCAGTGTCAGCAGCAGAGGCAGCGGTGGCAGTTGCTACACGGCCGCTTGGGGCCACAGTCTCTTCAGTCCATCTTGGGCTGTGATCAGCAGCAAGTCTCATCAGGAGCAAGTCTGAACTGTACTGAGCCAGGCTGGCAGCCAGAAAGCCTCCTGTCTCAACCTCCCACAGCACTGAGGTTAGAGGCATGTTCAGCCACAACTGACTTTTTATTTGGAGGCTGGGGATTTGAACTCATCTCCCTAAACCCTCTACTCCTTTTTATTTTCTTAGTCATGTAGCCCAAGCGGGCCTTAAACTTCTACCACCCTAAGATGACTTCAGTTTCTGATCCTCTTGTCTCTGCCTGCTACGTGCTGGAGTTCCAGATGTGCTCCCCTCACACACACACCCAGTTCACCCAGGGAAGCAAATGCAGGGCATCCTGTGTGCCAGGAAAGCACTCGTCTTCATCTCCAGCCCCGCCAAAGATACAAATTTATATGAAGAGCAAGAGAATGGTGCTAAGGGTCTGAGGTGTCTGATGTCACTCCCTCACACACCTCCATCCTGACCTCCATGCCAACCACTCCACTCATCATCCTGTATCTCCACCCTTCCCACATTCCCACTGTCAAGGAGGGACAATGGTCTCATGGAAATGCTGAAAGCACGGAATTCCTGCATGCTTTTCCCCAGTGGAGCGAGTGCCTTTAACACTCCACAGCAGCTGTTCCCCCCCCCCGACCCAGGAGAGGGGGTGAGGAAGAAGGACTAGAATGAGAGGGACCCAATATTGTTGGGGTCCCCTTGGGGACAAAGCTGCCCATAAAAGGCCTTTCCATCTCATTTCCTCTTCATCTAACTTGTAGCCCTAAAATTTCAGTCTAATTGTTTCTTTTTTATAGATGAAGAAGCTAAGCTCAGAGAGATAACAAAACCAGCCAACATCACTCAGCCCCTAAGTGAAGATGCTAACATTCAAGTCCTGGCTTTGCTGTAATTTCTGTCACATTGTACCAGAGGTGTGAAGGCCCTGACACCAATACCCTTTCCAGAATGTCTGAACCCCTCCAAGTCCAGCCTCCAATAGCATTGCACAACGAATGTCAATGGGGAGCCTCCTCCAGGAAGCTAGCCCAGATTTCCCTGTAACAGAATATTTTTATTTATCAACATTTATATTTGATATATATATATATCAAATTTATATATATATTCATATATATCAACATTTATATATCAACATATAATACTTAACAAACATCTATAAAATACCTAAATCCTATAACCTAAAATCTATAATCTATCTAAAAATACCTTAATACCTAAAAACATTCTAATACTTATCTAAAAACATTTAATACTATTTTAACTTTATTAAAAGGATATTCGCCGGGCGGTGGTGGCACACGCCTTTAATCCCAGCACTTGGGAGGCAGAGGCAGGTGGATCTTTGCGAGTTCGAGGCCAGCCTGGTCTACAAAGCGAGTCCAGGACAGCCAGAGCTGTTAAACAGAGAAACCCTGTCTCGAAAAACCAAAAAAAAAAAAAAAGGATATTCATATTTTTAGCATAGGTCCATGCAGGATGGCTTGGTTTATAGCAGTCCCAGAAGTCAGTCCCTTTCAAAACTTAGTGTTCATTGGGTCTTATTTTGTCAGTTCATAAGGCCACTTTATTTCCACCACCAAATTGTGGCTAGTTTATAAAGTCAGTCTGTTCCAACCGCCAAACTGAGGGTGGCTTTTTCAATCAGCTAAGACTCGCCTTCATGGGTTCTTTGGCCCCGGCAAGTCTCAAGGCTGAAAACCTCTCCAAGCAACTTCCTAAGTCTGCTTGCCTCGCTCACTTTTCTGATGCTCTGGGGCCACTCTGGGGCCACAAGACAGGCATCTTTAAAGGACTCTTTCTCAGCAGTTTTATGCTATGCCTTTGCCTTGGGCTATCACAGTCTAAATCTGTTAATGGCTTACCTTGTTATGTGCTTCTTCAGCATGACTTTTCAGTTGGTGAGGGCAGGAGGAAGAGACTGCGTGGAATTCTCTGGCTTACATATTGCATTATGATACTTGGCAGTCTCAAGGGTCCACAAGATTTCTTGCGATGTCCAGCAGTCCCATTGTTTCTCACAGTAACTGACGTCGTCGGCGTGGCTTGTGAGGTTTCTTAACAATGCCCCTTCAACAGGGCATGTCATCTGGCCACAACTGGCTTTGTCCATATCAACAAGTAAAGGGACGCCAAGCTCCTCCTTATGTGCTTCCAGATGTTAATCTAAACTGCCTACTAATTTCACTAAAGAGACCTAACTTCTACCACATTTCCCCAGACAGAGGTACAGACCTCTGGGAACCTGCAGGGTCCCTATCCTGCCTAGGCCAGGATTCAAAATGGCTTTCAAAAGCAACTGTCTCAGATCCAAGTTTCTCTTGTTCATCAATGCCGCTGAAGGCAATACCTCTTAGGGACTAATGCTAGGTTGCACTGTTGTTAGGAGGCAGATCTTCATGTGACTCATGGTTTGAGGCTTCATGACCCAGGCGAGAAGCCAGGGACTGCCAGGAGTGCCCTCATTAAAATCAAAAGGAGATAGCAAGGAAAGGGACTCTCGAAGTAGAAGGTGACTCACACAGCAGCAGGGTGTACCAGGCAGGTGGACTTGTTTCTGGTCCCCATCACCTCTGCAACGGGGACAAAGCTTAAAGTACCCAGATGCAACTCCTGGGGCTGGGGGAGGGGTAGGGGGCAGGAGGTGGTGTTAGTAGCAGGACAGGGCTGGAGGTGGGGCTTTGGCTCTGTGCACAACTTTGTTTACAGGGCTTCCCTCCAGTGTTCACAACCTTTCATCCCAAGTCACACAGCCCAGGGAGTTGGGCTGCTCAGCTCTCTCATCCTGACTCTATAGAGAAATTCTAAAATCCACCCCAGGGACTGGCACCTCCAGCCAAGGTGTCTGAATTCCTTCTCTTGAAACCCAGACAAGGCTACCGAAAGAAGATAGATAGACCCCTGGTCCTAAATGAGCAGCTGAGGCTTGAAGCTGGGAGGAGGGGTACATTAATCCTGGGCCCTGGGCACTTTCTCCCTTGATAGTCTTTTCCCCCCAGACCGAAAGAAAAATAGAGTATAGGAAGTCAGGCTTTATAACTGTGTTGATATAAACATAGTCAAGGCTGTATTACACTCACTCCTCTGATTTTATAATAAATTATGATCTGAGAAGCACTATGCTCCCTGCAAGGGGCTAAGTTGGCCTTGGGTAAGCCCTTTGGGGTTGCTTGGGTCCACATTCTAGCTCCCCATTTACTGAGGTGTGTGTGTGTGTGTGTGTGTGTGTGTGTGTGTGTGTGTCCTCCTATGTCACATGGAAATAATGGAAGCCCAACAGTCATGGGGCTTTTGGGGCTTGCTTTGGCCCGGTGTATGAGTGCCTCAGCTGTGGCCCTGCACATGCTCAGTGAGGACCAATTCTCATGAAGGAGGCAAGGCAGGGTGCCTGTGTCTCTGTAACACAGACAAGAACATTGAGGTCCCAAGCAAGGGAACAGGCCTGTCCAAGGCCTTGTGATCAGCAGTGGAACCAGGACCGAGAAGGCCCTGAGCTCTGACAGAAGCGGATGGTCAAGTTATCTCAGTCCCAGATCCTAACAGGGAAGGCTGGAGAGGGGCACTTCTGCCATGGGAACTCCAAGGGCAGACTAGGAGCTTGGCCCTGCAAGAACTTCAGTTTCTCATCTCACTGTGTCTCATCCACTGAATTGGTTAAAAGGGAATAAGTTCAAAGGGAAACAGGGCACAGCAGCTGGGAGCAAGGTTTGTAATTTTGGAATGTGGGGGCCAGGGCAGAGAGGGAGGCAGGAGGAAAGACGGCCACAAGATTGCTCCACCCCTATTCACACACCCTTTTGGAGGCAGAACCCCTGGGCACCAGCTGGCCCCTCCCCTAGGAACTGAGCCAAAGTGTCAAAGCTGGAAGAATGATTGCATCACTGGGCACTCAAGGGTTAATGACGGGGAGTGGACAGGATCTGTGTATTTAACTAATTGAAAGGTGGCCTGAGATCAGAGGCCCCTGCTCACCTCCTCCCACTGTGGCTCCTGTGCCCACTGCTTACCTCCCCAGGATGAAACCTCCCCTTGCCCTGGCTTCCCTTTGCCTCCTGGGTAAGTGACCTTCATGACCTCCCCCCTTCCCGCCCCACCTGGCCATAGGAAGCTCTCTGGGTGCCTAAGCTTGGCTCTGCGAGGGCATCATGGGTACTAAGAGCCAGAGGCCAACCTGGTGAGCCTGAGGCCTGTGCTTCCTGGAAGAGAGGGAGAACAGGGAGAGGGCTGTGGAGAATGCAGTGGGAAAGGTAGTGGGGGCTGTGGGATCCCCAACCTGCCCCACGGTCACTGCCCCACAGCTGAATCAGAAGGATCAGAAGGAAGAATCTGGAGAAGCCCAGAGAGGTGGCTAGGAAACAGGCCCAGGGGTGGGTGGTGAGATCCTGTGGGGTGCGCAGTGCTGCTGGGGAGACAAGGGTGAGGTCTGGGGAGATTAAAATTTTTTTCTGGGAGGGATTTAAAGAGTCAGTGGAGAGTGCCAACATAGCGTGAGCCAGTGAAGGGGAGTGAGGAACATGAGGTGGGTAGAGGACTGTGGAAAAAAAGCATGAGGACCTGAGTTCGAATCCCCAAGACCCACAGAGAAGCTAGGCATTGTGCCACACATCTGTAACCCCAGGGCTGGGGGACAGAGACAGGCAGATCCTCCCGGCTTGCTGGCTCGCTAGTCTAGCCAAATAGGCAAGGTAGGCTAGGTTCATTGAGAGATTATGTCTCAAAAAAGTAAGGTGGAAAGGAATAAAGAAAACTGATACCAACCACGGGCCTCCATGGACACTCACATGTGGGTGACACACACACACACAAACATGGAGGGGGGGTTACCTAGAGGATTAAAGCATTAAGGATGTCATTGGAAGTATTGGTACTTGATATCATTGTTATTGATGGTTTTGGGGAGGGGGCTTAATTGAACAGTTGGGAAAATGTCCAGAGTCAGATCTGAAGGGACTTCATGATGGGGCCCTGGGTGAGATGCTGACTGGCCCTGAGGGACCTTGTGGCCTCTGCCTCCTCTTTCGTAGTGCCCCTGGCTGGCGGGAACCTGGTCCAGTTTGGAGTGATGATAGAGAGGATGACAGGCAAGCCTGCCCTGCAGTACAACAACTATGGCTGCCACTGTGGTGTTGGTGGCTCCAACTGGCCAGTAGACCAGACCGACTGGTGAGCAAGAGGACCTGTCTGGGGGAGGAGGAGCTGGGGGAGCAGCCTGGGAGGAAGGAGGAGCTGGGGCACCTAGATAACATTAATTCACACGCTACTTTCATCCTGGGTCCTGAGGCCCCAGCAGCCCCGCTCTGGCCCAGCCCAGCCCACCCCGACTCACGGCCCTTCCAATTTAACTCTGACCCCACAGGTGCTGCCACACCCACGATTGCTGCTATGGCCGCGTGAAGAAGCTAGGCTGTGAACCCAAGCTGGAAAGGTACCTCTTCGCTGTCAGTCGGGACACCATCTTCTGTGGTAGGTGGCCAACCCCAGAGTAAGCCAGACACTGGGCTAGGCAAGAGTCCCTCCAGATGGTGACCTTGGTCCTTGTCACAGGGCCAGACCCACTAGGCTTCCCATAATCATGTAAGAGTGAAAACACTTGTTCATTTTTTCCAATTCTTACTGGCCATCTGAGCTGTGCGGCCTTGTGTTCCATCGATGTAGCCCTTGCCCCACCTCAGCCGCTGGGAAGTGAGCACACCTAGAGCTGGATTCCCGCCGCCTTCCCCTGGGAGGAGCCAGGAGGAACTGGGACAGCACCTGTCCCCCTTTCTCACAACCTGTTTGCCTCCACTGGGGCTGCTGGGCTGGGCTCATCTCCTGCACTTTGCCCAGTCCAGTGCCCCATTTGGCCCTATTAGCCTTCTTCTGGTCCTTATCTAGGGAAATGGCCTAAACCAAGAATAGTCAAAGGACACTCAAATCAGAAAATCCAACTCTCTTCCCAATGTAAAGCCAGGTACAGCCTGGAGGAGAGCATGACCCAGTGGGTGTAGGATGCTGGGAAGGATCCAGGCAATGGACCGGGCTCGGCACAGAACTCAGAGGTCTGTGTGAAATCGAGTGCCAAGGCCAGTACCACTGAGGCAGAGTTGGCTCTGATTGCCTTGCACCTGCAGGGGATCGCTCAGCAGGGCGGCTGCACAGGCAAGGGTGGGATGGTCCCCAGTTGAGATGGCACTGAGAGGATGTTAAGGGGGAAGTGAGGCGGAAGGAACACAGGTGCTGTGCCTCACGCCCACCGTGGTACTATGTGATTCCTCGCCTGTTATACTGAGATAGCAACGACCATCTCCACAGCTGCCCACTGTTAGGGCCTCAAGTCCTGCTGAAATAGTAGGTGTGAGCAGAATCCTGAAAGGAAATGCTCATCTTTGAGGGGGAGATGAGGCACCAGTCCCTTCTAGACGGGGAGGTGTATTCCTGGGGACAAAAGAGCCAGAGCCACTCTGGGCAGAAACAGACAACCACGGTGGATTGAAGTAAGTATTCTAGGCAACTGTCGCCTGCCACACTAAGGCCAGCTGGCTCTAGGGAAGGCGGGGTGGGGCAGTCTGATGCCCAGGCTGGGTGCAGGTCATGTCTGCTCTGATTGAGACAGGCTGAAGCCCCGAGAAGCCCCAGCAGCATTAGTCTGATAGCCTCCATCGTGGATACTGGCCATCACTGACAACATTGTCACATACGGGAGGTTTGTTACATCCCTGGCACAAGGAAGGTGAGGAGTTGTGAAGCCTCTCATGGCAGGAGAGATCTAAGACTGTGTGAGTGGGAATGGAGAGGAAGGGAACACCCAGAGCAAAAGTTTGGCTTTCTTAGTGTCCTGGACCTGGCAGGCCAGCCCCAACCCAGCCTTTGACTGGCAAAAGTATGAAGCATCCATCCCCTTGGGTATGGGCTTCAAGAGGAAGCGGGAAAGGGGCTGAGGATGGGGTTGGGAATCTGGACCACAGAGCAGCCAGGAGCCACCCCGAGCCTCCACCCAGTCCCTGGCTTATTTCCATTCCCCTCTAGCTGGTAGAACGATTTGCCAGCGACAGACCTGTGAATGCGACAAGAGGGCTGCACTCTGCTTTCGCCACAACCTGGGCACTTATAACCGCAAGTACGCCAACTACCCCAACAAGCTGTGCACCGGGCCCACCCCACCCTGCTGAGGCCCTGCTGGTCTCCATAGCCAGTGGCCCAGGCTGCTGGCGTTCCGGGCCTGGAGATGCTTGGAACCCGAATTCCTCTCCTTCAAACTCATCTCTCCCCTCAGAACTCCCCTCAGGGGCCACACCTGTTCCCCAGGATCAGCTAAAGGAGTCCTGAGACTCACAAGACCCGCTAAGTCTCCCCTCCTTTCTCAGCTCAGTTCCCTCTTCTGAACAAGAGAATTATATTTCCCTGTAAGCCTAACACTCTTCCATCGTTTTCCCAGAATTCAGACAGTAGTTTCTTTCACTCATTCTGTCAGACAGAATCTGTCCATTCAGTTAGACATACCTTGATCACCTATCCTGGGCCAGCACAATGCTATACAGTGGGATCAGAAGTGACATGGTGGCTCCTGTCTGCAGGGTCGGCAACAAGTCCTTTGCTCTCCACAACAGTAAATTCCTATGCTTCCATGCTTCTCAGTCCACAGCCTGAAACTCACTATGTGGAACAACAGTCTGATCCTGAGGTCACAGGGTCAGATACCGACCTGCCTATGCCTCCTGAGGGCTGAGATGAAAAGCGTGTGCCACCATGGCCAGGCCACACTTCTCTTTTTGTCGATAGTCTTATCGAAGACTGCCGTGGTTCTCTCTGGAAGGAAAATTTCTGGCCAGATGGCTTACTATGAGAAGGACAAAAAAAAAAAAAAAAAAAATCAACCTAAAATTAGTGTCCCCATTGTCATCAGACCTCACCCCCCCACACACACTGGCAAGGACTAATTTAGATGGGAAAGTAGCCTTAGAGCCATCCTGCCCAACCCTCACTTAAACAAACAAATAAACTTTGTGTTTTTTGAGGCAGGGTCTCATCTAGCCCAGGCTGGCCTTGAACTTGCTATGCAGCCATTGATAACCATGAACTTCTGATCCTCCTGCCTCTACCCCCTGAGTGCTAGGATTACACGCTTTAACTACCACAGCTGGTTTTACACAGTGCTGGGGAGAAAACCTTGGGCTTCATGCATTCTAGGCAAACATTCTATCAACTGAGGCATGTCTCTAGTTCAATCCCCTTTTTTGGTAGGCAGATATCTGAGGGCCAGAGAGGGCATACTCTTCCCAAGAGGTGTCCTCACCGCAGGTCCTTCACTGCTTCCAACTACCTCATCATGATGTTCTGGTGTGACTTCCTTAAAGAAACAGATGGAAGGTCCAGGTGTCCAGGCAGGTCAGCAGTGAGCATACACAGCTGGCCCATGCTCCTGACAGAGAAAGAAGAGAAGAGTTCAGCCTGCTAGGCCCATTAAAAGGCTCCCAGTGGGAGAGGCCTGTGGCTACTCCAGGATTAGAGCTCCTAGACAGATTTTACTTCTAATTACAGCTGCAATACTCTGCCATCTGTAATAAGTAGGCCACAGCCTAAGGTTCGAGAAGAGCCTGGTCCATGGCACCAAGCAGCATAACCATTGCACAGGACGAGCCTTAAGAGGACACTTGATAAATATCCACTCCTTTTGTCCTTTTCATGGTACAACAAGATCTCTGCGAGCATGAAATCAAAGGGATGTGTCATCAGGAACTTTGTAAGGTGAAACATCTCACTGCTTGAAAAACGAGGTGGGCAGCAGGTGCGTCTGTTGTAACTGACTCAAACCACTGGAGAACAAGCCCTTAAAGCAAAAATGGTTTGCTGGGTGTGGGCACACCTTTAATCCTAGCACTCGGGAGGCAGAGGCAAGCGGATCTCTGTGAGTTCAAAGCCAGCCTGGTCTACAAATCGAGTTTGAAGATAGCCTGTACTGTTTCAAAAAAAAAAAAAAAAAAAAAAAAAAAAAAAATGGCTCATGAGCGACACCAGCCTGACCCTCATTTGATAGGAAATGTGGTCCCGAGGCGCCCTCTGGTGTCCATTTTTTTCAGACTGTTAGGAAAATAATGACTGGCTTATCCTGGGGTTTCCTAACCCTTTATCGGGTGGGCAAGGTGCACCCTGGGATACTGACACTTTCAATAGTAAATATGCCGAGAGACCCCAAAGGCAGCCTTGCCACCATCATAGGATGACGATGGACCTGGTGGCATGGGAAAGTCCAGAAATGCGTACTACCATGTCTGATGTGGGTGGGAAGACCAGAGGTTATTTCTGGGCATGGTTGATTTTAGGTACAAGGGGACATTCTTGACAGACTTATAATGGTATAACTATCCAATACGTGAAAAACTTAGAAACAAGACTCCTGAGGAGCCTGCGGTGACCCAGCTCCCACCTCAGACCAGGCTGTGAGCCCGTGCATGGACCATGGGGTCTCCTGTTTTCCCAGGTCTCAATAAATATTCAATGAATGAGTTGAGGAATCTGTCTAGATCCCATCTGCATGTGTGTGTCCTCAGTACAAATTCCAGACTCTGGCTCAAGACTTGTGGAAACGGCTAACAAAGGAAGGAGAACCCTGAGCTTGAAGTCAGGTACAGACCAGTGTTCTGCCATTTCATGGCAGGTCGGCTGTAGGGCACAGGTTCTCAACCTGTGGGTCGCAACTCCCTTGGGATCCAATGACTCTTTCACAGGGTCGCCCAAGACCATCCGAAAACATCGATATTTACATTATAATTCATAACACCAGATAAATTACAGTTATGAAGTTGCAGCAAAAAAAAAATTATGGTTGTGGGTCACCACACCATGAGAAACTGTATTAAAGGGTCGCAGCATTAGTAAGGTTGAGAACCACTGCTCTAGGCCCTTGCTGCACGGGAGGCTGATGGACAGGTGGCAGCAGCTGCTGCAGCAAGGATGGTGACAGCCGTGTTGTTAGAGATCTCAGATCCGATGCCAGGCCTGCTGTGGCAGGTTCAATAGGTTAACAGGACCCCCCAGGAAATCTCGGCGAGCTGCCAATTGTTGCAGCCTAAGTGTTTGCATGAGTAAGATGGGACAGAGACAGTTTCCACAACAAATCCGTGCTAGGGTTTAGCTAAATGCATACACAGTTCATCAATGTGCCTACCACATGAACAGGCACTTGTGTCCTGAAAATTGATGGCTCTCAGAGTAGCCATGCTGTGTAATATTAAGTGGTTGCCATTTATAAAATACTGCCTTAAGCACTTTATGTGAACTCATTGGATGGATGGATGGATGGATGGATGGATGGATGGATGGATGGATGGATGGATGGGTGGGTGGGTGGATGAGTGGATAGATGGATAGATGAATGTGTGCCTGTGTTGGGGAGGGCATGGGAGGAGAGATGTGTGTATGTATGTGTGTATGGGTGCATAGACATGTGCATGTTGGAGTAATGAATGGTTGGGTGGGCAGAAGCATAGATGGGTGGTGAGGAGATGAGTTGACAGATAGACGCATGGGCAGATGGACATTTAGGTGTGCACATGATGAGTGGGCAGGCGGGTAGACAGATGCAGCCATGGAGGATGGGTGGATCTATGTTTATGGTGTGGTAGGGGTCTCTGAGAGCCAGGGGAAAGAAAAGCAGAAAATAGCCACATCGGCTGGGCCGTGTCCTTGAATATACACAAACTTGGCATGTCTCCTGCACCCCCTCCTTGCTTAGTGAGCCTTCCCAGAGACCTTCACGGAAGGACAGTGAAACTGCCATGTGGTTTAGTCTCTGCCAAAATGTTTACCTGAGACCTTGCTACAACCCAAACCAGCCTTCCTTCCTCCACATCTGGGCCATCTTTAGAATCCCTCCCACCTTAAAGTCAGGCCCTGTTTACTCTTATCGGTCCCTCTGGGGTTTTGTTTTTCCAACTGAGACCACTAACACAATTAAAAACTGCTTTCCTGAAGATGCCTTCATGTCCCATCTCTTGATGATTGGATGGATGGGTCTCTCACCAATGTATAAGTTGATAGAGAGATGAATGGATGGACAAACGAGTAAATAAAGCAAGGGACTACATCAAAGCTGGGAAGGGGATGTGGATGTTTCATAGCTTTTCTTTCTGATTTTGATGTAAGCATTGAAATTGGTTTTGCTTTTGTTCCTATTATGCCCCTAAAGAAAGCAATGCACAAAGTGATCCATTAAATAACTTGCTGAATAAGTGATTATAAATCATAATAGAATTCCTGAGTAAATCGAAGAGTCTATGATATCATAGACATTCATCTGCTTCTTTGGGGTTTTTTGCAGTCATGACTAGAATGCTCCAGGCTTCATTAAAGTTTACTCTTTCTTCCCATGATGCTATAGAGCTATGGTCAACTGGCAGACAGACATCTCCATTATCCACACAGTCATCATCCTATCCACTGATAACTCCATTGATGTTTTTTTTTTTTTTTTACCATGTCTTTCCTCAGCTCTCCATAAATCATCAAAGGCTCTGAATTGTCCACTAGCCCCTGGCATTCAAGCACTCTTAGATCACAGGCTTGTCCTTTTAAGACAGAGGCCACTCTAACATGCCAGATCTCACAGCTTTAAAAAGACAGGCCTTGCCCCACTGCAGCAATCACCCCGGGACAAGAGTTAAGAAGTTGATTTGTGCTATGGTTTTGACAGCCCCTAGTTTATGGTCCTACTTGTACCTAGCTCCTCCATTCTCCGGTCATGTAGGCTATTCCCATATATATTGTAGGCTATCCCTATAAAACATACAGGCTATCCCAGACTAACTCATGCTTTGTTAAACTTCCTGCCAGCCCCTGAAAAACTTATAAAAGTCACATAGCTCATTTGTGAGTGGATGTCAACCTTGGTCAAACTGTCAAGTTTGTGTCTGGGTCTTTCCCAAGTGCTGCTTATCCCAGTTATTTGGGTCCTTTCATGGTAGGCAACCTTGGATCTTCATCCTGCCCCTGGCCCCATATTTGATCTTGGACCAGTCTATTTCTGTGCTATTGCCCCTAACAAAAGAGATGCACAGAGCGCTCCATTAAATAAGTTGCTGACTAAATGAATAGATGCCCCCAACAGAACTCCTGCATTAACTGAAGGGCCTAATTATGATGGAGTGGTTCCATCAGCCTCCTGAGCAGTTTTAAAGTTTAAATAAGTGCCTGGGGCATTATGGACACTCCATCTACATTCAATTACCTATTGCACATCCACATCCTCTACTACCACATCACACCCCACCAATGATGCTAAGATACCTGTCCAGTTGATTCCAGGGGATGTAACTGGAGTTTAGGGCAAAAGCCCTGGCTCCAGCAGCTGCATGGGCTAGGCTCAGCCATCATCATCCCAGTACCCGAATTATAGAGAGAATTCTGAAAGCACTGTAGTTCTGTTGGTAGAGTGCTCGCCTAGCACACAGGAAGTCCTGGGTTCAATCTCTGCATTGCACAAATTGGACACGGTGGAGTGGGACTGTATTTCCAACACTGAAGGTGGAGGCAGAAGGGTCAGGAGCTCCTCAGCTACATAGTGAGTTTGAGGTCAGTCTGAGTCACAAGAGAACCTGCCTCAAAAAGCAAAAAGAATGCCAGAGAGCTGAGATGTTTAAACAACAGGCTGGGAAGCCTAACAATCCCAAGTTGATCTTTGGGGTGCTATTAAGAGCTTTAGATTTAAACAGAGGAAAAACGAGGGCAGGAGACAAGAGGCATATGTAAGCAGTCCTGGTTTAAGGTGTGGGCCTGCCCATCACTGCCTCACTTCTGGTCCTGAATTGTTGTTACTCTGTTCATTCCTGCCATTACCAAGGGTCCAATCTAGTTTTTACAGGATGATCAGCTCCAGACTGCAGCCTCTGCAGACAATCACTCCCATCCTGCGGTGGTTTATCTGCACGATTTGTTCTTCCTGGAATCCAACGTGACTGCAGGTTTAGGACAACAGCTTTTTGTCCTTTCAGTCTTAAAGGGAGAAGAGAAAGGCTTGGGTAGACAAGCACACCTTAGAAAGTGACTGGCCCATGCAGGAGTCTGTGCCAGAGTGAAGGAGGCAGACAACAAAAGAAGGAAGAGAGGCCAGGTTTTCAGTCGCCTGTGAACTGGAGTTTGGAGTCGGCACCTCTCTCAGCAAAGACAGTTTCTAAATGCCTGCTTCAATCAAAACTATCTGTGGAGAGGGGCACCATACAGAGTCGGTAAACACTGCGCTGACTCACTCAATCAGCCCCTTGGTGCCCTACAATGGGAGCAGGAGCGGATGACTATTTGAAAGCCATTAGTCTTCAATGCCTTTGAGCTGACGACGTCCCCAAAGGCAAACAGGTGAAGCTGCCAGAAGATGCTATGGAAGTTCTTCTGGAGGGCTGCCACCAGCCACGTCCCCAGAACACAGTGCAGAACAGGCATGTTCATACGCCCAACATGCAGCCCAGCTGGACTTAACATGCCTCATCTCTAGACCTCACCGGGGAGGCATGGCATTGCCCTTCAGAGAAGCTTTGATGAGATATTTCCAGTCTCCCTCCCTAAGTGTCGCGTGTTCTAGGTAAACCACAGCCTAGATGCAGGATATGCTCACTAGGGCTTTGTTTGCCTGTCTTCTGCTGCAGGGCGTCTCCCCTAGTTCTTCATTTACCTCCACCGTCACACACAGACCACTAAGCTTCCCTTGATTTCTCTGAATTCCGGAGACATCTGTTCAGCCTTTCTTTAGGTCTCGTATTGTGTTTGAGTTCCTTTGTTGTTTTTGAGACAGGGCCTCATATAACCCAGGCTGACCTCAAATTTGCAATATAGCCAAGAATGACCTTGAACTTGTGATCTTCCTGGGATTACCATATATGTGCACCTCCACACCTTTTATATGGTCCTGGGGATGGAACCCAGGGCTTTGTGCATGCAAAGCACACACAACCCGCTGAGCCGCATCTCTGTGTGTTCTCTTGGATCACATTTACATGTCTGCTTTCATCCCTACACTGGAAGCCTTTGACAAACAGGGTCCCCAGCTGTTCCCAAAGACCCAAGAGTGTCAGCAGTTACAGAATAGAGTCTCAAATGTTGGGGCAGGTGAATAAACTGCATGCAAGCAGTACCCAAATCCCTTCGCCACAGATTCAGTCTGGTTTCAGACAGTCAAAATCTCTGAAGCGGCTGGACTGGCCTCTACCTTCTTCAAAAGTGCTCAGTGTGCCTCAGTCTGGGAGCATCCATTCTTCCAAGCAGCCCAGGCAGAACTGGATCAGAGTGGGGCAACGTATCAATTCTGCTGGACAAGGCCAAGTGTCCTGTTCAAGTGTCCTGGGGTGGGGGGGTGGGGGGGTTGGGCGGCATTACAAGAGGGAGCCGTGCTGGTGGTGTCCTGCAGGGGGCAATTCTCAAGGTAGCAGCTGACATATGGATTGTCAGACATGTTATGAAGTGCCAGGTAGGCCTTAATGATGGATGTCTCATATCTGGCCATGAGGCAGCCATACTCACCAGCATCCGTGCCAATGCCTGCCAGGTCTCAAATGACTACCCAGCTAGAATATGGAGTCTAGGCACCTCCAACCTCCCACACACACATCCCTGAAAAGGAAATTTCCCAGCATGCTTACACTCCCAGACTGCAAGCAAGCAAACAAAAACAAACCGACCTGAACTTTGCTTTTAAACTAGAATTTATTGTATACAAAATCCATTTCAAAGATAAAGTGGCACATCTTTGCAGCTTCTATTGCACCAAGTGTTGAGGGTTAAAAACACAAAAACATTTGGTTCTTAAAACACTGCAAATAGCCAAGTACAGTACTTTGGTAAATAAAAAATAAAATGATTCCACAATCTGTGGAAAGACACAGCCTAGGGAAAATAGGCTCAAGACACCAGAAAATGGTTACTTCTCTGCTCCATAGCTAAGGCAGACTCACTAAGTCTATGGGTCATGACCCCATGGAGACCCTAGATCTCTTTAGACTGGAGCTAGAACAGGTGCAGTGCAATAGAAACAGGGGAGGCAGACACATGGGCCCTCTTTCTAGGGGACAGACACACACCAGCACTGTGACTAGGAAGGGGAGGAGTGTGTGGACGCCAACCCTGACTTGAGGCCCTAGTCTCCCCTTCTCTGAGTTTAGAGCTAGTAAGGGGTGCTGGGAGAGTAGCCACCATGGAAAATGAACCCCAAGAATAGGAAGACATGAAACCCACACCAGTAGGGCTCGGTCAGCGATCAGACCAGAGGCAGAAGGCTGATGAACCACTGACTGCCGTGGTGGCTGAAACCGGGGCCTGCAGGATGCTCATGTGCAAGGATCAGACCCCAAAGGTTTTCCTCTTGTGCTCAGGACAGAGCAAAAGGGAGCCCTGGACCACAGGTCTGCCCTGCTTACCATAAACTCACTAGGCAAGTGAGCAACTGTACAGAGTGTCCTGCACGGCTACCAGCCTTCTCCAGCAACTGCGAGGATGGTCAAAATGAGACTCAACAAAGAACCGACTGAACAAACTGTCACAACTTTACCTGGGACAGAAGGCCAGGCTATCATGGGACATAGCTCTCCCCTGAGCTCAGCCTCAGAGTGCAGGGAGTCACACCCTGCCCTCCCACTTATAAAGAAGCATGGCGTTGCCTCCATTTAGCAGAAATGATCAACTGGCCCCAGCAGTCAACTGTTAGAACCTAAACACGCAGGTCTGCCCTCCATTCCAGGATGTCCTTGGAAACAGTCGGCATGGGCTAAGTGCCTCTTGACTGCTGGGGCAACGCTAGCTGTGAGCAGCACCCAACCTCGAAGGGAGAAGGGGAAAGGGAAGGGAAGGAAAGGGAAAGGAAGCACGCAGCAGGTAAAGGGAAGAACGATACAACTGGATCCTGCACCTGGCCTGGGCCTGGAGGTAAGAAGTAACAAGCTGGGTGGCCACATGGGGTCACAACTCCTGGGAGGCTCCTCCTCTTTTTGCTCACACATCCTCTGCTTGGGGTGACTGAGTCCACTATCTGGGAATCCCGATGTCTGAGCTGAACATTTCAGGGATAAAATAAGGGCACTCTATGTTGTCCTGGTAAAACCCAGGCAGACAATAGTTTCTCTGAATGTGAAAGGCTGCACACTGGCAATCTATCTGACACTACCAGGTAACCCAAGCCACCGTGGCCAGCGCTGCCATGGTGGTTCACGTTACTCCATTCTCCAGGGAAGTGGGGCATTGCACCTGAGCTATGAAAGGTTCCCCACTGAGCCACACTCCAGGTGCCCTACAAGGTCAGCCCAGTCCACTTTCACCATCAAAATAGGGTTGGAAGTGTTTTCAGAGCTCAGGGAAGAAACTACAGGCAACCCTGATGGACATTTAAGATTCTTCTTGCTGCCGCAATCCCTCACCAGACTTTGCTACCTGAAGGTAGATGCTCCTGCTGAAAGTCCAAGCGGACATACGTGTTCTCAGCACTGCCTGCTGCTGGCTGTACCATCCACAAGTGTGGACTGGGCCAATTTATCAGCCTACAGGGCAAAAGTGTTGCCACCATTTTGTTTTGTTTTCTTAACTTTAAATTATTCTTTAAAATGTAGAAAACCTATCTACACAGTTTATAAGGCCAGTGAGCAGCCATGAAGTGCTGTGGCTTTTCTCTGTGGCCTCCTGATGAGCTACCACAACGTTCTCAGGTAGCAGCCGAAACAAAGCCAGAAGGATGACATATTCCCTTTCCTTCCCAGGACAGATTCTCTGAGAGTACCTGGACTGGAGGCACAGTGTTGACCGTCATCACCCCAAAACTCAACGTCCCGGGCCTCACCGTGGCTGCCAATGAGGTAACTGTCAGGTGCCTGCTAACATGGTGATATCTACGGACCATCCACCTCTCACTTGTTGAGACTGAGGTAGTGAAGACCACATTCTGAGCCTGAGCTGGGCAACACACTGAAGCTGGGTACAGGTATCCCACTTCCAATAATCAGCACATTAAAGAAACACACATCAACTGACACTGGAAAGCTGGACAGGACAAAAATCAGTTGCTTTGAAGAAACTGCTACTGTATTCCCAGAGGCAGGTACTCAGAACTAAATAAAAAAAAAGCACTCTTTATGAGCAGCATTGACATCCAAGTGGCAGAAGATGCCCTCCTCAGCCAGGAAAACAGCAGCTCTGTGAGTGCCTGGTGACTGAGGAGATTTTGGTAAACAGCCCTGACCTTTCTGGGGTCAGGCAGTACAAAGCAGGGAGCAGAGAGCTTTCATTCAGACTCTGGCTTGGGTGACCCCAGAGAACACTGGCTCCCAGAGGCAGCCTGCTTCCACCCCTTAGAGCACAGCAGCCACCACCCTCCCTTACTGGGACTGAGGCTAAGTCCCCAGCGGAGGGAAAAAAAAATGCCATGTAGTTTACAAATGTGCTCAACATTGCAATCTCCTGTATGCAGGAAGCAACACGGCATCCCAGGATGGATTCCAGGAGACTTGTGGTGTTCCAAACACAAAGTCCCAAAGCCAAATAAAGGAAAATCAAAGGGCCTCATTAAAGTGGAAAAGCGCACAGCCTGCAGGGAAGACAATCAGATGAGCTCATGACCTGCCCAGACAGCAGTGTCTGTGTCTACATGTTTTTGTCATTTTCTTTTTGCCTCTAGTGACAATAATCTATCTTTTGAACCAGCATACAGGATTAGTCCAAATACTAGGTTTCCAGGGGGCAACAATTTTAGTTGTGATTGTTCACCCCACACATAACAGTTTGAAGTTAACATCCACATAACCTAGTCGGGGGAACAGCACCTCTCCATCCCCGAATGTGCTTCAGCACCAAGTCACTCACGGGCCCCTCCCCTGCCACAGGCCTAGCCACAGGCAGCCTCCTCCAGTACTGAAATCCCAAATAAACTTAAATTAAGAAAAAAAAAATCAGGATACATGCAAGATTTACTCTCCCTCCCCTGTCCCCCCATAAGTGGGGATTGAAATGGGGCCTTTCATTCTAACCCTAGCTGGCCTAGAACTCACTACATAGCCCAGGTTGGCCTCGAACTTGCAGCAACTCTGCCTCTCGTTGAGTGCTGGAACCATGCCAGCACTATGTTACAGGATTTCATTTAATTTTTATATGTTAAAAAAACTTACAACCTGTAAGACTAAACAATTATTTCTCTGCAGGCATCTTTCTGAGTCTAGCATAGCAAAAAGAAAAATATAGTTACTTAAAATTCAAGCATGGAAAACTTTATTCCTGTAGACTGCTCCCACAGAAGTCGTCTTTAGATTCTTCCAAGGGAGAACCTAAGAGCCCCAGCTCCCCCTGCACAGCTATGGACTCAGCCCTGAGCATCTGAGCTAAGAGGTGTGCCACACCCTCTCCTAACTGTCCAGAAAAACACCCCAAACCCCACTATACCGTGGGACTCCCAGCAAAACCCAGACATCACCCACAGCCAGGCATATGCACCACATGGCTGGAGAGGAGAGAAGCACCCGCACTCTCTGACATGACACCGGAGACAAGAAGAAGGGATATGTACTTGACCTCCCTGACTGTTGTGAGTCCCCCATCACATCACTGACATGTCTGAGTGACCTGTGTCAAAAGCAGAACAAATTTCAACCCAGTCTTGAGCTGGTAAAGGAAGACGTTCATTCCTGCTTAAGAATGAGAGAGAGAGACAAAGGAAGCTGGCACTGTGGGTTTCTAATGATTGTGCTAAACGACTTCAATACTAATTACAGGAAACCTACCCCACGCATCAAGGGAAGAGCCTAGAATCACCATGCTCTAAAACAGGGCAAATAAAGCCTCCCTGCCCCATGACCCGCCTATGACTCAGTATTTTGTTTGCGTTCAAGAAGGTGAATGGCATCACCATACTGTCATGCAACAAAACACTGAGAAAGCTCAGGACAGAGAGAGAGGCAGCTGACCCCTGCGGGCTCGTGTGGTGCTATCAGCTGTCTCAGCGCTGGAGGACACCTGGCTGGGAAGTCTTGTCTGCAGTGTTCGCTTGTCATCTGCCTCTCGGGGCCCGAGAGTCAGATGTTCAGAGCAGCAAAGGTCTTCACCAAGGTGACCTGGGTGTTCACATCTGCTTTGTTTCTGCTGGTGTCCCTGTGGCTGTTCCTGCTCTCCAGGACTTTGTGGCGGTGCCTCTCCTCCTGGCGTTTCTTCTTCTCTAATCGCTGTTGCTCCCTCCGATGCTTGTTTGTAACCTGAAATAGACAGTAGTGTATGGGCCACTGGTGCTGCAAGACTCTGGCCCAAAATGCTTTTCAGCAAAAACAGAGAAAACCAGCCCAAAAGACCACAATGATTTCTTTTCCATTACTGTTCAACTACACTCTGAAATGTATGTTCCCTTCCTGAAGCATCAAACAAAATCAATCCAAATGACCCACAATGACAGTGTCCCTGGTATCCAGCAGCTGATGGATATAGCAGAGGCCTGGAGATAGTTTCGCATCATTTAAGACTCTAGATAATGGCAATAAGGTTCTCAGACTGTAGCATCATTTTATGGGAGTCTAGCTCAGAACATCTCTGCCACAGGTCCAGCAAGTGCACATGATGCCATCACCTCCGTCCCTGCCCCACTCCAGCAAGTGCATGTGATGTCATCAGTTTACTGAGTTTGAAACTCATCTTAAAGGCAGAGATGGGGGTGCATATCTGACAAGTTACCAAGAACCTCACACACACCTAGATCCATTTTGCCTGGAACTTCATGCAAGAAAACACATAAAACACAAAGATTCACACACGCAGTCGTCTACAGGGATGTCAAATGGAAAAAGGCAGCTGCGCATCTGTACATAGGAGCTATGGGGGGGTGGACACACCCTACTGTGACTGTGGGACAAGCAAGGTCTTGTGTGTCGCAGTACGCCTCTGCGTGCCTGCCCCAGAAGCTGTACAATAACTACTATATACCTAGAAAAATGCACCCTCGGGTGAAATCCAACTTCTCACCCCAGCTACAGAATTCCCACAGTGCCCTTGCCTCCCAGCCCATACCTTTGGGAGCTGGCTTTTATTTGCTTTGTTTTCTTCACTAGGGCTGGCCCAAGCCTTACTGTTTTCTGTTCTGCCTTCACTTCCACCCTGATTTCCAAAGAGTCTGAAGCCGTTGCCTGCCTCCTCACCAGAAGGGCCACACTGTTTCACTCGGTCACCAGGCTCAAGGTTCTCCTCCACATCTTCCAAAGAAAAGCATTTTGTTAAAACCGAGAACCCAACAGTTACACAAAGCAACTGCATTTAAGTGACTACAAGATCACCCAAGTTCCCATACCCCTGTCATTTTTAAAGCCAGGTTCCTTGAGATGGAATCCTACTCTCAAGCCAATGGTTAGGAAAGCTGTGGGAAGAACATGAAAACCCCTGCTGGCTGCAAGGCTAACAGCTGACTTTCGGCCAGCTGTGTGTTTTCCTTAGATAAACTTTTTAAAGATAATTTTTAGGGATAAAGCATTCATTTGAATCCCAAATCTAGAAACAAAACATGACCTAACCCTATACTGTCTACCACAGTGGCTACTATGATTTAAATTCACTTAAAACACAGGTCCAATCTCACCCTGCACATGTGCATCCCACCACACTGCAGCACAAGCACGAGGCAGTGCTGATTGTTGTCCGGACTGATGAATGCTCACGGCGCCGGAAGGGGACAGGTGGCTAGAGAGAACACTGCAGCAATCACGGAGAACTGTGAGCAGCTTGAGGGAACCACCAGTGACACCACTTGAAGCTTATTTCAAGTCTCAGTCATAGACTTACTGTTCCTTTTCCCCTGGTTCATCTGAAGCATGGCGATTATTGCAGATTCAATATTGTAATTTTCAGCTTCCAGGTTCTGGACGATTAAATTAAAATCCTATCAAAGAAACAGAAACACTTGCTGTGCCATGCTCCTGAGCTCTGTTTCATCAGCCTGACACACACACAGAGGAAGTGACAATATTCCAAGACCTCATCCACCAAAACCATCCTGTTCAAACAAGGCAGCAGACACTTCCATTTCATTTATAAATGGATTTGCTTTAGACAACTAGACCTTCACTAAGACGAATCCCTCTCAGAGAAGATTCAGCGCACTCCTTAGGATTTTGAGCATTGACTGTTGAGATCCAGCAAGCAAGGGAAGGGTTAAGAGCTTCCCACTCCCCTAGGCCTCTGCCAGGCCAGCTCTGCATGGCAGCACCGCTATGAGGCACAGCACTGCGCATCCAGTTGTGAGGCATGACGTAGGGAAGGACACTAACTGCGCATCCAGTTGTGAGGCATGACGTAGGGAAGGATACTAACTGCGCATCCAGTTGCGTGGCCAACTTTCTGGACAGCATCTTCCACTTCATCTCTCAAGCCATCTTCAAAGTCCACCCCTTTTGTCTTAATCTTTTCTTTTTGATTTGCTCCATCTTGATGAAGCATCTGGAACTAAAAGAAACAAAGCATAAGAACCAAGGCTCCAGCAAATTCCATTCGACCCTCCAACACAGGAAGACACCCGAATCACAGACCACCCTCCAACACAGGAAGACACCCGAATCACAGACCACCCTCCAACACAGGAAGACACCCGAATCACAGACCACCCTCCAACACAGGAAGACACCCGAATCACAGACCACCCTCCAACACAGGAAGACACCCGAATCACAGACCACTCAAACACAGGAGGAGGAATTCTAGAAACAACCTGATGAGGACAGCTGGACTCATCCACACCCTGAGAACCCAGGGCCTGAGCATAGCAGCTGGAAGGAGCAGCTCAGGACAACCACAGGAAGACATGGGCGGTGTTCTCTGGACAACAGTACGAGGACAGTGACAGCCGAATCTGACAGTACACACCCGTCTCTGCTTGTGAATACAGAGGACTGTCCCTGTGTTCACACATGTTGAGATGCTGAACTTATAATGCTAGCTTTGAAAAACACATGCATCCAGCTCCCATATGGCTGCCACATGCTCTGATTATGAGCAAGCTGTGGGACACACGACATTGCTGACTCAGCATTCCTGTGAGGCATGCCACACAGTGCCACACAGCCATCCAAATGCTTAGGTACTGCAATGAGGTTCACTTGAGGCCCAAGAGGCCTCTAGGACAGAACCCAAATCAGAACACTAAAACCACCTCCCCCCTTGACTACACAGCCACCATCTCTTCCATCTCCTATGAATAGAGAGAGATGGGCAATGGGCAGGGACATTAATGTACTTGCACTCAAAGTCTAAGAGGAGCCTAGCTGTGGGCACCATATCCCTGACCGTCTCAACACAGTTAACTATTAAGAGACCTTAGCAGCAGACAGTGAGCACCCTTTCACGTGTACACAGCCCAGAAAGTTAGCCGTATGTGAGACATACGTGATGATAACAGGAAGTTACTCTATGTGTGAGATACAGGCAAACAGAAACGTTCCCTACAGTGATGACTGACTAGAAAAAAGCTAAAGGCTTCACAGCATGGACAGGGTGTTAGTGGCAGCACAGTGAGAGTTTTTATGGCTTGTCACTGCTGAGCATTTTAGAAGTAACAGCAGATAGAAAAATCAGAAATACAAAAGTGGAGACAAAGAAATCACTACTTAGACAAGATGACTCTGTACCTGAGAAACACCCAGCACACCACCATGAAGATGCACAGAACAGTAGCAACACTAAACTGTACATTCAGTGAGAACCTAGTAGCCAGAATCTATAAAGAACTTTTAAAACTAAAAACAAAATAACAGCACATTTTTTTAAACTGGCAAAGAAACACGTCTATCCCAATCACGTTGGGTGCTCTCAGAGTTCTGGCTGCCTGCCATGCCTCTGCTCTGTCATCGTGGATGCTAACCCTCTGAAGCCTTAATTCACAAATTAAACACTTGCCTTGGCCGTGGAGTTTTATCACAGCAACTGAGAAGGAGCTAGGACAGTGTTATACACCCACACAGCGAACTATTGTTGAAAAGCACTGATCAGTTCACATCCTCAGCTACGTACAAAATTCAAGCTCAGCCTGGGCTATGTGAGACTAGGCCTCAAAAACAAAACAAAAAACAAACCAACAAAACCCATATACTGGAGAGATGGCTCACCAGTTAAGAGCACTGACTGCTCTTCCAAAGGACCTGGGTTCAAATTTCAGCACTCACATGACAGTTCACAGCCGTTAGCCTGGTCTACAAAGTCCTGAGTCCAGGACAGCCAGGGATACACAGAGAAACCCTGTCTCAAAAAACAAAACCCAAAAAACAACAACAAAAAAAGCTGAAGGGTTAAAAGCACCAAGTGCTCTTCCAGAGGACCCAGGTTCAGTTTCCAGCACCCATATGATAGCTCACAACCATTTGTAACTTCTGTTTTCAGGGAATCCAGTGCCCTCTTTTGGCTTCCAAGGGCACCATACATTCAGACAAAACACCCATACACACAGGATGAAAATGAACAAGAACGAAGAGGTGAGGGAGCTAGAGAGCTGGCTCCGCAGGTTCCCGGCATGCACTCTGGGTGGCTCACAGCTCCCTGCTCACTCCACCTGAACAGGTGCTTGACACCCTCTCTGACCGCAGGCACCTCCACTCATGTGCACATGCACTCACTCAGATACACACACAACACATAATTGAAGACAAAAAGTAAACCTTTAAAGAAAAAGATTCCAATTTAAAAC
This sequence comes from Lophiomys imhausi, assembly GCA_907164525.1. NCBI lineage: Eukaryota > Metazoa > Chordata > Mammalia > Rodentia > Muridae > Lophiomys > Lophiomys imhausi. Next base: position 21,866,577 of record CAJQZJ010001750.1, read on the forward strand.
AAAAAGCAAGCCAGTTATAAAACGCAAAACATAGGAAATCATAAAAAAAAATCAGTAAGTGAAACACTGTACCAGATTTGACGACAGACTTGTACTAATTAAAACAGTGGGCAGTGGGACATCAGCACAGAGAGGCCAATGGAGCAGACCCAAGCCACTAAAGAGATGCAAGCACTTATGGGACTGAGTGTGTGCAACTAATGTGGGTCTTAAACCAGGAAGGAAGCGTGCCCAGTGCAAAGAAAGTCTGGCTGCAGGTACGTAAGCACAGAGGACATAAACTAGGACCATCACCTCACACTCTCATGAATATAAATTCCACATGGAGCCAAGATTTCATATAAAAACAAACAGGGGTCAAGGGTAGGGACCCACATCTGTAATTCTTGCTGTAGGAGACATGCATGTCTACTATATGCATTCAAAAATAGGAGGCAGGAGAATCACACCAAGTTCACAGTCAGCCTGGGGCTATCCAGGGAGAGCCTGCCTCAAAAAACTAAAAGTTAAGATTAAATATAAATAAAACAAAAATGTAACTATAAGCCAGACACGGTGGTACACACCTTTAAGCCCAGAACTCAGGAGGCAGAGGCAGAGGCAGGAAGATCTCTGAGTTTGAGACCAGCCTGGTCTAAATTTTAAGTTCTAAGACAGCCATGGCTAAGTAGAGAGATTCTGTCTTAAGAAACCAAAACAAAACAAAAATGTAATTCTAAAAGTATTAAAAAAACTGTGGGACCACCCTAACCTCAGACCAGGAATTCCAGTTATGACCTCAACCCCAGAGACGTGAGCAAACGCCTCACGGAGCCGGAGCCGGGGCGTGTCTGAGTAGCACAGCACTCACATGGCCAGGTTTGATAACTAGCATCGCCACACAAAACAAAACAGTCAAGGAGGACAGGGTGAGGGGTGCAGAACGGAAATAAAGGTATTGATAAACTTACCTAAAAACCTAAAAACCTTTCACAGCAAGGACCACAACAGACAGAAAAATAGAAGTAACAGGCTAGGAAACACCTGCAATTTCTGTATTTCATTAATGTATAAAGTTCCTAAAAGCCATTAGACAACTTAATAAGACAAAAATGAAAAAAAATTTCATAAAAAAGGAAGAATAAGTCAGTCTTTTTTTTTTTTTTTTTTTTTGGTTTTTCGAGACAGGGTTTCTCTGTATAACAGCTCTGGCTGTCCTAGACTCACTTTGTAGACCAGGCTGGCCTCGAACTCACAGAGATCCGCCCACCTCTGCCTCCCAAGTGCTGGGATTAAAGGCGTGCGCCACCACCGCCCAGCTGAATAAGTCAGTCTTAAACACAGAGAAAGGGGCACAAACTGATCAATGACAAAATGCTCACAAAAACTATGTGAAAGAGGCTGGACAGAAGGCTCAGCAGCTAAGAGCACTGACTGTTCTTGCACAGGACTTAGTTCAGTTCCAAGCACCCACATGGCGGCTCACAACTGCCTGTAATTCCAGCTCCTGTAGATCTGATGTCCTCTTCTGGACTCTAAGGTACCCATATGCACATACACACACACACATACACTAACACACACACACACACACACACACACACACACACTAGATAATACTAAAGAAAAAAATCTATTATATTAAAAATAAAAAAAGACTTTCCCTTAATCCTGAGAAATATTAACTTGATTTTTTAAAAAGGGTATGGCAAGAGCCACATACTGCAAGCAGACATGTAAACTGAATACAGTGACCTGCACACTACAGTAGGACCCAAAACACTGACTGGAAGTGATATGGCAACATCTATCAAATATCTACGTTGATACACAAAGGGCTCTTATGAATCTATCCTAAAGAAATGAGCTACACATAAGACACTTGTGTGCTGCCTCCAACAGCATCCAAAAGGGATGATAAGAGACTGGCTAACAGGTTATAATGGATCCACATGGCAGAATATAATACAGCCTTCAAAAAGATTCAGGAGCTCTTGTTTGTATATACTACTATGAATTAAGCTCCAAGACCCATTACATTAAAAGATCATTGTGCATAAAGGACATGAGTACTTACAACATGCTACAACTTGGGCTGAAAAGTGTAAAAAACAGCAGACACAGGCTGGACCAAGAACCGCTGAGTTTGGATCGTAGCAATAGTAAAGCTAAGCACAAGCCTGAACCCCAGCGCTGTGGAAGATGGGGACAGGCTCGTTGGGTCACGCTGCTGACTAGTCAAGCCAAAAACAAGCAGGCAAACAAAAGTCCCCCACACGCTCAGGAATCAAAGAGAACCTGCCTCAAAAGGATAAGGCGGAGCTGACAGGACACCTGATGCCTCCTCTGGCTTCTGTGTGTGCACTCAGGCATTGCACCCACATACTCATGTGACACAAACCACACACTAACACAGACATACACACAGACGGGGGAGGGGGCAGGCAACAAAGCTATATAGATAATACGGTCTCATCCATGCTTTAAGCATTAAATCACACACACACACACACACACACACACACACACACACACACACACAC
>CAJQZJ010001750.1:21869108-21879813 GCA_907164525.1 Lophiomys imhausi
CACACACACACACACACACACACACACACACACACACACACACACACACTCGTGTGTGTGTGTGTGTGTGTGTGTGTGACTTAATGCTTTTTTGTTTTGTTTTGTTTTTTGTTTTTGGAGACAGGGTTTCTCTGTGTAACAGCCCTGATTGTCCTGGACTCACTTTGTTTTTTGTCGTCCCCCCACCCACTCACTTTGTAGACCAGGCTGGCTTTGACTCAGAGATCCACCACATGCCTCTGCCTCCGGGTGCTGGGATTAAAGCCATGCACCAACACACCTGGACTTACTTTTTTTTTTTAAGCTGTCTATGTAGTTTCCAAATTTCACATAATGGGCATGGATTGACTTTTAAACATAAAATTAATACTGTATACATCTAACCACAGGTACCTGCTGGGGGAGGGTAAATGGAGAACAACCAATTGTCTCTCACCTCACTACAAAGTAAGAAATGTTTAGTTTTTTTTTTACATTTGTGTGTCACACACACCCACGCCATGACCCTTGTGTGCACTTCAAAGACATCTTGTGGGGCTGGTTGTCAGGCTAGGCAGCCAGTGTGTTTGCTGGCTGAAATAGTTTAGCAATTGGAGCCCCAGCTCCATGGCGGTAGGTCTTCACTAACACCAACAGCAGCTGGTCTAGGTGTTTAGCTCAAGGACACAGCTCTGCACTGCTTCCTACAGGTCTGAAAGCACAAAGAGCTGGGCTCCACTCACATCAGTCTGGAGATGAGCTGGCGCTTCTGAGTTGTCATTGATCCTCCGGACGCTGTCATAGTGTTCGCCGTACCGGTAGGCGATGTGAAGCTCCCTCACAATGCTTTTGTCTGTACCCCGAATCTGCAGACACAAGAGAGGATCTGGAAGGTGGGCCTCTGGGGGAGTCTGGGGCCTGGCCAGCAGCTGTACAAAGACAGACTGAAACTCTGGGTAAGACAGGCCAGTCTCTGGGGTCTCGCCCTCCCAGGCTCATAGTCTTCCACCCACATGCTTATGTAACATGTACCAATTTGCGAATGAATCCATATGGAAGTGATGGAAGCCAGGGGAAGCCCTGCATTTAAGTCAGATAAAATTAATCATGTAGCCTGTCGAGGGCACAGGCTCCTTTCAGTGGGAAGACCCAAAAGTACACCCAGATATGCTGAGCCTAAAGTTCAAACAGTTTGAGGATTATCCTTGGAAAAAAAAAAAAGAAATAAATGTCAAGTATAAAGCTTCTAGATCCCCCTGAAGACCTTACAACAGAACCATGCGAATGGGCCTGGCATGGCTCATTAACTATAATAAATTCACCTCTCCTTTCCATCAATCACAGTGAGACTTATGAGCAGCAACAATCTCAAAACCTGCAACTCGCACCACTTCCACGATAATCGTACTATGCACCACACAGCCTGCACACTAGCTATAAGGTGTTACATCTCAACACACTCTGGGACTCAAGAACTGACTCCTTAAAATCATGCAAAAACAAAACAAAACATACAAAACTGTAAGTGCTGGGCTGGGTAGACTCCCCCCAAAACATCCATGCTACAGAAATGAAATTAATTCTGATTCTGCCTCCTCAATAACTATGTTTCCATTAAACCTCCAAAACATCAGTTCTCCTGGTTTTCACTAAAAGTCCCAGGAAATACAAGATGACCATTAACTTAACTTAAACAGCATTCAAGGTCCAAAACCAGAAGTCCATGGGACCATACAAACCCCATATAGGAAGTGCACAAGCTTCTGTAGTAGAATGTATAGGTCTGAGAGACAGTGAGTCTAGAAGGACATTCCACAGAGTGACAGCACTGCTGTCCCAGAAAGAACACCGGCAGAGGAAATGTTCCACTTAGTCTTCACATGACAAAATTCCTAAAGTATTTACATTTTTACTAACAACATATGCATAAAATGAATAGAAACAACTAGAACAGTCACCAAAATCGTGAGGAGCCACATTTACAGGCTATTACCCAACAGGCCTGTCATCTGCTACATCATACATGAAAACCTCTCACAGGAGTGCACATTGTGCCAGACACAGGAGACAATATAGGTCTCAGTACCCATGTTGAGTCTGAGCCAACTTATCATTAATACAAGAGCTCAGAAGCATGACTGCCCTGCCAAGCAGGGCAGAGTCGATGGAAATAAATTTATTTTAAATATATACTTTCGTTGTTTTGCAAGTCATAAACCAGAACACTACAGAAATAGATTTTTTTTTAATGTTAAGAATCAGGGCAATTAAGAAATGTAATGGTTATCTTTAGGGAAAGCAGTGGATAGCTATGTCACTGGTGTGGGTTTCTCCTTCTAGATCAGATTCCTCACACCATGTACTCAAGTGTCCTGACAACTCAGCTGACTGCATCCACTAACAACAAACATCTAAAATGGCAGGGTAACTGTGTTCTCGGCCAGTAGATCAGTCTTTGGAGAATCCACTGAAAGCAGGGTCTTCTCTCTGCTGTCCAGACACCTGGCAACACTGGACCAAGGATATGCACCCTGCCTCCCTCCCGTTCACTGCACCCCTGAAGTACATGTTCTCACCAACCCCATCAGCATCTCCTTCACTCTGTCCTTGTGTAAATCTGTTAAAAGGACATTGTGCCAGACACAGAAGCCTGAAGACTTCCATCTGCATGACAGAAAAGCGCAGGTTGGGGAAGAGATGGGAGGAAGGTGATTGTCCGGACAGCACAAACTTCTTGGTAGAGAGGAGCGATTCCATACGTTGGTGATGGCGGTACATGAGCGTCAAGGCACACAACTACAAACCAGAAAGGGGTGAATTCTGGCATGTGTAATATATATTTCTAAAAACTGGATCCTCTTTCTAAAAGAAAAGAGGACAGGCCACGACTAAGGGAATTACAAAGCAGAGCGTGCAGGCAGCACCTTTTACACAGTAATGCATGCCGTGGTGCTCTGTGCACATGTGTGTGCGCGTGGATATATGTGTGGTGAGTAAACTCATGTAGATATGCTTATGTATTGTAAAAACGCTGTGGTATGCACGCTCCAATCATATGCCCAAATGTTGGGTGAACGGCAGGCACACTGAAAAAGTTAACAGTCCCAGTCCCAGTCAGTGTGGCTCTGGTGACTCCTACTCACCTGTAGGGCTTTCCTGAGTTTCCTAGAGTTTCTTCAATTAAAATATTTTAACTTTCTAAATAAGAAAAAGTTCAAAATGGTGAAAGGGACCGGAGGTCAGTGAAGGGAGTGAGGTGTGCACTCTGTCAGCAACCTTTGATCGTCCAAGCTCTCGAATGTCTGCTTTGATGGACTGACAGATGAGGTTAATGTAGACTGCAGAGAGAAAGTGAAGGAGCTGAGAGCACAGATACTTTGTGGTGGAGGGCTAAGTGGCTTAACGTGGAGCAAACATTTGCTACAAAATCTTTATTGTAGAAAAATACAACAATAGAAATAAAGCTGAATAAAAAGAGCACTGTGCTGTTCAGAAAACACTTTTTAGTCATTATAATGAATTTTATGACACCTTTCTACTCCTAAAAAACACACTCATACAAACCATAGGGGAACAGGCATACTCCAAAGCTACAATTTGAGTGTATTAAACATTTACATACTAAGATAGTTTAATAGAATTATCTGAAGTATTTCCATATTAAGTTCTGTCCCCAAATTGCCCACTTAGCTGACTATTGAGTAATATCTCCAGTATCATAAAATACTTGTCACTCACACTGCAGACTCGTTTGTGCCCAGCACAGGGGTAGTTCCAGATACCACAGGATCCCACAGCTCATGGTCCAAGGTACTCTCTGGAGCTCAGCATCACAGGTCAGCCCCATCATCTAAAAGACACCCCCAGAACCAACTTACGGGTAAATTCCTAAAGAGGTGACCTACCTGCCACAAAGGCGCATTAAGCTGATGGATCACCACATTCAACTCATGGCATCTTGCAAAGGCTACGATCGCATCGTTGCCAGCAAAAGTACCAGGCTTTGCCAAACTGGCCACTGCATGGAGACAGGAAAGAAAAATGAAGTCTTTAAGATGGAAAGTGCAAATGTAAACATGGTCAGTATTTATGTAGCTGCAAGCCGTGAGAAGCAAGAAGATACATCTGCCAAGCTGTCAGCCTAGGAAGTTAGAGGTGAACAATCTGCAGGGGAGCTTGTCATCGGAGAAGGATCTGCTGGTTAATTCCTTCAGTAAAGGCTGCATGCTTCTGACCTGCCTAGTTGTATGAAGGACATGGAGTGGACAACAACGGACAGAGGCGATGGAACAAGCTGAGGAGAGGACTGCTAATACCAGCGCAAGGCCACAGAGCTGACTCTACAGCCCTGGCTTCTGGCCACTCTGTCACTCTGCCCTGAAGAAGATGACAATCAGAATAATGACAATGCTGATAACTGAGTGCTTCAGGAAAGGGTTGGTCCGGCCTTTACCCCAGACTCCTGCAAAGTAACCAAAGGCGAGAAAGGCGAATCTCTCTCTTTCATGATGGGCCCTAGACTACAGCTGCTAACAAACTATACAGCAGCTATCTGCTGGCATAAAGAAAGAACTCTGGGCTCTGAAGTGAGAGTAAGCAAATTCCCTGCTGACAACACTACGTGTACTGTAGCACAGAAATGCCAAGAGCTTAAACTTCCCAAGAACAAAGAAGTATTGTGCTTGGAACCTTCTCAGACTGGACTGTGCTGGACTGGGTTCCCCTTTAGTTAACTTTGGTCTGTTCCCTCTCCCCACAAAACCACACTTGTCAGAATAGCTCCAGTGAATGTGGGGAAATCTGAAACTTGTAGATGGTATCAGAGATGAGGGGAATTTTACATAGCTGTACTCTTATACTCTAGCTTCATGTGTGTGTGTGTGTATGTGTGTATGCACGCACACATGTAGCAGATGGAGGATGACATGTATCAGATGAACTGCTAGGCTGAGACCACTAAAATGACGCTCCAAGGCCAAGTAGGAGTTAAAGAAGCAATGGATGAAAATCCAAACACAACACAAGAGACTGTACACTACACTGTATGGCAGGAACCTGGACTGAAAAAGATAGGAGAAAATATGGTAAGAAATGGAGAGAGAAACTTAAAATCACAGGTCACAAAGGGCTATAAAGAGCAGGCTCAGCCCTCAGATCAGTGGGAACCAGAACATATTTTGGAGGAAAACAAACTTACATCACGACTCCAACTGTGATCTAGATAGAACACACTGAAGAGATCAAGGGGCCTTAAGGCCAGTCCACACAGAACTGAGGGTACCTGGTGAAATGTTTCAGATGTGGTGTTCTAGTCTCTTTCTCCTGCTGTGATAAACACCAAGGCCAAAAGCAACCTGGAGGAAGACAGTGCTTATTTTGTTCCGTTAAAAGGAACCTGAAGGCCAGCTCAGAAAAAAGGACGCTTGCTGGCTCATCTCTAGTTCACTGGCCTACTAGCTCTCTTACGCAGCTCAGGACCACCAGCCTAGGGATGGTGCCGCCCACAGTGGGCTGGGCCCTCCCACATCAATCAGCAATCAAGACAGTTCCCAAGAGACATGCCCACAGGCCCATCTGATCTAGGCAATCCCTCTGCTGAGGGTAGAAGGAACCTCTGTTCCCAGGTGACTCTAGGTTATGTCACACTAACAATAAAAACTAAGCAGATGGTAAGAAGAGGAAAGGGGCCAAGAGAAAATGAATGGGTAGGGAGGAGGAGACGGGAGATGAGGCATTATGAATAGCTAGAGTTCTGATCTGGGTATTTGTACAGATGGGGAGAGATGGTGGCGATTCTACAAAGCCACAGTCTGGAGGATAAGAATAATCCTGCCAGGCGTGGTGGTGCACACCTTTAATCCCAGCACTCAGAGAGGCAGAGGCAGGTGGATCTCTGTGAGTTCAAGGCCAGCCTGGTCTTCAAAGTGATCAAGGATATACAGAGACACAAAGACAATCAAGGATTCACAGAGAAACCCTGTCTCGAAAAACCAAAAAAAAAAAAAGAAGAAGAAGAAGAATCCTGAAAATAGAGCCAAGTACAAAGGTCACTAGTTCCTCACTATTTAAGTGAGACAGTCACTTTTTAATCCAGCAAATACTATATGAATCTCTCCAAATCTCAGGTACAGCTTATCTGGAACAAAGGTAACAGACACTAAAAAGTGGAAACTGAGTTTAAGAGAGATAAAGGTAACAGGTCTGACCTTCAGCCCAGGAGGATGTGCAGGTTGCCCATTGCTTCCATTTCTGCTCTGGAAGTCAAAGACATGTGTCACCTCTTTGATGCTCACTTTTAGGCCTCAGTGCTCAGTCATACAGTGACATTTCAAGAGAACTCCTTTCCCTGCACAACTCAAGCGACATCACACTGGCAACTGAAGCTTTGAGCTCCCTGTCCTTACACACTGATATACCCCAAATCCACTACAAGACCTCTCCTAAGGATGCTTAAGTGGAATTCTGATCAAACTCCAGCCAAAGTAACACTCAAAAGTGACAAGCATCTTTTATTTATTTTTTTGCTTTTAGCCAGGCTGGTTTCAGACACCTGACCTTAGGACAAGTGTGCACTGGCAAACCTATAGCATGATACATCTTAAATAGCACAAAGCTCCAAAATCTGCCACACACGTGTGCCCACACATACACACGCACACGCAAACGCAAACACACACATTAACCTGTAAAATGCTAACTCGGAAACTGCCTGCTTGAAAAGTGACCCCAGGAAGAGAGATTAGTGACAGGTATGAAGTACCCACCAGAGCTCCAAATGCCCGTTCCCAGTGAGGACTAGGAAGGGCACTGGGGTCACTGACAGTGTCCCCAGACATGCCCCTCCCTCTGTCCTCCATGCTTAGAGCTATTCTTAACAGGACCTTAAACTCCCTGGTATCCTCACCTGAGCAAACTCTTCCAAGCTGCCCTGGGACTAGCCCCTTCACATCACTCTTGGACTGCCAATATGGGGAGCCTCCTTACCAGCCTTCCCTCCTAAACTTGCTCCCCTCCATTCTCAATGTGGCTCCACACTGTCATCAAAACAGAAACCATGTACCTGTTCCTGGTAAAACACAGATGTAAGCCCAATGGTGGAGATGCTGATTTTGGGTGGGAAATGCAGCCAAACCTAGCCACCAACACCATCAATTTTATTCAAGGAGACTGTACATTTAAATCTATACATTCCCAGCTGCATAGCTTGGGCTTATCACAGAATATGCAAATAAGTTATTTGTTGAGTAAATGAATGAATGACACATTTTACATAAGCAAACCCTGTAAGTGGGGCGGGGTGCTGGTGGGCTGATTACCCATCATGACTCCTGAAGGCCCTAGGGTTCCACAGTGAACCTACCATGCTTCTCAAAAGGAATGTCATCTTCCACGAAGGGCTCAAAATCTTCCCGCTGCCTTATCATGTAGTCCACAGTGTCTTGTCGGTGCTTGAGATGGTTTCGAGAATGACCCTCCAGTTGATCACCCAAAGCTCTGAACAGGCAATTGCTGTCAAAACAAAGATGCTGGTCAGCTGGTCAAGATCTTTCAAAGCGAACTCAGTTCATCTAACCTGCCTGGCTGCCTTCCAGAAGCCTCGGCTCTTCAAATCAGATGCTGAGGGGAGAGCTCTAAGGACAGACTCCAGCCTCATCACCCACTTGAGAGGCAGCAAATAAGGGTTCTCATCCCTGCTTCCCAGCTGACTGGCTCAAAAAAAAAAAAAGTTACTCAGGGCCTCAGCTGATTCAATGGTGGCGTTGATGACCAGAGCCTCAATAGAGGGCTCAGACACCACAAACTACTCCAGGTCTAAAACTCCTAGACCTTTCAAAATGCTATCACCTTCCTGAACCAAGCCTCACTAAAATTGCCCATAGGGCGACACTCATGCAGTGCTTAAAAGACAGCAGCTTGCCAAGCTGCTAAAATGACAGAAGTCTGTGTCATGCCTGAGAGCTAATACAGCAGCTGGAGCCGAGGAGGAAGCACTTGGACACAGTTATACCAGGGAAAGACATGACCCATGGCCTGCTCACCTAGTCACCAGGGAACAATGCCACTGTTAAGCATTTTGTTTGTTTTCTAAAATCAAAATACTAGTAATGTGTCTAGCAAGATGGCCGGTGGGTGAAGTGTTGAGTCCAAGATGCAAACCTGGGTAACCTGGCTCTAGTCCTGACTCTCCCAAACATTAACACCAAAATATTAGCTGCAGTTATCTCATGTGCAAGTAATACACTTTTCAGTTGTCATACTTTATTTGAGCCCACTAAAAACAAGTCAAAAAAAACCACTGCAATTACTTGTTTTCCTGATGGGGTTACAAGGCAGCAACAGGAAACAAACAGTATAGTGCCCTGGGTTCCCTTAGGAAGCCCTGAAAACACACTGCAGATACCGCAGAGCACAGCATCCCGGCTCTGGGGGCCTCCCAGAGATCCAGCTGTTTCCTGAGTTCCCTCTCACCACTGCAGGGCGGGCAGCCAGCCGCGATGCTCAGTGCCTACACCATGGACACCTGGGGTCATCTGTGTTGGGAGGAATGTCCTGCTCACTGCCAGTCCTCGGTAACATCCCTAGCATCTGTCCATCAGATGCCAGGACCACACCACCTCCCTTCTCACCAGCTGTGACAACCAACAATGTCTCCAGATAGTCCCAATTGTCCCCTGGGAGGCAAAATCATCCCTGCTTGAGAACCATTGCACTTTAGGGATACACAGATATAAGGTCCTGCATTTGAGTTCTGAAAAACAACCAATTACAGAATGCTACAACTAACATGCCTATAGCAAGGCCATTATAGGCCATTCAAACTGTAACCAGGCCAAAACAGAAACAGTGGAAACTGGTAACTATTTTTTATATTAGCAAAACGTCACTATATTTTAACCTTCTACTACTCAACAAATATTAACGCATAAAATAATCTACTAGCCGGGCAGCAGTGATGCATGCCTTTAATCCCAGCACTTAGGAGGCAGAGGCAGGTGGATTGCTGAGTTTGAGGCCAGCGTGGTCTACAGAGTGAGTTCCAGGACAGCCAGGGCTACATAGAGAAACCCTGACTCAGAAAAAAAAAAAAAAGAAAGAAAGAAAGGAAGGAAGGAAAAAGAATCTGAGAATCTGACACTTCCCAAACCACAACCACCACATACATGGGAAGCAGCATTCACTGCAATGGTGAATGGTAACAGCACACTAAAACAGCAGAGCCAGCACGAGAATGTCACCCAAGCAAAGGTTAGAATCCAGCATGAGGCTAGCTTCGTGAAGCTATCTAACACTGCCAAAGAGCAGACTGGGGATTAAGCTGGCCTCGCCCCTGGGTTCCCAGCACTGCTCCCAGCCGCTGCACAACTCGGAGCTATCAGATGCAATGTGCTCCTGGCCTTCTCACTCATCCCACACAGGCAAACTCCTATTGCTCCTTCTTGAACTGCTCAAGAATGGCTTCTTCTTGAAAGGCATCTTGCACATGGAAGTCACTGACTCTTTGGTGGCTGAATAAGAAAGTGTTCCTCAACACTTAAAAGGCACGTTAGCCGCTTCCTTTTCAATGATCAGTTATGAAGTACGTATCAAATTGCTTTCCCCAACATCTGCTCCCCAAGTATAGCCCAGAGTTATTAAAGTCCTGAGATCCAGGTCAGGTGTGGTGGCACATGCCTTTAATTTTACACAGAGAAACTCTGTGGGGGTCCTGAGAGTCTTTCTTTCAGGGTATCTGTAAGTTCATCTTCATTCTATACAGTAGTTTCCAAGAGGTTACCTTCTCACTAGGCAAGATGGTGCACACCTTTAATCCCAACAGTTGGGAGGCAGAGGAAAGTGGATCTCTGTGAGTTTGAGTTGGTCTAAATAGTAGTGAGTTCTAGGACAACCAGGGCTACATAGACAAACCCTGTCTTTGAAAAAAAAGGGGGGGGACTACTATCTCAAAGCATAGTGGCTAATGGGTGTTATGTCTGTACACTTCTGTTTTAAAAATTTTTTTATTTTTTTTTTTGGTTTTTCGAGACAGGGTTTCTCTGTGTATCCTTGGCTGTCCTGGACTCACTTTGTAGACCAGGCTGGCCTCGAACTCACAAAGATCCGCCTGCCTCTGCCTCCCAAGTGCTGGGATTAAAGGCGTGCGCCACCACCGCCCGGCTGTTTTAAAATTTTATGTATATATATATATAATGAGCTAAGGCTCAAACGGCATGCATCCATGTGCTTATTCTTCAGCAGTTCTTAATACAAAGGGGCCCAAAGACCAAAATATAAGTGGCCTACAGTTACACACCTCCCTACTACGAACAACTCTACATCTCAGTCACCATCCTGTTTCTGAACAACTCTACATCTCAGTCACCATCCTGTTTCTAGAAACTCCACTCCAGCAATGCACGAGAATTAACTGAAGAAGTCTGCTCTCCTTGGGGAGGAAGGAGAAAGGGAGTACTCCCAAAGTTGCCCAGAACCCAGGACTCTCACTCTTGGCTGCTCTGGGAAGCTGTGAAGGACCTATGTCCCCAACATGTTTCTTTGACATAGAGAAACCATGCTCAGACTGACAGATACAATCTAATCATTTGTAAAATAGCCACACCTGGGTCCAATGCATTAAATGGATGCTTTTTGTTTATTTTGAGACACGGTTTCTCTGTGTAACAACACTGGCTCTATTTGTAGGCCAGACTGGCCTCCACTCACAGAGATCCGCCTGCCTCTGCCTCCC
>CAJQZJ010001750.1:21880213-21908612 GCA_907164525.1 Lophiomys imhausi
AAAAAAAAAAAAAAAAAAAAAAGAAAAAAAGAAAACACTTTCTGTGGGGGAAAGGGGATGGAGGAGTGCATTTTTAATCCCAGCAGGCAGTTGTGGGTTTAAGGGCAACCTGGTCTACATAGGGGGTTCCAGGCTAGGTCAAGACTACATACTAAGACCCTGTCTCCAAAAAAAAAAAAAAAAAAAAAATAGAGGAAGAGAAGACAGAGCCCAGAGACAGAGAGAGAACTTTCTCCCACAATTTCTAACTAAGGCTGTCGAGGTTTCTTTGGTTTTGTTTTTGCCGTTGTTGTTTTGTTTTAAACCCTCTCACTCTACAGCCCAGGCTGCCGTCAACCTCAAAGCAAACCCCCTGAGTCAGTGTTAGCATTACAAACAGGAGCTACTGTCCACTCCTTAGCTGTACTCAATTCTTCAGCAGCTCAACCTGATCACTCAAGAAGAAAACACTAATAATGCCTCTTGCAACAACACACCTAGCAGCCAGGCTCCCTCAGACCTGCTAACCCATTCCGATTCCCGTCTCTTTGCCCATTTCCTTCTCTCTCCACACGATCGTGAACCCACGCCCCCTTTCCATGAAGTTCCTTTCCCTCAACTTCCACCGAGCTACTAAACCTTGTATCGGGTTCCCCAAAACAGCTGGCCTGAGATCCTCATGCCTTTTGCCTGGGGAGCCCATAGCGTGGGAAACCGCCTTCAATTTTCCGCCCTCGTTACCCCAGTGCAGAAGGGAGCGAGGACGCCCAGAAAGCCCAGCATGACACCAAGCGGGATCTACATCCCTTTCCATTCGGCTCCACTGACAGCTGCACCTCTAGGTCACCCCTCAGACCGGCCCCGAGCCCTCGGGGGACCTGCCGCAGCGTTCCACCAGGCCCGGCCCCTGCTTCCCTCTCGGCAACCGGCCCTGCGCATCCCCAGCGCCGCTTCCCTCACTCCCGGCCCGCCTCACCCGTCCCCCGGCACCTCCCGCAGCTTCAGCCCCAAGGCCTGCAGCTGGTTGGCGAAGCTCAGAAATTCTTCTTCGCAGCCGCTGCCGCCAGGCTCCAGCCGGTTCCGCCGCTCCTTGACCAGCGCCCGGCGCGCCGCCCGCTCGTCCCGCTTGCGCTCCGCCTCGGTCCTGCGGCCGCCGCTGCCCGGCCGGCTCTTGGCCGCTTGCTTTCGGGACATGGTGGCTGCGGCACACGGCCCGCCGTGGAAGGAGCCGGAGCCGCAGACTTCGGGGCCGCAGCCTCTGCCGGCCACCAGGCGGAGCAGCACAGGGAGACAGCGCCTGGCGACAGCAGCGCGACCACTGCGCAGGCGCGGTCGCCTGGCACCCGGGTCACGTGGTGGTAGCCCCGCCCCATGGAGGGCTGGTCCGGCAGGCACCATAGAGAGAGCAAACTAGGAGAGCTAGAAAAGCATCTGTCTTGGTTGGGTCTCTTCCTCCCCCTAGTGGTGGGTAGTGCTCAGTGAGGGGCAGTGGGACAGGACAGGGAAGGTCAAGGGTCAACCGAGGATGTCAGAAGAGATAGAGCAGGGGGTGGAGAGATGGCTCAGCGGTTAAGAGCACTGGCTGCTCTTCCAAAGGACTCGGGTTCAAATCCCAGCACCCACATGGCAGTTCACAGTTGTCTGTAATTGCTGGCGTGGTGGTGCACGCCTTTAATCCCAGCACTCAGGAGGCAGGCGGATCTCTGTGAGTTCAAGACCAGCCTGGTCTACAAAGTGAATCCAGGACAGCCAGGGCTACACAGAGAAACCCTGTCTCAAAAAACCAAGAGAGAGAGAGAGAGAGAGAGAGAGAGAGAGCAGATGCAAAAATTCAAAAAAGAAGGAAATTAAGATGGGGTGATGTGGGAATATGCTTGTCTAGAATGTGCAAATCTGAGTTCAATTACACAGGGGCACGTGCATGCACAAATACTTCAAAAACTGAGCCTACAATGACTAGGAAGATAGCTCGGTCCCTACAGGGCTTGCTTCACGAGCTTGAGAACCTGAGTTCGAATCCCCATCACCCACTTTAAGAAGGGTGGGCATGTCAGCCAGCCCCTGTGATCCCATCGCTGAGGAAGCAGAGACAGTCCACTGCAGTCACTGGCCAGCCAGGTCAGCCAATCAGTGAGCTCCGAGTTCAGTGAGACCCTGTCACAAGAAATAAGGTGAGCCATGAACTCACTGTTGGCTATTGTTATCCACACAAGATCAAATCAAAGAGGTCAGTCAACATTCCAACAGAAAACACTAATTTAATGGGCTACTTGAAGAAAAAAAAAAGGAGAGGACATGAAGGAGGCATGTGGTGTGTAAGGCTGAACCCCAAAGGGGTTATTGCCTATCTTCCTGCTGACTCTCAATGAGGAAACACACCAACCTCTCAATGAGGAAACACACCAAATCAATGCAAAAAGCAAGACAAATGGCCGAGGTGTGTGGGATGGCGTACACCTGAGGGAGTGGGGACCTCAAACTCATAAGGCTTTAGGTTTATACACGTTTTGGCAGGGCAGATTCAGGTATTGGTGTAAATTTCTGAGGAAAAGATTTTGCTTTGAGAATCAGAAACTTTGGTCTGGCTGTTTGTCCAAGGAAAGCTTCTTATCTCTGGGGCTGGGCAACTTCCTATCTTCGGGGTTGGACGGTTGTGTTAGTCATTTCCTAGTAAGAGCAGTGGGGAGGGGGGTGGTGATGAGACAATGCAATGATAAGATTGCTTGAAATTTACAACCTTCTGCTCAGCTCAAGACAGAAGGGGCCTGAGTCTAAAAATCTATCTTTTCATTTTGGGGGCCTGAGTCTAAAAGTCCATCTTTTCATGATGGAGGTTCCTGGGAGACTGGTGGGGAGGAGTTGGGGGTGTATAAGAGAAAATGCATTATTTACATGTATGAAATTGTCAGAGAACAAATAAAAGATGTTCTATTTTAAGAGTAAAGTGGAGGGGGCACTGGAGAGATGGCTCAGTGGTTAAGAGCACTTCTGATTCTTACAGAGGACCTGGGTTCATTTCCAAGGACACACAGGATGGCTTATAGACATCTGTAAGTCTAGTTCCAGGAGATCTGGTGCTATTTTCTGACCTCCACAAGCACTAATGCACATTGTACACACACACACACACACACACACACACACACACACACACACACACGCATGCATGCAGGCAAAATAGCCATATACATAAAATAAAAATAGGTAAATCTTTAAAAAAAAACTGGTGGCAAAGGCAAGCACAGACACTTTAAAAACTGAACCTACAGCCGGGCGGTGGTGGCGCACGCCTTTAATCCCAGCACTTGGGAGGCAGAGGCAGGCGGATCTTTGTGAGTTCGAGGCCAGCCTGGTCTACAAAGCGAGTCCAGGACAGCCAGAGATATTTAGAGAAACCCTGTCTCGAAAAAACCAAAAAAAAAAAAAAAAACTGAACCTCCAGTGGCTCGGGAGATAGCTCAGTCCACACAGTGGATCAAAGAGGAAGACATTGGATGCTGACCTCTGGCCTCCATGTGCATTCACACATGGGTACATACACATGCATACAATGTGAGCCCTCATTGAGAGACACTTCTGTTGTGGAGCCTGACTGAATCCATCTTGAAAAAAGATTCCATTTTGTATAAAGTTTGACTCAGAGCTGACCTCCAGTTCCAGAACAACAACAAAATGTACCCGACCTTGTATTCCAGGGGTGTTCCCTCATCATCACCAGACAGCTCACTCTGAGAAAGCACCCAAAAAGTCTAAACAAACTTTCTGGTGGTCAAGCTGACCTCAGCTGGTTAGTTAGTAACAATGAGCCAATCAGAAATGGACATGACTAGCTACCTAAATGTCATCCAATCATATGGTAAAGAACCTGCTTTTTTGTCTGAATCTCTATATAAACTCTGTACTATATAAACTCAAACTGCTGTGTCGGTGAGTGTTGAGAGTCCAAGCTCTGAGCTTAAATAAACAACCCGCATGTATTTACATCCAAGTTGGCTCCTGGGTGGTCTTTGGGGTCTCAAGAACTGGGCAGAACATTTGGGGGCTCGTCTGGGATCCCCAAGGTCACCAGGAGGGTTCAAACTGGCGGGTAAGCTACTGTGCCTCTATGTGTGTCTGTCTCTGTATGTATGTCTGTCTATGTATTTGTGAAAACCAGGGCACCATTTCTGAATTTCCAGGAGACTGGTATTGACCTTTACATTTGGAGGTCCCATCAAGATCTTGGGGACCCTGAATCATCAGGAAAGACCCTGAGATGGAGGTATGAGCTCATTTTTTTGTCTAGTCTAACTCTGTTCATGTTGTCTGTGAGACTGCTTGTCTCTGTTTTTGTTTTGTGGAAAGTTCAATTTGGCTTGTTTTCAGGATCTGCATGAAAGTCTGGACTGATTTATTATTTGTGAGACCATTTGTTTTTGTTTGTGTTCTATGGTTTGGCTTCTGTTACCTTACTTTTGATTTTCTTCTTGGTTTGCTAAGTTCAGAAATACTCTGGTTTGTGCGTGTCAGATAATGCACAATTGGAATGCATGTGGTGCATGTTCTGGGTTTGTACATGTCAGATAACGTACATTGTTTCTGGTTTCTATGTTTCAGATAATTCAGGTGACTACTGCGCAGTAGGGCAGACGTGCCTGTTATCCTGCCAGTTGCAGGAGCCTCCAGTTCTCTCTGAGAAAAAAGGGGGAAGAGGTGCCTCCCTTCTTGCCCAGATCCCCAGTGGCAGTAGGGGAACAGGAATTGGGCTGGCCTAGCCGGTTGTTGGATGGAGCTTGGCACTGTCTCACTGTTGTGCTGTACACTGAATAATCTATGTGACTGTTTCCTTCTTTTGGTCTCAGACTGATTTGGGCTGATGTTCCAGGCTTGTTCAGGATCTGCCTGGCCAGTTGTTGTGTGGGGTTTTATGTTTGTCTTCTTGTTTATATGTTTTTGTCTATGTCTTTCTCTGAATTCATAGGAACAGCCTTAGACCTTGGCTACCTTTCCCCTTGTGCCATACTGAGATTGATCTCCCTTCACCCGCCGTCTGTGCATGGGCCAAAATGGGGGAAGAAATGGGGATTTGCTGATCTTCCCCTGCAAAAATCTTTATGAAGGGACAAGGCCCTCTTCACCACCAGGGCAGCTCTGAAATTCCAATTGTCAGCTAACAGAAAACACTCCCTAAGGTAAAAGCTGCCTTGAGCTGGGCGAGTTATGGGGTTGCCCCTCCTCCCCAGAGGCAGAAATGAAAACTAGACAGGCTAAGAGAGATTTGCTACCAGCAGGAAAGATTAAAAAGGGTCCCACAAGGACAAACGCTGCAAAGTTTGCCTGTTGAAAATACAACAAAGATTAAAACAAAGTTTGCTGGAGGATGTTGATATAAATAAAGGTTTGGCCATGAAAACATATGTATGTCAGAGAAAACATGGCTTAGATTTAATTATGCTTTGTAATTGAGAATGAAAAATTGCTCAGAATGTCTGATGTCTGAGTATACCTAGATAATTAATTATTTGGACAGAAACAGATATTAAAAAAAAGTCAGGGATCATTGGGGTCCCCACCAGAAAGAAAGGATACAAAGCTTAAGCAAGTTGTGAGGGTCTGAGGATGTAAACGCAAGTTATAAAAGAAAGCTTCTAAAAAGATGTCTAGGGATATGAAAAGATAATGTTAAGGTTTGGTAAATACAAGTTACTATGAAAAGATATTAAGGTTTGGTAAATACAAGTTACTAAGATGTTAATGTTTGGTAAACGCAAGTTACTAAGGTTGGAAAAAGGTTAGAAGATGACAAAAAATGGTTAAAGATATGATATAGATGCGGGTTTGCAGGTTGATGGTCAATCAAAGTTATGGTTTTGCTACAATTATGGAGCTTCTTGGTTATGACGGGGTCTGTTTATTACTGTAGCCTCTTTTTAGATTAAGAAACCAATAAATCTCTTGTTTCACCTTATTTGCAGTTATGCCAAGAAGTTATGCAGTTAGTTACAAGATTAAGCTTTATTTAGCCTCCTATACAGGCTTTCACAGTCTAACAGAAAGTAACTAACTAAAAATAAGATCTATCTTAGACGGATAGGATGGTCCTCAGACACCCCAGAGATCTGCAGAACATGACATTTAAATATTTAATACAAAAAGCTTTTCCTGATAGACATGTCAGCTCCTGACAGCATTCCTAGTTTCCTCCAAGGAAGAAAATGGGCACAGAAGAACTCCACCTGAGACTTGCTTTAAGTATGACAAAGCTGGCCACTGAGCTAGACTGCCCTTTGCCTCAAGAGCAGACAGCCTACTGTCCAAGCTGAATGTGCTGGGCACAGATGGAGAAGTCGACCTCTGAACTTTGCCAAGACAAGGTAAGCAGTCCTTCATAATTCCTATCTCACAAAAAGTCTATCATACCTTGGTACTGGTGGCCAAAGATGGATGCCCCACAGACACAGAGGAACAATGGGATGGCTGTCAAGGTAAAGACTGTCATTTTTTTTTTTATAGATTTGAAAGCCAATTGATCTTGCTTACTCAGATGATATTTATTGTTCTCAGATCCCTGATGTCTAAAGACTATGCTAATGGAAAATTTTAACAGTTTAACAACAAAAACCAAGGCTTCAGATGCCTTCTCAGTGTACCTTGTTACCAGACTCAGAAAACAGTTAGCTTCTCCCCCTTGCTATGTTACTGTTAAAGTTCCAGTAAATTGTTGGCACTAAATAATTAGTCACAAGTTTAAGATTTTAAATCTCCTTTGGTTTAAAAATTGTCCATGCTAATAATTGAAAGTTGTTTTTCAAGTTTTTGTCATATTATAATTTATCTTTCTGAGATCTAGTCATAAAGCCTAGATTCACCATCCTTGGATCAAAAAGGATTCCAGATAAGTAAAACTGCCTGTTCTTTTTTTTTTTTTTTTTTTTTGGTTTTTCAAGACAGGGTTTCTCTGTGTAACAGCTTTGGCTGTCCTGGACTCACTTTGTAGACCAGGCTGGCCTCGAACTCACAGTGATCCGCCTGCCTCTGCCTCCCAAGTGCTGGGATTAAAGGCGTGCGCCACCACGCCCGGCTATAACTGCCTGTTCTTAAAATGAGATTTTTTTCCCCTTGGTCATGGGGTTCCTTACCTTCCCCAATTAGTAAACAATTTTAACTTCTGTTTCCAGTCTATATTCGTCTCAGCAGAATCTCACCTGGCTGATAGACTCTACCCTGAGATCACCTGCGGACTGCAGGCTGCTGAGCCCTGGACTTCCTGGAAGCTGATGTGAACCAATCCAAACAGATATGATTACTCCCTATCCTTCACCTGGATCAATCAACTAATCAGATGCTTTTGATAACTGCCCCATTGCCCAGCCTTTGACTAGCATTTCAGCCTTTCTGGGCCCCAATGACAACATCCTAATGTCACCTGGAAGTAGTTACAGAGAAGAATGCACCGTCCATTGTCCCGCCTAACAGGCTGAGATCTTTCATTACCTATCCTGGGAACACTAGGGAGTTCATGCTTAGAACTTAGTGGAGGGGCTAGGGTGGGAGAGTGCCATGAAGTTGAGGCTAATCAGGGATGCAGAGTGATATGTGCTAGACTGGCTAGAATAAGATCCTGTCTCATAAAATCAATAATAAGAAATAATTCGACTGAAGGTCAACTTGGAGAACCAACAAGTTTATTGGGGGTGACTTACAGGAGTATAAATGAAGAGTTGCTTACGGAAGCAAGGATAACTCAAAGGCAGCTGTGTCATCAAAAGTCCATCCCAGCCTGGATGCCCCAACTCAGAAGAGCTGCATCCCCAGATCTCTCTTCATGGCTTGCAGGTAGCTTACCAGATCAGAGAGTCTTCTCCATCTGCTTCCATAAACTGGTCTCATTAGCTTCAGGAACTTCCTGAGACTCATAAGTTATTCACTTCCTAAATCCCATGAGCCTCCTTTTTAGAAAGAATGTTTCCATTCAGAGAAGATTGCTACACACCACAAATAAATTGCAGAATTAGAGAGACATGGTCCTTGACTACAAGGAGCCCAAAATCCAAAGGTTTTATTATAAGCAAGAATGCAGTGATGAAAATACTGAGGGGCTGGAGAGATAGCTCAGCAATTAAGAGCACTGAATGTTCTTCCAAAGGACTCAGGTTCAAATCCCAGCACCTACATGGCAGTTCACAGCTGTCTGTAATTGCCGGGCGTGGCGGCACATGCCTTTAATCCCAGTACTCAGGAGGCAGGCAGAGGCAGGCTTATCTCCACGAGTTCAAGGCCAGCCTGGTCTACAAAGTGAGCCCAGGACAGCCAGAGCTACACAGAGAAACCCTGTTTCAAAATAAATAAATAAATAAACAAATAACTTTGGGTGTGGTGGCACATGCCTTTAATCCCAGCATTTGGGAGGCAGAGGCAGGTGGATCTCTGTGAGTTCGAGGCCAGCATCCAGGACAGTCAGAGCTGTTACACAGAGAAACCCTGTCTCAGAAAAGCCAAAAGAAAATACTGTATGACAAATACTATTAGGAAGGTGCGCATGGAGTATAAAGAGGAGAGAAGATCTCAAAAATGCAAAACGACTTCTCAGAAGAGAAGATTCTCAGTTGAAGCTTAAAGGGTGAGTTGAAGCGGTCCAGAGCAGAGGGAATTGAGTCTCTAGCACCACATGTGGTCCTTGAGGAACTGAAGGAATGTGAAGCTTGAGCCTTGAGGTGGGAGATGGAAGGAAGGCCATGCTGTAGTTTGGATATGGTTCCTCCTCCAAGGGTTCATGCATCAAAGCTTGGTGGCCAGTGTGGCAGTCCCAAAGTAGTGAGTCCTTTAAGAATTGGGGTCTGGCCAGGTGTGGTGGCCCAGGCCTTTAATCCCAGAACTTGGGAGGCAGAGGCAGGCAGATCTCTGTGAGTTCAAGGCCAGCCTGGTCTACAAAGTGAGTCTAGGACAATCAAAGATACACAGTGTAACAGAATATTTTTATTTGTAAACACTTACGTTTATTAATACTTTAGAAACACCTATAAAATACCTAAATCCTATAACCTAAAACCTATAATCTAAAATCTATAATCTAAGAATACCCTAATATCTAAGAACACTCTAATAACTATCTGAAACACTTAACTAACACTATTTTAACTTTCTTAAAAGGATATTAGCCAAGCATGGTGGCACACACCTTTAATTCTAGCACTAAGAAGGCAGAGACAGGTGGATCTCCATGAGTTCTAGGCCAACCTGGTCTAGAAGGCAAGTCCAAGACAGCCAGGGCTATGTTAAACAGAGAAACCCTGTCTGGAAAAATAAAAATTATAAAAATAAAAAATAAATAAAAGGATATTAATATTCTTAGAGTAGGTCCATGCAGGAAGACTTGGTTTTATGGAAGTCTCGGCAGTCAGTCCTTTTCAAAGCTTAGTGTTCGCTGGGCCTTACTTTGCCAGTTTGCAAGGCCAGTTTATTTCAACCACCAAATTGTGGCCAGTTTATAAAGTCAATTTCAACTGCCAAACTGAGGCCAGCCTTTTCCACAGCTGAGAGTCGCTTCCATGGTCTCCTTGGTCCTGGCAAACCCCCACAGCCAAAAGCCTCTCCAAGTGACTTCCAAACTTTGCTCCCTTCGCTCACTTTTTTGGCACTCTGGGGCCCCAAGACAGATGCCTTCAAGGAACTCTCTCTCTCAGCAGGTTTTATGCCATGCCATTACCTTGGGCTATCGAAGACTAATCTGTTAATGGCATACCTTGCTATGCACTTCTCCAGCTTGATTTCTCAGTCAGTGAGGGCAGGAGGAAGAGGGAGACCATGTGGAGTTCTCTGGCTTATATGTTGAATTATCTCTGGATCTTGAGGGTCCATGAGATTTCTTGAGATGTCCAGCAGTCCTGTTGCTTCTCATGGCAACCTACATCATCTTTGTGGCTTTCGTGGTTTCTTAGCCACACCCCTTCAACAGGGCATATCAACAGGGCATATCTGTGTAACAGCTCTGACTGTCCTGGACTTGCTTTGTAGACCAGGCTGGCCTCGAACTCACAGAGATCCACCTGCCTCTGCCTCCCAAATGCTGGAATTAAAGGCATGTCACAAATGGGCTTTGTCCATTTCAGCAAACCAAAGGCACACCAAGCTTTCCTTATGTGCTGCCAGATGCTAATCTGAACTACCTACTAATTCAATATGTAGGCCTAACTTCTACCACAACACAGAGAAACCTTGTCTCAAAAAACAAAACAAAACAAAAAAGTGGAATCTAAACTGGAGAACAGGTTCAGTGGTTAAGAGTACTTGCTACTCTTTCAGAAGATAGGAGTTAGGTTCCCAGCACACACAGGGGGCATCTCCAAACCTGTAACTGCAGCTCCCCAGACCTGACGCCCTCTTACGGCCTCCACAAGAACTGCACTCATGCACATACACACTCATAAATAAAAATTAAATCTTTTTATAAAAAGAAGTGGGTTTTCGCAAAAGGTCCACCCTGATGAAAAAATGAAGGCTGTGTTTCCAGAATTTGTTCTTACAAAGAGAGCTCCTCCAACTTCTTGGTCTCTTCTGCTCCCTACTACCATATGGTCGAAGTACATAACTTTTTTCTTTTTACAGCTGCTCACAGTTAAGGGACTTTGGACCTTTAAAGTGTTAGGATTTTCTTTTTTTTCTTTTTCTTTTGTTTTTCGAGACAGGGTTTCTCTGTGTATCCTTGGCTGTCCTGGACTCACTTTGTAGACTAGGTTGGCCTTGAACTCACAGAGATCCACCTGCCCCTGCCTTCCGAGTGCTGAGATTAAAGGCGTGTGCCATCACTCCCGGCAGTGTTAGGATTTTCAAAGACTTGGGGAACCTTTAAAAGTTGGGCTCTATTTTGTACTATTTGATAAACAGGAGACGTTGAGGTCAAGGGATAGAGAGGATTGTGGTTTAATGAGGTGTCTGTGTGTCAAGTTAGGCAGGAATAGAATTGTGATGGTTAGTTTTGCCGACCTGACACGATCTAGAATGGCCTGGGAGGAGTGTCTCAACGGGGGATTATCTAGACTCTTACCTGGAATTGCAACGGACTGCACCATTTCTCCCTTAGCTGCTTTTTGTCCAAGTGTTTTATCACAGCCACGGAAATGAAGTTGGACTCTGTGGATGAAGGTGTTTGTCCCGTACATGTCTTTGTCCCTCCTAAAGCAAATTGTGGGCTTGCATATGAGGAGGGTGTCCAAGGATGTTAGGAACCATTCAGGTATAATCACAATTGGAAACAACCTCAGTATACTTCAGCGGGTACACCACTTCCCCGACTTTGGAACCAACCGTGGTCTAACACTACCCAGTATTTAAAAGAAGGAAGCCTGGGGAAAATAAAGACCAACTCACATGGGCAGCTCTCCTAGACACAGCATATGGCAGGATGAGCCATTCTGTGTAGCCTTTATGTAAAGCACAGTCACCAGCATACAGCAAATGGAAGAGAACCCCTTGGCCCAACATCCCAGGCAGAATTTGTTGTCATTTGTTTTCTCCATGACTGCCACTCTGACTAGCCGGGGATGGGTTATCAACATTTTTTTTTTTCAATTTGTTTGGCTCAGATGGCCAGAAAAATCGAACATTTTCTTGTGTTTATTCATCATTTGTACTTTATTGTTGGAGATCCACCTGCCCATTCCACCAGTCCATTTCTATTGACTGTGTTGTTTGAGGGTTTTTTCCCCTAGTATTTAGCTTTTTTCTTAATAGTTTGTACGTTTTATATATTAACCCTCTGTCAGATGTATGTCTAGCCAAAATAGCCTGCCATTCTGTAGGCTGTCTCTTTACCAAGGGACTAGTAAGAAAAGGGGAGGCTGGGAAGAGAGAAGGAGGTGGGATATTGGGAGGAATATGTTCAAAGCACATTAAATATTTAGATGAAAATACACATACATACAGACCAAAAGATGGGGGGGGGAACGTGTAGTAGGTGGCTTTATTTCTGATTTATTACACACTCTAATTTATTTTACCATACTTACACCTCTACCTCCCTCCCAACCCCTCAACACTAGTGGGAGAGAAGGAAGAAAGTTAGAGGGAAAAGGGACATAGGTCTCTTTGAGCTACTTTCTACTGATGAGGGTCACCGGGTTCTTTTCAGCCGCAATACCAAACTCAGTATCAGGATATCCAGCAGTCCAGTAAACCAGTAATAGGCAACGCAGCAAACCAGCAAACACAGCAGCAGGAAGAACCAGCAACAGTGCAGGGCGGGGGGAAGCACCAGCAGGAAGAGCAGCAACCTCTTATTCCTTCAAGGCACCCCTCATCCCTCTCCAGTCTCTGCCATTTATATCCCTCTCCAGAGTCCTCAGAATTAAACTTTCTGCAGCTGGCTAAGCCACAGCCTGCTAGCATGCGAGGCAATTACAGTTGACACCTGTGGACAATACTGCAACAGCCCCACACCTAGGATCAAAGCAAAAACCTTCCCATAACTTAACTGGGTTTTTGGTTGGGATTTTTGTTTTTGTTTTGTTTAAGAAACGAAAACTCTTACCACAGAAATGGCTTGGAAAAATGCACATTGACAAGGGAGGAAAGAATAAAAAGGGTCTTGTTCTTATTTTCAACTTTTCTTTTTTTTTTTTTTTTGGTTTTTCGAGACAGGTTTCTCTGTGTAGCCCTGGCTGTCCTGGACTCACTTTGTAGACCAGGCTGGCCTTGAACTCGCAAAGATCCGCCTGCCTTTATCTCCCAAGTGCTGGGATTAAAGGCGTGTGCCACCATCTCCCGGCTTATTTTCAACTTTTAAAAAAATGTTTATTTATTACTACCAGTTACATCTCCATCCATCACAGTGCCCTCTTTCCATCCCTCCCTGTTCCACCCTCCCACCCTCTCCTCCCTCTCCCACTCATCCCACTCCTCTGAAGTAGAGTGTCCCTACATATCAGCCCCCTCAGTTCAACAGTCATATGAGGACTAAGAGCCTGCCTCCTGCACTGGGGGCCTACATGGCACCCCTAGGGCAAAGTGACCCACTAACAGGTAACAAAGTCTATGTTCCTGTTCCTTTTGGTGTGTTGGTTGTAGGATAGTTATCCTGTACTATACGGCTAAAAATCCACATAACACAAGTGTTGAGCGTCATTCTTCTCTAGTAACAGAATAAATTCTTTCTTTCAAACTGAAGTCTCTGTGGGGGACCTGTGAGATCAAAAAAGCATGAAGTCATGGCATGCTGACTCTTTCTTCTAGAAATGGGCAGTGGGTGTTGGGGATCTTAAGGGATCTTGGCACAGTGCTCTCTCCATATCACCCTTGGATCAGTTTCGATTGTCTTGTCTGTTCGCTCTTGTCATGAAGAAGGCAGACTCCCTAAGGAGTGTTAAGCATTAACTTAGCTGTGTCCCACTGTCACAGGCTCTGCCTCTCACTCTGTCTGGTGGGCACAGGGAACAAATTAGGCATCACTAATGAGCCAGGACGTGGAGTGTGGTTCTACCTCCTCCCTCAGAGTGTCCGGGCACCGCACACTGAAGTGGGTCTGCAGGATCCTGATCCAGCTGGGAATAGTGAGGGGAGAAAGCCTTCTCCAAAGATCGCAGTGTTACTTCTCTTAGACCATAGTAAAACAACTCTCTTAGAGGACTTCCAGTGAAACCGTTCCCGTGTTTATTCCAGGGTGAACAAGGGCTCTGTGAACCTTGGGAATTGGGAAGGGATTTCCAGGGTGGGTCTACCTCATTGATTGGGACGTAAGGCATTGGAGTACATTTGTAAGGAGAGGCATTCCAGGTGCTAGGCTGCATGACCACCTTGAGAATTTTGAGGTTGGGGAGTCCCAGGGCTACGTGCCCCCACCCCACCCCGGGCATGCAGGCACAGAACCGGGAGGGAGCGATCCTTACTCCTAACCATCTCAAGATTATGATTTTTGGGGTTTGGACATGTCTCTGACCTCACTCTAGCTCCATGCCTGTCTCCCCAGGTCACCCAGCCTGTGTGCCCCACAATGGAGCACCCTCTTGCCCACTGTGCAGACCTGCTCCATCAGTGACCTCGGCACAGGGCCACACTCTGCCTGGATGCCTGGCAGTCTTTGAGAAGGATGTCCAGGCTGTAGAGTTCATGGTACCACTATAGATGGGATTTTACTTTCGGTATTTGCACCTGATGGTGCAAATATGGAAGACACGGTATCAGTGACGATCTTCTAGTGGACTACAGTAAAGCATGACGTTGAGTAAAAGTCGTGTGTGTGTGTGTGTGTGTGTGTGTGTGTATGTGTGCCTGTGTGTGTGTCTGTGTATGTGTGTCTGTGTGTGTGTGTCTCTCTGTGTGTGTGTTTGCTTCTATTTTGGTAGAGACACTTGCACGTGTGTTCATGTATACACGGAATGTAATCTGTAATTCTTTTTTCTCTTTTTATTTTTCATTCAAGTGTGCATGTTTGTTCCTTTGTGTAGAGACCAGAATGAACATCAGGAGTCCTCCTCAATTGCTCTCTCTCCACCTTACTTTTTGAGGCAGGGTCTCTTACTAAATCTGGAGCCCACAGATTCAACTAAGCTGGTTGGCCCTTGATCCCCAGGGGTCTTCCTGTCCCCACCTCTCCCATGGTTGGATTGCACATTTAGTAACAGCACTCAGCTTTGTCTGAATGTTGAGGATAAATCCCCCCAGGCCCCATACTTGCACCACAAGCCCTGTACCATCTCAGCCATTCCCAGCCCCTCCTCTTTCTCCTCTGCTGCTGGTGGAGCTGGCCATCCTCTGTGCCTGTCAGTCCCACTTGCCCTCTGTGACTTTGTCCTCTTCCTCAGGATTCCTAGAGCCCCCCGTCTCACCCACTTAACACACAGAGGATCTACAGGGAGTTCTGCAATATTAGGATGGAATGGGGTCCTTTCCCATTTCTGCCCCTCACAAGTTGTCAGCCCAGCAGTGATTGCACACTCTCTCCCAGTTCCACTGTCTACCTCTCCACTTTCCTGTAAACCCAATAGTCCCTATACTAAATTATTTATATATGCAAATAGAGAATTTAATATCCATTATTACTTTCTCTATCACACTGCGCCCGGGGGAAATAAAGTACATCAGTTTCGTTTTTAGGTGACCCTCCCTTGATTTCATCACTCCTTCTCAGAGCCTGAATGGGGAAAATGGGCAAAGGGTGTGGGGGGGGGCGGAAGGGGAGGCATGCTCATGGTTCTTGTGAACTTGCTGGCCCCTGCCCCGCAGGCTTCTTTTACAACTCTGTAGCAATTTCTTTGTTTGCAATCCCTGTGCCAGGATCTAATTGCCCAGGGAATTTGTTGTAATCCTCGTGCTACATAAACTCATTACTTGCGACTGCTTCATTCTTCCCTGTGCCTGGCACCAGGACCACACCCACCCTGCCGCATTAGGAGCCAGACAGGCGGGCGGAGAGGGATGCCGGTCGGTCCCTCAGAGCCCACAAGGGGGCAGCAGAGAGACATGCTGTGATTGAAGCCATCCAGGGAGCATTCCAGCCAGCTGAACCCCAGGCCTGCAGACCATGTGTGCGCTGGTAGAACGCTGTTGCTGTTTCTCTTTCTCAGACCAGAAGACCTCAGCCCTGAAGTGTTGAGTTGGGCGCAGGTGTCACTTCCTTGGTAACTGGCAGAGCAGGAGGCAGCCCACGACCTCCCATCTTGCTTACCTGAGTAGTCCCTGGGGTCTGCAATCACGAACACTGAGGTTTTTCAAGCATGAAAAAAACATAACATGTTCATGATAGAAAACCTTCAAAATGACATTAAGGAGTAAAAGGACAAAGAAGTGGCCTTTATTCACACTTTGCCACCCACCAGGACCACACCCACCAGAGACAATCATTTCTGCTCTTTGCTGTGTTAGGCTTAGCCCTAAGATATTGTTGGTATTAACACACACACACACACACACACACATTTTCTATCAGGGTTTCTCCTTGTAGTAGCTCAGGCTGACCGGGAACTTGCTATGTAGCCTGTGATGACTTCAAATTCATGGGCAATCCTCCTGCCTCAACCTCCAGAGTGCTGGGATTACAGATGGGATTACAACCATGCCCAGCCCTAACTGAACTTTTGTACCCTACACAAATCATAGTTTTATGTGTTCTAAACTTCTATTTTTTCTCCATGTCAAACATAAAGCATTTTAAAATATAAAATACAGTACTTTATGTCCATGTGTCCGTGTATATCTTCATTTTGTTTGTTTGTTTATTTTTATTTATTTTTGTGTTTTTGAGACAGGGTTCCTCTGTGTATCCCTGGCTGTGCTGGACTCACTCTGTAGACCAGGCTGGCCTTGAACTCACAGAGATCCACCTGCCTCTGCCTCCCGAGTGCTGGGATTAAAGGTGCATATCACCACACCTGGCAATTACAGACAGCTGTGAGCTGCTATATGGGTGCTGAGATTTGAACCCAGGCCCTTTGGAAGAGCAGCCAGCGCTCTTAACTGCTGAGACATCTCTCCAGCCCATGTCTGGGTATGCCTTTAAATCCCAAAGTTTCAAATGTGTCTAGAAATGCTTGGGAAATGCAATGTCACCGTGTCAGGGAAATACCCCCTGTACCCCTCATCATCAGAAATGCCTCCCTCACTCACAAACTCAGCATTTAGTGTGGTGGGTTTGTATTCCCAGGTAATATGTATTGTTTCCTGCTATGTCCTACTCCATATATAGGAGACCAAATTGGATATTATCTTCTGTAGTCTTCATTGTTGTCTAAACAGCATGCAAATACTTTAATTTTTTATCCATATTGACACACGTGACTTATGTTCATTCATTCACCTTTATGTATTTGAGAAAGAGTTTCACCGTATATCCTGGAACTCACAGAGCTTCTCCTGCAGCTGTCTCCTGAGAGCTAGGATTAAAGGCATACTCCACAAGGCCCAGTTTTATTTATTTATTTATTTACTTACTTACTTATTTAGTTATTATTTTACTCTTAATTATTCTTATTTGCTCAAGACCCTGTCAGTCTTAGCCCTCTATGGTGCTCCAGAGGCCCCAGAAGCGGGGTTAGAGTAGAATGGCCAAAGGTGTGGAGGAAAAAGCTAAAATCTGGTGTGTTTAAAACAAAAACAAAGCCAGGCAATGGTGGCGCACGCCTTTAATCCCAGCACTTGGGAGGCAGAGGCAGGTGGATCTTTGTGAGTTCAAGGCCAGCCTGGTCTACAAAGTGAGTCCAGGACAGCCAGGGCTACACAGAGAAACCCTGCTTCGAAAAAAAACAAAAGAAAAAAGAAAAAAACCCTGACAGGTACATGCCTGTAATCCCAGCAGTCAGGAAGTTCAGCAACAGGAGGACCAGAGGTTCAAGGCCAGCCTCACCTACACAGGGACTCAAAGCTACCTGAGCTACATGATGCCTTGAAAGAAAAAAGCCCAGACTTGTTGCATGCTCAGGCGGGCAACCTTGATAATAACAGGATGGGGGGGTCTTTAATCTGGGAGAGGTTCATGGTGATGTCACCTCTAGACATAGGACACTAAGCACCCTGTGCAGATTGTGGGAGAAGTCTCCAGAGGACCCAGATTCCATTCCTAAAATGTGAGCACAGTGGTCACCCCATCCACAGGAGACATGTGGAGCCTAGAGGGGGTCTAAGACTGCAGACAGTGCAGAGCCCTGCATTCACGATGTATCTTCCTGATGCCCTCATTATTCTTGTCCTTGGGACCGTTATTACATAAAATAAGGGTTAGCTGAATGCAAGTCCCGAGGTATCTCAGCAGTTTATCTGATAACCAAGAGGACAGCTGAGTGCCAGATGGGTGGGGAGTGTTACATAACCCCAACATACCAGGCAGAGGCATGATTCACACCCGAGGAGGATGGAGCAGGATGACACAAGCCTTGATTACAATGCTCAGACAGGTGCCGAATCGGAAAGTTACACACTGTTCAGATCTGGAATTTTTCCTTTAATATTTTCAGACTGTGAGTATGCTCAAACAAGTGGACACTCTCTTTGAAGTTTCCAGATACAAAGCCCTAAACTCTAAAACGACCATCCCAAAAGGAAGGAAAATATGATATTTCCATCACTTAGTAATCCAAAGATAACCCTCTTGCTGTGTACATGCAGATTAGATACAGACAGAGATAGTGGGAACCAAGCTAAGACATGCAGTTTATGTAGATACATTTTTGTGGAGTTTTCTTAGAAGAATATTCTCATGACAAAGTGATTCATTTGGAGTATATCTAGTAAAAAAAAAAAAAACATGTAATTTTTAATTAGTCATAAAATCACACACACAGGGCTGGGGTGACAGCTTGGTTAACAGTTAAAAAGAGCACTTGCTGCTGCTATTCCAGGGGATCGGAATTCTGTTCCCAGCGCCCACACTGGACAGTTCACAAGTACCTGTAACTCCAGGTCCAGGGGATCCAACACTCTCTTCTGGCCTCCTTAGACACTTGCACTCATGTGCATGTACACACACATGTAACCGAACTTTTAAATTATTATTTATTTAACTCTTATTTATTTATTACTAAATTCACTTATAACAAACACCAACAATTTCTTAACTATTAATCCTATAAATTCCTACAACCCCTTTAACCTATCCACTAAACCTATTGATAATCATAACAACTACTTTCATACCCTTTTAGAATGATACAGTCTCTGGGGCAGGACCTCAGTCGTCAGGAAACCAGTCTCGGGGGTAGACTCTTTAACGCACTTAGCAGTCCTTTTTCTGGAATAGCTCAGACGCAGGTTCGTCAGGGTAAATTGGCTATCGAAGTCTCACTTTAAATAAGGCTTGAGGCTTTCTTCTCTCTGGGAGACCTCAGCGTCTGTAGGCCACCTTACTTCCTTCGTATCAGCAACTCTGCCGCTCTGCCTCAGTCTTTAAAGCTGGCCACAGTTCCGTTCAGGCCACTGTTCGGACAGGTCAAACCCCTCTAGGCAAAAGCTGAGCCACAGGGTTTAGTCCTTGGCCTTTTGCTGTCTTGCTGAGGCTTTCTCTGCTCACCAGCTTCCTTCTGCCTCAGGGAGATCTGGCCATTGGTCTACCAGAACTTTCTCCAGCAGTACTCTCGGAGCTCTCTCGTATCGGGGGCCCTTAGCACGCACCCCTCTGGGCTCATCCACTTGTCCTTAAATAGGATCACTCCTTGTTCCACTTGCTTCAGCTTAATTTGGGCTCTGCCCACTTAGCAGTTGAAAGCAATGCCCGGTCATAAAGTCTTTCCTTGTTTCACCTGGCTTCAACCTTGTTTTTCAGTCCAAAGAGACTCCCCTCATTTCACCTGACTTCATCCATAAGCTGATAAGCTAATTGCTCACAGCAGTTGATCTTCATGCCCCGAATTAAGAGACTGTATCAGAAACTTAGGTATTCACTAAATCTAACTTATATTAACCTATCAGCCCCTACACACACATGCTTGGACATGCATGTACATAATTAAAATAACTCTTAAAAAAACCCACAAACTCACAGGGCAGTGTGGTACACATGCCTTTAATTCCAGCACTCAGGTGGCAGAGGCAGATGGATCTCTATGAGTTCAAGGCGAGCCTGGTCTACAGAGAGAGTTCCAGGACAGCCAGGGCTACACAAAGAAACCGTGTCTCAAAAAAGAAAAAGAAAGAAAGAAAAGGAGAGGAAATCACAAACTCACTAAATGTATTTAATTAAATTCATAAAATTAGCATTTTCACAGGTAGATCTGCTGGAGTCTCTCTACTTTTCTAGCAGAAAATACATCATACTTGAAAGGGGCCGACATATGCCGTTCAACTCAATAGCTAGCCATCATCTGAGTGCTTAGGGTCACAAGAAAAGCTGAAAACAAGCTAAGTATCTGCTTTTGGGGAATTTTCAAATAGACTATGTTCTATATGCTGAAGGAGAACCATTCAAGCCAAGCATGGGGTCTCACACATATGATTCCAGCACTTGGGTACAGAGAGAGGAAGGTCCCATGAGTCTGAAGCCAGCTTGGGTGACATCATGAGTTCCAGGTTACCCAGAGCTACACACAAGATCCTGTCTCAGAGGAACCCAGGGAAAGGGAGAGAGGGAGAGAGGGAGAGAGGGAAAGGGAGAGAGGGAGAGAGGGAAAGAGAGAGAGGGAGAGAGGAAGAAGCCATTTGAGGGGTCTTCTGGAACTTAGCAGTTAGACTGGAATGTGTGCAGCATGTTGTTGGGTGAAAAAAAAAATAGGAACTTTGCAAAGGAAAAAGGTAGAGAAAGATTTTTCCCCCATGGTAAGCTGGTTGCCTCTGGGCTCTCATTTTCCTTCATTTTCTTGGCGCTATTTGCGTGTTTTATTTTATTTTTTAAACTTCAGACCTCACAGATTTCTTACTGGTGTTCAAAAGAAAAGCATCTGAAAGGGTACATAAACCCTGGCACGCCTGGTCCTCTGCCCTTAGCTTGCTCCTGAGGTTCACTTGGCACCAGAATGTGCAGGACCTCTAGGGGAAAAGATCAGATCCCTCATCCTATAGCTACTGGTCACCCTTGACTTTGATTCATGCAGATGTGTCACTGGAGGATCTCTAAGCACATCTATTCATTCCAAGACTCCTCAAAGCTGCCAGTCATAGGCTAGAGTTCTAGACAGCGGTGAGCTACCAGCATGGATGCTGGAAACCAAATTCCTCTGGTCTGAAAGAACAAGAAGTGCTCTTAACTAATGAGACATTGCTCCAGCCCCTGCACTGAGAGATCTGGGGCGGGGAAGGGGCGGGATGGAGACAACAATCCAGGCACAAAATCTACAACCCACAACCTGTCTTGCTGGCAAGATGTGCTGGGGCAATGGTGGCTCAGAGCTTGTGGGAGTGGCCAACCAATGACCCGTCTAACTTGAAGCTCAAACCACGAGAGGGAGCCCATGCCTGACACAACCTAAAGGGCCAGGAACTGGAAGCTGGATGGCTCAGAGACTTGGAGTGGAACCAAACACAACTGACAAAACCAAACAAAAAGTGAGTGAAATGATTCCTAATGATAGTCTGCTGTGCTCAGAGATCACTAACCCAAGAGTCATAGAGGCTTCCTCCTGCAGGTGATGGGAACAGAGGCAGAGATCCACAGACAAACACTAGGTGAGCTCAGAGAACCCCACAGAAGAGGGGAAGGAAGGGCTGATTGTAGGAGCCAGGTGGGTGGAGCACACCAGAAGAATACAGATCACAGAATCAACTAAGCAGGGTTCCTAGGGGCTCACAGAGACTGAAGCAGCAACCATAAGACCTGCATGGGGTTGCCCTAGGCCCTCTTCATACATGCTGTGGTTGTTAAGCTTGGGGTTTTTGTTGGACTCCTAACAGTGGGATTGGAGGTGTCTTTGACTCTTCTGCTTGTTTGTGGGAATCTTTTCCTCCTTCTGGGTTGTCTTGTCCATCCTTTTTTCTTTCTTTCTTTCTTTCTTTCTTTCTTTCTTTCTTTCTTTCTTTCTTTCTTTCTTTCTTTCTTTCTTTCTTTTTAGACAGGGTTTCTCTGTGTAACAGCTCTGGCTGTCCTGGACTCACTTTGTAGACCAGGCTGCCCTCGAACTCACAGTGATCCACCTGCCTCTGCTTCCCAAGTGCTGGGATTAAAGGCGTGCGCCACCACTGCTGGGCTCCTTGTCCATCCTTAATATGAGGTATTAAGGTATCTTAATAAGATTTATACCTAATCTTATTGCATCATGTTATTGTATTCAGTTGATATCACTGGGAGTCCTTCTCTTTTCTGAAGGAAAACAGAAGAGTGCTGGATCTAGGGGAGGGAAGGGGAGACTGGGAAGAGGGGAGAGAGAGGAAGCTGCAGTTGGAATGTATTATATCAGAAAAGAATAAAAGAAAGGAAGGAAGGAAGGAAGGAAGGAAGGAAAGAAGGAAGGAAGGAGGGAAGGAAGGAAGATCATTGCAAGGCACAGGAGTGAAAAACCAAGTCCAGGATGTTGTGATAGCCAAGAGATGGGCCTCCTAACTCAGGCCTGGGAGGAGGAAAGGGAGGGACCAGAAATATTGTGACATTTATTAGATTTGAAGCAAGTTTTGAGTTGTGGATAACATTTAACTATAATAGACACCGAGGAAGGATATTCCAAGAATATGGAGCCATCAGAATGGTTCCTTCACTAAACATCCAAGTATGAATTCCTTTCTATTCATGATGTCTGGGAATGACTGGGGTTAGATGTGTGATCATTAACATGTGTATACACACACACACACACACACACACACACACACACACGAAGTTTTACATGAAAGCCAAGGGCTTAGGAATCATTTGTCCTCCCACATGGATTCAGACCCAAATATCAATCAGAGGACCTCCATGTTTACCCCACATGAGCATGAGTCTAGATACAGCAAAGTCTTCAGTTCCAGGACTAGGGAGGGATTTCTCTGAAGCTCGGTGTTTAGTTCTGCAAACACCAACATCGTTGCCACTGCCATGTGGTTATCTTCATGTGAGATCAGAACACCTTAGCCACCAAACAGTCTTCTCGTCAGCCACATAAATCATAAGGCAAGGGAGAGGCAGGAACAGAGAAACACTTTATTCCCACTCTGCCAGTTCTCAGCCCAAGTGGTGAATCATCCTCAGAGATCAGAACCCAACACATGCCCCCAACCCTGGAAGCCTCCCTGCAGCAGGGGACTTTTCCAGAGGATGACACTTCTTAGCAAAATGCAAAGAAGACCAGAGAACCAGTGGAGGAGGAAATCACATCCTAAATTTGCTGGGCATGGATAACAACTCAAGGTGCTCCTGCTTGCATTCATGGTCTCATTCAAGCACTCTCTTGTGTTCTTTCCTGTAAATCGCCTCAGTCCTCTAAAGACTCTGTTCCTAACTCACTCCTAGATGAGGAGCCAAGGCTTGGAAGTAAAATGCTTACATATTTACCTGGTTAGGAAACAACAGGTACTTTGAAGTCCAAGGTCCTTCACTGTCTTCCTTGCCCATCTTGAGATGTGCCTCCAAAATCCTCAAGATGGCTCCGTGGGTAAAGGTACCTGCTGCCAAGCCTCATGACCTGAGTTTGATTCCCAGGACCCATATGATGGAAGGGGACAACCGACTTCTACAAGTTGTTCTCTGAGCTCCTCACAAGGGCCATGGCAAGTGTGGGCATGCACACACAGACATACACACACACACACACACACGCACCTTTATAAAAACATACGTGTTGCTTCAAAAGGCACTTCTAAACATTCTGAGGGTTTCCACAAAAAGTGGAAGGTGCCTGGTGAACACTCTCTCTTGTCTCTGACACCTTACACACACACACACACACACACACACACACACACACACAAGCTCTCCCCAGATTTTGGGGAAACCCATACATACATGAGCACAAGCACACCTGCACATACATGTACACCCACGCGTGAACAGGTGAACATAAAGAAGAACAGAAAACCAGTCACGGCAGTGAAGCTGAACCCCAGATCAAAGGGCACTAGGAAGAGCAGAGGGTTTCTCTGAAAACGTCAGGGTAGTTACAGGCTGACTGATGTGCAGGTTGTCAGGACAAGCAGGACACACCTGGGAACACCCCTTCCACCACCCAGACTGCCGAAAGAGAGGCCTATGTCCCTGGGTCACTGTGGTGGAAGTTTTGATTTATTTAGAAACACTGTTGTGTTGAAAAATGTATTTATTGTTTTGGTCTCAAGTATGGGATGTGGGGGGGGTGCTTTATCCACTGCTGAAAAACAAACTCATGGTGGGCATAAAAAACATCCTAATGGAAGATCGTGCAATGTTTTGCCAGTCGGAAACTGTCACGTATGGCGAACATGGTTTTTGCTGGAAAACATCCTTTGATGGACAGACTCCTTGGAGAGCTTGCGATTTTGGACAACAGGAAGGGGCGGGAACTGCGCTGGGCTAGTGAGTTTGGTTTTGGTCAATGTGACATAAACTAGAGTCGGGGAAGAGGGAACCTCAAATGGGAAATTCTCTCCATCAGCTTGGACCCCTAGGCATGTTGGAAGACATTTTTTTTATTAATAACTGATGTGAGAGGACCCAGCTCACTGTGGGTGGCACCACGCCAGGGAGGTGATCCTGGGGCTACCAAAGAGCAGGCTGAGTAAGCCACAGAGAGCAAGGCGGTGAGCAGCTTTTCTCTATGGCTTCTCCTTCAGTTCCTGCTTTCAGGTTCCTACCTGAGTTCCATTGGTGGCTTCCCTCAGTGTTGGACTTGGAGGTGGAACCCAAATAAACCCCTTCTTCCCCCTGTTTGCTTTTGTTCAGTGTTTTATTACAGCTGTGTGTATGGTCCTGTGAATGACTGAAGTTTAAGCCCAGACTCTCAGCCCTCCAGCCCGGGGCGGGAGGGGAGGATTCCCAGTGCCTACAACTGCTCACATCCCATAATCCTTGATGAGAGTAAGTGACAATGCCATTGATTTGCATACTTTCTACATTATGTTTTCATGGGTAGTTTGGAGTAAGCTCCTTTTACTTATTAACACATAAGTTAGCTATATGGGGCCAGAGCTGCCCCCTAGTTAATAGAACCCTCACCTTTTTGCACGAAGCTCTGGGATAGAGCTCCTGCAGCAGATAAAGGCAATGTGGTGGTGTGTACCTGTAATTCCAGCACGAGGGCAACAGAGCATCAGAAATGCAAGGTCATATTCCGTTACAGCTGAAGATGCAGTTTGCGGCCAGCCTGGGCTACGTGAGAGCCTGTCTCAAAGCAAAAGGAAACAACGACCAACTTTGATAATGAATTGGCTTAGTCGGTCGCTAAATGAAACAACCAAACAAATATCATGGAAAAGTCTCAGGTGGGTTCTTCAGGGCCTACTCCAGAAGTGGGCATTATTGCCAGAGGAGGTGACAGAGAGCCAAAGAGCTTCCAGAGGGAAAAGATGTGGGGAAGACAGCAACAGTCATGATGGTGACTCTGGGTAGGCCCGAGCTACTACGGTCTGTATCTTGTTTATTTTTGTTTTTTTTGGCTTGGTTTTTAATCTTTATTTTTGTGTATGTATCTTTGCTACATATTTCTATGTGCACCTGTGAGTGCAGATGTCTGCAATGGCAGCAGAGCCAGAAACTGGAATTACAGGCAGTTGTGAGCAGGGATGCTGGAAACCAAACTCAGGTCTTTACAAGAGCAGCCCTGCCCTTAAGCACTAAGTCACCTCTCCCGCCTCCTTTTTGAGACAGGGTCTCATGCAGCCCAGGCTGGCCTCCAGTTAGCTAGTTAGTCAACATTAAAGAGATCAGGCCCACATGGACCTGTGTTAGAGAATTCTAATATCCTTTCAAAAAGGTTAAAATGGGAATGGTTAAGTGTTCTTAGGTATTAGGTTATAGCATATAGGGGTTTATAGATCTTTGTTAAGTATTAATAAATATAAGTGTTTTAAATAAAAGTTTACTGTTACACCCGGATTAACATGCACCAGGAGCAGTTATTACTAGAAAAGGCCAGAGAGACCCTGAGACTTATGGTCCTGCTGAGGACAGAGCCTGGGTAATATTTATTGATACCGAGAGTTAGTGCCAGGGTTCACCTAGAGGCGTCATCACAGGACTCAGGGACCAAGTTACCAACAACAGAAACCTGATAAACTTTACAACCAGACATTTCTCAGAAATGCAAATGTAACTGGGATGTCTGATATGCTTGTGCAAAATAGTGCATTACTCACGTATACTTCACACTTAAACAGGTGGCCTCTATTGTTGGTTAAATTGAACAGTTGGAGAAAAAGACATTTGTTTGTTTTAGTATTTTATTACTTTGTTCTATTTTGTTTTTTCCTCCTCCTTTCCCTCCACTCTCCCCATCTGTCTTCTGTCTCTCCATCATTACCACCCCTAATACGTTTAATGCAAATGCCTCTAGTTTGCCTTCTCTTGCCTCTTTTGACGTAGGAAATGGAAAATGGTATCCTATTGATTTGTTTGTGTTGTTTTTAAATTTGTGCTAAAGGAATTATACTTTAAGTCTCACTCCTTTCTTTCCCCCTCCCCACTCCTGATACTAACTTCTTGAGACCTATCCAGTTTGCCACATAGTAAGTCTGGATTGTTAACTCTGGAGCAGTGTGTCTGTGTGTGTGTGAGTGTGTGTGCGTGTGTGTGTGTGTGTGTGTGTGTGTGTGTGTGTGTGTGTATACCTTCCATTTTCCAATTCTACCAATTATAATGGGATAAATTGTGCATATGTTTGATGGGTGTTGAGTCAGACTCTTTCTTGTATTCATCTGTTTCCTTTGGTTATTAGTAAGGCATACACTTAGAGTGGGGATCCCCTTCTGTGAATTTGGTTTTTTTTTTTAACGTTAAAATTCTAGAACGTTTATTATAAAGGTGACCCCTGATCCTTCCCATGGGCTTATCGGGAGGATTTCTGGTATCAAGCACTGGCACCAGGACCTCCAAAATTTTGGGTTCACAGCAATGGGGTTCAGCTACAAGCAGAGTCCGATCACACTGGACAGGGATATCTTTGCTCTCCTTCTTATAGGCTTATCCACATACTTTTGGTAATAAGCCAGCAGGGTGGACTGTCGGATGGCATAAATTTGAGCCACGTGACCACCACCCTTCACACAGGCCCAGATATCCACACCAGCAAATCATTCCTTGCCTAGAGGCAGAACAGGGTGATTTTATATTCTCTTTCTTAACCCTCTTCCCACCCAACTGCATGGCCTGGGCCTTCCTAGTAGGTGTCTGGTACTGTTGCTATACTTGCCTGAGTCCTTTTTTGGTTTCATTCTCTCTGCTTGTGGTGGGAGGGGGCGCTGCTGTGATGGGGGCGTGTATGGTGACAGTTTGCCAGGTCAAATACTCAGGTCCAGCTGATTCTCCCAGGATCAACACTTTTGCTTTCTCATCAGGACAGGCCCCTGAGAAAGTGTTAATTTAAGAAAATTGTAACAATGTAATAACCAGTCCTTTGAGATCTAGTTACATCCGGGTACTGTGCTGCTGGCTTTCCCAGAAGTGAGCTCTTGAGTGAATGTGAATGCAGCTCTTTGCAGGACCAAAAGGTTAAGTAATTTGTCCAAGGTCACAAAGTCTGCAAACAGCCGAATTAGAATCTTAACCGGCTTCAAAATGCTCCCATGCTTCCTCCTGGGCCACAGCCAAAAGTCTTCTAAGGGTTTTGAACTCTTGGAAGTTACTACTTAATGGTCAAAAAATAATACAGATAAGAGATGGGCAGGTTTGTTTATTTATTTTTTTAGTAGAAGTATTGTGTGCTGGTTTCCTGAAATTCCTGTGGAGCTGGCCATCTTGGATATGGCCTGGTGGTTCTCATCTTTATGATTATTATGGCTGTGAAATCAAAAACACACATGCTCTGTGTACACACATTCTTTTAAAGTTAAACAAGGTAAAACTTACGAAGTTCCTGCATCTTGGTTAAGTTGCATAGAGAATCTGGGAGTGGAGTCCTGGCTGGGTGGCTAGGGTGGGAAGGTGGGGGGCTGCTTCTGGTATCACTTACCAGAACGTGCCTTGTCAACTCTATCCCCTTCTGCCAGAGATAGGCATATCAGTGCAGATTTTCCTTTGACTCTGCAGTGACCAAGATGTCTTCAGTGGTTGTCAGGGGTGACAGGGAGAAACACTGAAATGCTTTGAACTCTTATGAAAACTTCGTTGAGTCTGAAAGCTTCCTCCTGCTTCCATACAGCCTTAGAAGGTGCCCCATGGTACGATTTAAATGTGGACTATTCTCCCCAGAGGCTCGTATGTTGAATGCTTGGTCCCCAGGACAGCAGCACCCGGAAATGGGAACAAAGAGAGCTCATTGGTCAGGATGGCTCTGGGTTCCTCAGTAGATTAAATCATGAGGCCTACTTTGAGAAGGCAAGTCTTGGGGACATGACTTTGAAGGCCATAGCTTGTCCCTGGCCTCTTTATTTCTCTGTCTTTTTGCCTCCTGAGTGTCATAATGTGAGAATTTTGCTCCTCCATGCTCCATCTGCCACCATGCCCTGCTTCACTGAAATCCTATGGTGATGGTGTCAATCAAGGACAGACTGAAACTTCAGAGACACGCCCCCACCCCCAGCCAAGTTAACTCTTTTCTCCCCTTTACTTGTTTATCTTGAACAACTTGCAGACTCCACTTAAAAGGGGCCAAGGAGAGCCCACAGTCAAAAATTTTTGGGAAACACTATTGGATACATGTATCCCTTGGGAATTCAATCACGTGTTCATGTGGCCTGTTTAATTGTGCTTTTGGGTCCCTCTCTACACTTTGCCTGGGGCCTCTCTTGATCACAAAACATCCAGTGCAACAGCTGTTTCATGGAATGCACTTGGAGACATTGAGCCACAAGACTTAGAGCTACTGTAGTGATCATTTGACTAAGGTAACACTCAAAACTGAGGGCCTACATCTTGGGCAACATTAGAGCAGGGTAGATAGCTCTCTCTCTCTCTCTCTCTCTCTCTCTCTCTCTCTCTCTCTCTCTC
>CAJQZJ010001750.1:21908622-21933600 GCA_907164525.1 Lophiomys imhausi
TCTCTCTCTCTCTCTCTCTCTCTCTCTCTCTCTCTCTCTCTCTCTCTGACAAGATTTTATGTGGTCCAAGCTGACATTGAACTTTCTATGTAGCTAAGAATTACTTTGAACTTCTGATGATCTGCCCCCACCTCTCAAACGCTGGGATTATGGGTGTACACCACCTCATCCATTTTGTGCAGGACCAGGATAAAACCCAGGGCTTCCTGCATGTTAGGTAAGCACTCTACCTGCTGAGCCACACCCCCAGTCCTCATCCTTACTTTCTCTTTGAAAATAGCTAGAGAACCTGGGAACTCAGAGACTGGAGGCTCAAACTCAGAGAAGGAAGCATGGGGTGGAGGGGAGAGTAATCTCTGTCATACCAGTTCCTATGTGGGTGGCCTTGAATGACCTTCTGAATGTCCCTCCTGAACTTCAGATTCTGCATCTAAAATTTAGGCACTATGAGTTACTTTTCTGTACCTGTGATGGTAGGCCATAACCAGCAGCAACTTATGGAAGAAAAGGATTATTTTGGCTTTTTGGTTCTAAAGAGATAAGAGTGCTTCACAGTGGGGAGGCATGACCGCACATGCCATGCATAGTGGTGGGAACAGGAAGCTAAGAGATCACATCTTCAACCATGAGCATGGAGCAGAGCAAGCAAACTGGATGTGGAATGAGGCTACAAGCTCTCCAAGGCCCCTAGCTTATGACATACTTCCTCCAACAAGTCTGGACTTCCTCATAACCTCCCCAAACATTACCAATGGGGGCGGGGGGAGGGGGGGGGGGGGGGGGGAGAACACACCAAGTATTCAAACCATTGAGCCTATGGAGGGGGCATTTCTCATGCAAACCACCACAGAAGTTTTGCTCCACACATAAGAGAACTGAAGTGCCATCTGAGAATGCCTTGACCATAGCAGCCAGTAGTACGTGCCCACAGCAGACGTACTCATATAAACAGGGTGAAAACACAAAAGGAAAACATCCCTGTGTGGAGATTAGGGTTCATAGCCAACCCTGGTACACTGACAAGGGACACATATACAGTATCCTCATAAGCACAGGGCACAAGACGAACAGAGGAATGAGAGTTAAGCAAATTTTGGAGACTTCTGAGACCAGAGTGAGCAAGACGTCTAAGCAAGGCCTCCTGGACCCATGAGTGGATCATGTTTCTCCCCCAAGCTTCAGCAAACAAGACAACACCCGCCTCCTTTGCTGCCAAAACGCAATGCGAGACTCTCGTGAACTATTAAACGGAACCCACCCATACAGATCAAATTCAAGGTACCAGGATGGAGACACTCTGTGGCTCAAAGTCAGTGTTTATATAGTGGGTGTGTGTGTGTGTCAAGCTCCCTATCCATCCGAGAGAAAATACTCCTTCTCAGCCATGAGCCCCACCTCCCTGGATTCTGGAAAATTCCATCCTGGCCATGGTTCTTAGGCCCTTCTCTTTTCGGGGTTGTGCAAATGTTCTGAGGAACTTGTGCCATCTGGAAGATTCAGCTAGGTTCTGTCAGATAGATCATCCAAGACTTATCTTCAAAGTGGCATCTCTGTAGCCTTGGGGCCAAACCTAAGCCAGGGGTCTCTGTGCTGGGACACCAGCACCTCCCTGCACATCCTGTGACTCCTAGATCCCATACAGCATCACTCTCCTGAACCTTCATGCATCCTGGTCTGTGGAGACCACTCTCAAATTCTTTCTCTCAGCCAGGCATGGTCGAGAGTTCCTGGAATCCTAGTGTTGGCCTGGGACTGGGACAAAGACAAGCAAGACCCAAGCTCCTGCTTGCTACAGTCCCGCCATTGTTAAGCCCCTTACCCGGATGGCGCCAAAACCAAAATCCAGGTGGTGCCAGCCTCCCACACTGAATGACCATCAGGCATACAAACCAGTACTTTATATGGAAAAAAGATAGCTCTTGCCTGACACAACACCCTTCCCTTTTGCCTAAGACTTCTCCGGCCTCGAAGCTGGGACCAGTGAACCTCGCCAGAGAGCTTCACCAATAAAACCTGAACTTGCTTGCTGTCAATTCAGTCTGCTCTAGTCACTTCGTGTTGGCCCTGAGCCTCTCATTCAGCACTTGGGTGGTGGAGGCAGGAGGATCAGGAGTTCAAGGCCATCCTGGAGCACATGTACATACAGACTAGCCTCAGCTACAAGACTTCCTGTCTTCTTCCTTTCTACTCACATCTGCCGGCTATTGCTGAATCTTGGAGCTCTTGTTGATCATGAAGAATCCCATGCAATTCAACTTTGGCCATTCAAATCCTAGACACAGATAGTGGGCTTGTGATTGAAGAGAGTCTGGAAATCTCTGCTCCTGGCTATCTTCTTAGGATCAAAATATAAATTAATATCGCGGTGAATCGTCACACAAGTCAAGGATGAGTTCCGGTTGGAAGTGGAGTCCTGAACCTAAAGAAGAAAGGCATGAATCCCTGTCCTGTCTAGGTGCCCTAGAGTGGCCTTCGCAATACTTTCTCAACCCTCCTGACACCTCCCAGTGCAGAGCAGATGAGCCTGAGAGAATGTCACGTACATTTATTGTTTTATTCAGAGAGCTCTGTTTGCTCTCAGTGCTATGTTCTTT
Organism: Lophiomys imhausi; assembly: GCA_907164525.1. Classification (NCBI taxonomy): domain Eukaryota; kingdom Metazoa; phylum Chordata; class Mammalia; order Rodentia; family Muridae; genus Lophiomys; species Lophiomys imhausi. The sequence continues at coordinate 21,911,217 of CAJQZJ010001750.1, forward strand.
TTTTCCCAGAGCATACAGAGCCTTGGGTGGTGTTGTAGTCTGCTTTTCTACTGCTAAAATAAAATACCATGACCAAACACAACTTAAGAAAGAGGGTTTTCTTCTTTGTCTGTTTATTTAGGATGGTTCCAGAGGGTTACATGTCCCCAATGGTAGGGGCTTAATGGTGGCAGAAAGAAGCTGAAAACACATCTTTCCACAGGAAACAGCAAACTGGAAGTGGGTGAGGGGAGTGGTTAAAAACTCAAAGCCTGCCCCCCCCCCCCGTGACGTACGTCCTCCGGCAACCTTCCAAATAGTGCCACCAACAGCAGGTCCAAGCGTTTAAAGACATAAGTGTATGGGGGACATTCCCATTTCAAACCCCAGCAGGCAGGAAGCTGACATTACCAGCCCTTGAGTGCTTTCTTAGGTCCCAGTACCCACAGGACAAAGGTGTCCTCCCTCAGCTGCCTGCTCAGTCCGTTTTCTGAAGGATCCTGGGCAACAGCTGACTGGATAAAGACCTCTTTCACATACAGCATCTGTGAAATGGCCACCTTCCAGCCACCACCCATTCTTTCTCATATTTCAACGTAAGAGATTCTGCCTGTATTCCCTTCTCCTTTAGCAGCCACAGCTATTTAGAGAATACAAGATCTCTGTTGAGGAACAAAGCAACAGCCCTGGCTACACTTTTCCTGTGACACAGGTCTAGGACTACAAAGTAGAACTTCAATCTGAGATGGAAATAAGTTTGGGACTCAGTGTAGAGCATGGTGGTTCAGTGAAAACTTTTTTTTTTTTTTTAAGTTCTGGAAATGAAACCTGGGGCCTCACACATTCAAGGCAAGTACTCTACCCCTGGCTACACTCCCTAAGCCTGACTGTCTGCTTTTTGTCATGAAAGAGTGAAGGGAAATCAAAGTTGACAACCGAGAATAGATGGAAGGGAGAATGGGAGAGGTACCATTCCCGGAAACATGACAACCCCGCTCTCCAAAACCAGCTGAGCTAAGCCTGTTGCAGAGGAAAACAGGAATGCATAGAAAAAGGCCTGTTGGGGCTGGAGAGATGGCTCAGTGGTTAAGAGCACTGGCTGCTCTTCCAAAGGACCCAGGTTCAAATCCCAGCACCCACATGGCAGTTCACAGCTGTCTGTAATGGCCAGGTGTGGTGGCACACACCTTTAATCCCAGCACTCGTGAGGCAGAAGCAGGTTGATCTCTGTGAATTCGAAACTAGCCTGGTCTACAAAGTGAGTCCAGGACAGCCAGGGTTGTTACACAGAGAAACCCTATCTAGAAAAACCACACACACACACACACACACACACACACACACACACACACACACACACACAAAGACCTGCCTCTAATGTACACTAAGCTTGCCTCTAGTGTGTTAAACTGTATTTATTAATTGTTTTGAGACAGGACCTCAAGTAGCTCAGGCTGGCCTCAAATTTGCTCTGTAAGTGAGGGTGATCTTGAGTTCCTGATCCTCCCCACTCTGGCTCCCAAATGCGGGGTTACAGAGATGGTCTACCGCTCCCCATTTGAGTGATGCTGGGGAATGAACCCAGGGCTTCGTGCATGCTGGGCAAGCTCTTCACTAAGCTCCACCTTCAATGCTGAACTAAAACTCATGGTGGTTAAGAGTGGTTGCTGCTCCTTCAGATGAGCAAGTGCTGCTCTCAGCACCCACTTTGGGAACTCACAACCACATCTGACTCTAGCGTCAGGGGATATGACACTCTCTTCTGGCTTCTGAGGGCATTATGCTTGTGTGACATATACATTCACACCCAAATAAAAATAAAATAAATCTTTAAAAATTATGATAATGTATTCATTCGTGCAGCACTTGTATGATTAAAACTTAAACTAGTATTGTACATGAGGTTTGAAGTTTTTTGCTTTGGGGTGTGCGTTTGTTTGTTTGTTTGTTTTGCAACAGGGTCTCACGCTGGAGCTCTGGCTGTCTTCGAACTCACTATGTACACCAGCCTGGTCTAGCCTTGAATTCACAGAGATGGGCCTGCCTCTGTATCTCAAGTGCTGGGACTGAAGACATAGGCCACTACACCAGGCTCGAGGTTTGGGGCCTTAAACTGTGCCTTTTTCATGTGTATACTGAGGTTATGTCAGACACCACGAGAGAATGATGAATGAAGACAGTCACTGTCCTGAGCTCAAGTTCACAATTTGCTCAGGCCTCGAGTTCCGTCTTTGCAACAGGTATAATGGTTCCCCCTATAGGACTGCTCAGAATACCAAGTAGACTTGCTTCTGTTAATTATAAAATATTCCAAAATGTTGCTTGTGTATTTATTGCAAGCCATGTTCAAGTTGCAGCAGCAACTTATTAAACTTTCTCTCTTTAAAACTTCAATAAGCAAGCCGGGTGGTGGTGGCGCACGCCTTTAATCCTAGCACTTGGGAGGCAGGGGCAGGTGGATCTTTGTGAGTTCGAGGCCAGCCTGGTCTACAAAGCGAGTCCAGGACAGCCAGAGATATTCAGAGAAACCCTGTCTCGAAAAACCAAAAAAAAAAAAAAAAAAAAAAAAAACTTCAATAAGCTTTTGAAACAATCAAGTTTACAAAAAAAATAAAATAAAAGTTTGAGAGATGCTGTGTAAGGCCAGAGAGACTCTGGGTAGGAGTACAACACAAGGACCTGGATTTGGATCCTCAGTACCCACATAAAAAAAAAAAAAACAGGAATATCTGCCTGTGCCTCTAGCCAAAGCAATGGGGGCAAGCAGAGACAGGATCGCAGGAGCTCTGTGGCCAGACAGCCTAGCCCAACAGGGAGCTCCTGGCTCAGTGACAGACCCTGACTCAAGGATAGAGCCGAGAATGGTAAAGGAAGACACAAAACATTTTATCCTGCTCTGGTTCTGGTTCCACATATATGTTCATGTTCAGTTACATCAACACACACACACATGCACACATACATACATATGTATAAACATATACATACATGCATGCAGAAACATACATACATATACACACTATGTATATACATATACACACACATGGATACACAGAGATACAGATATACACACATACGTACTATACATACATATATATAGACACACATACACAGATATACACACATATCCACACACTACATATACATGGACATACATACGCACATATATATACACATATATGCATCTATTTACACACACATTTAAAAAAAAAGAAAAGAACGTCCCCAAGGACAGGATGAGGAACATGCATACAAGTTGGTCAGTCACCAACTCAGGGTGAGTAAGGTGGGCGGGTACAAAAAACAAAAGAACAAAAGAGCCTGGTTGTAACCGCTTTCCATGGGTGTAAACACAGTTGGCCTTTGTTTCTATGGGTTCTCAAAAACCTTTGAGAACAGAGATTTACAAAGATATACAAGTGGTATACAATGTAATGCTTCTGCACTGTGGCCATGCATACCTTCTTGGATTCACTGAACACACCCAGGGCCAGTACTCAGCACTCAGTACATTGGGCTCAGCAAGTACCCGAGAGAGACCGTTTACACTGGTCTACACTGAGGATAACATAGGTTATATGCAAACACCACCCCGTTGCGTAAGGGACTTGAGCATCCATCCATGGGCTTGGGTTCCCTGGGATGCCCTGAGATGATGTTGCTTCCGCCACAGGCAACCCAAATCACTGAAGAAAGTTGAGTGGGTGACAGCATTGCCACTGACACAAAGACCTTTTTTCCTGTACTTTTACTGATTTTACTCAGCATGTGTGATGTGTGTGTGTGTATGTATGTGTACATATGCATAGTGTAGCCACAGATGCCTCTGTGTTCATGAAGAAGCCAGAGGTCAGCATCAAATATCTTTCTCTACTGCTCCCCACCTTACGTTTTCAGATGGGTTTCTCACTGGGCTGCAGCTCCCCAGTTCAGCCAGACTGGGAGCCAGCGAACTCCCAGGGTCCTTCTGTCTCCCCAGTGCTAAGGTTACAGACATGGCCACATGTTCTGGCTTTCACTTTCGTGCTGAGACTGGGAACTCAGGTCCTTGGGCTCGTACAGAAAGCACTTTACCAACCGAGCCATCTGCCCAGCCCCCTATCCACTCACTTTTGATGACTCCATGCCAGTTACTCTATAAAATGTCCCTGAATTTGAGGTTGAGTGTGGCTTCTTCACGATTCTACTGAGGTTTTCTACAATCGGTGGGAATCCCACATGCACAAGCAATGCTGAGACCCTCTCAGAGCAATCTCTACACACATCCTGTTATCAGGGGCATTCATTCCAACTAATGTGCTGTCTCTGCTTTCCCTAAGCTAAGAAACAACACTTCTGTAATTGGTGCAGATACTCCTCCGTCTTTTCCGCTATTGGCTTCTCTCTGGAGACAATTCTGCCATCCTTTCTGACTCTGAATCCAAATCCACTATTGCCATGAATTATTATGATGCCATGACTGCCCCTGACCTAGGCAGGGGAGCACACTGCTTTGAGCACATTCTCGCTTTCTGACACAGCAAGCTTCCACCCCATCGTGTGCCATCCACTCCAGACTTGGTGTCAATTTCCCAAGGTGCCCTGGTTCCTTGAACTCCTTAATAGAATCCCGAGTGGGAAACATTAGTGAGAACCCAAGATCTGGCTGGGGTAACTGTACTCATCCATGAGGATGTTGCTATTTCCAGGTCCCATAAAGGACAAGTTCCCACAAAGGAATGTGTGCCCTCGAGAATGTGCATGTATGGCCACACACACACATTTATGATCTTTCTCTCTCTCCCTCCTTCCCTCCTCCTTTCCTGCCTCCTTCCCACTCCCCCAAGGCTCCAGTTTCAAAACAGAGCCACAGAACCACCATCTTTGACTTTTCTCCCTTTCTCACCTGTATCTTCCTTCTCCAGCAATGAAGCCTTGGACTCACTTTGTTTATTGAGGCATAATTATCGAACCACAAAAAATTCACTTAATCAAAATGTGCATTTCCACAGAATTTCATGTATTTGAAGAATTTTATAGCCATCACCAGTATTTAATTTTAGGACATGTTTGACACACCCAAAAGAAACCCTGTATCCAAGACTCCTCCTTAATAACCCTCTGATCCCAGCGGCCACTAACTGAACCTTCTGACTCTATGTACCCACCTATTCTGAACACTACACATTAGAAAATGTCTGCCCTTTTGTGGCTTCCTTCATTGACTTAGTAAACTATTATTTTTCTGTAATCATGACAAATTTTGTTTACTGTATTTTGGGACTCTTTGCTTTTCCATGCACATCTGTAATTGTTCTGTATTCTTGACAGATAACTGCCTATCACAACAATACTTCCTTGGGTCTGATACTACGAGAGCTCTCCTTGCACTCTGGTTACTACTTCACGCTATATCTTTTTCTATTCCTTTACTTTCAGCCCACTTGGTCACTGAATTTAAATTGTATCTCTTTTAGATAAGAAACTGCCTCCTAGAATCTTCTTTGTTTACTTGTGTGTGTGTGTGTGTGTGTGCACATGGAGGCTACATGTGACATTAAAGTGATGTGTCTTCTGTGGCTCTCCACCTGTCTCTTTTCAGACAGGGTCTCTCATTGAACCCAGAGCTCACCCACTGGCTAGACTGGGCAGTGGGTTGCAACCATCTGCCTCTACCTCCCATCTTATCGTCACCTTACATATGTGAGCAGCCATGCCAGGCTCTTTATGTCTTCCAGGGATCCAAACTCAGATCCTCATGCTTGTATGGTAAACACTTTACCAACTGAGCCATCCTCTCAGCCCAGACCATCTGCTTCCCAATTGGAGCCTTTGCTTAGCTTACAGATGAGCTAGACATCAACAGTGCAGGATTTGTATTGGACATTTTGCTACTGGCTTTCTAATGTCTTGTCCTTCTTGTTGTTTCTGTATCTCTGTGACTGCCTTCTTTTGTGTTATAGTCACTTTCTCCTGTGCCATTTTAGTTACCTTGTCCTGGGGCTGGAGAGACTACTCAGTGGTGACAAGCATGTTCTCCTCTTGTAAAGGACCTGAGTTCAGTTCCCAGCATCCACATCAGCCGGCCCACAACCACCTTCAACTCTAGTTCCCGGAGATCCAATGCCCTCTTCTGTTCTCCATGGGCAACTGCACTCACATGCATACACACCACACACACACACACACACACACACACACACACACCTTAAATTTTTTTAAAATATTAACTTCCATGTCCTTTATTTCACTACATACCTTTCAGTTGTTTTCTTTTAAAAAATATATAACTTTAAAAAATTTTATGTTCATTAGTGTTTTGCCTACAACATGGCTCTCTGTGTGAGGGTACCAGAAGCCCTGGAACTGGATTTACAGACAGGTGTGAGCTGCCACGTGGGTTCTGGGAATTGAACCTGGGTCCTTAGGAAGAGCAGCCAGTGCTCCTTACTTCTGATCCATCTCTCTAGCCCCTTCAGTTGTTTTCTTAGTGGTGGCTCTATGGATTGCAACACCATCCCAATGTATCATCATCACATTGAGATTACTACTATGAGTCGATCTCCTTCCTTTCTGCTGTTATTGCCATATAAACTACACCTATATGCATTTTATGTCCATCAATACATATTTTTCAATTGGTTCTATATAGTTGTATTATGAATCATATAGGGCCAAAAGTATTATGAAAATAGTTATATTGTTTTATATTACTTATAAAATTACCTTTAGAGCCCTAAAGGGTCGTAGTTGACATTGGTTAAGTGCTTGAATGGCATACATGAAGCCCTGAGTTCAATTCCCAGCATTGCATAAAATTGAGTGTGGTGGCATCCTCGTGTAGCCTTGACACTCAAGAGGTAAAAGCAGGGAGATCAGGAATCCAAGGTAATCCTTGGCTACCTAGCAAGTATGGAACCAACTTAGGCCATCTCTTCAGCCCCTGAATATATTTTAAATAGTTCATTTAAAGTCTTTGTCTATTAAACCCAATATTCATTACTTCCTTGGTCTATTGATTGCAGCCCACATACGTATGTCATATTTTCTTATTAGGAACTATTTCATTCTTTCCTTGAATGTTTCTTAAATCTTCATTGAAAACTAGACAGTTTAAGAAATACATTGTGGCAATACTGGAAATCAAATTCCTTCCTCTTCCCAAAGGATTGTCATTGCCATTTGTTATGACTGTTTGCTGTTTTGTGTGGTTTATTTCATGGCTCTTATAAACTACATAGAAAGTTTGTGTTCTTGATTGTGTGTGAGTTTTGAAGTTTGGTATGCTTACTAGACAGTCAACAACTAGATGGAAATTTCCCTAAATAGTAGGAATTTGTAAGTACCCAACTCTTTGCCATGGGACTCCCTAAGATTCATCCAGACAACTGGAGCACCCATGTGACAACTCTGCCTTCGTCCTCACTTCCTGCTTGTGCAGGGCTTCATGACTAGACAGAGATAGCAACCTCTGGTTTGCCACGTTTTGACTGAGCGCACACACAGCCTTTCTCATTCTCAGGACCCTACTCATCCTGTGGTCTTCTAAATCCCTGGGAATAGGGCCCAGTGAAATGGCTCAGTGAGTAAAGGAGCTTTCTAGCAAGTGTCACGGTAATGACCTGAGTTTGGTCCTTGTAATTCATATGATGGAAGGAGAGAACTGGTTCCTAGCAGTTGTCCTCTGACCTCCATACATGCTAGGGCACACATGTACCTATGCATGTGCATGCATGTACAGAGAGAGAGAGACACACACACACATATACAGACATACTGATTAAATGGGAATGTACAGGGCTGTATCTGCACTGTTCATATCCCCTGTGATGACACCATTTGTCACTCTTTCCTTTTAATCTACTGTGGTCAGCCTCTTGTTTGTATCGATCGCATCTGTTATCTTTGGTCATGTTCAAGAATGCCCATTGCTCCTGACAGATACTTTGGAATGTAGTCTGTCTGTCCAGGTGAGCCTCCTACACAGGAAAACTAAGGCAGCTTTGCATGTCATATCTATGTTAGGTCTCCCAGTGAAAGTTCAGACAAGTGGAATGATGATAACAGTCCTGTGAGGAAGACCCTTTGGAGCTGCCTCAGCTCTGCTGTCCCCTTTTGGTGGCCTAGCTGTTGGTTCTCACTGTGACTCATGCTGACTTTCCTGGCTACCTCAGGGCTGGAGATGGGTAATAGGAGTTATGCAAATAGAAGCATGGTACAGTTTGCTGTTCCCACAAAAGTCCAGCCGTCTTTCTTGGGAATGCTTCCTGAATTGTAGCAAGCCCTTAAAGTTATTTTCCAAGTTTTGAAAGGTTGACTTTGCTTGTCCTCCTCTAGTTTCCCATTCCTTTCACAGAGGGCAGAATAACGGGGGTTGCAGTACATACACGTGAGTGTTGCTACCATAGAGGCTAGAAGGGGATATCAGATCCCCTGGAGCTGGAGTTACAAATGGTTTTGAGCCACTCAGTTAGTTGTAAGCTGTCCTGTGTGTATTCTGGGGAAACTTCGGTCCTCTTCAAGACACGGAGCTATGTCTCCACTCTCATCTCATACCTTCTAATACGTTCATTTATTTGGTCAATATAAATCCACCACAAGCCTCCCATGTCTGCCCCCACCACCTGCACATTCTCTCCATGTCTCACTCAGGCTCTGACTTCCCTTGCTCGAATATCTTATTTTGTCTGCCTGGACTGACACCAGTCACCCTCACATAGATACCCTCCTTACCCTGCCTGGGTTCTCACAACACAGACCAGGTCCTGTCTCATTCAGATGCCTGCCCTGACACCTCTCTGTGCCAGGTGGCCTCAAGTGTTACATACACCCCTCCCCCAGTCCCACACCAGCTCAGCAGTTCCCTGCGTGGGTTAACTAATTTTACCACCACTGGGACAAATACCCAACAAATATAGCTTAAAGAAGGAAGGATTCTTTAAGCTCAAGGTTCCACGGTCCAGTCCATCCTGGTGGGGAAAGCATGGTGGCAGGACTGTGTGGTGACTGGTCACATGGCATCCTCAGTCTGGCTTTCTCCTTTTGTTCAGTTCAGGATTCCAGCCCACAGGATGTTGACGTCCATGGTTTCAACCTCTTCCTAATCTCCAGTCTCCCTAACAGACATGCCCAGAGGCTGTCTCCTAGGTGACTCGAGACCTTGTCACATCAACAATCAATTTTAACCACCACACTGCTCCATGCCCTACTGGGATGGACACCTGCCTTTCTCTAGTGGTTTTTACTTTCTTTGTCTCTAGGACTAAGCTGTTCAGGGAGAGAAAAGATACAAATGAGTTTTCTTTTTTAGAATTTAAGAATTTAGAAATTAAGAATTGACGCAATTATTCGTGACGTTCAAGAGCACAGAGCAAGGTCAAGAACAGCCCCAGACCATTTAAAAGTTTGTTTTCTTCCATCCCTGAAAACAATGGCTCTTTATGATTGAACACTCCATTCAGAACTCGGCTTACCCATTACTTCCTGACTCTCAAGCTAAAAATTTTGCTTGTTTTTTTTGAGACAGGGTTTCTCTGTGTACCAAGCCCTGGCTGTCCTGGACTCGCTTTGTAGACCAGGCTGGCCTCGAACTCACAGAGATCCGCCTGCCTCTGCCTCCCGAGTGCTGGGATTAAAGGTGTGCGCCGCCACGCCCGGCTCTGACTCTCAATGTAAATGTTCCCCATCGATGTAAGACCATGTCACCCTGTTGTAACTCTCTCTAATGTCTTTCTTTACACTTTTATTTGCTGTTGGCTTATTTGTTCCCAAATACCTAGAGTGGGGACTGTCTGTCATGTTCACCACTGTGTCCTCAGTGCCCATCTTCCTGACTACTTCATAGTTAGTATTTGTCCTGGTTGGTTTTTGTTGTCAACTTGACCCAACCTAGAGTTGCCTAGGAAGAAAGAACCTCATTTGAGGGACTGACAAGATCAGAATGGCCAGTGGACATGTCTATGGGGAATTGTCAAGACTGATTATTGATATGTGGGGTCCCAGTCTACTGTGGGTGGCACCATCCCTAGGCACTGGGACCTGAGCTATATAAGAGAGCAAACTGAGCACGAGCCAGAGAGTGAGCCAGCATGCACCCTTCCTCCATGGTTTTTGCTTGAGTTCCGGCCCTGACTTCCTTCAGTGGTGGACTGTGATCCGGAAGTATGAACCCTTTCCTCTCCACACTGCTTTTGGTCATTTATCAGCAGAAAAGAAAAATAGAGAACAGCACTCAAAGTCCTTTGTTGGGTAAATGAATGAACCCTTTTGCAGGCATGGGTTACTTTCTCTTACAGTTATGGGGCTGACTCAAAGTGCTGAAGTGACTTCTCAAGTTTCCCTGCTAGCCATGACTGTGTGTTAAATCAGGTTTCTGCAAGCAATAGTAGTAGAATCTCAAAGTCTAACTGGCCACTGGGCTTCCTAGATAAAAACAACATCCTCTACCCCCCCCCCTTACAGAAAAGTGGAGTCACGCGATGAGGTTTTAGCCAATAAGATAAAAAGTTGATCTATGCAGCCAACTGCTGAGATGTGTCCTCAAAGATGGGCTGGACTTTCTGGTTGCTTCTTCTTTCCACCGGTTAGAATGCAGATTTGAACAGCTATTTGGTATAAGAGGAACTAACAGTTCATCAAGGTTAGAAGCCTAGATCCCTGACACAGTGGAATACTATACCAGCCCTGGATCACTGAGTCTTTGGGAGACAGAATAATAAACACCCCCTATTTTTGTTAGTTTTTATTGTCAACTGTACAACCAAGAGTCACCTGGGAAGAGGGACCCTCAGCTGAAGAATCACCTGGATCAGACTGGCCTGTGAGAGATGGTCCCAGTTGGTGATATTGATGATTGACATAGGAGAGCACAGGCCACTGTGGGCAGCACCACCAGCTAGACAGCTGGGCCTGAGCTATACAAGAAAGCTACCTGAGCATGAGCCAGAGAGTGAGCCAAAGAAGCAGCCTTCCCCAACAGTTCCCGCTGCAGGTCCCTGCCTTGAGTTCCTGATCTGACTTCCCTCTACCGTGGTATGCTTTCCTGGAAGTGTAAGCTGAAAAAAAGCTTTTCCTCGCCCCCACCCCCACCCCAAGTTACTTTGGTCTGATTGCCTTATCACAGAAAGAAAGTGCAAACTAGACCATCCCCTGTGGGCTGAACTGCATTCCCTCAAATTTACCTGTTGAAACCTGGTGTGGCCTTGTTTAGAGACAATCTTTATGAGTGTAATGAAGTTAAACAAGACCACATAGGGGGAGTTCCTGTCTTGGTTTATTTTTCCTGGTGCTGTGATTAAAAAACTGCTGTGACAAATACAACTTAAGAGAGAAAGGGCTTACTAGGGCATAATCCACCATGCCATTATCCCATAGTACATTATGGGAAGTCAAGGCAGCAAGAGCTTGGAGCAGATGATCACATGACATGCACAATCAGGAAGAAGAGAGCTATGAATTCACCTGCCGTTCAGCTCCCCTTCTCTATTTATATTTATAAACACATATCTAGGGTCCTCTGCTTAGGGAAGGTTCTGGAATGATAGGCTAGCTATCCCACTTACCTGGTGACCTGAACTCCATGCCTCATGTTTGCACAGCAGACATTTTGAGTACTGAACCATCCCCCGCCCTAGTCCTGTACTACTCTCAATTTTTCTGTGAATTTTAAATTTCTCTGAAAATAAAGTCTTTTTGTTTTAAGTTTTAAGGCAGGAGGAAGATGCATATAGCTCGGAACTTCTGGGATGAAGGGAAGAGGAGAGACAGAAGTTCAGTTGGGGACATGTGGAGGTTGAGGTGCCAGTCATGTAAAAAGAAGTGCAGGCTGTTGAACATGCAAATCTGGAGTTCCGGGGCAAGCTTCCGCCAGGAGTCTGGGAGTTGCTGGTGTGTAGGTGAGCCGGATGGCTTATGTCAGCTTGTTATAAGCTAGTCATCTGAGAGGAGGGAGTCTCAATTGAGAAACTCCATCCATGAGTTCCAGGTGTAGGCAGTCCTGTAGGGCATTTTCTTAATTAGTGATTGATAGGGGAGTGTCCAGCCCATTGTGGGTGGGGCCATCCCTTGGCTGGTGGTCCTGGGTTCTGTAAGAAAGCAGGCTGAGCAAGCCATGGGGAGCAAGCCAGTAAGCAGCACCCTCCATGGCCTCTGCCTCAGCTCCTGCCTCCAGGCTCCTGCCCTGTTTGAGTTCCTGCCCTGACTTCCTTTGACGCTGAGCAGTGAGATGGAGGTGTGCCTGAATAAACCCTTCCCTACCCATTTGCTCTGGCCATGGTGTTTCATCCCAGCAACAGTGACCCTAATACAATAGGTGATACCTAAGACGAAAGATGGATGAGATTCACAAGCAGGTGTATGTGGGCAAGGAAGCCAAAATGGAGGCCTGAGCTCTGGGAACCTCCGACAGAAGCAGGTCTGAGGCATGAGAAGATGAGCAAGGGAGACTAGGGAGGTGAGGTGAAATAGATAGACAGCATGGGGAAGTACAGTAGAGAAAGGGGGACCTAACAGGAAGGCAGTGCACACTGCTCTCTCATGTACGTAAATGAGAAAGTAACGACTGCACGCTGAATCTCCAAGCATGAAGGTCAGTGACGAATGAAACCGTGCTTCAGCTGAGCTAAAAGAGAAGTGTGCCCACCCAGGCATGGAGGAAGTCCTCCTGGCACTGAGAAGGCTGAGGCAGGAGGATCACAAGTTCTAGGCCCATCTGGGCTACATTGTGAGTTCAAGGCCAGCCTGGAACATGTAGTAAGACCCTATCTTAGAAAACAAAACTGGGTGGGACTGCAGAGATCGCTCAATGGTTAAAGCACTGGCTGTTCTTGCAGAGGACCCAGGTTCCAGTTTTATAACCCACATGGTGGCTCACAAGTATCTATAACTCCAGTTCCAGGGCATATGATACCCATAACATGATATAAAAATAAACTAATGTTTACCAAAAAAAACTTGTATAAGTAGAAGATGACATTACTCATATTATGTAAGGGATAGCATTCAGGGAAGTTAAATGGTCTGATATCTAAAGTTTATGTGAATTGTGTAAGATAGGATGGATTTGAGATTGCCTAGGATGACAGAGATATGATAAAGATGGGGTTATCAAACATTGGTGGTAGAATCCCCATGGCAGACACACTGATGTTCATCAAGCCTCGTTCAACTTTATGGAATCATCCCCTTTTATTGTTGGAAAATACATATTACATAAAACTTATCACCTTAACTATTTTAAACATGAGTTTTAACGGCATCGGATACTTTCATAACATGTACAGTCGTCATCGCTGTCCACCTCCACAGCACTTTTCATCTTGTAAAACTGAAACTCTCTAAACATTACACACTAATTCTCCATTCCCCCTTTCCCCAGTCCCTGGCAACGAGCACTTGACTTTCTGTCTTTATGTTTTGATTGCTCTAAGTGCCTCACATAAATGGAATTGTGGAGTCCTTTTTTATGACCATCTTATTTCACTTAGCATACTGTCCTCAAAGCACATCTGTGCAGCCAATGTCTGGATTACCATCATCTTGGAGGCTGAATAATACTCATTGGGTGGGTCTACCTCAGTCTGCTCATCTGTCTTTCACTGATGGGCACCAGGGTGAATTCCTCATTTTAGATGTGATTGGTGGAAACCTTAGGAATATGAGTGGACAGATAGCCAAGGGGCCATTGTCAATTCTGCTGGGCATCTACCTGGTGAGGAACTGCTGGGCCACCACATTGGGTATGGTTTGGATACGTCCCACAGTGTCTCAAGTGCTGGAAGCTTGGTCCCCATGGTGGCAATGTGGAAGAGGGTGGAACCCTTAAGTGAGAAGTGACTAGGTGATTGAAGGGATTGTCCTTGGAAAAAACTGATGTACTTCTCATGGGGCCTTGTTTGTTCTCACAAGAGGGTTGTTATAAAATAACGAGGCTGGCCCATCCCCAGCCCTCTGGATTCCTGTCTCATCTCATGAACTGTCCCTCTCACACAAGCATCATCTGTGATTGAACAGTACATAGTCACTCAGGACTTCATCCGCTTCTTACACCTTCGTTCAAGGCTTCCTCTGTTGCCTACAGCCGATCCTCCTCCAAGCTAGTCCTCCGGTTTTCATGTGGGGTGTGTGTGAGAGAGAGGGGGGGGGAGAGAGAGAGAATGAAGGACAGAATAAGAGAAAGGGAATGATTGAGGGAAAGAGAGACTAAGAGAGAATGAAAGAGAATAAGAAAGAATGAGAGAGGGAATGAGAGAGAGAGAATGAGTAGAATGAGAGGGGGAATGAGAGAGAGAATGAGTTTCATTAGAATTGCTTACAATACTGTGGGCACCCTACCAGAGGCTACACTACTGAAGAAAATGTCTCTCCCTTCCCCCAGCAACCATGAATGGCCGACAGATCCTCAGGGAGGGGTGGGGCCTCATAAGTCCCTCTCCCTTCTGTGACAAATGTTAATAGGCCCAATCCTGTGCAGATAATCACAGCTACTGAGAGTTCAAGAGCACAGTGACCATGTCATTCCTGGAACACAGTGTTCTATATCATTCCACCCCTTTCTATGGCTGTTACATTCTTTCTAAGCCCTTTTCTGGAATCTTCCATGAGCCTTGGAAGGATATATATAGAATATATGTATTGAATGAATACATATATTCATTCCCATTTAGAGTGGAGTGTTCATCAGTCACTTATTCTCAGCACCATGACCAACTAAGAGTCTCTGCTTCCTGATGTAAAAAGAAGCGTCTCCAATAAGACTTGGTAGCACACCATTCTGTGGGCATAACACAAGTATTTAGGAGGCAATTTGACAAGTGTGACATGCCCATTTAGTAAAAAAGCAGTGGTAGCTTCCTCACTAGAGCCTATGATCTCTTCAGACTTTTGACAGGTTTACATCAGACAAGAATCCCCCACCCCAACCCCAGGCAGGTCTCAATTCCAATCAGGAAACAATTGTTTGCCACCTTAGTAGTAATCATGCCACTAATGCACAAGTGGCCACATCTTGCCTAGCAGATTGGTACTGTAGCTCACTGAATCCATAGTGGAGAAGACTGTTAATGACTTTTCTCCCCTGAACAGTACCTTCCAGCATCATGAGAGCTAGCCAGTAGAAAATGAGTTTCTCAGCCTAGCATATTTGGTAAGCCCCAAGCCCATGAGAGATTCAGTCTCAAAACAAACAAACAAACCCAACTCATGCCTGGTACAGTATACCTAACCAAGAACCTGTGGCTGGAAAGATCATAGACCCTAGAAAAGAACCTACTATAGTGGTTTTCCTAAGTCAATATAATGATTTATCACCATATCCACAGATAAGTATAGTTCTCACCTCTCATCATCAAAGAAGCTTCTTTTTGCAGCAGATGAACTCTACTGCAAAGATCCATGTAAAAAATTATATAGCTAATAAGTTATTTAACAGCATTTAGATTATTGTTGCTTGTTCGGCAGCCTTTAATCCTTATCCCGCCTTTAGAAATGAGCACACAGGGCTGGAGAGGTGGCTCAGAGGTTAAGAGCACTGGCTGTTCTTCCCAAGGTCCTGAGTTCAATTCCCAGCAACCACATGGTGGCTCACAGCCATCTACATTGAGATCTGCCCGGGCATATATGTAGAGCAAATACTGTATACATAATAAATAAATAAATGAATGTTTAAAAAAAAGAATTATTTAAGAAATGAGCACACAGAGACCACATGGATTTTCACAAGCCTTGGCCTGAGTTGTGCAATCTTAGCCCAGCTAAGCTAGCTCATAATTCTATTACCCAAATATGACCCCATATATACATATGTCCCCTTGGACTGCCATTCTCCATGGTATGCCAATGTTCCTGGCCATGTGGAATGAGGCTCTTTTTTCTAACCCATGGTGTGTGCCTCCTTCCTGCTGCTCCTGGCTGGAATTCCTTCTTCTT
The DNA here is from genome assembly GCA_907164525.1 of Lophiomys imhausi. NCBI lineage: Eukaryota > Metazoa > Chordata > Mammalia > Rodentia > Muridae > Lophiomys > Lophiomys imhausi. Next base: position 21,927,099 of record CAJQZJ010001750.1, read on the forward strand.
CCTGCTGCTGGCTGGATTGCTTCAATTCTCTGTCTAAAGCACAGGCTTCCTGTTCTCATCCCAGGAAGTCCCACCTTTTTTGTCTTTGCCCAATCTCAGGCCTCAGCATTTTATTTAACCAATCAAAGTCAATGAAAGTAACAGACAGCAAGCAGGATCAACTAATTAACAATTAAAATGCTTAACAGTTCCTCAACAATTCCCTCCTTTTGTCTTAAAAAAAGCTAAATTTTTTAACTCATATAGTAAAAACAATAAGAACAGATATGAAACAATAAAAAAAACATATATAAAAGTTATGGACATAATGTTTAGCCTATTTGTATCAGGCAATCTTGAAGAAGAAAAAATCATCTGTCTTGGTGTGCTAAAGTTCTGAACCTAAATAATTTCTATCATATCCTATATTTATAAACCTAAAGATTTTATTTAGACTTGAAAATAAACTTTTAAATCATAAACAACTCAAGTTCAATTGAAATTTTATAACTATTATGCCTTCAACCCCATCAAAGACATAAGAAGGGATAAAGTTAGCCGGGCGGTGGTGACGCACGCCTTTAATCCCAGCACTTGGGAGGCAGAGGCAGGCGGATCTTTGTGAGTTCGAGGCCAGCCTGGTCTACAAAGTGAGTCCAGGACAGCCAAGGATACAGAGAAACCCTGTCTCGAAAAACCAAAAAAAAAAAAAGAAGGGATAAAGTTATTATTTGAGTGAGTAGGAAGCATAACAAAGCAGCTTCCAAAAAGAAATATGACAGTTTGTTGCCCAGACAGTCCCAAATATTACTTGATATCTTTGGAGCATCATCTTCAGCCTTCTGGCCATGCATTTTTCACAGACTAAATTGTGCAGCAGGAAATAATAAGGATTTTCCCATTCTGTCTCTGCAGAATCAGGACATCGACTTACCTGCATTTAAGCTCTGGTCCATCTTTGGACTGTATATAGTCTGTTGAGAGAGCAGGGCATTTTTGCCCCATAGGAATTATCTCCTAATGGGAGATTTCTTTTTGAGGAATCATCTCCTGATGGGAGATTTCTTTTTGATGCTCATTATCTTCTTCCAAGTCAAATGGGAGCTGCCAGGAGCTGACTGTCTTAAGTCAAACAATTCTTATAATAATAAAAACATCTTTAAATGCCATTTTCTGTATGCCTCTGAGGGTTTTGAAGACATCTACTATTTTATTTATAAATCTATCTATCTTTGAACAAGCAAACTGTATATTTTTATCCATTTACTATCTGTTTAACCTCTTTAGCCTATTTTGTGATAAATTAAGACTAGTGTTTGACATGACCAGAAGCTCAACTGGCCAGTCAACTTGTATTATACAGACTCTTAAATAGATTGCAATAGCAACCCATAAAAGGATTGGAAGTAAACCTATACTTTTAAATGATTTGTACAGGCACAATACCTTATACAAGAGTTGAAATATACATAGTATGTGTCAAAATATAAAATTCTATACTAATGAATCAAACTTAACCTTATTTTTGTATCAATATACAAAATTCTATACCAATGTATCAAAAGATAACCTTAAAGAATAACAATAATTTTAAGTTTCAGAGCAGATTCAATAATCTATCCTTATATCTTATCATTTCTATATTAAATACATATATTCCCCCTCTTTTTCTTTTCAAGTCTTTCCCCCCTATATAAGAGAGAAAGAAGGATAGAGAAAGGAAAAAGATATCTCCAAGTCTAACTTCCTATACCTTGCTTAACAAGACCATATAACAATTTGTAACCATTACCCCTAAACAACATCTATCATCCACCCCACTTTTTGGGAATGGGACGTTGCTCTCTTAAAACTTCTTCCTGCTGAATCGGGTCACAGAAAATCTGTTTAGGGGCCCAAATAAAATGAAAAAAAAAATGGTTAAGCAAGTAAATTGTAACATTTGTTGTCCAGTCTCTATGTGCTCAACAATTTGAATGTCCTGAGCAGTTTGTAATTCGAAGCTGGACTTTGGTAGGAAAGTTCAGAGCTTTATTGAAGACCTGTCTGGAAAAGTCTTTGAGGCTGGACCATCTCAGCAAGCTGTTTGAAGTTGTTCTGGATGCAGATTTTGGAGGAAACAGCTCTTAATGCAGTCTGTGAGGCTGGATCACTTGGGTTACTTGTCTTATCTTCTTTGGACTCTGGTCCCATTGTTCTGAAAATATATAATTTCTCACAAGTAACATATAGTTCTGCAATTACCAAAATGCCTTGGATGTGCAGGATGAACAAATCAATTAAGGAATATTTTCTGTTCTTCGTTTGAACAGAAGAAAGACATTTGTAAGTCTCCATTTATGCCATATGAAAGGATGGCGTGTAATAGTATTACATATATATGCTATATATAAAATCTATTTTAAATTGAAAATACAGAATAAGACTGTATGGAGTTTTAGTATTCTCCTCTAAAGTTGACATACATGTATTAATTGATTAAAACAGGTTTATTCTGTGTTGTTCTGGCTTTTTGTCAATTAGGTTGGCCTCAAACTCAAAAGGAAGCAATCTGTCTCTGCCTTTGTGTCCCATGTTTTGGGATCAAAGTTATGCATTTATATATTTCTTCTTTCCTTTTCTCCTTTCTTTGGAGATTTAATTTTTATATGGCTATATCTATCCTTATTGAGACAGGATTTCTCTTTGTACCTTGGGCTGTCTTGATTTGCTCTGTAGAGCTCTGTAGGTTAGATTGGCCTTGAACACACACGGAACCTGTTCTTCCCTTGTCTCCCAAGTTTTGAGATAAAGGTATGAATTTAAATAATTGAATTGCCCTTATTAAACAATAGCATTAATTAAACCATTTTGTGTTAGTTTGAGTTCCAATTCTCCCATGGAAGCACCATGTTGGCTGTAGTAGGCATGCAGTTTGCATGTTCTTCCCCAGCCTAAACTCTGGGTCCTTACATTGGTTAACAGAGTATATTTCTTTTTTTTTTCTGAGGCAGGATTTCTCTGTGTATCCTTGTCCTGGACTCACTTTGTAGACCAGGCTGGCCTTGAACTCACAGAGATCCGTCTGCTTCTGCTTCCAAAGGGCTGGGATTAAAGGCATGCACCTTTATGCCAAGAGATTAACATATCTCTTTTAGGGGCAAAATGCCTCTTGAAACCAGTTCTCCAGTGGGAGCCCCAAAACTAAGGAGACTGGCTTGTGACCCTTTTCTCTTTACGCACATTTAAGATTATGTGCATTTATCCATTAGATCAGTAAGGACATTTATTAAACTTAACATCAAGAAAAAAATGTGTCATTTTTAAATTCTAGACTGTCTTTAGTAAACAGCTTTATCTCCTCAGCAGAGTTCCCGTTGTGCCTTCATTGTTTAAACCAGGCTGCTCTAGAATCCAGAGATCTGCCTGTTTCTTCCTGTAGTGTGATGGGATTAAGGGATTAAGGGCATGTGCTAGTACCACCCTGCTCAAAGGTTTCACTTAAATCCCAGATTTTAGTAACACTTCAACCTTGAGAGTAACTTTGAACTGCAGTGACATTTTGAAATCTGCCCAAAGTCTTCAAAAATCTCTTATGTTTTAGCAATGCCAAACCAGAAAAATATCCTTTCTACCTCCCGATATAGGAAAATCAAAGACATCTAAATAAAAATCAAGCAAAGAAACAACATTCCAAAAGCCTTGGCATGTCTAACCATGCCATCCCATGCTGCAATTAAAGCTTTGTTCATTATTCCTTAGAGTCTAGTTTTGGCTGCATTTCATTGGCTGCCCTATACCAGAAACTCCTGACAGGCACCTAGTACCCAGGGAACTATTAGCTCCAGCTGCCATCAATTTTCTATTATTTATCAGGAAAGGCCTCTTTCTTTCATTATCATTGTTGGCAATTTAGCATTCCATCTGTAAATTCTTTCCTTCAAGACTATCCTAGTCTGAACTTTCTCAAAAACGATACACAGAACCACAATTGTCAGGGTAAAAATCATTTGCATGCTAAGAGGAACAAACTCAATTAGAATCCAAACGTACTGAGGCATTATGAATTCCTCCATTTTTAATCTAGGCAGTTAATTCCACTCTCAAGCTCTGTGTAGAAGGCTGCCAGTTTTTTAGTACATAAGGAGAGCTGTTTTCCACCTTTGCTGCAAGGCAACAGCTTTTGTTAAGTCAGCCACACTTTTGAAATGCATTTGGGTTCAGTTCCCCACTCTTTGGCTAGGAAACTGGCTTTCACCTGGGCCTTCTCAGGCTGTAAGCATGGATTCTAATTGCCATAATTGGGCGCCATATGTAAAAAAAAAATATATAGCTAATAAGTTATTTAACAGCATTTAGATTATTGTTGCTTGTTCGGCAGCCTTTAATCCTTATCCCACCTTTAGAAATGAGCACACAGAGACCGCATGGATTTTCACAAGCCTTGGCCTGAGTTGTGCAATCTTAGCCCATCTAAGCTAGCTCATAATTCTGTTACCCAAATATGACCCCATATATACATATGTCCCCTTGGACTGCCATTCTCCATGGTATGCCAATGTTTCTGGCCATGTGGAATGAGGCTCTTTTTTCTAACCCATGGTGTGTGCCTCCTTCCTGCTGCTCCTGGCTGGAATTCCTTCTTCTTCCTGCTGCTGGCTGGATTGCTTCAATTCTCTGTCTAAAGCACAGGCTTCCTGTTCTCATCCCAGGAAGTCCCACCTTTTTTGTCTTTGCCCAATCTCAGGCCTCAGCATTTTATTTAACCAATCAAAGTCAATGAAAGTAACAGACAGCAAGCAGGATCAATTAATTAACATTTAAAATGCTTAACAGTACCCCAACAGATCCACATCTGGTCAAATGCAGAGACTACGTGACCATGGGTACTAACTCCAATTAATAACACCACTCCTGCACATAAGGTTTAGAGAACAGAATGGAAGAGGTAACAGAAAGACCGTGAAAGCCACAGGACCAGGATACCTGATGTAAAGTAGTATCTTCTTGATATGAAAGGGATGCTACACCCATGAAATCTTAGCAATACGGTCACCTGCTCAAGACCTGCGCTATGAACACACTATCAACAAGTCACAGAAGATATGGAAAAATATCACAGAGCCCCATCCCTAGAAAAACTACAGCAATTGGTAGTTGTGAAGAGAAGGAGAATCTGTTTTGTCTGGGGAGGAGCCCCCAATAAGTTATTCAGTTCCAAGTAGCCAGCCCTAAACACATGTACACAAGAGTAACATTAAATAGACTTAATAGGTTATGTTTATGTGTAAAACATTAATAATTATAGAAAAGGGGAGAAACAGGAGGAGTTGTGAAGAGAGAGAGAGGAGTGGAAACCATGTAAACATAGTATACATATGTGCTAGTTAGCTTTCTGTTGCTGTAATAAAACACTGTGTTCCGAAATTTTTAATTATTATTTAACATTTATTTATTTATTACTATATTCACTTATAACAAACACCAACAATTTTTTAACTATTAATCCTATAAACTCCTACAACCCTTTTAACCTATCCACTAAACCTATTGATAATTATTTTCCTAACCTTTTAGAAGGATACAGTCTCTGGGGCAGGTCCTCAGTCGTCAGGAATACAGTCTTTGTTGTAGATTCTTTAACGCACTTAGCAGTCCTTTTTCTGGATCTTGCAGATGCAGGTTCGTCAGGGTAAGTTGGTTATTGCAGTCTCACCTTAAATAAGGCTTGATGCTTTCTTCTCTCTGGGAGACCCCTTCGCATTAGCAACTCTGCCACTCTACTTCAGAGTCCTTAAAGCCAGGCACAATTTCCTTTAGGCCACTGTTCGGACAGATCAAACCCCTCTAGGCAAAAGCTGAGCCACAGGGTTTAGTCCTTGGCCTTTTGGTGTCTTGCTCAGGCTTTCTTTGCTCACCAGCTTCTTTCTGCTTCAGGGAGATCTGGCCATGATGGCCAGCACTTTTTTCAGCAGGACTCTCGGAGCTCTCTAGCATCAGGGGCCTCTTCTCCTTTTGGGCTCCACACATTGTCCTTAAATAGGAGGAACTCTGTTTCAGCTTAATTTGGGCTCCGCCCACTTAGCAGCTGAAAACAATGTCAGGCCAGATACTTTGTTTCTTTAAGTCCATTAAGTCTTTCCCGTTTTTCTGACAACCTTGTTTTTCAGTCCATTGAGTATTTCCTGGTTTTCCTGACTTCAACCTTGTTTTTCAGTCTATTAAGTCTCCTGTTTGTTTCCTGTTTTTAGTCCACATGCTGATAATGCTCTTCATGCCCCAAATTAAGAGACAGTATAAGAAACCCCTATATATTTTCTAAATCTAATTTATCTAACTCCCTACTACACTGACCAAGAGCAACTTAGGGAAGAAGGAGTTTATTTCAGTTTAGAGGTCACATTCCATAATTAGGGGAAGCCAAGGCAGGAACTCAAGGCAGGAGCTGAAGCAGAGATCTTGATGGAATGCTGGCTCATCCCCTTTGGCTTACTCAGCTTCTTCTTCTTCTTCTTCTTCTTCTTCTTCTTCTTCTTCTTCTTCT
>CAJQZJ010001750.1:21933610-21960522 GCA_907164525.1 Lophiomys imhausi
CTTCTTCTTCTTCTTCTTCTTCTTCTTCTTCTTCTTCTTCTTCTTCTTCTTCTTCTTCTTCTGTACTTAAAATAATCTTTTATTTTAGGCATCAAGGATTTATGTTCATTTTTTCCATTCACTTATTTATTTGTTCATTTTCCATCCCATTCACAGCCCCACTCCCTCCTCTCTTCCTTCCCCACCTCCCATCCACTTCCCCATTCCTCCCATCCAAGAGTACTAACCCGTTCGGGAACATCACAGTGATTCCAGACAAAGTGCCTCCTCTTCCTCTGAGGCCAGACAAGGCAGCCCTGCTAGGGGAAAATGCAGGCAACAGAGCCCAAGTCAGAGACAGCCCCCCATCCAATTGTCTGGGGACCCACTTGAAGACCAAGCAACCCATCAGCTTCATATGTGTAGGTGGCCTAGGTCCAGTCCATGCATGCTCTTTGGTTGGTGGTTCAGTTTCTGTGAGCCCCTGTGGTCCCAGGTTAGTTGGCTCTGTAGGATCTTCTTGTGGTGTCCTTGACCCCTCCAGCTACCTCAATCCTTCCCCTAACTCTTCCACAAGACTCCCTGAGTTCTACCTAATGTTTGGCTATGGCTCTCTGTGGTAGAAGTTAAGCCTTTAGTGAAATTAGTATGCAGTTCAGATTAGCATCTATCTGGTAACACATAAGGAGGAGCTTGATGTTCTTTTAGCCTGCTGAAATGAACAAAGCCCATTTGTGGCTGGATGATATGCCCTGTTGAAAGGGCATTGCTAAGAAACCACAAAAGCTGCACAGATGACATCATTTGCCTCGAGAAACCACAGGACTGTTGGACATCAAGAGAGACCTTGTGGATCCTCTGCCAAGGATCACGAGATAATGAGACAGAGAACTCCATGTGGTCTCTCTCTTCCTTCTGCCCTCACCGACTGAGAAGTCACGCTGGAGAAGTGCACAGCAAGGTAGGCCATAATGGTCATAAACTGAAAGGCTGAGTCCAAGAGAGAAAGATTTCATTGCAAGTTAGCCTGAGAAAGACCCTTTACCATAATTCAGCCTATTAAGGCTGATGGCAAAGTGGGCAGACTTCGGAAGCTGCTTGGAGTAGCTTTAGACCATGAAGCTATGGAAAAAGCCAGCCTCAGTTTGGCAGTTGAAACAGACTGACTTTATAAACCAGTCACAATTTGGTGGTTGAAATTAATTGGCCTTGAGAATTGGCAAAGTAAGGCCCAATGGGACTGCCATAAACCAAGTCACCCTGCCCAGACCTATGCTGAGAATATTAATATGCTTTTAAGAAAGTTAAAATACCTCACCAGGCATGGTGGTGCACACCTTTAATCCCAGCACTCAGAAGGCAGAGGCAGGAGGATCTCTGTGAGTTCAAGGCCAACCTGGTCTACATAGTGAGTCCAGGACATCCAAGACTATTACACAGAGAAACCCTGTCTTGAAAAAAAAAAAAAGCTGGGCATGGTGGCGCACGCCTTTAATCCCAGCACTTGAGAGGCAGAGGCAGGCAGATCACTGTGAGGCCAGCCTGGTCTACAAAGCGAGCCCAGGACAGCCAGAGCTGTTACACAGAGAAACCCTGTCTCAAAAAACCAAATAATAATAATAATAAAGTTAAAATACTGTTGGTCAAGTGGTTTTAGATAGGTATTAGAGTGTTCTTATAGATTTTAGATTATAGGTTTTAGGTTATAAGATTTATGTGTTTTATAATGCTTCTTAAGTACTAAAAATATAAGTGATTATAAATAAAAATTTTTGTTACAGGTTTCTGCATCTATTTCCATTGTCTGATGGATGAAGCCTTTCAGATGACAGTTATGCTAGGCTCCTATCTGCAAGCATAGCAGAGTATCATTAATAGTGTCTGGGGTTGGCTCTCTCCCATGGGGTGGGTCTCATGTTGGGCCAGTCACTGGTTGCCCATTGCCTCAGTCTCTGCTCCATCTTTATCCCTGCACATCTTGTAAGCAGGACAAGTTTTGGGTTGAGGGTTTTGTGGGTGGGTTGTTGTCCCCTTCCCTCCACTGGAAGTCCTGCCTGGCTACAGGAGGTGACCTCTTTAGTCTCCATATTCTCCGCTGCTAGGCATCTCAGCTAGGGTCACCCCATATCCTCCCAGGAGGCTCCCCAGTTCCAGGTCTCCAGATGTCCCAGAGATACCTCCCCTTCTCTCTCCCAGCCATCTCAACCACCATCCCCATCCTCCCCACACCTGATTCACTGCCCCCCCCCCGTTCCTATCTCTACCCCCTATCCCACTTGGTTCTCTTTCTCCCTCAACATTGGATGTCTATTTTATTTCCCCTTCTTAATGGGATTCAAGCGTCCTCCATTGAGTCCTCCTTGTTACTTAGGTTCTTTGGGTCTGTGGATTGTAGCATGGTTATCTTGTACTATATAGCTAATATCCACTTATAAGTGAATAAATACCATGTGTATCTTTCTGGGTCTGGGTTACCTCTCTCAGGATGATATTTTCTAGATCCATCAATTTGCCTACAAATTTCATGATGTCTTTGTGTTTAATAGCTGAGTAGTAATTCCATTGTATAAATAAATGTACCACATTTTCTTTATCCATTCTTGGGTTGAGGGACATCTGGGTTATTTCCAGTTTCCGGATATTATGAATAAAACTGCTATGAACATAGTTGAGCAAATGTGGTTTGGTGAAGTCTTTTGAGTATATGACCAGGAGTGGTATAGCTGGGTCTTGAAGTAGAACTATTCTCAAATTTCCCACCGCCAGATTGATTTCCAAAGTGATCATTAATATCTCTCAATATCAATGGACTCAACTCATCAATAAAAACATGTGGGTAACAGAATGGATGCAAAAAACAGGATCTATCATTCTGCTGCATACAAGAAACATATCTCAGCAACAAAAATAGACATTATCTCAGAGTAAAGGGCTGGAAAAAGGTTTTCCAAGTAAACATACCCAAGAAGCAAGCTGGAGTAGTCATTCTTGTATCTAATAAAATAGACTTTCAACCAAAATCAATCAAAAGAGATGGGGAAGGACACTACTTACTCACAAGGGAAAAATCCACCAAGATGACATCTCAATTCTGAACATTTATGCCCCAAATGAAAGGACACCCTCATCCGTAAAAGAAACATTACTAAAGCTTAAATCACACATTGAACCCCACACATTAGTCATGGGAGAGTTCAACAGCCCACTCTCACCAATGGACAGATGATCAAGACATAAAATAAACAGAGAAATAATGAAACTAACAGATGTCATGAATCAAATGGACCTAACAGATATCTACAGAACATTTAATCCAAACACAAAAGAATATACCTTCTTCTCAGCACCTCACAGAACCTTCTCCAAAATTGACCATATGCATGGTCCTAAAGCAAGTCTCAACAGATACAAAAATTGTAAATAACCTCTTGTATCTTATCAGACCACCATGGTTGGCTTTAACAACAACAGAAAGCCTACTTTTCTTATATAGCCATGCCCACTTGCCTAAGGATGCCACCGCCCACAATGGATCTGGTCCTTGTACATCAATTAACAGTCATGAAAATGCCTCACAGGTATAGTCATGAACCAGTCTGATGGAGGCAATTCCTCAGTTCAGGTTCCCTTTTCCCAAGTGACTCTATTTTGTGTCAGGTTGACAGAAATCAATCAGCACAATTCCTGCATGAAATGTTGATTGAAGAGTGACACTTGAGGTTCTCCCTTGGCCTACATGTGCATGCACACACATGGATATGTGTAGTCACACAAACACACACACATACTCGCAAAAGAACTCCTTATAGGTGAGGGAACTGAGGACAGGAGGGAGGATTACACACAGCCACCTAGAAGAGCCTCAGCCAGGAGGCAATGGCACAGCCCTTGGAGTGTTGGCTCAGAGGACTCTCTGGACTGTGTCCCAGGTGCCATTCCATCTGTGAGCTCTGTAATCTGACTTAATCTCTCTGTGACCCAGTTTCCTCACGTGCAGGGTAGAAATGATATTTACTTCTTAGGCGTGTTGTGGATGACTACACTAAAGACAGCACTTACCTAATGTTAGCTCTCAAGAGCCACGTGGTCAAAATACACCATACTTCCTCTGCAATTCTGTCACACAAGCCAAAAAGTGTCCCCAGTCTTTGTGAGTTGCTATGGCTTGAGTTGAATTTTTCAACTCCTAGCACCAAAAGATTTGGAACAAAAATATCCTTTTCATTTCCATTAAGAAGATGAAAGCTAGGTGGTAGTATTACACGTCTTTAATCCCAGCATTCAGGAGGCAGAGAAGTAGAGAGGCAGGAGGAACTCTGTGAGTTCAAGGACAGCCTGGTCTACAAAATGAGTTTCAGGACAGCCAGAGCTGTTACATAAAGAAACCCTGTCTCAAAAACATAAAAATATAAAAATAAAAAAGTAAAGAAGATGAGTTAACTAAAACTCAGAGAGGTTTACTGGTTACCCAAGGATGTACAGCTTGAGTTTGAATGTAAGGTCTATTTGACCTGTCAATCTACTCAGAAAAGCAGCCTTTACACCTTCCACTCAAAGCCCATGTGCTCAGGACCCTCATCATTTTCTAGTTAAATGCTCCTTCTTTTGGGGGTGGGGCTCCATGAATGTGAGACCTGACATTTGGAGAGAAAAGAGGGAGTGGTCAGGCAGCCTCCTGAGCTCAAGCTGAACACCCTGGAGAATGATTTAACGGATCACAAATTGTGCTTGGGAGGGTTAACTTTACATGGTCCAGTGAACCACATCCCCATCTCTGTTCCCTGGAATGTGTGCAGAAAGAGGCAGAGAAATGTTCTCACTGAAACAGGCACACGTAGACTCCAGTCTTCCATGTCCAAGGCAGGTGTGAGTGGAAGGAAGTAGACACGCTTCCAGGAGGTCAGTCTTTAGGATGTCAAGTAGCGTCCACTCTCCCCTCCATCTCTGTCTTCTGGCCTATATTTGCCAACCTCTCCTCTACTTTGCCCTTCTTCTTTTTCTTCTTCTTCCTCTCTTCCTTTCTTCTTTCTGTAATCAGAAAGCACTGGAATTGCTCACAAGAAATAGCTACAAATGAAATATAAATGCAAAAAATGAAATCCCAGTCACCAAGACTAGGTAGATCAGAGACTGAAGCAGGAGGAACAAGCTGAGGGAGTGGGGCAGTATATAACAAAGGTGGTACTTTACTGTTATCAGGGCTGAGCTTCCTGGTGGCCAAAGCAAAACTAGGAAGCAGGCAACGGTAGAGTTCAGAATATCTGAATAGTGTAGACACACAGAAGTTGCTATTGGGAAAGCCAAGTCTTTATTCAAGCTAGAGCAGTTTCCCATGTTGTGGGCAGGGGACACTGAGAACTGTCACATCCAGTGTCCCTGGCCTGGCCTCAGATATAGTAACAGTTTTCATAACCATTGAAGAAAGTCACCAGAGTGACTCCCAGAATACACCTCTGCCAGAGCATTCAGAGAGCACAGTCAACACGAAGCCTTCTAAATGGGCAAGCCTGATCCAGTGGGATTTCCTAAAGGGAAGTCTCTGGGATGTCTCAGACCCAGAGTCAGACACAGTATGAACATGTGTTGTAAGCTTGGCCTCATGGGGCCTGCCTGTCCTGATCTCAGGTCAGGAGAGCCGGAAGATCCAGGTGAGAGGCCAGCCTGGGCCAGACTGACTCTAAAAAAAATAGGGTGAAATAGTGGTAGGAGGCAAGGGGAGGTAGAAAGGGAAGAAGAAAGAAAGGGAGAAAAAAGGAAGGGAGGGGAGGGGAAGGGGAAAAGAAAGTGGTAGCAAGAAGGAGAGGAAAGGGAGGAGGAGGGAAAAGAAAGCAAGGGCTCAGAGGAGGAGGATGAGAAGAGGAGAGAGAATGTTGTATAAAAATGGATTTCTGAGCCGGGCGGTGGTGGCGCACGCCTTTAATCCCAGTACTTGGGAGGCAGAGGCAGGTGGATCTTTGCTAGTTCGAGGCCAGCCTGGTCTACAAAGTGAGTCCAGGACAGCCAGGGCTACACAGAGAAACCCTGTCTCGAAAAAACCAAAAAAAAAAATGGATTTCTGGGAGGCTGGAGAGATGGCTTAATGGCTAAGAGCACTGGCTGCTTTTGGAGGCTTGATTCCCAGCACCCACGTGGCAGCTCACAATCATCTGTAACTACACTTCCAGGGGATCCCATATCTTCTGAACTCTACCAGTATGGATGTGCATGCAGGCAAATACAAACATGAAAGAAAAAAATCTTAAAAAAAAAAAGGTCTCTCAGACTGAGAAGGTGGTAGCTCAATGATGGACCAAGTCCCTGGGTTCGATTCCCAGTACTGCCCAAAACAGGGTCAGGATGGGGCGGGGGCAGGTGAATGCCACAAGTAATCCTTTAATTCTGTTAATCCTGACTTTATCATTAGTAGTAAAAGTCAGGATTAACAGATCAAGTCTGTTTGTTTAGTGTTGAGGTATTTTTTTTACTGTCGCTAAGTTCTAAAAGAACAGAGCAGAGAATTCTGGGACAAGAACATGAGAGAAAACTGCAGGTGGCCAGTCCCGAAAGATGAGAAGTGTGTGTGTGTGTGTGTGTGTGTGTGTGTGTGTGTGTGTGTGTGTGTCTGTCTGTCTGTCTGTCTGTCTGTCTAGGGCATGGCTCTCTACATCCCCCAGGGTGAGTGGATCCCAAGAGGGACAGCCATGGGCTGGACAGCCTACTTTAGTCATTACTGTGTCATATCCTTTCCCGCAGGACCTGAAGCTTAGGTGGAAGTATCTTGGCCAGGTGACATCAACAGGGTGACCTCCAGGGAGTTCCACTTTAACTGCTGGCTCTTGCTTTGCACTCACTTCCAAGCAGAACATTCTACACTCACTCTTCTGTACCACCCTCAGGCTGTAGGAAGCCTCAAGATGGAAGAATCTGAAGTTCCAAGCAAACAAGTAAAAAACCACAAGCTTTACTGAAAATTAATGTTTGTTTCTGTACAGCAATAAAAAAATACGAAAACAAAAGTTTGACTTGGAGAGCTGGAAGGATCTCAACACTGTGGCAGGCACACACCACAGGGTAGAATGTGAAATCCAAATTCATGGGCTATGTTCAGTCTTCAGGAACCGTCTGTACTTCCCCTGTGATGGATGACTTCAGGCTGTGCCCAAATCCTGCCTGAGTCACGGCTCTTTCAGAAAGAGCTGATCAGCTCAGGTCTTCTCAGGTCCCTGGGAGAGACTTGAGTTACACCTGGATCAGCCACCAGACCACACTGGTTCCTGAGCCTCCCTGGGCGGGTTCTAATGATGGAGGACTTCCATACTTTTCTGAAGTGTTATTGCCCCCTTTCTATCAAACTAGGCTTCAGTGAGGTTGAAAGTCATGCCAGACCTCACACAGTAAGTCAACAGGAACCAGATTTCTAGCTAGGAAGTCGGTGCAGAAGATCTCTGAGTCACGCAGCCTTCGTGAAACAAAATTGTGGGGCTAAGTGTAGAATTCCACACATGTAACCACAACACTGGAAGGGTGAGAGAGGAGAATTGCATTCAAGGCTAGTCTGGTCTACATGGGGAGGCCCTGTATCAAGAACAAAGGAAAAGGACGGGTGGGGGCAGGGGCAGGACGATGTAACCGTCTTTTCCTCCCAAGTGCTGAGACTACAGGTGTGTGCCACCATGGCTGCTTTTGAGGATTGAACCTAGGTCTTCATTCATGCCAGGCAAACATTCTATCAACTGAGCTACATCCTCAGTCCCTCCTTTAGTGACCCTCTGGTGATCTGACTTATCTATGGGTAGGTGGGAGAAAGAGAAGAAGACACTGGCCATCCCACATCCCTCTGCTATCCATCTTTTTTTATTTTTAATTTTATTATGTATTTATTATATAATAAATTAATGTGGCTGAACAAGTTTCTCCTCTCCTTTCCTCAACCCTTTCTAGACCCAGCAAACATTACATGAGGCTGAAGCAGGGAAAGCTAGTGTCTTAGAGTAACACAATGTGTCACCCTTGGCTGTGTGCATGCTGTCTTCCAGATTCTCATCTCTCTGAGAACCAAGGCTGCTTTTCCCCAGATAATATGGTATTATCCAGATATTTCTCATTTGTAGGAAACAGAAATCCAATTTCACTTACTATGAACTCGAGGGCTGGGTGCAGTCCAGGTACACAAAGCCTTGGGTTCAAATTCCAGCACTAGGAAAAAGAAAAGTATATTTTATAAATTAATCTAATTGAAAAATCTATGGGTAAATTTCTTTGGGTTCAGACATGGCTAGATCCAGGTGCTAAAAGAATGTCTTATTTGGGCTGGAGAGATGGCTCAGCAGTTAAGAGCACTGGCTGTTCTTCCAAAGGACCCAGGTTCAAATCCCAGCACCATATGGCAGTTCACGCTGTCTGTAATGGCCTGGTGTGGTGGCGCATGCCTTTAATCCCAGCACTCCGGAGGCAGAGGCAGGTGGATCTCTGTGAGTTCAAGGTCAACCTGGTCTACAAAGTGAGTCCAGGACAGCCAAGGATACACAGAGAAACCCTATCTTGAAAAACAACAACAAAGAATGTCTTATCCCTTGACCTTATTCCTGGGCAAGTTCTTTGCACCCTGTGGTCTTGTCCCCTCCCCGAGGGCTCCATCCTTATTCCAACAACCCCCACACAACATGAGTTCCAACAGGAGTCCCAGAATCCAATCTCATTGGCTTTGCTTAGACCATATGCTTAGGCCAGAACCAATGGAATATGCAGCCGGCCAGGTGGAATATGCTAAGTGGCCCTCCTTAAATCTCAGGGCATCAGCCAGTCTCCACCCTGAATCCCATGATGTGCCCTCCCACCCTACCCCAGCCCTGTCTCTCACAGAGCCATGCAGGAGGGCTGTGGGGCAGGAGCGATCACCCAAAGTGAAGCCAAGCCACTGTCAGTCAGGAAGTTGGAACATACTGGACACAGACACCCAGTGCTAGAGCCAAGGAGCCTTTGAATGAACCTGGTAGACACCATGGTAGAAAGAAAGCACTGCTCACCCAGCATAGGGCAGGCAAGAATAGAAACTGGGGAGAACCAGCAGCCTCTGCCTGTTGGGGGCTTCGCACACAGAGGCTGAGCCTGCAGCACCTGCCTTGGGGTAGAAGGAAGGGTTTAATCCAAAGAGCTAGACACCGGCAGCCACTGACAACACTGAACTCACTGTGGTGGCATTTTTTTTTTTTAATGGAAAGGACATCCATCCAAGCTCCAGCATTCCAGGCATGGCAAAGGGAACAGAATTTCATAACTACCACGCTGGGTCCTATCTGCCATCCCACGTGAGCCCTACCAGCTCAAGCCAGCTGGCTCAGAGGCCAATCAGATCTGCACAGATTGACATGGCTGAGTTCCATGAGACTGGGAACCAGACCTTGGACATGGCTGGGTCCTGCCCCTGTGGTAGGCCCCTTGGCAGGCAGCCAGCAAGCCAACACCCTACCCCTGTACCTAGACCTTCCTTATAGAGCTGGGATCCCAGGAGACCACAGATGAGGACCCAGGAGAGAGAAAGTTTGCTGTGAGAAGATCCAAATAAACAGCAGCTTGTGCTCATGTGCCTCCCAAGGACATCGAGCCGAGACAGTGGTGCCTATTCTTAAGGGTGTGTAAGATCACATCTGTAGGTGTGTTGCACTGATGAGACAGATACCTGGATACCAAAAGCTGCTAATCCAACTGTCAGGATGACCAGAAACTGAATGGGCCAATGGGCACTTTGATAGTTTTGTTTTTTCTCTGTTCAAACTTTCCTGTTCTCTTCTGCTCCGAACACGTTTCTCACCACGTCTCTTTTTCAGAATGCCACCCATTTGCCCATGTTTTCAAGATGCGAACACTCTTTTTGTCCCCATTGACTTTGAATCCAGAAGGTCTGGCCAGATGCCCATCTCTGGAGTCCTTTCTCAAAGTGATGTTTTTCAGTCACCCTCATCAGAACCACACAGATGTTTGTGAACTTTACACTATTTAGACCCCATCCCAGCATAATACATCTAACTCCCTGTGCCCTGAAGTCTGACATTCCACAATTTTAAAGGCAGGTGAGATGGTTCAGCAAGTAAAGGTACTTGCCAGCAACCCCGATGACCCAAGTTCTCCCTAGGTCCCACATAGTGGAAGGAGAGAACCGACTCTCACAAGTCCTCCTACCTCCACATGTTTACCATGGCATGTAGCACACGTGTACACTAACACACATGGAGAACAAATGTAATCTTTAAATTTGTTGTGGGGACTCCCCTCATCTACCCAGACCAGGGGACTTGATGGGAGGCAGGGGTCACTGGTGCACTCAGGAGCTTAGGAGGAACCTCTGTCATCACAGTGTCTCAGTTGGTTGTCAAGTAGACACTTTACCAGGCATGGCCCCAACAGGAAAGTCCTGATTCATGAGACTCCACCCCCTTTGGCCCTTTTGCCAGGTAATTCAAAGTCTCTAGGTCTCCAAGTTACTGATTAACCCTGGGTTTCGAGTAAAGAAATAATAATAACTGAAAGGACAGCATAGGCTGAGAAACAAGCGGGGCAACCAGGAGAGAAAGATGCCAGACGTCCGTTGTCAGCGGATACTCGGAGAGAGCAAAAAGGAGGCTGGAAGCTCCCACACAGGACCAGAGCCCATGCAAGCCCCGGCAGCACCGGTGGACACTCCTTGCGGATGCCCCTTCGAGGAACAGCCTCACCCCACCAACTCTGTACCCAGGATGTCCTGCACTGAGGCACCACAGCCTATCTCAGCAGGCGCCACCACCACAACCGCCATCATTGCCTTGGGCCCCACTGGGCGTCTCAGTATCTCTATGGAGGGCGACTTGGAATGCTTGGTGTGCCGAGAGCCATACAACTGTGCCCGGTCCCCCAAGCTGCTGAGCTGTCAGCACACCTTCTGTGCCGTATGCCTGAAGCTTCTGCTATATGTGCAGGAAGAAACCTGGTCCATCCCCTGCCCACTGTGCCGAAAGGTCACTGCTGTCCCAGGGGGCCTCATCTGCAGCCTGCGAGACCAAGAGGCCATGGTGGGACAGCTGGCCCTGCCATGCCCAGAGGTGCGCCTATGTCCCCAGGGGCTAGCGGGTTCTGCCACTTCAACAACGCGGACAGCCACCTGGACAAGAGAGGATGAGCAGGACATAGTGAATGTGAATCGTGTGGCTGCCCGGCGCCTGGCTGTACACCTGCTCCTGTTGGCTCTTCTCATAGTCCTTATCCTGCCTTTCATCTACCCAGGTGTCATCCGGTGGGTGCTGGCCTTTGTCATCACCCTGGCACTGCTGATGTCCACCCTATTCTGCTGTTACCCCCAGAGCCAGAGTGGCAACTGGCCTTGCCCCAGGACTCTGTTCTGCAGAGAGCAGAAGCAAGCCCAGATCACTTCTATTGCCTGAGAGTTCTGGGTCCCTACAGGTTCAGGGCTGCCATGGCTCTCCACCTCCTCCCTCCCCCAGAGCTCACAACCCACATGGGTAAGGGGTGAGGAGCCTCCTTTCAAAATCACATGCCAAAGCCAGACTGGTTGTGTTGGATCAAGGACTCAGTGCTGGAGCAATGGGTTTGTACCTGCCTGCCCTTGTGTAGCATAGCTAAACTTTTAGGAGGGAAAAGGAAGAGGCATGCCCCCTGACTAAGTGACTTCAAGGGTGGTGGGGTCCCTATCCCTCTTCTAGAGCCCCTGAGTTTTGTATATATCCCTCTGTGGACCTATTGGGTCATTGACTTTACTACAAAGCAAATAGAACCAGGTTTCTTTTGTAATCCATGTAGCGGCTTCGTTTTCTTGTCTGGGTTTTGATGTTTCGTGTGCCGGGTGGCCATCTCTAGCCATGGTACATTTTCTCTCCTGGGATTCCAGAGCCCATGGGAGCACTAATGGGCTTTCTCCAGGGTTGCCTGCTACACCCATCCCAAACCCTCCATGCCAAAAGTCTCCACAGGGTTTCCCACAGGGTCCACACCAGGGTGGGAGTACACTTGGAGATGTATGTGTAAAGGTGGGAGGGGGTATTCCAGGTTCAGCAGACAGAGATGGGGAGGGGTAGAGAGGGTGGGTCCAGGAATTGTCTCCACACTGAGATCACAAGTTGTGTACCATGAGGCCTTGACTCAGAATCATGGGGATATAAGGACAAGCACACACACACACACACACACACACACACACACACACACACACACACAGAGTAAATCCAGCTCTCCATCAGACTCCCAGACCCACAAGACAGAATGAAAAACGTTCAGGATGGTGACGCCCTTCTTATCACAATTACAGTCGTATTTGCTCCTCTGTTATAAAGATAAAACATCTTGTAAATGCAACGGTCCTCAGCAGTGACACCCCCACCTCAGCCGAAGAGTGATAGTCACAAGAAAGGTCCCTAGCTCATCTCTTCCAAGACCATTTGGGCTCCTTTTTCAGGCAGGGAGCTAATTGCCCTCAAAAATGAGCTCTGGTGGGTTCCAGAATCAGGGCTCAGCCAGGGTGGAGGTGGGAGGGCAAGGAGCCCAGTTTGGGAACTGGAAGTATATCTTGGAAAGTACCTGTGATCAGACTTAAAACTCTGGAGGGACTCCCCAGGTCCCTTGCACGGTCAGTCCTTTCCCGTCCACCCCATTTCCTGAAGTAGGAGAATAACAGTAGGGAGGGCACAGTTCATGGTGACAGGACCTTTGTCAAGAGTGGTGAGAGGACTCTGCCACTGGGCCCTGGGTGCTTGGCCCTGGTCAGTAGTCACATGCTGTTGAGCAAGGTCTTTGGCTCTTAGCTTCCCTTTCCCCAGACTGAGTAAGTCTGACTCAATTAGTCCTAAAGCACCCTGGATGTCCCAACCGCTCAGGGCATGGCTCAAGATACAGGCAAATGGAAGGGTCATATGCTTCTGAATGCCTACACCTAGATCACAACAAGGGCTCCTTCGCTCTCACTGTGTGGCAGGCTGAGGGTGGGGCTCAAGGGTAAAATGTTTGCCTGGAACATATGAAGCCCTAGGTTCCATCCATTCTGGACACCACAAAATAATAAATACCCAAGCAAATAAAAGCATGTGCGCAGTTCACTGCCCTGAAAAAAAAAAAATCACCTTTTCTTAAAAAGTCAGACAATTCCCAGTACAGTGAGAGAATGTTATGGGTGTGCATGGACTCAGGCTCTCACAGACAGAGAGCGTGGGCCTGAAGAACACCCTTTCCCAGAGGGTGAGCAGATAGAGGGGGCCTTCAAGCATCACCCCCATGGGCCTTGGGTATGTGAAGTTTGGGACAGCTGCCAGTCACACAGCAAAAGAACATTGTCTCCCCACCTACTCCTCTAGTCCCATTCTACTTCCTGGAGACAAAATCCAGCCCCAAGTCTTCAGTTGGACAAGGAAATAGCATTTGTTACCATTTGGTGGGAGCGTGTTTGTCCAGTACTCATAAGATGGAAAGGCGTTCCCCTAACGGACAAGTTATGGCTTCCTAACAACCTTATGAAGCTGAGCCATTGTTTTCTCTCTGAGGCAGAGGAAGGTACTGAGATCAGAAAGGTGAAGTTACCTGCTCAAGGTTACAGGGCCAGCCTATGCCAGAGATTTTTAGGAATTAGCCTAGACATGATGCCTCCTTTGTATACAAACCTGGGAACTGACTGCCACCTACGGGCTTGAGAGAAATGTCACAAAAGTATGGGACAAACTACAAGAACCATGACATTCAGAGATCAGCAGGTTTCATAAGGAAGGAGGATAAAAGTGGGATGGGCCTGCTGACTACCCACCTCCAACCCTGCTGGTGGGAACACTGGAGTCCCAGACTTGAGGAATGTCCTCATCTATCAAATGACTACTGTCCTGGGCCTTTGCTTGGGACCTAGACCCACAGCCCCCCGTGGTCATTCCCAGCTTATGGTGGGCCCCAGTCAAGGCATCTTTGGGGTCCCATGGTAAAGATGTTCTAACACTACTGTTCTCAGGCCCTTTGAAGCTAACCTGGTCCCATCCATCTCCTGGAACTTCAAAGCTTGGGGACAAGCGTGCAGCTGAGGTTAGTGCTGCTCTGGAGCAGACCAGGGAGTCAGGCAGTGCCACAGGGGGATTTGAGTGGAAGGAACCAGTCAAGAGGTCCCGGGCTCAGGGACAGCCTGTGGCCCACATTGAAGGAAGCAACAGAATGTGTCTGAATCTTAGTTTGTCCCCTTGGAAACGGGAGGCTCTAGGTTCACCGAGAGACCCTGCCTTAAAAGAAAAAAAGTAAAGAGTACCATAGCAGGAGAGCTAATGCTCTCCTATGACCTAAAAGAGAGATATGGCTACACCTCAGGGGAGCAGAACTCATTTGAGACCCCAGGTCCAACCTTCAATAAAGAAAAGAGAATCCTTGGCATTTGCCCCTTAATCTGATACATTTTTAATGTCTGAGACTCGTATCCTGGTGGCACAAAACATTTTTAGCTAGTACATGAACATGTGTTAAAAGGGCTCAAATCCCACCTGGAGAGCACCGTCTCCTTCAGTTCTTTCTGTGGAGAGGCAGTTTGCTATCCTCGAACTGTAAAAGGCGACCCAGCAGCGCCAAACACTCCTTTTTTTTTATGGCCACTGTGGGGATGAATCCTGCCTAGCCAGTGCTCTGCCACTGAACTATAGCCCTAGCCCTCTTTCTTGCCTTCCTATTTTTGAGATATGGTCTCACTAAATTACCTAGGATGACCTTTGACTCACTGTAAAGCCCAGGAAGGCCTTAGGCCTGCCTGTGATCCCCCTGCCTCAGCCTGGCACCACTCTGCAGCAAGTAGCTGGGATTTCAGCCCTTCACAGTTTGGGCCTGATAGTCTCTTTAAACAAAGGCAAGGCAGTGCCTAGCTCAGAGGTGACCGATAACTACACGAAGGACTCAAGCTTTGCAAATGGTGTGTGTTGGGAGGGTTTTAGGTTGACAGGAAAGTTGTAGAGACAGTGCAGAGTTCTTAACAAAAATTCATGTGCCCTCTGCCCTAGTCTCCAACCTTAACACTGATACATTTGTCAAGTTTTAAAAAGAATCAATATTGTTATGTGGCTATTGACTGAAGCATACACTCCATAGATGAGTTCTCTCCTTATGTCTTTACTGGCCCCAAATCCAAACTAAAGGACCATTTTGTATGGAGTGTAACTTGTTTTCTAAAATTATTTTCCATATTGATTTCATTTATCTACTGCTATTGTTTTTCTCCATTAGCAATTGATCTTTTTTTTAACTTTTAACAGAGTTACATTTATTTATTTATTTATTTGCTTGTTTGTTTATTTATTTATTTATTTTTGTATCAAGAAATTACCAAATCGGCTTACACTGAAATAGGAACAGCAGTTGTCTCACACCTAAAAGGCTGAGAACCTCGTAGTTGCTCAGGCTGAGACTGGTTACTTCAGCCTGGAACTGCTCTTTAATTGGTGGCCTCTGGCCGCTCCTATCCTGCATTCCTCATGACCAACAATAGGATCTTTTTAAAATTCCGGGTTTGTTAGTGTTTTTTTTTTTTTTGGGGGGTGCCACCTTGGTATGGCTGAGTATTGCCCCACCTTAGTGATACCCAGAATTTCAGCTGGAACTCTTCAACCCTCCAAACTGATCCTTTCATCCCACAAGAACCCTCTTGCTGTTCTTGGTGCTGAATGGCTGATAGGGAGATCAGGTGATGGAGGCCCATAGCATTCCTATAGGATCCTGAGTCACAGGCTCCTGGCTGGCATGCCACAAGCAAGTCTGATCCGTTTGTTTGTGTACTTTTCCCACTTCCAACTCCAACCTGCCTGTCTTCTCCAGGGGAAAGAGCAACATCAGAGGTCGTGGTGACTCATATTCCAGCCCTGACCAGGACGGCCGCCTACTTCCTCGCCTGTAGAGGAGGTGTGATGAAAAATTCACAGGTTGCCAGAGCGACAAGAACCATCTCCCAAGTGCTGTGTGACACTGTCCCTGAGGCTGGACACATCAGCAGATGAGGCCCCCATTCCCGAGGTTTTTAAGTTCTACTGTGAGATTACCCAGATTATTAATTGGCAAACAGGAAAATAATCAACTTCACGATGTTAAATACTACGATTAAAATATTATGGGCCTGAAAGCCTAGTGTGCCAGTCCATGGCCTTGGCACATAGTAGGAGCTCAGCAAATATTTGTTCAACGGCTAAAGCTGAGTGCGTGGCTAGGGAAGTCTGACACGAACGGAACCCCAAAAACGCAGGTCTGTGGAATGTAAGAGCCTAGGGTGCAAAGACTGGCGAGCATAAGAGAAAGTGAAAGAAGAATCAGAAGGCCTAGATGTTGCAAACTTCATCGAGCAGTACACACTGGAGGAGAAAGGGAGGCCGCTTCTGGGACAGGCCCTTTTTAAACGAGTGGCAGCATAATTTTGAAGCTTCCCCTCCAAGTGTCTCCGCGCAATCCCTTGCTACCACCGGCCGAGCCCCCGGCGAGCGCTTTCTGCAGAGTCCCCCTGGGCCCCGTGCCCTCGCTTCTTGGGGGGCAGACCTGCGGGTCCCTCCCCGAGGCCAGCACCCGGGTGGCGGCTTTGGTGGCTTAGGTGGCGGTGCGCCCGGCCCAGCCCGGAAGCCCGGGGCTCTGGGGCTGCGAAGGCGGGACCGGCCAGAGCCGGTGCCGGGCTGCTGGACCAGGGCGAGGTCGGACGGGGAGCGCCGGGGCGGGAGCAGCGGGGCAGCCAGGATCCCGGTCGTCGTCCCATCGGTCGCAGTCGCCTCCAGGTAAGCCTGGGGGGACCCTGGAGGGTCCCCGGAGCCGGAAGTGAGCAGGACGGCTGGAGGGGAGACTGATGCCTCCTGCGGTGCACGCCGGCCGCTCCTGCCTGCCAGTACAGCCCAGGGCACCAAACCACTCTCATGAAAGATGAGGGGCTGGGCTGGAGGGCAAGAAGAGGTCTTGCCCAAGTCACTCGGGGTCACTGGACGACCCCTGCAAACTGGGAGCTTCGGGCACCCGCTCCCACCCGCCGCGTCTCTGAACTCACTTCCCAGAGGCCTGGAAAGCCCCAGCATCCAAGAAGGGCCCGGCCTCTTCCTGCTGTGACAGGGGCGTGGCTTCTCCCCTAGCTACGGGGATTTACAAAAGAGGGGACATCCCCGCCCCCTCCCGCTACTGACTTAGGAATCAGATTTTACAGCTGGGAAAACTGGAGCCTGGGAAGAATGGGGGTGATTTGGGGCCAGGATCAGGCAACCAGAGCAAAGAGGATAACAAGGGTGAGCTGACTCCAGAATTTGATCCGGTGTTAGCTTCAAAGTTGGCCTCCATGTTGTCCTTGTCCTCCCCAGGGGTGACCCAGAGTAGAAGCAGAGGCCGGCTGTAACTGCAGGTTCGATCTAGAGGCCACTGCTGCCTCGAAATAGGAGGGAACACTTACTAGGCTTCCCGGGCATCAGATCCCTCACTATCGACCGTCTGATGTATGTCAGTATGTACATCACTTAGGCTCTGAAGAGAAAGTAGTGACCAGTCATTCCTCAAGAGTACATTCCAGAGAGTGAATCAGCTGGAGACCCGGCAGAGAGACAAGACCACAGAAATCTTCCCAATTACCCAGTATGTGGAGAAGGCCCTTCCTCATAGTTAGAGCAGTACCAGACCTTCTGAACCTCTGGGCCTCATTGAAGATGTTTCTTCCAGCTGGAGTTTCCTCCTCCCCAAAGTTCTGGGGACTAACTCAGGGAGCAGAGTCCCCTGAACGTAAGAGATGCCCTCAATAAACATAGGAGCCTGGTGAAGCCTGGTACTGCCACTTCCTCTCTGGGCCACCTTGGGTGTCTCCCTGGACCTCCATTTCCTTATAACACAAAGGGATTGTAATTCCTCCTGGTGCTGAAGATACTGTCAGGATGTTTCATGAATACGAAAGTACAGTACAAAGGGTCCTTGCCAGACCAGATCAAAAGTAAATTAAAGCCAGGGCTATGTAGAGGCCCTCTCTCAAAAAATAAAAATAAAAAAGTAAATTAAATATTTGTAGTTGGGCGGTGGTGGCACACATCTATAATCCCAGCATAAGCAGGCAGATCTCTGTGAGTTTGAGCCCAGCCTGGTCTACAGTGCAAGTCCCAGGACAGCCAGGGCTACACAGAGGAACCCTGTCTTGAAAAACAAAAAGGAACAAACAAGAAAAAAAATTGCTTTGGGGACCAAGCGCGGGACCTCATGTGTACTAAACACTCTGCCACCAAGCCACACCTCAAATGAGCAAAGATGCGTCTCTTCAGAGGTCTGGTGTCTTGATAACTTGTCCCTGCTCTCAGTAGAGAAACCTTAGAAGCAGAGCTGAGCTCCAGGTGAGGAGGATGAGACTCCCTCTAGGGCTGATAACATAACACCCGCTTCACACTCTGCATTTCCGGTTTGTGCGCTCCTACAGACTCACGGAGAGTCAGACATAGAGGCTTGTGTTCATCAGTTTCCTCAGTGGCTTCCAGCAAGCCTTGACCTCTCAGGAGAACCTTGGCGTCATTTACAAAATATCTGTTTGCAAGTTAAACCGAGGACTGAAAGAGGAAAGTAGGATGATGTCTGGCTGGGAGGGCACAACGGATGTGTTTAGGTTGCTGCAACTTAGCCTGAACCTGGATACCATGGGACTGGGCAGGCTAGACCAGAGCCTGGGCTGGCAGATGTGGGATCTGAAGATGGTCATTACATTAGGCAGTTAATAGTCTTCTTATATGCCTTCAGTAATTTTTGCTGTTTGTTTGTTTTGTTTTTTGTTTTTTTGGAGACAAAGTCTCATGTAGCCCAGGCTGGCCTTGAATGCACTATGTAGCCAAGGATGACCACCTAGATCTTCTGATCCTCCAGCCTCTCTTTCTGAGTGCTGGGATAAGACATGTGTGCCCTTACGCCTGGCTTTGTGATGTTAAAAATGGAACACAGTGCTTCGTGCGTGTGTGCGTGCCAGGCAAATGCTCTCCCAACTGAGATCCCCGGGGTCTGAAATACTGCTCTTCAGCATAGACCGGGTGGCAGCAGAACCTGCTGCAGCTGGCAGAATTCAATCTCTTTTCCATTCGACCTCCTGCCACTGGCAACTGGACCTACGCCATGGTGCTACCCTCTGACCAAAACCCTGCTTGGCTCCCTGTTTTCTTAGGGTAAAGAGCAAAATTCTGTGTCATGGACCCTAGGGTCCTTCACCTATGCCTGTCCTAGCCTCCAGCACACCTCAGCATGCTTCAGCAGTTCTCTGCCTCACCTCCTCCCTGCCTCTTTCCCTGATAAGCATCTCACGCACCAGATTTTAGCCCAGCACTGCATTCCAAATGCCCAGGCCACGCAAGTCATGGGATCTGTGTCAGAGGTTAAACCCAGGTGGCAGTGAACTCCCATTGGCAGTGCAGTGTGCCAGCCCGTGACTTCCAGGATCCCATCCCAGGCTGCTTGCTCAATGTTCA
Source organism: Lophiomys imhausi (assembly GCA_907164525.1). Taxonomy (NCBI): domain Eukaryota; kingdom Metazoa; phylum Chordata; class Mammalia; order Rodentia; family Muridae; genus Lophiomys; species Lophiomys imhausi. The sequence continues at coordinate 21,953,002 of CAJQZJ010001750.1, forward strand.
GTAATAAAAGCTACTTGCAGAAACCTCTCAAGAAAACTGGGGACCTCAGTTGTATATAAAACTCATTGCTGCAGGGCAGTGATGGTGCACACCTTTAGTCCCAGCACTTGGGAGGCAGAGGCAGCCTGGTCTACAGAGTTCCAGAGTTCCAAGACAGCCAGGAATACACACCGGAACACCCTGTCTCAAAACAAACAAACAAACAAACAAAAAAAATTCATTGCCCTTCGCAAAGGTATACTGAAGTCATTTCTCAGTTGTAGAGGCATTCATTCACTCTTTCACTCATTCGTTCATTCAGCACTATCTCTGCCAGATGTTATTACAGGGTACCCTCAAGCAACATAACCAGAGTGCCGCTTTCTTATCAGAAATCATCTTGAGCAAACAAATCAAGACAGAAGAGTTACCCAGCGGAGGGGTAATGGGGCTGATGTGAACCTAGAGCTCTCATGGGGACATGGGGTACTGGGATGGAAGGACAGGGACATACCGATGCCCTGGACTTCAGCCACTACATCCCTGATGCTCCTGGTCAAGGAGGAAGGCACATAAAGATACTACTTGGAAGAGATACTACTACTACTCAAACTGTGGCTTCAGAGGCAATGGCCCTCATTAGCTCTATAAACCCAGGAAGCTCCTGGCAGCTGAGTCCACTTAGTAAAACAACAGAGGAAAAGTGCTTGGGGTTCTTTTGTATTTGGTTTTATTTTACTGTATTTTCTTCAGAGCTGGGAGTCCTAGTGTGTACTAGACAAACACTCTGTCACTAAGCTTGGAATCTGAAGTCACACCGGCCTAGGGTGCATGCTGGGACGGTTACAGGCCAGTGATGTGACCTCCATTTTTGGTAAGCATTGGACTTCCTCATATCAGGTGGGGACAGGAATGATGTCTTCCTCACAATACTGCTATGGAGCAGAACAGGTTGTGACAGTCTGACCCAGAGAATCTAAAAAGATGTTGTTAGCATGGTTTGTTACATATAAAGGGCCCCACTTGGACGTGGGGACCCAGACCAAGGGAACCAATGCATTAGGGATGGAGGCAGAGTGACTTCAGTGAGGGAGTGAGTTGCCACCCCACCCCAACCCCCATGGGCATCTTGGGAAAAGGTGCAAAAGCCATGATCCTACAGAGTCTGGGGGACTTAGGAACAGATGGGCAGTGTAGCAACAGCAGAGGGAGGGAGGAGGAAAGAAGCTGGGGAGGGGGTGTTACAGGCCCTGAGGCCAGATTGCCTATGGCCCTGTCACCTTGGTAAAGGCCTTGACTGGGTGAGAAAGGATTCTTCCAAGGGTTTGGAGCTGAGACATACAGTGTGACTTCTTCAGAGGTGCTGTCTTCGTGACCTGTGATGAATGACAGTAAGTGAAGGCAGGAAGACACCGGGAACTAGTGAGACACTCCTCTATGACCCTGTGAGAAATATGAGTGGCCTGTGACAGGGCCCCAGCAGGAAGGAAGGAAACAATGGCAAATGTTGGACACCCACCACAGAGCCTGTCCTGCACCCATCCTCTCTTCCTGCCCACCTTCCATGCTGCTGAAGGGAGAAGGGTGGTACCTTTCCTTCCAGGCTCAACAGTTCCTTGCAGTACGCAAAAATGTGGTTGTCCCAGACCCTCTGGGTTCTTCTGTGTTGGAAGTGTTGCTATGGAGATGTCCTAATATTTGTCTATAGCTTCCTGTTAGACTTTGAAGTAGAGGTATAAAGTAAATATTATGATGGGGTGGAGGACAAGGAGGAGGAGCTAGAGTCCTTGCTTCTAGAAGCATCTTATGATTACTTGTCTGTTTGTCAGAAAGACAGACAGGCAGAGCTTTCAATTACACTCTTTAATAACTGAAACTTTAAAAAAATTACTTATTTTAATTTTATATGCATTGATGTTTTGCCTACATGTATGTCTGTGTGGGGGTGTCAGATCTTGGAGTTACAGACAGTTGTGAGCTGCCATGTGGGTGCTGGGATTTGAACCTGGGTCCTCTGGAAGAGCAGTCAGTGCTCTTAACCACTGAACCATCTCTCCAGTCACTCAATTATACTCTTAAAGGTTTCTAGTTTAAAGAAGCCACTGTGGTTCTGTGTTAGAATGGACTTTTGAGATAAATGTTTTTTCTTGGCCCTGTGCTCAGAGTTTCCAGCCCTCCCTAGACACTGTAACTGCAACCATCTCTATTAATTATCTGGTAGCACTTTAGAATCATCTGAATATTCACTCATGACCAGAACAAGGAGAGAGAGAGAGAGAGAGAAAGACACCCCTTCCTGTGCATAAGAGCGCTCGTGCGCGCGCGCGCGCGCACACACACACACACACACACACCTGTTATATATGACCTTGATTCTCACAGACTGCTCCAGGGGACAGAAAGAGCCAACATTGAAAAAATAGAAGTTCATTCTTCTTTAAGGTCTTATCAAGGCCTGGCTCATGTAGTGTTTGGATGATTTAAAACACGATATTGATCATAGTTAATGTCCTTCCTCGTGCTGGCTTTGGGATTTTTTTTTTCCCCTCTAAGGAGACATCAAACTGCCTTGTATTTGGTAGCAGTCAACAAATGCCCACTGGGTACCCAACACTGGAGCTCTCAGGGTTCAGGGCAGCTGTTGTGGACTGACTGGCTGTCAGTCCCAAGAGCGAGAAAAGTCACTTGACCAGCATTTTCCTTAGTGATGACAGCTAATGTACCTGGTAGGATAAGAATCACAATCATCGAGGGTCAGAATGAGGCCTTTCCAGAACCATCCCCCCTCTGTCTGGGCACACAGCCTCACTGTGGGTGTGGCAGCTCTCGGGCTGTAAATGTTTCCCTAGAAGATGGTTTTTTTCTAGATCAAACATGGACCATACTTGGAGTCCTCAGATGTCTTTGCAGTTCCTAGAAAATGACATGATCTCCAGGAGGCTCTAGGAAATGGTGGCTACTCCCTCCATCATGGCCTCCTGCCCCTGGTGCTACTGGGAAACCCAGGACACAGAGGCACTGGGACCAACACCATGTTTTTCTTTTTTCTTTTTGGTTTTTTCGAGACAGGGTTTCTCTGTGTACATTTGGCCATCCTGGAATTCACTCTGTAGACCAGGCTTGCTTGGCCTTGAACTCACAGAGATCCGCCTGCCTCTGCCTCCCAAATGCTGGGATTAAAGGCGTGCGCCACCACGCCCAGCAAACAGCATGTTTTTCTTGCAACAGGAATCCAGCGCTTCCTAGCATCAGTGTCTCATGTGGTAGGAGTTTATTAAAACCAATTGTGAGAATGTTTTTGTTTAATCCCAGGTGGGCTGTTTAAGACACAGGTATAAAATATTAACGGTCCCATGAACTAGCAGGGGCGTGGCTTACCCAGCTGAGCACGTTTAACTCTGGGGACTTGGGAGAAAGGAATAAAAAGCCAGAGGCCAGAGAAGAAGGGGGCTACAAAGAGAAAAGAGAGAAGGAGCTCCACAAAGAAGTAAGAGAGGATGAGCCTTACAAAGAAGTAAGAGAAAAGGTTCTACAAAGTAGGAGAAAGCTCTACAGAGAAAGGGCTACAAGGTAGAAAGCGATTGCTGCTCTCCTGGCTGCTGATGCTCCCCCAAACTGCTGCTTGTTCTTCCTGCTGCTGTCTCCTGGTTTGCTGGACTTCTGCTGAGACTGGTATTACCCCCAAAGAACCCTATGACCCTAATCAGCAGGAAGTAGCCTAAACAGAACTACGCCCCCTTTCACCTTTAACCTTTCTCTCCTGCATAGTGTTGGGGGGTTGGGAGGAACAAGGTGTGGAAGGGAGGTAGAGGTATTAGGTACAGTAAAATAAATTAGAATGTATAATTAATATAATACAAATTATTAAAAGCTGCCTTGCTACAGTCTCTTTATACGCATTTGAGGATCTCAGTTTAACTTTGGGCTGGGTGCTGCTGATCGTGACCCACAGTAAGGAGTGGAGGCTCCCTGAACCAGTGCACACAGCTCTGGGGGAAGCAGGGCCACTTCCCCCACCCCACAGGTGCCACCATACCCCTTAGTGTGGTGGGGAGAAGGACAGCCTAACCGATCACACAGCCCGGAGCTGGAACCACGGGCTCCTTTGTCTCTGCACTGCAGATGGTTAAGGGTCCCCTATATCTGTTTCGCTACTGACAGGACCTGTTGGTCAAGCAATGGAACATTTCAGTGTCCTAGGCTCCACTGAGTTGTTTGGGCTTCAAGGAGCTGGTGTTCCAAGCAAAAACACTCCCCTTACAAGGAGAAAGTAACAGAACTGTTTTTAATTTATCTTTTTCTGGTCCAGGGAGATGGATCAGCTGGCAAAGGTGCTGATTGCAAAGCCCGAGGATCTGAATTTGATTCTGGGTGTCCTACATAGTAGGAAGAGAGGACCATCACTACTAATTGTCCTCTGACTTCCACATGTGCACTGTGCCAAGTATGTGTACATACACACATATATACACATGTGCGCGCACACACATACACACGGAGTATCATCTTAATTGATTTATCTCTTTCATTATAATAATACCAATAAGCTTATGACAGAATGTGCTAGAAAAATAAAACCTAGTGACCTCTGGTCCCTTAGCCAAGAGACAAGGGTCATGAACATTTCAGTGATTTATTCTGTAAACATTTTTTAAAATGTAACTAGGGCTGGAGAGATGGGTCAGCCGTTAAAGGCTAGGCTCACAACCAAAAATAAAAACATAACTAGAGGGCTAGAGAGATGGCTCAGTAACTAAGAGCATCTGCTGCTCTTCCAGAAGACCCAAGATGGTTCCCAACACCCATATCAGGTTGCTCACAACTGTCTGTAAATCCAACTCTAGAGGATCTGACGCCTCTGAGCTTTCCAGGCACCTGCACTTCTGTTACATACCTATATGCAGACATATCTATTCCCCACACATTAAAAATAAAAATATCTTAAAAAATAACTCGAATTATGTATCTGGCAATATGCTAGTTAGCGACCTCTTTATGAAAGGGGGAAAAAAAGATAGAAATTTATAGCATTTGCCATTTCCTGTGATGTAAATGTCCCCACTGTCAGTTCCAGGCTAACATAAGCAGTGAGACAGAGCTGGGAAGAGAACTGATGCTCAGGCTAATATATCTGGGCCAGCACAAGCCAGCTCCACCCCCATATCTGCTAGTCAGACAATTAATTTAATGAGGGAAAGGGGTTGTTTTGTTCAAAGAATCAAATTTCAGTCAGGATCATTTGACCCTGCTGCTTGGAGACTGTGGCAGCTCAGAGCATCATGGTGAGAATGTGGAGTAGGGGAAATCTGTTTACCCCACGGAAGCCAAGAAACAGGGAGATAAGAAGTGACAGAGCCAATAGACCCCAATGACATACATCACTTACCTTCGCTGGGTTCCACCTCTCAATGACATCCACCCTCACACATTGCAACAGACTGAACAACAAGCCCTTTCCACTTGGACCTTTGAGGGACATTTTATAATTGCAGCAATATTATAAATTTTAAATGTCTATTTTTTCTGATCTTAAGATCAGTATTTACTCATTATTGATAATTGCCAAAACACAAACATAAAAGAAAAATATTAAAATCGCCCTGAATCCAGCCTCTCTGCCCTTGGAGTGGGCCATGGCCAACATCCTGACACATGTCCCAGTAGCTCCCTTTCCAGGTAGAGACAGATGGCACCTTCGAGGGAGCTCAGAGGGGTTTCATGGCAGAAAACAGATGAAATACACTCACATCCCTGACAGTTCACCTTTCAGAAGTGATTTTGTAAAATGCCCTTCTTTGTCATGTTTTTTTTTCTCTCTGCATGTTTTTCACATGATTCGATTCAATTGAAATGTTCTCATTTTTAGAAATTCTTGTCCACTGATAAAGTATTTAGCTGTCGTGGTTAGCTTTTTTAAAGATGCAAAAGTAATGTTCCTGGATGGGTGTGTGCGCTGGCTAGTTTTATGTCAACTTGACACAAGATGGAGTCATCTGAGAGGAGGGACCTCAATTGAGAAAATGCCTCTGTAAGACAGGGCTGTAGGCAACCCTGTAGGTCATCTTAATTAATGATTGTTGGGGGAGGGCACAGCCCATTGTGGGTGGTGATGTCCCTGGTCTAGGGGTACTGGGTTGTATAAGAAATCAGGCTGAGCAAGCCATGAAGAGCAAGCCAGTAAGAAACACCCCTCCATGGCCTCTGCATCAGCTCCTGCCTCCAGGTTCCTACCCTGCTTGAGTTTCTGCCCTACCTGCTTTCCGTGATGAACTCTGATATGGAACCATGAGTGAAATAAGCCCTTTCTTGTCCAAGTTGTTTTTGGTTGTGATGTTACATCACAGCAAATAGAAACACTGTTTAAGACAGAAATTGGTACCAGGAGTGGGGCAAAGCTGTGACAGACCTAACTATGTTTTAGGTAGGATTGTGGAAGGACTTTGGAACTTTGGGCTAGAAAAGCCATCAAGTATTCTAACCTTAGTGAGCTGTTCTAAGGGATCTAGAAAGATACAAGTATTGGAAGAAATGCAGACAGAGGTCTGGCTTCTGAAGTTTGAGAATCCCTTGAAGATTTGATTGGGGCCATTTCATATTTTGAAATAAAAGTCTGTGGTTCTGGTCAACTGGGACTGAGGACCAGCTGTGATTAACAAGAGACCAACACCACTAAAGTGAAACCTTTGCTTTACTGGGACAGTGGATGCTGGCCAGTTGGAGCTGAGAAATTAGTGGCGATTAAGAAGAAGCCAGAGTCAGTGAGGTGAATCTTCCTGGAAGTGTTTCCTGAGAAGTCAGCCCACAGAAGCTGTGTTCCAGAGATGGCCAAGCTTGGACTTCATGCTGGCAGCTGAACTTGGTCGTATGTAAGAGTCACCCAGGTGTTATGGGTTTGGAAGGCATGATGGGGTCATGGAGAGCAGCTGAGGTTTGGCACTGAGAAACCAGGTGCAGCCTCAGCAGCAGTTGAAGGCCCAGAACTGAAGGTGTCATAGAAGTTGAGACTTGGCACCATGAGGAGAGCCCAGGAGAGGCTGTTGGGGAAAGTGCATCCCAGTTGTAGTAAAAGACCCCAGCATTTTGGAGATGCCAGTACCATGGTACACAATAATTTTTAAAGTAAGAGAGAAAAGAAAAGGAAAACAAGGACAAAGTTCAAGAAGAATACCACCTGGTTTCAAGTCTTCCAAACTAACACTAAGGCACAAAAGATAGACAAATCATCAGACAAAGCCAGGCCAAAAGACAACCAGACATACGGATGGCTGATTCCCACAAAGGTGTAAAGGCCACTGGCCAAGCATACTACCTCATGTCTGTAATCTTAGCAGTCAGGAACTTGGGAGGCAGAGGCAAGAGGATCTCTGAGTTTGAGTCCAGCCTGGTCTACATAGTGAGTTCCAAACCAGTTGGGTCTACATAGTGAGACTCTATCTTTAAAAAAAAAAAACCTCAAGTTTGAGGACAGGCTACGCAACTTAGTGGACTCTGTCTTGTGTGTGTGTGTGTGTGTGTGTGTGTGTGTGTGTGTGTGTGTGTGTG